>JARFIY010000248.1:28351512-29068140 GCA_036346155.1 Sinelater perroti | reverse complement strand
CTTCTCACATCAGTAATAAACAAGTGTAAAGAGGCTTACTATTATTTTATTAGTTAAACATTTAATTTTTCACAGATCCTACATTGCTCTCGACAAAAGAAATAATTTTTGCCTCTTTGCAGCACCTGTAAAATTGCTTGAAGGCTTCTTCTCACATCAGTAATAAACAATGTTAAAGAGAGCTTACTTTTTTTATTAGTTAAATATCTAATTTTTCACAGATCCCACATTGCTCTCTACAAAAGAAATAATTTTTTCCTTTGCAGCACCTGTAAAATTCTTGCCTTCTTCTCACATCAGTAATAAACAATGTGTAAAGAGGCTTACTATTATTTTATTAGTTAAATATCTAATTTTCACAGATCCAATTGCTCTCGACAAAAAAATAATTTTTTGCCTCTTTGCAGCACCTGTAAAATTGCTTGCCTTTTCTCACATCAGTAATAAACAATGTAAAGAGAGCTTACTATTATTTTATTTGTTAAATATCTAATTTTTCACAGATCCTACATTGCTCTCCACAAAAAGAAATAATTTTGGGTGCCTCCAGCACCTGTAAAATTGCTTGCCTTCTTCTCACATCAGTAAGAAACAATGTGTAAAGAGAGCTTACTATTATTTTATTTTTTAAATATCTAATTTTCACAGATCCTACATTGCTCTCGACAGAAAGAAATAATTTTTAGGTGCCTCTTTGCAGCACCTGTAAAATTGCTTGCAGGCTTCTTCTCACATCAGTAGTAAACAATGTGTAAAGAGAGCTTACTATTTTTATTTAGTTAAATATCTAATTTTTCACAGATCGTACATTGCTCTCGACAAAAATAAATAATTTTTGGTGCCTCTTTGCAGCATCTGTAAAATTGCTTGCAGGCTTCTTCTCACATCAGTAATAAACAATGTGTAAAGAGAGCTTACTATTATTTTATTTGTTAAATATCTAATTTTTCACAGATCCTACATTGCTCTGGACAAAAAGAAATAATTTTTGGGTGCCTTTTACAGCTCCTGTAAAATTGCTTGCAGGCGTCTTCTCACATCAGTAATAAACAATGTGTAAAGAGAGCTTACTATTATTTTATTAGTTAAATATCTAATTTTTCACAGATCCTACATTGCTCTGGACAAAAAGAAATAATTTTTGGTGCCTCTTTGCAGCACCTGTAAAATTGCTTGCAGGCTTCTTCTCACATCAGTAATAAACAATGTGTAAAGAGAGCTTACTATTATTTTATTAGTTAAATATCTAATTTTTCACAGATCCTACATTGCTCTGGACAAAAAGAAATAATTTTTGGGTGCCTCATTGCAGTACCTGTAAAATTGCTTGCAGGCTTCTTCTCACATCAGTAATAAACAATGTGTAAAGAGAGCTTACTATTATTTTATTAGTTAAATATCTAATTTTTCACAGATCCTACATTGCTCTGGACAAAAAGAAATAATTTTTGGGTGCCTCTTTACAGCTCCTGTAAAATTGCTTGCAGGCGTCTTCTCACATCAGTAATAAACAATGTGTAAAGAGAGCTTACTATTATTTTATTAGTTAAATATCTAATTTTTCACAGATCCTACATTGCTCTGGACAAAAAGAAATAATTTTTGGTGCCTCTTTGCCGCACCTGTAAAATTGCTTGCAGGCTTTTTCTCAGATCAGTAAGAAACAATGTGTAAAGAGAGCTTACTATTATTTTATTTTTTACACATCTAATTTTTCACAGATCTTACATTACTCTCGACAAAAATAAAAAATTTTTGGGTGCCTCTTTGCAGCACCTGTAAAATTGCTTGCAGGCTTCTTCTCACATCAGTAATAAACAATGTGTAAAGAGAGCTTACTATTATTTTATTAGTTAAATATCTAATTTTTCACAGATCCTACATTGCTCTCGACAAAAAGAAATAATTTTTGGGTGCCTCTTTGCAGCACCTGTAAAATTGCTTGCAGGCTTCTTCTCACATCAGTAATAAACAATGTGTAAAGAGAGCTTACTATTATTTTATTAGTTAAATATCTAATTTTTCACAGATCTACATTGCTCTCGACAAAAATAAATAATTTTTGGGTGCCTCTTTGCAGCACCTGTAAAATTGCTTGCAGGCTTCTTCTCACATCGCCAAACATTTGTTTATTAGCGACTTTGACATACAAAAATACGCACTTGGGAATTCGCTTGTGAAGATCACTAATTCAAGGAATGTCGAAGAGACGTGGTCGCGCGTGTCTTTCACTTGTTAAAAGTCCATGTAATCTGATAAATAAAACACTGCAGTGCGACAATAATTTTGCTTGACCTAAGGAAACCAATATGGAGGTCTAACAAGCTATAAATTCTCCAAAAGCAGAACACTGACTCGCGAAGTCAACAAAACGTGGTAGTTAGTCGATTTGCTGCCAGAAGAAGACCAGTGTCACGCAAGTGCTTGTTGAATCTAAAAAGAAAAACAGGCAGACCGATTAAACGATTAAAGGTAGATTAGTCGCGCGCCGGTTCACTCATCGAGTGGTCAAATGCGGCTCAGTTCAAACATCGACAGTTGGTGTTATATCACCTACCTTTCTTCACGGAAAATTGAAAGAAAATGTATACAAGAAACAACTCGAAGGATTTCAAGTTAACGCACGTCTTTGCAAGCTCACAAACTTGATCTATGCTCCGAAGCAAAACTGGAACCAAAATTTCCATTTATATTTGATGTCACGTGGATTTACGGAAGTGGATGCTGATCCATGTGTACATCGCTGGATGTCTAATGGTAAAGCCATGCTGTCGTTTTTATATGCGGACGATAAATTGACAACCAGAACATCGCGTGGGACAATCATTTCAAAGTTAGAGAAATTGTAACAGCATTTTGAGGTCGAAACAAACTAATGGTAAGTCAAATTTATTATATTGAAAATTTCTTAAAATATTATAGAATGAATGTATGCGCCCTATTTTCGACATCACTTGACACAACTATAATGATATCCAAAAAAGACTCGCCGGTGACAAAACAAGAAGAAATAAAAAATGTATTATATAGACAAGCCGTGAGAGAACTTGTTTTCTTAGCCACAGTATCGTAAGCGGATATGTTGTTTTATGTCAGAGTTTACAGTTAATTCTTAGAAATCCGAGGGTTAGAATATTATCGTAGAGTAAAACAAATTTTGTAAAGGGATTAAAGACACCAGCTTTTGAATTGTCTCATTATTGTGGTGCGGAGTATGGACTGTGTAGAGACATGAGACCGCCAATTGGTAGTTTTATCTTTCTCCTTGTAGGCGGTGCTATATTCTAGAATTTAACTCGCCATGTGGATCTCACACCATTATATTGTGACAACCAGAGCGCTGTGTGATTGATTCTAAACTCGGGGTTCCATAAAAGAACAAAAAATATAAATATTTAAAGGGATTTAGAAGCGCAGGCGGGATGAAAGGTTTACGAAGGCACATATTTCCAAGCTTGCGACTTAGTCTTGGATATCAAAAAAGCAACCTGGATTACGGTTCAGATCACACTCTGCGTAGAACTATTAAGAATGGGGACATAGAGTACGACTCTAACAGTTACTGAGAGCTTGCGCTACCTGTGATATCGCTTTCCTTTTCCACTCGCTAGTGTGTAATCAATTGCTTAAAGTTTGACATATATAATTAACAGTAATTATAATCCTTCCTCAATTAGCATTAATAAAATAAACCTGTTATCAAACATCAAACAAAATAATTTTTTATTACAATCAGGATTAATTTCTTGTTTATCAGAAACAGGGACGTGATTATTACTAATTGGCAAATAAAATGACGAATTTATGAGAATTAATATATTAACGATAAAAAATATAAAAATCTGCCTTTTAGTATTTTATATTATAATTAACCCTATTTAATTTGCAGCTTCTTCTTCTTTAGGTGCCGTATCCTATCGGATGTTGGCAATCATCATTGCTATTCTAACTTTGGACATTGCTGCTCTAAACAATTCTCTTAACGTGCAGTCGTACCACTGGCGTAGGTTTTGAAGCCAGGATATTCTTCTTCTTCCCACGCCTCGCTTTCCATGTATCTTTCCTTGTATTACCAGTAGTAGAATTTGGTATTTGTTCCCTCTCATTACGTGGCCTAAATATTCCAGCTTTCTTTTCTTTCGTTTCTTTTCTTTTCATTCGTCGTAGCACCTCCTCGTTTGTCACTCTATCCATCCATGATATTTTCAATATTCGCCGGTATATCCAGAGTTCGAATGCTTCTATTTTTCTGCTAATTTCTTTATTTAGGGTCCATGCCTCCATTCCATATAAGAGAACACTGAAAACATAGCATCTGGCTGTCCTCATCCGTATTTCCAAGCTTAAATCCCTGTTGGTTAGAATTTGTTTCATTTTTACGAATGTGGCTCTAGCCATTTCAATACGTGTCCTTATTTCATTTGTGTATTCCCAATTATCATTCACCCATGTTCCCAGGTATTTATATTTGTTTACTCTCTCTATACTCACATTATCTATTGTAATGTCAGGAATGTTCACTGGTGTTTTTGTGATTGCCATGTATTTAGTTTTATTTAAATTCATTCGGAGACCATATTTTCTGCTGATGTCATTTGTCCGTTCAATAAGTCTCTGTAAATCTGGAATATTATCTGCTAAAAGTACAGTATCTTCAGCATAACGTATGTTTGCAGCAACAGCTCCTAAAAACTTGTTGAATTCTGAAAAAATTAAGAAAACAAACATTATAAAGCTAATCTTTGGCTATATGCAATTTTTATTCAAAAAAGTCTGTCAAACCGGAACAATGGTACATTCCTCATATTATTCAACTATGGGCTTAGTGGAAAATGCTTGCATAGGATGATATAATAACTTAGGGTTACTAAATTATCGATTAAAATATTGTTAATTAAACCCCAATGTTGCAATAAATTAATAAAATACAGCTTAAATACGTTTTAAATACCCCCCCCCCAAATGCATTTGCATCTAATACACAAATCTCTCGAGAAAATTACGGCTACACATTTAATCTTTCGCATGTGCAGCAGCAAAGACTATACAACATTCAAACTACCTCGAAATTTACAAACGCAGCTCAAAATCAAACCTTAATACATCCCTCTTTTATAATAAATTCTTATGCAAATAGATATCCCTAGACGATAAACAAGTCAACAAGCATATAAATCCCCAAATATCGACAAATATCAAAATGCTGATGCAAGCGAAGACAAAACGAAACGCTACATACACGCAGGCTCAACAATCAACTCTGATGATAACAACCAAAATAACCCAACAAACTCGAAACACAGCTGGCAAATAGTTGTTAAGAAAAGGAGAAGAAATTCCCAGATAACACTCAATACACAACAATCTAGCCAAACCTTGAATTTTAACAGATATGAAGTACTTTCTCAAATAAGAAGCGACAACAGAAACTCTGAGCCAGGTTCCAGCAATCTACTCAGAAATTCCCAAACCTCCACCGAGATACTTTTATGGAGTTATCAATTATAATAACATAATTAATGAGATCTCTAATGTTATTGAAAAAGAGAAATATTATACAACAGCCTTGGGCAATAATACAGTCAAAATTAATGCCCTAAGAAATGAGAATATAATACACACCTTACTTAGCAGTAGAAGAAAGGGCTTGCAGAATTGCCATTCACAATCTTCATTACACTATTTCAACACAATTTATAACAAGCGAATTAGCAACATTAAGACATAAAGTGCGAAACTTTATAAATCTACGTCATAGAACAACTAAACTACCACTGCCATTGTTTAAGGTGGACTTAGAGACAAACGAAAAGAATAAAAAGATATTTGAAGAAAGGTACCTAAGTAACATAAAAGTTACTATCGAACCAACCGAAATAAAAAATACTATATCTCAATGCGTTCGTTGCCAAAGCAATGGTCATACTAAAACGTATTGTATTGCGTTAAATGCGGAGCAATACATAGCACTTCTGAATGGAAGAAGTCCCTAGACACCCCAGCCAATTGTGTTCTATGCCAAGGAAGTTATCCACCCAACTATAAAGGGTGCGCTGTATATAAAAATCTCCAGAGATCTAAACACTCCCCAGCATGGACAACTTTGCTTCCCTTAATAACAGGTTCAAAAACGCAAATAATGAAGCTAGTACATATATTCTTCAAAACACATTAACATATCAACAAGCAGGACAAAACAACATTAACAAACTACTCTTCAAATTCCTTGCAAAATTTAAAACAATGATTGCGCAACTTATCAGTCGAAATAGTATGGTACGCAACATGCTGTTCGCAGTAATTAATAAAATAGCATAAAAATGGCGACATACATATGTATCGCCACCTGGAATGCCAATTGCATTACCCGACACATCCCAGAAATAAGTACCTTTTTACAACTCCAACAATTTCATCAGTTCAGCCGCATTTATCAAAAACACAATTTTTCACTACGAGACAGAGTATTTTCTCATCAACAAAATTTATTGCAGCAGGAGACTAGAACTCCTAAGGTACAGCTTGGGGTTTAAAGATTACTGTCCCGAAGGGACGTAATCTGTTAACCGCAGTTCAACGAAACAATTATAACTACTTTTCAACTTGTGAACCAACATACTGGCACAGTGATCCGGATAAACTGCCAGATTTACTTTATTATGCAATCACCATTAGCATAGCGAATATTTATTAATAAGATAAATCCAGATCTTTCCTATGATCACACAACAATCATTATAAGTATCAGCACGACGGTCATCAAGAAAGAACCCCTTTTAAAATTATGCAATAAACACACTGATTGAAATAATTTATTAAACCATCTAGAAAGAGAACTTAATCTTAGTATCAGAATAAAAGATGTCTAAGATATTGACAAGGAAACCCACCACTTGACTACAATTATACAAAAAACTGCATGGCAAGCTACCCCTACATTAAAAGAATCACCCGCAACAAACAACATTCCCTACCACTTACGAAATTTTATTGCTGAGAAACAATGGCAGAGAACTAGAGACAGACGGGACAAAATCAATTACAACAGACTAACGCATCAACTAGAAAGTGCGCTAGCGGAAGCTCGCAACGAAACATTCAGGCAATACATTACTAAGCTTTCTCTCGAGGATAATAGTACATGGAAGGCAACAAAAAAATTTAAGCGGCCAAGTGTAATAATCCCTCCTATCAAAAATCCCGATAATACTTGGGCCAGATCCAATATCAATAAAGCCAACACTTTTGCGAAACACCTAATTGGCGTCTTTACAACATCACAATCACAAGATAATGTTGACGATAGAGAAATTGAATCTTTGCTTGATGCTGCGTGCCAATTGTCGCTGCCAACCGAATCCTTTACACCAACCGAAGTTTTTCAACAAATAAAACTAGCAAACGAGCGAAAAGCTCCCGGATATGACTTAATTGTTGGCAAAGTGCTGAAAAACCTTACTAGAAAAATCACTGTAATGCTCACCGCAATATATAGTAGCGTACTTTGACTCTTCTACATGCCCAGATAGTAATGGTTGCTAACAATTACAGATTGCTTCTCCTTTCCAAAATCCTTGAACGACTCCTACTCAAGCCACTTAAGGAAGCTGTAGACCTAAATCAACTTATTCTATCACACCATTTGGATTCCTTGAAAGCCACCCCACCATACACCAAAGTCACCTAATTATTACTCGCGTAATAAAAAGCACGGAGAACAAGAATTTATGTCTTCCTGGACATACCTAAAATAAGCCTTTATAAAGTATGGCGTAGCGGCTTGTTATAATATATTAAATTGCACCTCTTCAGTCAGCTATAGTTACTTCTTAAGTCATACCATTCATACAGAACCTATTAAGTCAAAATGAATAACACAATAAGATATCCATCAAATCATATCTGGAGCTTTGTAGGGCAGCATTCTAGGACATATTTGCGACATTTGCGGACGACACGGCCATCCTGTCAGTCAGTCAGCCTTTTAAACTAGCGGTACAATATCTCCAACATCTTGATTTGCTATAAAACTGGTTCCATAAGCGGAGAATTACGGTCAATACCGACAAATCAGCGCAGGTAACCTTCACCATGAGATGTGTTGAATGTGCGCAAACCAGCATTAATAATGCTCCAATCCCAATAAAAAATAAAGTGAAATGTCTTGGCATGCACCTTGACCAAAAGCAGACTTAAAAAGCAAACAAATGACTGGGTACTTAGATGACATTCACAACTTTCTTTATCAAACAAGATCTTGTATAAGACCATTCTGAAGCTAATATGAACCTACGGAGTTCAATTTTTGGAATGCGCCAAAGCGTCGTATACAAAAATTCTCCAGATTTCAATCCAAGACTTAAACGATAATGGCCACTCTACTACAACCCAACCAAAATTGAAGTAATCTTTCCCTAAAGACGTCTCCCCAGATTAGCGATCTCTAGAACTCCCCGCATTATATTTCCATAAAATTTACTTAATATTCATTAATGTTAAGAGTAGATTGTAGACAAGCAGTTTAAATTAAAATAATTTTTTTGGCGTAATTGTGGCTTAAGGAATAAGTATCTTCAAATTTTTGCTTTTAATTCAGGAATTGTTCTGATTTTTGTAGTACAAACTTTGGTTTTCACAAATTTCTAGAAGAAAAAATCGCACGGTGTTAGGTCTCAACAGTTTACTGACCAATTCACTTTGCGGTTTTGGGACAAAAGTGGCTCATTAAATCTTTGCTCCAGCACTTAGTTTGTTTCACTTGTTTGGCTTTCCTTTTTAAGTTAACTGAATCTTGAATGGGTGTAGATGCAGATCTTTTGTTGAAACCGTTGCATCTTGCTTTTTAAAATGTTTATTTGTAGTGATCGACGGCGCACTGAGGTTTCTGGACGTTCTGTCGCACTATAGTTCGGAGCGCTAATGTTATTTTAGTCTTTTAACAGTTCTTTCTTTTGGTGTTTTTTTCTCCTTCCAAAAATACCAAGTAATTTGCTTATAGTCTCGGAGAAGCATTTCCTATGTTTGTATTGAATTTTAACAATCATTAGTTCTTCGTATTCACTCCACGTTGACTAACCGCAATGGGTTTACCACAAAATGTCACCAAGTAGAACGATGCTAACCTTGCAGAAAAAATGCTATTCAGTAAAGTCTTTCCTAACGTTAGTTGATGGCTAAGATGATAACAATTGTAAATTTTTTTCTAGAAAGCAAAAAGCTCTTTAAATAACTCTGGGATGAATAAATTTTATGGTTGTAGATCATTACTTTCAACAACCAGATCGTAAATGCAAACGATGAGAACAGAAGCTTCTCAGTTAACATTCTTGAAAAACCACGGGGCATTCTTGGAAGCTCCCCTTTCCGGAACAGCTCGCGCTAAGGACGCTGCGCGTATTCAAATTCCAGAGCGCAAATAACAACGAATGTAGTCCATGCCATTTCAAGGTTGCGGGAAGCGTGAAAGGTTATGTCATAAAAAATTTCGCGGTGTCTCTTGCGGACAGCTCGCGCGCAATTTGGTATTCAAATCCGATTTGCGCTGGCTGGTAGCGGCGGAATAACAAATTTAGGAAAAGCTTATCGCGCGGCCGAAATGTACGGCCGAAGGTAAAGCATAATGAGGCCCTCCGTATCTCCCATCTTTCATGGGCATTTGCATATAGCGGCGCAGCTTTTTCGTCCGCGTTCGCTCGGCGGCGTGGTATGAAATCGGGCACGACAGCGCAATTAAACCCATCCATTCAAATATCGGCCGTGATCGACAGCATAATTAAAATTGCCCCGATAAAATGCGAAGCCGCCATTTTTGATCCCAGTTCACCTGAGCGTTACAATTTCGCAAAGAATGCCCTATTCGGAGGATGCGCGCCAAAGGTCCTTCATAAGTTATTGGCGCATAATGCATGGTTCGTACGCAATTACCGTGCCGTGATCAATTATCTTGTTAAATCCTTTTATTTTAATAGCGATCCCTAAACATAGTTTATGGGTTTTTGATGAGATAATGGGCTGACGATAAATGTGGATAATGGGCGCGGATACGTGTGTTCAGCAAATGTGATATAAAAATGAATACAATAATAATAAGTTCGTATATCATCCCGCAGCCATGCTGTGTGACGGTAATGAGGAATGCATTGCATAACGTTCTTTGAAATCATGCAAGTCTTCGGAGTATTTGCTTTGCGCTTGTGTTGGATCAGGGTATCGTTTATTATTGATAATAAGTATCTGAAGTGAGCAACATTTTTATCTGCTTGCACCAAATATAATTATTTTGTAATTTTTAGCACATCTGGGTTTTATAAGTATAATACAAGGTTAATATGACGAAAATAAGAGTTTCACTTTATTGGGACATATCCTATTAACATTTATAAAATACATTTATATTACTAAAAGCAAAAAACTAAAAAAATGAAAGGCATTTAGGAAAGGGAAACCGATATTCTCAAAAAATATTATGATACAAATAACTGTCAAATCATAAGTTCTATTATAAACATCATATGCAATTACACAAGAATAAAAGACAAATATCTTTGAAGAATACCTAAGTATGCTTTTTAGAGAAAGATCTGGACACAAAGGGTTTAAGACGAAGAAATGAAAAGGCATCGGCCTTAAATATTTTGAGCAAAACAACTACAATACGAAGAAGTTTTGTGGAGGCAGAGAATATTATGTAACACATCAATCCTCAAAATTATAGGTGAATAGTACATTCAGTTCCAATAATAACTCCCTTAAAGAATCAGGGCAACGGTATAAAACCGTGATCTCTAAGCTTTTCCAAAGCGGCACAGGAATTTTGTTAGCGCCATTTTCCATTCCTCTTCTTGCTGTACTCAACTTTATTTGCAATAAATTAGCAACTGAATGGCTAAATGATTGGAAAGATTTGTTAACAAGCAGCCACATTTGTTTCTTTGTTACTGGCGCCATTTATTACCAAGTAGTAAAATTTGTTTTTTTATTATTTGCATTATCTCTCTCCAAGTAGCGCACTTTTTTCGTGTTTTTGCAACTACCCATCATATTGAAGAGGGTGCTAGATGGCTCTAAAGTCTTCTGAAAATTTTAGTATAATTTTATATAAATAGCAAAGCACGTGAGGCATTATTTCCAATTAGTCTACTGTGGTTTAATGAATGAATGTAATATCAAATGTATAACAATACGTTACAAATTATACTTATTATTTTGTTAAATATGGGTAAAAAGGTCATTAGAACCATTACCCCCGGAAGTGCCAAGAATAAAAAGAAAAATAGACTGTACAGCGATGAATTTTGAATAACCGGCAGTATGATGTTTGTCCTATAAAAAAGTATGAAGTCATCAAAGCTACTTTAAAATTTAAATAGCAAACCCAAAAAAGATAAGCTTGAAAAATTCTTTAAAATATAGTTAAACTTCCTTAACAAAGAGAAAGGCGCTTTTATATTAGCAGCCAGTACTGATAAAAAGCATTACTAGTATATTATATGGTTGTATTTTACATTGAAAACCATTAGCAAATCAAATATAGTTTCTGAAGATGTGATTCTACTAGCAGTGGTTGAAATTGTGCAAATAATAATGGATAAAAAAGACTGCAAAGTTCAAGGCAATACCTCTCTTCTATAATACTATCTAAAAAGAAATAAGTGGCATGGTGAAATATATTGAAATACAAATGATTAAATATCAAGGTGAGCATTCTGCCAATCATAAAGACTGTAGTGCAAACCTAGATATTCTTAGAAGAAGATCTCCGGATCAAGCAAACTCTAGACTTGCTGTACGTATGAGCTGACCAGAACTTCAACAAAAAAATTCAAGCGCCATCAGCAGTAATAAAGTCAACAAAATCAACAACCTTCACAACCCCAAACCAAATCCAGATTTTGTCCCCTCTACAACCTCATAATCAAGCACAATGACGAAACCAAACATCAGCCCCACACCTTCAACAAAAATTGTAGTCAGGTAACAAGTCAACAAACCAATAATTTTAGTGCAACAAATCATCGCAGACCAACAACAAACAATAAATGAACTAACCGCACAAATTAGACTGAAAAACTAAGCAACAAAAATGGCTTCAATTTATAAGGTTGCTCTGTGGAACTCCAATGGGCTTAAAAATCATAAAAATAAAGTTGAAACATTCATCATGAAACATTCATAATGATATTAATATTTTACTTATATCTGAAACTCACTTTAACAGTAAAATAAATTTTAAGATACACAATTATCAAATATATTCCACTAATCATCCAGACGCGGATATAGCTAAAGTAGGCACTGCAATACTGATTAGACAACACATTAAACATCATGTCCTGCCCGAGTTCAAGAAAAACTACTTACAAGCTACAAGTGTGGAAATAGAGGATTGGTATGGACCCTTGGTGCTATCAGCTGTGTACTGTTCTCCAAACTGTGCGTCAAACAAGCAAGGGTTCATAAAGTACTTCAAGTCATTAGATAACCGATTTTTAGCGGGTGGCGTCTATAATGTAAAAAACACCTTTTTAGGTTCTTGCATTTTTTCGCCTGGAAGAGGTAGAGTACCGCATCAAGAACTACAACTAGGACACTTATCAACGTACGAATCTACTTAGTGGCCGACCGATACAAACAAGATTCCAGACCTTCTCGATTTCTTTGTGACACAGGGCATTCCTGCTAATTATCTTAAGATAGTATCGTGTTGGGACTTACCCCCAGATCACACTCCGGTGATAGCAACTGTGAGTGCAACAATAATAGAAAAGAAAAGGCCGTTAAGATTATTTAACAAAAATACAGACTGGTGCTACTACTTGTTCAGCAACAACTGGATATGAAACTGTTTCTAGAAACATCCGAAGAATTTGAGATGGCCGTCCAAAAATCCACCAAAATAATCCAAGACGCCGCATGGAAAGCAACACCCAAAATATCCAATAAGAGAGCGCAACAACTGTGTCCATTAGTAGTGAAAAGAAAAATTGCTAAAAAAGCGATTTAGAAAAGTCTGATAAAATACAAGATATCCCTCGGACAGAAGAAACTACAACCAGGTTATTACTTACTTACTTAGTCCTAGGCCTTACTACTTTTAGACAACCAGGTTATTTCAAAACTGAAAAAACTAATCAAAAAATTTAAAAATTATATCTTTAATAAACTTGCTAATATGACCGCCACAGAAGATATAAACTACACACTGTGAAAAGCGACAAAAAATATTAAATGTCAACAACAACTAATCCCTCCGTTAAAAAAAGACGGCACATGGGCACGTACAGAACTTGGGAAAGGCGATCCCTTCGCGCAATATCTAGAAAATGTTGTTCAGCCAATTCCATCACAGATAAGTAGAGATGAAGAATTATAAATAAAAAGTTAGCTTACTCAGCATATGGAACTCTTCACCGTAAGAGAAGTCAAAAATACAAAAAAAGCTCCTGGATAGGATCAATTAATAACTATGCTATACAATGCAGTTTTAAGGCTAGGACAATTTTTAGCACAATGGATGGTTACTCAGGTGATCATAATTTCCAAGCTTGGTAAATCCTTACACGATGTAAAGTCCTATAAGCCAATTAGTTTATTGCCAATATTAGGAAAACTATTATAAAAAAGCTAATCAAAAGAGTAACATTAATAATAGAAGGAAATATCATTATCTTTCACCACCAATTTGGGTTTAACAAAGGTCATTCGACTATTCAACTGGTTCATAGAGCAGTAGACGCCATTAACCAAGCCTTCGAAAATACTGTTATACTTGATGGTACTCACGATTTTGATAAAGTGTGGTACAAGGGCCTGATTTTCAAACTAACGAAATGCATCCCTCACTCTGTATTTATTGTCCTAAAATCTTATCTGTCGGAAAGACATTTTCAAGTAAAATTTGGGCAATACTTAACAGACGTCCGTCCAATAAATTCTGGTGTACTGCAGGGTCTTGGCTCTTTAGGCATGGATAGAAGAAGAAATACCTAGAGGAGAAAGTAGGCTTTATCTTTTATAATGTTTAAAAAAATAAATAATAAGAAGTATCGCAATTATAGGGGAATTACGTTGTTGAGTACACTAGAGAAAAGGCTAAGACTAAAGTAAAAGAGCCAAGGTGTTAGAAAGGCAGAGTGGATTTAGTAAACGCAGGAGTACACATATTTACAACAACAGAAATTATAAATAAGTTACTATCTCCTCAGAAAGCTGTATATCTGGCCTTTTTAGATATAAAAAAATCGTTTGACAAAATTCATAGAGCTAAAATATGCAAAAACCTACAGAAAATAAATATAAAGGACAAGATCGTTGCAGTAGTTAAAAGCTTGTAAATGAAACAATTAACTACATAATTAGCAACAATATAAAATCTGACAGCTTCACCACTAAAACAGTAGTAAGACAAGGAAGAAAGCCGAGTTCTTTACTATTCTTAATTTTTTTGGATGAAATTATTCTAGAAACCAGAAACCAATGTACATAGAACATTTAAACTTAGCAACGGTGAATATTACTGAATGTGCCTTTGTGGACGATATAGCGATTATGACAAGGAGGAAAAAACCTACAAGACAATCTGTTTTTTTTGGCGCACTTACAGGCATTGCAGCCTCAAGGGCTTATTGTGCCCACTAACATGCACTTAATTGCTAGGACATTCACACACACCCATGGGTTGAGCGAGACTCGAACTCGCGCGCGCCAACTGCTTGAATCATCTGAGCCACCGCGTCCCCCGACAATCTGCTTATATGGCGAGCGGGGCACCCTCAAAAAGTGGCTTAGAAATAGGAATATGTGACTACGGAGTTCTAGTCGCTAAAACATATTTATTCTTATGTTTTTGAGGTCGCTGAACACGAATACTGAGGACAACAGAGAGGCAGCGTTCGACAGAGCAAGGTTGAAAGCTATAAGAAAACTGCAATATATAACCCAAGCATACAGCCATATTCACTGCATTAGTAAAAATATAATTAGAAAAAAAAACGGTTTTCGCCTTTAATTTTTATTTGATGCTTTTATACACTTCAGTCAAGCTTATTTACACTACTTTTTAAACTTACTGTAATTTAGAATAACACTATCACTTGTCTTCTCAGCTCTGGACCATCTTAACATTAGTACCAAAGGTAGAACAAATAATTTGATAATATTTTAAGGGTTATTATCTACCCAGCCCGAGTGCTCTAGTGGTTAATGCGCGAACTGCAATGCGGAAGACCCGGCTTGCATTCCTAGGGCCCCTGATACCTGGCGGGTGGCCTACTCAGTCACTAAAAATAATTCAGTACCTGCATTCATTCGAACAAGTGGTAATAATGGCGGTCGTCTAAGCGCGGTGCTTGCCACGCCGTCCCGCATCAGAGATAATGCGTGACGACCGGGCAGATAGAGCGAATATATGAGAGCCTTAACCTCTCAGGTGGCAGGCCGTGCTCCTACGCGAGGCGTTAGAGCCTTACTACCATTATCTTTTCAAAGACCAAGTATTTTATTTCTTTGATCAAGCCTATAGTCAAAAGGCCTACAAAATTCTCTTTGAATTTCCAGATTTGTCTTTATTAGACATTTAATTATCCTATTATCTATCACTGTTCTTAGGCAAATATTTTTCATTCTATTAAATTTTTATCAAATCAAATCTTGTAAACGTTATAGAAGTAACGAAAATGATTTTCTGGTTTATCTGTACCATCAGTAGAAGAAACATTGAATGATGCTATTTTTTGATTCCAATCCAATATGTTTTTTATAGTTTTTTTTTTATTTCTTGGAACTACTCCTCTTCAGTACATCTTGTACCATGAATTCCTATTGAACGTGGAACGTTATCTGAAACGGTATCACAATGAATATTATCATCTGAAACATTATCCACCCTAACCAATGGTAATCCCATTATATCAATAGGACCATACGGATCTTCATTATCTGTTTAATCGAGATCATTGTTCCATTATTTTTCAAATTTTCTCAGTTTTAAAAGCCTTTTTTGTATGCATGGTTCTACTGAAAAATAAAGTGTGTAACTGTAATAATATTCTTAAAAATATTAATTGCTGTAGAAATAATAAAAAAATGCAACCTCGGTATTTATAAGATATTTGATCTAAGTCGAAATGCTCAATAATTTTAGATTACATTAATCGTAAGCTTAAAGTACAGATCATTATATTTTTAACTTATCAAGTAATGAAATTTAAAACTTTTCAATTATAGAACTATATTATTCAGAACACATATGCACATAATTTCCATAATGGAAAATTATTTATTTCGACCTACATATAACATTTTCAATTGTGGAATAGGTGTATGTTAAAAAAGCGTTATTTACTGGAAAAACTAAGAAAAATTATCATTTATTATGCGTATTTTTAACCCTTTCGGCTCTGACGATGGAAATTGCTGACATTACAGTTTAACGCTTACAAAAAAGGAAAGAAAACAGTTAATTTAAAATTTGCCACTAGATTTCGACACTTTACGTTGTTTAAAACCAAATTCAAGCTTTGCTTTTGTGGAATTCAACGTGTGTCTTTACCTACACGTTTTTTTCAGAACAAAAATAAATCAAGATGGCAGCAAATGAGGAATATGTGTATGAGTGCATGTAGTTTTCTCTATTGTCGGTTTTCTGTACTATAGTTAAAATGATTATTAGTTGATCAAATCAACAGAGTGAATGAAGGTGTTTTGATAATATTCCAACACCAGGCACTGCAGCATTCATGAAGCCTCTGAACCAAAATTTAAGTATCACATTGCTGATTTAAATTGCTTTTGTTAGTTTAATATAACTCTTGTTTCAAATGAAGATGGAATAACATCTCTTGCATTTTATGAGAAGTTAAAAGTGACAAGAAACATGTCGTTGGCGGCTGCTGCGTCTGTATTGTCTGACTTGGATTTGGTTGTAAAAAATCAAGAAGAAGAAAGATGCTGCTACAAGTGATTAAGTTTTATCTGCGAAGATATATAAATCAAAATAAACAAAGAACACTTTTGACACTCCAGTTATTGATTTCACTCCATTCAAAGACATAGGTGAAAATTTTGCTGAAGATCAAACTTCATTTCAATATTTCTCAAATTATTTATCTGGTAAAATGTTTTCTGCGATAGTGAGAAGACAAACATATTTACTATCGACTTGAAAAATGCCCGTTGAAAGCAGAAGTAGAGTTAAGAGCTTAAGAGCATGGTAGCAGTGACTCTATTGTTTCAAATAATGGAAAAATCGTGGTAGGTTGTTGGTTTAACAAAAATATTGATAACATATCGTCAACTTTTACTAGTGTAGAACTACAAAGTGAAGTAGGAGGTGGAACAAGTCAGGGAGTGTATATAAATGTCAAGCGTCCAGCAGTTTTAGCTTCAATGAGAGGCGTTAGCAAAAATGATTTTTTTGTCTTTAACAAGACCTTTATTAGACCTTGCAAACTGATTTTGAGGATAGTTTTCCATTATTGTAATCTAGCAGAATGTAATGCATAAAATAACAATCAGATAAACAAAATACTCAAGTACTTGTGTGATTTTACTTGGGCAATAGTGGAAAGCTTGGTTTTTTCGGGTCGTGTGAAATCCACCCCAAAAAGAGGTAGGTTATTGTCAAGCCCGGGTTTCTCCATCACCCAAAAGAAAGTCAAGTTTGATCGTCCTACAAGTGATATTAAGTACGACAGTGTTGGCTACTATCCAATTCTCAGAAATGGCCATGAGAAGCGGTGTACACTCGAAATTATATTGTGTGAGAGGTGTCAGACACCAATGTGTTTTTAAAACAAGGAATGCTCTAAAGTTAAGCATGTGAAATAGCTTTGTAAAAAAATTTATTTTAGCGACTTTTTGCTTTATAAAGACCTGGTGGTAGCTGTTGCCACATCTCTCTAATTTTCTAACCTTAGTAGCCTTGGAAGATTTTCAAGTTTTCATGTGATCCTTGTGCCTATCTAGGCCCAATTGCACCATACTTTTTTTTGTTAAATAAATTCAGGGCTGAAAAGGCTAATCAAACCAAAAACTTTTACTACATACAGTTGCAGCAGAGTTTTATGTACGTAAATAACCTTTAAGTCAGTATAACCTTTGTGACGTAATTATAAAAAATATTGTTGATCCCCAAATGGAGATTGTGGAAGTTAACGGGTTAAATTTGTCAACGTTTTTGTTTACATTTTTTAAAGTGGTTTATATTACTCGGGCGGTTTTGAATTAAAGAACTCTTGACACTCTTCTTCAACTTCATTAAATGATTCAAACCGGCGACCATGTAAGAAGTGTTCCATTAAGCGAAAGAAGCTATAATCGGACTGTAGGCTGGATGCGAAAATTTTTTCTTAGTCTTCTTGGCAGTGCTGGGCTTGGCGTTGTCTTGCTGAAACGCTTTTAGTTGACGAAGGTCTGGTACTTCTCCTTCAAATTGTCGTAGATATAGTCTAATTGCTGGCAATAAAGTTCGGCATTGATGGCGCGACCATTCGGCACAAGTTCAAAATGTAAAACTTTTCCATCAAACGCAAATCTTGACTTTGTTACCGAAACAATTTTGGCGCGCAACCAAAGTCGGAATTTGGCTTCGTAGAACCCATTTCTTCTGACGATTATCACTGATCAAGAAAACCCACTTCTTGTTCGACGTCTCAATTCGCTTCTAGAATCTATCATTGAAAGGACTGTTGAGCAGTTAGCTGAAAATCTCAACACCTTTGGGGGCTTGCGGTTCAGTGAGTTCATACTGATACTCTTAGGATTTTTTGTATACAAAGCCAAACATTTGGAAACGCCGATGAACCGTTGATTTCCTAATTCTAAGAACTCATCGCAAATGTTGAATGCTCGACGAATGCACAACTTTCAACATACTAACCAAATCTTTATTGTCCAACTTTAGCGGCCGAGCAGAACCATCTGGAGATAGTAGAGTGGTGGATACTTCTTTTGCCTTCAGCATTGCAGATTTCATTTGTAGTATCTCTTGACAAAAGTGGCAGCTTCCAGCTGTTTCAAGAGTTAAATTTTGTCCAAAACCATCTAGAATCCAAAGATGCAACTTGTTTTTACAATATAAACACAAAAAATCCGCCATTGCACAAAAATCAAAATTTTTGCAAGTGTTGTGGAACTTTTGGGACAACTTAGCATTTAGATCTGGTTCTCGAAAGTTTTTATTTGATATCTAAATTATATAGGCAACTTCTTTGGATCACATTATATACAACTTCTGATTTTTTAATCTATTATCTATTATAAATTGTTAAATGTTGTAATAGTTTTGTTTTTATTTGCTTTTAGCAGTAGAGTCCGAAAGGTTGCGCAGAAGAAAAGAGCAAATAAAACCACCTGACAAAGAGTTGAAATGCAAAAGATGCAGATCGAAACTTTATTACAATGTTTAAAGAGAAAAATGGTTCAATAAATTTATTTATTCTTATTTGATATTCAATGTACAAGAATTATAAATTAGAAGAAATATATAAATAAGAGATACCCCAACAATCATAAGTAATAAATTAAGCAAAATGTAGGTTATATAATAATATTAAAATATCAATTTAGTCATCACTTTTCATTTCTTTGGGTGTTTTATAGTTAACCGAATATCAGAACAAGGATACTTAATATTTAGAAGCAATATATAATATTTTAGCTAGTCCATTAGTTTTAATTGTTAAATAATTGGGGATTTCCAAGCCACTTAATGGAAATTATTAAATTTCAGTCGACGGAGCACAAGAATTACAAATTCTATTACTAAAATTTAAATTATTTGGGATTACGCATAAATAACTATATTCATGAGTATTTTGAATCCCAATCAGGCAAAGGACTTTGATGATTTCTTTATTTATATTATAGTTATTGAAGACTGATTTTGGGAACTTTTGAAGAAGTTTAAATTACAAATACCAAATTATTATCGATTTAGAAGTAGTTCAGAGTTGTCTCAGAATGTCACTTGTCCAACTGTTTTCATCGCTAACCGCCTCATTGTATATATCACTCTACACCTGTGTAGGTTTTTTTAGACCTTCTCCCCTCCTTTACTTTGCCCGCATTGGCGTCTTTCTTTTGCGGCTTCTTCTTAGTTTTAAAAATCTTTTTTTGCTAGGTCCTAGACATTGTCTTTTTGTCCTTCTTCCAGCTGCTAGTTGTTTTTCTTTTCTGATATTTCCATATCTTGGTCCGCCACGGGGTGCAGGTTAATGGCCTGGGGTCCTGCGGTCTCCAAGTAGTAAAGTTTGTTTCTAAGTAAGAAGTCCTCTCAAATATTATGTTTTGACTTGTCTGTTCTCTTTTATCCATACTCCTCCTAGGAGTATGAGGGAAAAGCAGGTCTACATCTGCGGAGCCCTCTGCGCAGGTGTAAGGATAAGTAACTTGAGAGGTCGCCCCGTATCCCAGAGTTTTCGTTAGCCACATTGTATTTATTACATTTGGCGTACGCCAAGGTTGTATTCTTTTCCCAATATTATTTATTGTATACAGCGAAGCCATATGCCAAGAAGCCTTAGTAGAACAAAATGCTGGAATGACTATTACTAAAGAAATTATTAGTAATATTCGTTATGCTGACAATACACTTCTAGTGGAAGATAACATAATAGATTTACAGCACTTACTTGAAAATATAAATACTTATAGTAATAATTACGGTCTCAAGCCAATCTTAAAAAGACAAAATTAATGGTAATATATCAAAGAAGCCAAATGTGTACGCCAATCTAATAATTTATAATATACAAATTGAAAGAGTCGCATCATACAAATATCTAGGGGCATGGATTACTAAAACAAATGAACAAGCAAGAGAAATTAAAGGAAGAATAGAAAGAACTAAACAAGCGCTTACTGAAATGAAAAGGTTCTATGCTGCCGAGATATTAATTTAAATCTTAGAATGCGTATGTTACGTTGCTATATTTTCTCCACGTTATTATATGGTATGGAAGAATGGACCTTCAAACAGACGGATATCGAAAACATTGAAGCTTTCGAAATGTGGTGTTACAGGAGAATATGTAGGATATCGTGGACGGAAAGAGTAACTAATAGGGAAGTACTGCTGAAGCTGGGGTAGGAGTGTGAAATAATAAAAACTATAAAAAGGAAAAAAACTGGAATATCTTGGCCATATAATGAGAGGAGAAAAATTCTTATTGTTGAGGCTTATAATACAAGGAAAAATCAAAGGAAAGAGAAGTACGGGCCGAAGAATTCCCTGGCTATGAAACCTAAGGGCATGGTACCGCTGTAGTACAAATGAACTGTTTAGAGCTGCTGTGAACAAAGTGCAAATTGCAATGATGCTTTCCAATTTCCAATAGGAGACGGAATTGGAAGAAGAAGAAGTTTCACCTATCCTTCGGCACGGGTTGCATAACACCTTGGATTGGGTTCAGCCTATCTCTTGTGAAATCTCCTGACTGGTTTTAACTCAGTGGAGAAGAGGAGTATTTATCAACTCTAAAGTCTAGACCCAGGGTGGAAATTTGTATAGATTGATCCCAACCTTGGATTGAGGAGGGCTGTAGTGCTAGGCTCACCTGAAATTCCCTAGCTGGGCCGCTTGCTCTCCGCTATTTGTAGGTGTGAAACTGCTCAGGCCTCTTTGGGTCATTGCAAGTGGTAGGTTTATGGCTATTCTTCCCAGAGTAGTTAACTATGTCAAGAATACCAATCACATGCACTCCTGAGATTTACCCACCCTCCATCTGACACGCGCCCTATAGATAGATAACGCTCGGAGACTGTTTTGCAATTGCGCAAAAAGTAACAAATGCTACACATTGTAAATATACGTGTATTGAAGTGTCTTCAAATGATTCGTAACTTTTATATAAGATATGACGTACATTATTTTTATTTACATTACAGTTTGAATATTTAGTTTTGTTGTTTTGTATCTAACTAAAGTGCATACGTTATAATCAGAAAAAAATACGTCGATATGTTGTTTTTTAAATTATGTATTTATAATGAGATGTTTTCGATATACATGAAACAAATTTACTTGTTTAGTTGCAATCTACTGACAAGTTTTATATCTTGCTGGGGTGATTACAAAAATTTCAACTTTCAAAAGTTACAGTGAAATTAAAAATAAATTAATTCAATGTTAGTTGTGAAGCGTTCGATGTTTTTACTTCGGAACGACCTCTTTTTGTTAAGCAATTTTTCTTATAGAAACATTAATAATAGAGATTATAGCTACACGGTGTACATTTATTCATAACATTACTATGTGTTAATTACTTTCAAGGAAATCTAACGAGTTGATCATCTGATGCGAAATAGTCTAATAAGATTCCGCTTAAAGGTTGGAAAACAAGGTAAGTATAGATCCTAGATGCGATTACATCCACCTCCATTAGAAGCATGTCAATGATGCAAAGCGCTCTCCTGAACGGTGACGAATTACTGCGCGAAAATCCACCTTAAGGAATCACGAAGTGCAAAATATGTTCTGAACTTGTGATATTAGAATAGCAGAATGCGATCTGGGGCGGGGCTAGGCCACTCCTATGTAGTTGCGCGCTAAATGCTACATACTTATGAATTTGCTTGCATCACTTTCACCATTCGATGCCTGCGTATTTGCGTATTTGTAACTTAATTTTAGACGCGCAGAAACCTAGCATTCTCACCATTTTTAAACAAAAAATATACGTATTTTTCAGTTTTACGTAACACGTTTTATATAAAGAAAATTGGAAGGTCGTATGTAGACACTTTAATATTTTATTATGACAAGGACTATACGTGACAGACACAACAAAGGAGCGCTTCCAGCAAAATATAATAACAAGCAGAAATTTTAATAAAAAACAAATTTTATCTTCAAATATGCTCTACTTTGTAGAAATGTTCCATAAAATATGAAGTAATCAGAGAGCATATATTTTTCAGTGCATTAAGGGTTTGTTAGTTACTAAGGGTTATTTCATTGAGTTTGTCTGTCGTAATGACTATTTCATGGAATTAATCAGATGACACCTAAGTACTGAGTTATCTCAGAAGTCCTGACTCAGCTGCGAAGAATTCAATTTTTATGCATTTTTTTTGTTTCTTCGTGCTTACAGTGTTGTAACAACCTTTACCTTTGTATTTCAGATAAGTTTTATAAGAAAGTAAACTTCGAGTTTTGATCAGCTGTTGCTGGAAATGGAAACTTTCAAGAAGATCATTCGGAACCAACCCAAAATGAAACACACGCGAATCATAACCTTCTTGCCGAAACGATCTTTACGCGGAACTGGTGGAGGCCAAAAGACCCACTTCTCATCCGACATCACAATTCGTTTCCAAAATCGGCCGTTCGATGGATTGTTGAGCAGTTGGCGGCAAATCTTGAGTTTTAGTGCTTGTGCTTCGATGAGTTCGTGTGGATCTTGGAGGCTTCTTGTGACGAAAATTAAGTTGCTGAAGCTGACGATAAATCGTTAATTTGCCAACTCCAAGTTCAGCGTCCACATCTCGAGTGCTTGATAAAGGTTGGCGTCCAAAGCAGCTTGCAAGTCACCATCATCCAAACATCTTGAAACGTTTAACTGACTTACAGTTCCTTTATCTTCAGCATTGCAAATCTTTTTTACGGCATCTCTTGTTTCCAGCAATAGCGGATCAAAACTCAAAGCTCACTTTCTTGCAAATTCATCAGGGATACAAAGAAAAATGTTGTTACAACACTACAAGCACAAGAAACAAAAAATGCATAAAAATTAAATTTTTTGCAGCTGTGTTAGGACTTTTGAGACAACCTAATATTCCTAATTATTTATTTAAAGTACCCATGTAGCGTTGTTAGACCTCCATTGAGACCTCTCCTGGTAACAAATTAAATTAAAATACTCGAGGCGGACTACAACTAGTAGCGTCTGACCCCGGGTAGATGGCTGATGTATAAAGTCCTCCAAATTGGGGGTTTTGGCGTTAGGCATTAATATGCTAACATATGTAAAACAAGTAAAGAAGGACAGATGAAAGTAGCATACAAATTATATCTCCGTTTGGAAATCTCTACCTTACAAAAAGAGACCTTTATCGGAATCGAGGGAATTTCGCTTAAGAATCTCAAATTTCATTTTATTTAATTTTAAACCAAAAAAGCAGGAAACATTTCTAGAAACATTACTACAGCAGTATGGAACATACAAAGAAGGTGAATTGAAGACAAAGAAATAATAGCAACATTCAAAAGAAGGAACTTGGACATGTTGATAATGGCATAAACAAAGAAGAAAGTCAGTGAAATGAAAAAATAAATAAAGGCATTTACGTCCTGAAGGATCAAAGAGTCCTAGTAGGTGTAGAAATATCAATCAAAAAGGAATATGAAAAAAAGATTTAAGGTTAGGAACACCTAATTAAAAAATTTTAAAAATAGGTTTAATAATCTACGGAAGACACATAAATAACGTAGAGGTCTATGGGCCCACGCATAACAGTCCAGTCATAAAAAAAGAAAACTTTATAGATACTTTAATAAAAAATTAGAGAAAATAGGCAATCACTTGTAATTATATGAGGCAAATGGAAGAACAGGTAATAAAACGAATGATGACGCTGTTGGACATTTTGGAGAAGACACTATTAATGAGAACAGGAATAAATTAGTAAAAAATCTGTCAGTTGTATAATTTAAAAGTAATAAATGGATTTTATAGAAACAAACTTACACGTATACTTGGGTTTAAAACACCAGACAACTTAAATCATTAATCGAATTTATATATATCCTATATATATATATATATATATATATATATATATATATATATATATATATATATATATATATATATATATATATATATATATATATATATATATATCATAGGAATTTAACCTGGATTAATTGAGTATGGATCTAAAAAAACTTTATTGTATGAGAAATAGAATGTTCCAGAAAACTCTAAATAGCAATCAAATATATTTTTAAAATGTAATACTATGCAACCTATGCAACGGATATAAAATTGCCATAAAGATCAAACAAAAAATCACTGACAACTTTGAAACGACGAAAGCCTTTGACAATATTGCTCGGTAACATTTACACTATTTAAAATATTTTTTCAACAAGCACACAGAACTGGAAGAGGAAATGTGAAGGCATGAGACTTTCAGTGAGAAAATTACACATTTAGATATTGAATCTTGCTAACGATTAGATGGTAATGCGCTGGAGAAAGAGCAGAAATATATGTTGCGAAAATGTAAAACTAGAAATAAAGTTTACTAAAACAGAACATCTAGCAACATGGAATTCTACAAAATTTAGAAATTTAAGAAAATATTAAAATCAAATAAATTCAAACATTATAACAAAAGATGCAAAAACAGAAGAAGAAATAAAAAGTAGACTGAGACAAAAAAGAATATGTATAAGATAATTAAATCTTATTTTGCAGGATAGACAAGTAACAAAAACAACTAAAACAAGAATGTACAATATCATGATACGAAACATAACGACATAAGGAATTAAAAAAAAAGAATAAAATCACAGCAGTAGAAATGGAGTGTTGTGAAAAAGAACAGAATAGCAAACCTACGTACCTGAAGAGGAATGAATGTAGAAAAAAACATAATTAGTTACATTGAAGAAAAAAGAGCAATTTGGTACGGGCACGCAAGAAGAGTGGAAGAGGCCAGGTGAATAAAAAGAATAACAGAATGGAGTTCAGTAGGACGAAGAAAATGTGATAGATAAAAATCGTGGCCAGGCAAAATTATATTGGTGATTTCAAATTTCTTGGCGTAGCTAATAGATGCAAAGATTTTTTTCGTAGCTCATTAACAGCTTTGGTTATTCAAAACCCTGCTATTATAAAAAACCAACATTCTTCATAGATTGTACAAGATAATATCCGGACAAGAGCTTAGATTAAAAATAGTATCAAATTGTTAACGTTTATTATATTCTATCGCCTTTTAATGTTATTTTTGTTAGTTATTAATATTAAACTGTATTTTTCCGTAAATATGTCTTATCAACTCACTTGAGTAATGAAGTTTGAGCTGAAACTCTCTACTGCTTAAAAGGTTCTTTAATTACGTTTCGAAAAATACTCAATCTCTATCTATTGGGATAAAATTTGGTAGGTTTACTGATTTTGGTACTACATCGAGTTTTCTTTATATTACTCTAACGTATGTTTAGATCTAGAGAAAAAGAGCCAAAATCTGATGGTATCTTATAAAAGACAATATACGTTTCATTTGATCAGAAAATTGATTTTTAATATGCAAAAACATATTACCTGCTATGACAAGTACAATAATAATAATAAGCATGGTACAGCTCTAAGACCACGCGTGGGCGCACGTTCGCTCTCTTTGCCCGGTCGTCGCACACCATCTCTGATACGGGGCCATGTGGCAAGCACCGCGCCTTAGAAGACCGCCATTATTACCCCTTCTTCGAGTATTTTTAGTGACTGAAAATGAGTAGGCTACCCGCTAGGCATCAGAGAGGTCCAGGAATAAACCCAGGTCGGTCTATATTTTTAATTTCCGTAGTACATTTGTCTTCTTTGTAACTATGTAAAGTTTCTGCTCTGTAGGTTTTATCATAAATTACTATACGATCAGAATTCGACCATTGCAAAGGGTATTTTTAAATGCCTGCAGTTTGATGCATTCTTTTACTTTTTAAATATGCAATGATAAAATCTTAACCTTTGTTGCCACATCTCAAAAAGCTAGACTGGAATTCTTTGTACAGCCTTAAATACTATTTATCTGTTTTTTCAAGATTATAAGTAGTACTATTTTGATCTTTCTGTTGATAACTTTTTTCTAAGTCATCTTAAAATGTTTGATGTAATCGATATAACAATTTTTAATTGTTTTTAAGTTTTAGTCTGGAATAACACTGAATTTTCGAATATCTTCTTTATCATTCACCACTGCAGTTTTGTAATAAATTACAAGGGTGCGATATTTCAAAATGTAAACAACGGAATGAAAGGTATCTTAATACCTAAAACTGCAATTTTCCACAAGAAATTGAGAGCATACTTATTTAATTAAACTATATCATATAATCTTTAATTGATTCTGTAACTTATATTATGTTAAAAACTTAAGGAGCTCAAAGGGATAGGATGCAAAACATACGGCGAGTTTCCAGCTATCGCCGACTTAGCCTCTACTACTCAATGCCAACTCTCACCTTCCCGTTGGTGAGCCCTGGAAATCCTAGCAACTTTGTGGAAGATCGAGTAACCAACCTCAGTGTGATTTAAGGTCCAAAAAAACGTGAGCGAAATACTTGGAAAAGGCACTCTCCTCTCCATGGAACAAAAAGAATTACTTACACTACAACTTTGGCCAATGAAATGAGCGACGATTTGGAATAATGTAAATACTTTTTGCTAATTGAAAATCACAAATTACGAACAAGAATAATATATACACAATAAAGAATAGCTTCGGATAAGACGGAACTTACAGCTGAAAATTAAGGAGGCGAAATATGGAATAAAAGACTATCTACACAGAAACACATGAAATGTACCAGGTTTAAATAACAAACTACAAGAACTAACAGAAATAAAAATAAATATAGCCCTATTAACAGAGACAAAAAATAAATCAAAAGGCACCCAAGAAAAGTACATGCGGAGTAAAACAAGACACGAGAACCGCAGCTGGTGTGGCAATTATGATAAATAAAAATGGAAAGAAAAAATATAATTATAGGAATTGATAAAGAAAAAATCACTAGCATAAGATGCAAAATAGAACGAGAATATTTGACCAGTGTATGTGCATATGCTCCAGAAGAAAGAAAAAGAAGAAGGAAAAGAAGGGAAAAAAAAGAACGCCCACCATTTTTTAAAAATTGGCGGAGACCTCAACGCTCACATTGGTAGAGAGAAATTTGAAAATATTATTGGAACAAATGGAAAAATCCTCAGAGATTTTGCCTGTTACAACAATGTAAGAATTATAAATACCTTCTTTAAATATAAACCAGCACATACATACACCTGGAGCAAAATGCCATAAATTGATAATGGACTACTTCCTAGTCCTAGAAAAAACTGCCACACTATTTAATAACACACAAGTATGTAGAAGAATAAATGTACATACAGACTACTACCTTTAAAAGGTAAAGTAAAACTACACGCGAAATGGGTAAAAAATAAAAAAATACACATCATTAGACCAAAAATGGAAAGAAAAGTCGATTAGAACACTTTATCAAAAAGGCTATCGGAACATAGTGGACGATTAACAAAATCTGATAACGTAGAAGAAGAATGGACAAACAAAAAATATAATTAAAAACGCAGCAACAGAAACCCTTCGAAAGCCGAACACAAAATATAATAATAATAAAAAAGATGCTCGAAAGAACAACAAAAGGCAGTTGAAGATAAAAACAAACCTTACCACCTACGTTACAAAATAGAATAGAAAGAAACAAAACCGAATATAACAAAATGACATAAATTGTAAAAAACCTAATCCGCCAAGCACAGCAAAATGATGGGTTACCTTTATATTAAGAATAAAGAACGATATACATGGACGATAACAGATAGCGTATAAAGTTATGAGACACCTGAACAGAGAAGAAAAGACAGTACAAATAACACACACCGAATGGTTAAAGTATTATGAAAACCTATGGTTCCTAGAAGAACTGACAGAAGAAAATGAAAAGATAGTAGATCCAATAGAAACTGAAGAACTAAATGACGCGCTGCTATGCATTAAGAACAGAAAAGCCTATGTACTACATTGAATTAATAGCGAACTTATTAAACCGATCGAAATGTGATAATTACCGAGGAATAAGCCTATTAAACACTTCATATAAAATATATATACAAATTTTTACCAAACCACTGCAAAATATAATAGACACTGTAATATTACAAGAGCAGACAGGATTCAGAAAAGGCAGATCATGTACTGATAATATATTCACAACAAAACAACAAACAAAAGAAACATCGAGAATTCAACAAACACGATGTTCGTAGTCTACATCAAAGCTTTCAACAAAATCTACCGCAAAAAACTTTGGAAAATAATAAACAAATGAGACATACCCATAGATGTAATTAAAAACATATATGGGCACATAGAAATAATACATGACCATAGAAGCAATTCCGAAAACACAAATCTTGAACTGAGAGAGGGATGCAGCCTGTCCCCGATTCTATTCAATCTCTATATTGACGATGCTGTGAGGCAGTGGATTGATAATGTAGAAACTTATAGGCATAATCTAAATAAGAGAAAATATGTTGCCACATTTCTATTCGCAGACGATCAGCTTGCAGTAGTAGATTCAGAAAATTCACTTCAACTAGCAGTTTATAAACTACAACAAATAGTAAAAACATGTAACTTAAAACTATCGACTAATAAAACAAAAGTAATGGCTTTTTGTGGCATTGAAGATAGTACTAGATGAAAAAATAATCGAACAGGTGAACTGTTTCAAATTCCTGGACTGTTCAATATCTTTCATGGGAGAGGTCAACATAAAAAAAATGAAAATTTAACTACTACAATGGCACAATAAGAAGAACACTGAAGAACAAAGTACAGAAGGAAACAATAAAGTTCTATAAAGTAGCAACTGTTCCAAGCCTAACATACGGTAGTGAATGCTAAACCATTACCAAAAATAACGAATGTAGAACAACTACATCAAATATGCGATTCCTGCGATACAATATCAGAAATAGAAAAAGAAACGAAGAAATTAGAGAAGAACTAAAAATATTTAACATTATGGACAAAATAAAAGACTACAGACAGCAATGGAAAGAACATTTAGAACGAATGGAAAACGACCCAAAATATACCTATCATAGATATAAAACAAAAGAAAAACGAAGCTTGGGAAGACTGAAAAAGAGATGGAAGAAGCAAGTATAAAAGTACAGAATTGTAGTGTCGCAACGGATTATATCCAAAGCATGATGGAGAAAAAGACGAGTTTTTCATAAACGGCAGAGACTATATTGAAATGTAAAGCGCTCGTTCAGCATAAAAACATTTGTAAAATTTTTAAATTTGTTTACATAATTTTATTTTTTGAACATTCCTTGTACATAGTTGCTTGCACACTTATTCGCGCGGCTGTTAAAAAGTTCACCCAAAATGTCATACGTTTTGGTGTGTCACGGTTATTCAGTTCTTTTACCACAGCCATCCCACATGAATGGAAGTTCAAATTCTTGTATAAAGTTCTTGTTACACTGTTACGAGACAAGCCAAGGTCATCTACTATTGCATATTTTACACAACATGTTAAAATAGAAAAGAAATAAATAACTGCGCATTGATGCTATAAATGAAAATCTTAAATTGTAAAATCGACTTCATAAGGAAAGATATTAAAACATATAATAGTACTGCACAAATAACTTAAACCAAATAAATTATATCGTTATAGCTAGCCAATAAACATATTTATTAATATAAAGATTTGTATTCAGAGATAGCAAGTTTGTGTTAACCGAATTAAAGAAAAGTACGATGAAGATAATAATAGGATAGAAAAAACTTTATGTTGTATGAACAGCGTTTTTATTGTCAGAACCGATAAGAAAAGTTATTACTATTATGATATTTTCCAAAGAATAATAAATAATCAAAAATGTTTTAAGTCTTATAATACTCTTTTATTTTTATCTTAAAGAAATTTTTACTTTAATTGTCAAATTAATTTTGCGTGTACTTTATTATTTCTAATTTTCTATAAGGACGATGTGCAACCATATGTAAATGCCAAAGGGTAATATTTCGGTCTTGGGCATAACTAATGTTTGAGTGAAAGATTTTTTTCATGTAGTGTATCTTGGGTAGGCCCAATGTTATTGGTAGTGATTGGGTTAACTTGTTGTACAGGGTGTTCAGAAAGAGTAAGGGGGTATTTGTAAAATCAATAAAAAAAACATTACAAGTCAGAAAAATATTTTTTTATTTGTAGTCTGTAGATAAAGTTTTGGAAAATTAAGTGCCAAAGATTGTTGTCCAAATGTTGACCCTTGCGCTGCTGGTACTCCTCTAACCGAACACGAAAATTAGCCGCCACGTGTCTACACATCTCTTTGGAAACGGTGGCCATTTCAGAGTGGATATTGTGCTTCAATTGCAGTAGTGTTCGTGGTTTGTTTGCATACACTTTCTCTTTAAGGTGTTCCCAAAAGAAATAATCAAGGGGTGTAATATCGGGGCTTCTCGGGGGCTAGTTGATGGTACCTCGACGAGAGATCAGTCAACAACCTCAAGTGATTGGTTTGAGGTGTGGCTTCATCTTGTTGAAACCATGTTTCTCCATTAAGAGCTTTAAACTCCTGCAGTTGTAAAAAAGTTTCTTAACATGTCGCAATACCGTTCACTGTTTACAGTAAGTGCTCGCCTTCGTCGGTCTTTAAAAAAGTAAGGCCCAATGATGCCTTCACCAGACATGGCAGCCCACATATTAACTTTTGGACTGTGTAATGGTCATTCACGTATCTGTCTTGGATTTTCGTTGGCCCAGTAGTGGCAGTTGTGTTTGTTTACGTGACCTTCCTTGGGAAACGTTGAAGCATTTTATTTGCAAAATTCAGCTGGAGGGGATAGTTGGTAACATTCAGGTTTTAAATAAACTGAATTTTGTAGGCTGTAAGTTGTAAATCTTGCTTCAGAATCTTGTGCAACGATGATTTTTTAATGTGTGAGGCGGATGTTCACGCACTGAAACTCTCACTTCTTCAATCGTTTGTTGGCTTCAAACAGAGCGCGGGCGACCTTTATTGAAAATTTTTACAGTCGAACCGATATTTTCAAACATTCGAATCCATTTTCTGATGGTATCATCCTTCGGTGCATTCCGTACGTTACATTCTGCACGATATAAACGTTGAGCTGTAACTATCGAATCACCATTGCGACAATAGGCGCGTACGCAAAAAACGCGATGGTCTCCCGGGTACACTTCCATGGTTACTATATCTCCAAAGAGCAGTGCAACAATCTGTTTTTGCCGCGCCCCTCTAAACCACGCCGTTACATGGGCGGCGCAGATACAAATACTCTCTACCCTTTCTGGATACCCTGTATATTGTATTTTGTGTTGGCAGTTCTTGCCCTTTTCTTTAACGTTTGACGTGGGTGTTTTTTTGACTGTTATTTTCGCTACGGTCTCAAAGATCGGGTACTTCATGTCCTGTGTGTTTTTAATCTTTATCAGTGTTTGCTACTTTGGGTGTTTATTGATCTGTTACACTTTGCATTGCCTGCTGATATTGAGAAGTGTTAGGGATAATTATGTGGAGGGATGCAGTATAGAATGATTTTGAGATGTAGGTAGAAATAGTGAGGTGGATTGATTTTCGTATTGACTTTGTTGTGCGAATTGGAATCCTTGATTTATGGGCAGAAGAAATCTGAAACCCTAATTATCTAGCACTGCTTGAGTATATTGTGTTAACGCTCGGGATCTGGCGACGTGAGCCCATTCCCGCTTCCAGTTAGAAACATGGGCCAGCGTGTTTACATTCAGAGTATTTATTAACTACCGAATGCGTGCTAACACTTAAGATGTAGTTAATGAGATTACAATCTCGTCTGTTATCACGATAACTCTGATTGACACCAAATTTGGTACACAAATACTTCAGACCAAAACAAAGCACGAGTTCGATTTTCAGCCAAAAAATACGTTTTTTCGGTAGTTGCAAGTTTGGGTTTGCACCCTTCTTGTTTAAAATAAATATGAATAGTACGTACTATTGGGTTGTCGGAAAAGTCATGACGTATTTTTGGGGAATTTTCAAGACTTATTTATTAATAACATAACAAAGTTTAATCAATAATCTATTAATCACTTTGATTGATAACTTTTTTCCATCTTTCTGGGAGTTGCATGATTCCACACTCATAGAAGGACTGCTCTTTACCAGCAAAGAATTGGCTGAGATACTCTTTGATGGCCTTATCAGAATAGAAAGACCTATCATTCAAGTTATTTTGCAAAGAACGAAACAAATGGTAATTTAATGGGGCAAGGTCCGGTGAGTAAGGAGGAGGCAAAAACATCCCAACCAAGCTGCAGCAATTTTTGGTGAATCACCAAACTTGTGTGTGGTCTCGTATTGCCAAGATGGAACATCATGCATTTGCGATTGATGAATTCTGGTGTTTCTCAGTGAGAGATGTATTCAAATCATCCAGTTGACGACAGTACACAACAGGATCGATCGTTTTATTCCGCTCAAAAAATACCACACTCTTCTAGTCCCACCATATTGAGAGCATAACTTTTTTTTTGGTAAAGATCGGCTTTGATGTTGCTTTGGCTTGCTCTTTTCCTCTGCACCACGATCGTTGATGTTGAATATTGTTATAAATAATCCATTTTTTATCGCCGGTCATGAAGCGTTTCAAAAACGGGTCGATTTTGTTGCGATTAAGATGAGTATCGGCGATACTGATGCGGTTGGTGAGATGGATTTCTTAAGCTCATGCGGAACCCATATATCGAGCTTGCTGATGAATCCCAGCTTCCTAAGATGGTCGTAGACGGTTGAACGATGAAAGCTCAGTGTTTCCGCGATGTTACAAGTGGTCGAACGTGGGTTTGCTTCAATCAGTGCCTTCATTTGATCGTCATCAATTTCAACGGGCCTTCCGCTACGAGAACCATCGTTGACGTCAAAATCACCAGTACGAAATTTAGCAAACCATCTCTGACACAGACGCAATTTTTCACAAGCCTGTCTTGCGTTTTTCCTGCGTAAAAATAAAAAAGCAAAATATACCTAAAATGCACAGTTTGGTCTTCCATTTAAGAATATGTACACAAATTATGCATTTTTAATGGCTGTGACATATTCAGACATTTTTCAATGCTACCTAGCAAAATCAGCACACGCTTTCTGGAATACTGAAAAACTATTTTTTTTTATTTTGACTAAAATGTAGAGGAAAAATAATTGACTCTAAACATTAGACAACAAATTTAGCTTAAGAATTAATAGAGAAAGACTTAATTATCTTATTGGATAAAACGGTCACAGAATATTTAATTATGTAGTTTTTGAAGAAGTAATTGATTCACTAATAAATTATTTTTGGTATCGTAATAAAGAAATGTTAGATGCAGGTAGTGATTAATAATATAAAACCAATTTATTGCTTCAATTAAAAACGTAAACAGCAGAACGTTTTTATTGCTTATTCAGCGATTTTATGCAGTTTCTCAAATTGATGACTAACGGAAAGCAGCTCTAAATGAAACCGAATCGCTCATATTCAATGCCAACCGTCCGTATTTGGAGAGCAAAAACTGCACAGTATTAGTTCCCATGACATTTACGCGCAGAGGGAAGAACCGATAACGGGACACTAAATCTGGACTGGACTGCGCGGCACTTCAGAGAATTGGGAATTATTTATGATACCAGGTTAGCAGGTGTCAAATTACCATAAGAATGAAAGACGGGCTCGGACCGTCTTTCGGATTTGTATTTCGAAGTCAAGGTTATGCAAAACCGTATTATGTTTTTTCCCATATGTCAGCAGTAAGGTTATTCAAAAGTGTTTCTTAATGCCATAGTTTACATCTCGGATTACACGCATTAATTAAATAAAAATGCAGGGTCTAGTGAAGATTTGCATATATAAAACATGTTCTTGCATGTAATTTTGAAGGAGACGCCGTATAATGATTTTATGTGTGGTGGTTATGTAGCTGTTTAATCACGGCTTCATAGGTTACAGGGTTTCTAAGATACTTCAAATAAAACAGAAAAATCCAATTTGCTAAGGCCACATCTAGGACATGCATCTGAGGTATAAATCATGGAAGTTATAAGAGCTAATTGTTGATACAAATGTTTTTATCACAATAAAATTTGTAAATTTTTAATTCTCTTTAATGTTACTTTAAAATTTTGAAATGTGTTTTCTGTCATTGTTAGCTTGCTACAAATAAATTATAGCTATATGATTATACTTGTAAACCAATTTTTCAACTGTCAAAAAACAGAAACATCAAATTTCGCAATTTGCAATCTTGACAAAATGCTTTTAGTTATTTGGCATTAGTAAATTGAATTAGGACGTATGTCAAAATCACATGATATATATGTCAGTGGAAATTGTAGCTGTTTATTAACTTCTAAATCCTAATAACGTGGTGGATCAGATTAATATCTTGCTACATGGTTTCCTGTCATCAACTACTTCTCTTCAATTTTCTCCAGTATTCTTAGTTTGTTTTCTGCTTGTTTCTTTTATTTTGCCATCAACTTCCCTCTCGGCTTTAGTTCTGGTGCTGTCCATTCTGTTAGAATCCTACTTGGATATTTCTTGTCTTTGTTATAGAATGGCCATACTATCTAATTATTTTTGCCTTAATTCTTCTGTTTCTATGACTCAGTATTTTAAGAATTTCAAAATTAAACAATGGCGTGGCTTCGTTTATTCATTTGGGTTTCATTATAGTTCTGACTACCTTTTTTCGAAAATCATCAACTGATACTATTCTTCCTGCGTTAGATTTGCCGTTTCGGCAGCGTATATTACAATCGATTTAACGGTTGTCTTATATATCTTCATATTGTTTTTTTTACTTAGATTTTTGTCCCGAAAGCTTTGTTTATTCGCAAAAAAGATTTGTACTGAAGCTGTATGATTTGGATAATTGTTAGATCATCCGTGTATGCTACAATTTGTACGAGTTTATTTTTAATAGTCCCTTTTATTCCTGTATGTTATATGATATAGTACGTTGATATTATAAAGAAAATGGGCGATAATGCGTCTCCTTGTTGGTTTGCTCTATTGACTTCAAAATTATTTATGGTGTTCTTCCTTGTATTTATTCTTACTATGATGTTGTTGATGGCCATTGCTATTAGATGTAATAATTTCTTTGGTGTTTTAATGTTTTATAGGTTTTGTAGCATTTTTGTTCTATCTAGTTTGTCAAAAGCTTGATTAAGGTCTATAAAGAATATATGTATATCTATATTAGTTTAACAGCTTTATTCGTTAATTTGCTTCATAATGTAAATTGCATCTGTGGTCGATTTTCCCTTCCTAAACCCGCATTTGTAGCCCCTTATTATGTTTTGAGTGTGTTGTTAATCTTAATTTTATTACTCTTGTTAATACTTTGTACGCATTTTGTCAAGGTTATACCTCTATAATTTGCTCATTTAGTCATATTTTCTTGTTTTGGTATGGGTATTATCATGCTGGTTTTCATTCTTAGGGCATTTTTATTCCATGTTCTTTTTATAGATTATATATTTTTTGTTTTAAATAATTTATTTTCTTACTTTTTGCGTTGTTTCTTTTCCTATTGATATTTTTATTTCCGTATCCCTTAATAGCTTTCTCCTTTAGCTGTAGATTAATTTGCCTTTTTAGTTCCTTTACTGCATGTATGATTATTTTCTTCTTTCTTATTTCTCTTTCCATTTGCTCTATTCTTCTGTTTTGTTGGATCATCTTTTTTTTAATTGTTGATTTTTACTGTTTAATTGTGAGTTTTATTGGTTAATTTTCTTTATATATACTATTATTGTTTTCTATTTTTTCCTGTTTTTTTTATTTTGTCTATTTTTTATTTATCTCTTCAAACATTTCCTGCGTCTTTTATTATTTCTACCCGTTTTTTGTTACTATTTGAATTTTTGTCTTAAAAGCACCCAAGAGCTTTTGCCTGCTCTATAATGATTTTTTTGTCTGTATGGCACTTAAAAGTTATTTGAAAGTTATATTGTTTTGCCACTTTTGAAGCTTTTGAATGATATACATTTAAATTTTTAAGTTTGAATAACGTTACCACTATATGTATTAAATACTTGTTGGTGAATTTTGACGGTGGTTCTTTGTGTAAAAACCTATTCATTATCATCAAATACATATATCTATCCGTCAGGCCTCTCCAAGTAAATTAAGTGGGACCTTTTCTTGTTTTTTTTTTCGTTCTCCATTGCACTATTTTCTTAGTCCATACGTTCAAGTAATGTACAAAGTTCATGATCATTTTACTTTAAATATTTTTTCACATACATCTATTTTTGGCTTTTGTCTTATCCTCATGATTATTATTTTAACTTTTAGGATTATTCCCAGCATTTTTTGCTATTTTCAATTTTGGTATGTTCTTTGCCAACTATTTCTGTAGTTTTGTTCTCCAACTATATATTAATTAACTCATTGTTCCACTAAGTCATTTTTATATTGAAATTAGTTTATTTTGGTTTTTATAAGAATTTTATTATAAGGATGTCATCCGCATATTATAGAAGATTCAATGTTTTGCCGTTAATGTTAAATGCCTTGATTCCCCACATATAATTTCTAAACAAGTCTTGTAGACATATTATAAAAAAATTAGAAGCAATTCAGTAGCTTTGTTTTACTTTATGTTTCATTTTTATCGATTTTGTATTGTTTTGTAATTTTATTTTACATATAGCGTTTTTATAGATATTTCTTACCAACTGTGTTATTTTGTAAAGAGTTTATTATAGACCTCTATTCTACAGGAAACATTTTTTCGTAATCTATAAAGGCAAGATACGTGGGTAAGTTAAATTCTCTAGATTTTTCTACTAAGCTTCGTACTACTTGCAAATGGTCTTCGTACGTTCATTTTGTTGGTCAATCTATTTGTTATAATCTTTATGCATTTTCCCAACTTTGCGGCACTTTTCCTTCTTTTAGGCATTAATTGAACAATATTTTTAATTGTTGTCGTAATTGCTGTTTTGTCATTTCTTTTGGCATTTCTATTAGTACTTGATCTTCTCTTAGTATTTCTTTCCTTTTATTCATGTTAGTGCTTCCTCCATTTAATGTATTTTAATTTTAGGAATATGTTTCGAATTTAAATTTGCTACTTTCAGTTCTGTCTTTAATGTTTATGCACGTTTTTGTTATATAGAGTCCTTTAAATAATTATTTTACTTTTTTGGGGATCTTTTAATATATTTTTTGTCACTATTTTGTTTCTCTTCGATTTCAAAATCATGCCACTGTTCTATATCTCTTTTTGTTTTCCTTTTTGGATTTCCTTTTTTGTTTTAACTTTTGCTTTTTCCATTAGTCACTTTCTATTATTAAAAATCTTAATATCTGTGATTATCCTACTCTTTGTCGCCTTTGATTGCTGTTATTTTTTGTTCCATTCTTCTAGATTATCTTTTTCTTTTTTGCCACTTTTATCAGTCCTTTATTTAATTCTACTTTACATTCTGGGTCGCTATTTTATGGCTTGATTTTGTTCTGTTATTTAATTTTTGTGTATTATTACTATCACTAACTCGTGGTTTCTTTCTGTATTTATTTTATTTAGTATTGACATATGTTTTTGTGGTGTTATAATAAAGTCATACTGATTTATTTTTAATCGGAACTTATGCATATATGCTTGGCTTTGTATTTTATTTTAAAGCATACATTTGTTGTTGTTCTAGAACATTTATCAGCATATCAATTTTTTATTTTTTTTATTCCATGTTCACTAATGCCTTCTTCTTTTTATTGTTTATTTGGTAAACTATTATACAATTTGTTCATTTATTTTTTGTACACTTGCTTTATTTTTTCATCATCGTATTATTTGGTAGATGCATAAACCTGTATTACTTTGTACGATGCGTGGCAGTGGCAATTGGTAAACGATGAAAAGGTACCATAATCGCCAACTGCCTAAGTCTGAATAATTAGAACGAAAAGAACGAATACGGCTTATCAAAGCGTTCGAATATATTAAGATAATATTCATTATTAACCGTTCTACAGCTTGGAACAAATTTCCTTCATCTCGTTGTCTCTATTCAACACTTTTACGCTTAGCATCTATATTGAATAGAAAATATCACATCTCATCACCAGTTAGAATTGCTTTTCCAGCTTATCCAAGGATGTTTTTGCAATGGGCAACTCGGAACAATTTTTGGTCATTCGTTAATCGATGTGGAACAAACTGAATTTAACTGTCACAAAGCAAGTTTTTTGATTAAAATTTAAGGAATTATTGTCTTGGGTATTTCAAATTTCTTTTGCATGAATCCCACCGAAGACTTGTTTGAATTCTTCGCTCATAATTTCAATTTATTGGTCTAAATGTTTATCACCATCCACAACTTTTCTGGCTTCTCTGAATCATTAATATTACTTAGAAACTTGGGTTTGGAATAAACAATTATCTCCATAAGCAATTTTAACCTCCTGTAGTGTTTTTTTATTACTCTTACCGCTTTTAACATAATATACTTTTATTTTCTGACCGATGTATATAAACAATTGTCACTTAAAGCGTCATATCTTAACTTCTAATGTATTTTTGTTTTATACTCGAGAAGAAAGTAGCAAATTCATTTATTTTTCTTGCTAAAAACAATCTGAATGACTGTATTTTAAAGAAATTAATAGTACCATCTATTGTTTATAAAGTGTCATCTGTGTATAATAATTTTTAAAGATTTTACAACATTTTGTATAACAATGACTAATTATTTTAAGTTAGTAAAGTCGATATTTATTAAAACATTACAAACATTTACAAAAACAAGCAAATCTTTTAGTGAGCCAGTGTTGTATCTCATTCTTTTGATCCAGACAATATATTCTAAGGAATTTTAGGGTACCATTTTGTAATTTTACCTTCACTACCTTAGTTAGTTCCTAAAAAAGTTAAATAGCGTTATATAAGCACGATTCAGAAATGAGTGTCATAATCAAAATTATGCATTGAGCAAAATCTCTTGAAAATAAGTTACTTTATTCAGACTAATTTAAAGCGATTTTCAAATTACTGTTGCTTAATTGTTAAAAAGGTAATATTAGTAAATTTGCTGCACGATTTGCAATTAAATTATTTCTAAAATAAAAGAAAACTGGAATTTGTGAATTAAATATGAAGAAACGTATTCAATAATATTTAAGTCACTCTTGTAATAAGTGTTACTCATTAACTAGGTATTTGCTAAATTGATTTTGCGGTTTACAATCCTTATCTAACTGTAAGCAGTCTAAGTGTTATGTAAACGCTTTTTGTAACTTAACACTCCTTATTTTACAGCCGTAATAAAATTTAAGGTCAAGTTGTATTACGTTTTAAAGAGTTTGTTTTTAATCTCTTTCAATGTAATTTAGATCAGTAGGGATAAACTATTAAATCTAGCTTTAAGTAAAACTTATTCTGTATTGTATTTACTTGTAAAAATGGATTTACAATTCTACAAATTAACTAAAAATAACAAAGTGCTGCAGTTAGTTATATGATGTAGCTAACAATTTGTTATATTACATAACAATTTGTATTTCGTTTTATTAAAATCATTTTTATTTTAACTGTTCATATTATAACGAACTTTGGAACGCCTCAATAGTGACGGCTTCTCGCAATGGAGCCGTTTCAAAATACGCCATGCATTAACAAGGCGCATAATGTCTTTCAGGAAGCCAGCCGTGTTGCGAATGCAGGTACGAGGCTCAGACAATATGAAGTTATATAAGCTGTTGAAATATCACGCGGCGTAGTAGTCGGGAGAATTATAATTTGAAGTGGTGACAGCGAATCCAAGTGCGAAAGTTGTGCGCGTTGCTATAAATAGGGTATAATTTTACGTTATTTGTTATTTTATAAATACATAGACAGGTACTGAACAAAATAATGGAAACACTTGTCAATAGTGAGACATATTTTCACTGTGCCTGGTAACATTGGACACTGTTTGTTGCAGGTAGTGAGGCAGTGCAGGTGTGGTAAGTGACTAGTATGTCCGACCTGACGGAGTTTCAAAAAAATCTAGTTGTTGGTGTCCGTTTAGCTGGAGCATCTGTGAGCAAAACAGCAACGTTATGCGGCGTAACACAAGGCACGGTCTCGAAAGTCATAACCGCGTATACAGTGCACTGTAAAACAAGGTCGACAAATCATATTAGTGGTCAAAAGACAAAGCCGAAGAAAACAACGACCGAGAAAGTTACTACAAAACTTATTCAGCATCTAGCCCCCACCCTTTGTGTTATTAAAAACGTAAACCGCATAAAATGAGTATCCATGAGCATGCTGCTATTTCCAAGTCCCTAATAACAGACACGAATGCTCAAAGGCGATGCGCATGGTGCAATGCCCACAAAAACTGGACGTTAGAAAACTGGAAACGTGTCATTTGGTCGGACGGGTCACTCTTTACCCACCACTGAACCCATGTTTGCCTGGCGAACACTCTCAGAAATATGTCACTGCCGAACTGTCAAACATGTTGGCAGCTCTATTATAGTCTGGAGCGCTATATCATGGTTTTCGGTAACGTTTCTTTGTCACATTACAAAATCGGATCACAGCAGCAATATATAGAGAACTCTTGGATAACCATGTACACCCAATGGGGCAAATTTTATTTCCAGACGGTAATGCCATATTCCAGGATGATAATGTCCCCATTCAGATCGCTGGCCCTGTTCAAGAGTGGTTTCAAAAGAATAGTGGTAAGGTTTAATTTTATATAATCTAATCTTTCATTGCAGTGTGGTTTTACTTATACAGATACTACCATTTGTAGCTAGGCGTTTTTTAAATTCATTTAACAAGTATAAGGATTTCTTTATGGCCGATTTTGGGATGAGCTTCTCTTGTATACGGAACAAAACCCGCGCGCAAACCACACAGCTTCAAAGAGTGTAATAAAGCGACTAAAAGGATTTCAGACGCATGCGAATAAGTGAATAAGTCAGTAGAATAAGTAGAAGAATCTCATCCTAAAATTTGTTGAGCGATAACAAGCATTTATGTATTATAACAGCTTCATGTGCGTCAAGATACTAAACAATCACGGATGAAATTCTTAAAATACAGTTTGTATGACAAGAAATTGCTAAGAAAGTGCCGCAGCGTCATCCATGTCAATTCGTTTCAATCTTTATTTCTTGCTATTTTGTGCATTATATAGTTTTCCGGCACATTATGTTGTCGATGTCAGTAAAGTCGTTATCCTTATAATGCATGTAACATTCTTGAAGCAAAACAAGACAGTGTTTTAATGAAACATGCTGAGGGACCGAAATTTACGTATAAAGCGGCTGCAAAATATATGCTGAAGTTGGAGCTATTAGATAAAAAATAGGCAAGTAAAAAATATTTAAAATTTGAGAAGATAAACAATCTGTCCGAATGGGAAGAAATAGGCTGCATGACAACAATGAAGAAGGATAAAGCGATCTTGAAGATAAGCTGCGCTGCCAAAATAAAACTCTACAAGGCAATTGAAACTCATTTGCGTAAAAATTAAATGCTTTCTTTGGATTAACTTGTAAGAAACGACTGAACAAAAGAAAATTTGCATCAAGAGTAGGGCAATGTTATCTTTACGGACAAGTCTTCTTTCTGGCTATGGTCTTCATATCAAAAGCATGATGATTAAAGAGTAATAGGATTCTTCAGTGCATAGTAAAATACTCTAAAAAAGTACATGTTTAAGGATGCTTCTGTAAACGCGGTTTTGGTTGTTTTTTATGTTTACGGAAAATTTAAATGCCGAGAAAATGTGCAGCATCTACCAAAAATGCTCGTTGGACTCTACTGAAAAGTTTTTTAACAGATCAAGTTTGGTGTTACAAGAAGATAATGTCTCTCGATACTAATATCATTGAAAATGTGTAGTACATAAGACTGAAACTCAAAGGAAAGCTATTGTACATGATGAAGCATTTGACATTTCAAATTAACAGGATATGGTGATATTTGCTAAATTATTATGCAGGAATGGAAGAGATTTGACTAGATACTTGATAGTTGTGCAATAGCTCATAACATACTTTAGCCTTTTAGATGTTCAGCCGTGTATAAGCAATATTTTTGTCTACTTATGTAGTTATTTTTTGGTATTTTGTTTTTATTATTATTTGAAAAAACAATGTGATTTTATAATTATCTAAGTTTATGTAAAAATGTATATATAGGAAAGTGACAAACATAAGAATAGAAGTTATTACTGAATCATAAATGATAGCGAATAATATGAGTGAAATAGGGAAATTATAACGAAACTTTAAATTTAAAGAAAATGAAATAATAAAGCAAAAGATACAGTTACAATAGCGATTATAAGTGAATTTATTTTACTTTTCAACGAACAGTGTGTAATTAGTTTAAATTCTTTAATTATACTTTACCTGTATTACAACTTATAAACAGTTCCACCGTTAATCTGGCTAATAAATAATTCTTACATTCATTACAAAAAATATCTATCAATTCTTAACTAAAATATGACAGAATTTAGTACCTTCCAATTAAAACTATCAACAATAATCTATAGAGGTCCGAAAGCTACCACAACACAATAATGGATTTCCGAGACTCGTCCAATAATAACTAGTAGATGACCATTGACCGTGACCATGAAAATCGATATGCCTTTAATACAAATCCACTAATTGCCCAAATAAATTTTACGCACTATAAGTAGACCAAGAAACTCAGCCACAAAAGCAAACAACAAAAAGTACCGATCACAAAAATAAGATCCCTCCGATATTCATCATAAATCAAATGTACTATAAGAAAATAATCAAAGATATCAAGCAAATAATTAAAGCAGATTTCTCAACTATATATAAGAGTAATCAAGTTAGAATTAAGCTAAGTAATAAACCTAACTAAGTATTATGACGGACAAAAGGTAAGCTACTACACATATAGAAACCTCAACAATTATAATATCAAAGTAACAATTTGCAGTGTACCAATATCTATCACGACAGATGAAATTAAGATAGCATTAGATACCCTTCTCCATGCAATAGCTATCCACAGATGGGTCATACCGTAAATTACTGTCGTTTACCCCCAAGATGTGTTAAATGGACTGAAGATCCATCACTATCTTCAAATATAAAAGTTAAAAATATAGATAAACCTCAATGAGTGAACTGTGGAGGTAAACACACTGCTAATTACAGGAGCTGTCCATATATTAAGAAACAAAATGAACAATAATCAGACCTACTAATCTCAACGCTATGTTGAGGGGGAAATTAACTCTAACACAACATATTCGCAAGCTGTGACAAATTACATGAACACCCAAAATCTCACAATAAGTAACCTTAACCAAAATGCACCTAATCCTGACTCCCTTGTAATAAAAACCTTTTAGGCCATTACTTTCAAAAAGGAAAAATCATAAATGGAAATTCCCAAAATTGAACAACTGATAGACAAATATCGAAGAAAAGATTTTGGGTTAGTGGTCAGTGTATACGACTTTTAAAAAGAAAATGTAAAAGGAAGGAAACCATCTTTTGTGTCTTTAAAACTAAATCCTCGTTAAATACTACATGGTAAAAGGAGAGTATGGGTATAGTCTAAACTGGCACTTCCTTTAGCTCACTCATTCATGATCGAATTATAGTAGTAGATGTAGATCGAAAAGCTAAGCTTTGTCTCTCAGTAGACAAGCTCAAGTGCGTCGAAGGCTGTAGCTTGTTTGTTGATATTAAAAAACCGGAATTTCCATGAGCTACTTCTGACTATCTGTCTATCTTATAATAAAAAATTAGTAAAAGAAAATAAAATCGGCGTTGGTCGATAAACCTGTAAGTAAAAAAAGAAATAGAATTTTTACGAAACGAATATCAGAATGTCAAGTGTTTTTTTTCTACAAGATTGCAATATAGCAATGCTTGCTGTATTACAATCATATTACCAGCAGTAATATGACTAAATTTTTTGAGGCTGCTCTAATACACATAGAACTAAAAGTTTTAATTTGTAAAAGTTATTTTAGAAGAAAATAACAGATGGTCTCCGATGACGTCATAAACTTTTTTTTTTTAACTATTTGCAATCTATAAAGACTTACAATAAGCAAATTTAAAGTGTGAATTGTGGGTTGAGTAGTATGCATGTGAGTTAGGGTCCAGTGACCTTAACTCAGTGTTATCTTAAAATATAGTTGTTGCTTATATTTATAATTATATATATATAAAAACATTAACTACAACTAAAGTCTATTTGGCAGGTCAAGGGGCTTTAATCTGTTTAGTCTTTGAATATTGTCACTATTGTCCAAAAGGTTGATCACTAAGACGTTGCTATGATGTTCTAGTTTATTTAGATATTTTGCACTAAACTTTCTAATAGTTTCCTTAACTGTGTCCACTTTCACATCACTCATTATGTCAGCATTCCTCACAAAATACGGAGCATCGCACATAGCACGTAGGACTTTTGACTGATATCTTTCGATAATTTGGATGTTAGTGTTAGCTGCAGTTCCCCATAGTTGGACACCATAAGTCCAAATTGGTTTAAACTAACAATTTATTCCTGAGAGACAATTTGGATTTTCTGCCCAGTACCCAGTAGTGTTTGCTAAATTTGGTGCCAAGTTGTTTTCTTTTATTCCAAATATGTGGCTTCCATGTCAGCCCCTTATCAAGGTGCATTCCTAGATATTTGACCTCTGTTACTTGAGGTAATGGATTGTTGTTAATGAAAACTTGTGGTGAGTTGCCTCTACACTTTGTGAACGTAATGTGGTATGATTTAGACTCATTTATTTTAACTCTCCACTTCTTGGTCCAATTTACGATATCATTTAAGTGATTTTGTAGCGTTCTTGCAGCTGTGACTGGGTCTTTATGTTTCACCAAGATTGCTTTATCATCCGCAAAAGTAGCTGTGAGCGACTGATCATTGGTAGGCATGTCAGCTGTAAAAAGGATATACAAAAGGGGTCCGAGGACGCTCCCCTGTGGTACCCCTGATCTAATTGGATGTATTTTAGTGAGCGTTTGATCATATTTTATCTGGAAGTATCTTTCTTCTAAGTATGATTGAATTATAATATAATATGAATGTGGTAGCGATCTTTTCAATTTATACAGCAGGCCATCGTGCCACACCTTATCGAATGCTTGGCTGTCGTCGAGGAAGACTGCTGTGCAGTAACTTTTTTCTTCAAAAGATTGATTTATTAAGTTGACTACACGATGGATCTGCTGTATGGTTGAATGTTCCCTTCTAAATCCAAACTGATGCGCTGGAATCAAATTCATCTCTTCGATGATTGGCGTAAGTCTTTTGGCTAGCAATTTTTCTAATAGTTTACCAAGTATGGATAGTAAACTAATTGGCCTATATGAAGCAGCCTCGTTGGGTGGTTTCCCAGGTTTTAATATAAGAATCACTTGAGCCACCTTCCAGAGTAACGGAAAGTACCCTAAACGCAGGACTGAATTGAATAAGATTGTAATCATAACAAAGCCTTTGCGAGGAAGTTCCTTGATTATCTTTCCTGTTATTTGATCAATGCCGGGGGCCTTTTTTGGATGTAGATCATTTTAACCATATCTTTAACTTCCTTAACTGAGAAGAGCTTTGGCAGTGGGGCCAATTGATATGGAGTGTGGAGATAATTCTTTATTTCAGCATCTTCTTCTGATGTTAAAGAAGAGGGCAAAGGTTGAAAAACTTTACTAAGATACTGAGCAAAAACATCTGCCTTATCCGAATCAGTGCGTGCCCAACTGTTGTCTTCTTTGCGTATTGGGGGAATTTGTTGATGCTGGTATTTAATCCTTTTGGTTGCTCTCCACAAAGCGTAGTTTGTATCAATGGTCGGGCTTAAATTTTCCAAGTACTCTTGAAAGCTTTTATTCTTTAAGTCTTTGATTAAACTCTTGAGCTCCGCAGATGCTTTATTATAGCGTGTTTTATCAGAGGGTAACCAGTGTTCTGCCAGATTCTCCTCAGCCTTCTTTTTCAGCAATTTTCTTTTTGATGACCATTGGACAGCATTCCTGTTTCCTTGTAATTGGGATATCTGGTGTCGCTTCCCTAGCCGACTCTTGTAATACTTGGGTAAAGTTCCATACCGCAGCCTCAACGTCATCAGTGGTTTTGAGCGGTATTCTCATATTCAGTTTATTATCCACTACAGATCTAAAGTGGTACCAATCTGTTCTGTTATTAAAATGTTTTGATGGCTTTTCTTTTTCAATAATTGTTGCACTGTGTGATCGGAGTTAAGATCCAAGCATGATGAGATGTCCAGGTACCCAGGAGCTATACCTTTGGTAACGAAGAAATCCAGCAAGTCCGGAATTTTGTTAACATCTGTGGGCCAGTACGTTGGTTCATATGTTGATAAATAATTTAGCTGTAGTTCTTGGACAACTTTATATAGTACTCTTCCCCGTCCTGGTGGAGATATACGGAGCCCAGAGTATTTTTCGCATTATAGTCTCCGCCTGCTAGGAACCTATTACCCAGGGAGCAAAAATAGTTAATAAAACCTTCTTTGTTAGTAGGGCGATTTGGCGGGCAGTACGCTGCTGAGAGTGTGAGAGGACCGTGCCAGTCTTCTATTCGAACACTAGTTGCTTGTAGGAAGTCCTCCTTGAATTTTGATAGCTCATAATGTTTAATACTATTCTTGATCAGTATGGCCGTACCTCCCATAGCATGTCTCTCTGCTTCTGGATGTTCTGTGGAATATATGTTGTAGTTTTGTATTTTGAGGTAACTTGAGCTTGTGAAATGAGTCTCTGAAACGAGTAAAATATCTACATTATGTAACTTAAGAAACATTTCTACTTCTTGCTTGTGTTTTGAAAGCCCATTGGCATTCCATAAGGCGATTTTATATATTGGAACCATATTTATTATTTGACAATTCTTCTCTTAGGAGCCTGATATGTGTTGATAATTCATTTATTGTTTGCTGTTGCGCTAATATAGTTTGTTGCATTGATATAATGATGGAGGTTAAGTCCTCTGTTTGGTGACTTGGTTGTTGACGATTTATTTGATTATATTGATGGCTTGCTGTAACATGAAAATTGGCATGACGTTTTTCCAACATATCTGTATTAAGGGGAGTGAGGTTTTTATGTTGCATACTGGTCATCGTTAGGTTCTGAGGTTGATTTTATTGTTCTTGATTAGCTTGTACTTGTGTCATTTGCTGTTGCGTTGTTGGTTGAATTGACCGCTGTTGATTTCCGGAGGTAAGTATTTTACAAGCTAGACCCGGGTTTCTTCTGTTTAGGATGTCGACATAAACTTTACAGCCTTTGTAATTAGCTGGGTGCGCACCGTCGCATAGTACGCATTTGGCAGGTTTACCATCATTACGATTTTTTGCACACGTGCGATAGTCGTGCAGCCCTGCACATTTGACGCATCGGGCTGGCCTAGTGCACCTGTTCCTTGTGTGGCCGTAGCACTGGCAATTTTTACATTGAGGTATCTGCGTTTTCCTTATGGGTTCTTCAAATTGCACAATTGCATTTTCAATATTTTTAATTTTAAATATGTCCTTGTTATTTGCGTTACGCTTGATATCAATGAAGAAGAGATTTTTTCTTCTTAGTTTCTCGGTTGATAACATTCATAATATTTACAACTTCGTGCCCTGCTTTCAATAGTACTTCCTTGATTAGGGCAGTTTCTGTGGAATGATGCATATTCTTTAACACGACTCTGTATGTCTTCTCCTCTTCAAGGCTATATGTGTGCCTTGCTACTTTATTTTTATCAAGACCATCCCTTAATACTTTATAGTCTTCTACTTCTTTTACTTGTAATTTGACTTTGTTACCTTGCAATAATTGATAATTGTAAGTTATTTTATCTATGTGGTTATTAACTAAATGTAGAAGGCGGTTTATTGCTGTTACATAGTGATTTATGAAATGAGGAACTTGAATCTCTTTTTTTTTCCTTTTCTGCAGCGGGTATCGATCTAGTGGATTGCTCTCCTGCATCATTTGCGACTAATGCTAGTGCATCGTACCTGTTGGAGGTGGATGTTCCTGTGTTAGGCTGCTTCCTTAACTGTGACGAAAGATCACCGCTTCCCCTTCTTTTATGTCGTCTTACTTCTTGAAACTCATTTAATGTTATAACTTCTGATTTATCACTGGCGACTGACATAATATCATCGTTGTTAGAAGGATTTGTCAACTGGTGCGGTATTGTATTCATAACATGATCTGATGGTGCCCCATGTTGCAGCGCTTGCAAATATAAATAACCAGAGTTTATCAGTGCTGTACTATTTGGAACACTTTGTTGTGAGGAGTACGATTCCCGCATAGGTAAATAATTAGGTGTTTGTTGTATGAAAGTATTCATCCGTGTTTTATTGGCCTGGGGTATATTCCACTGTGGTATCAAAGTTTGTTGAGATTGCTGTAACTGCATTGTTTGTGGTTGCTGTGCTTGCGCCCGCCACTGCATTTGAGGTTGCGAATTATACATGAAGGGAATGTTGTTATTTGTTGATTGTTGTGAATAATAGGTGTTTGAATTAGCCGTAAAACCGGCATTATTGTTGTACATAATGTTACGTTCTGCCAAGGATTAGAAATTTGATTAAGTTTACCAGAATAACAGCTAGACCCAGCAGATAAGTGGCACGGGTTCCGATACCGCGCCTGACCTCTGTCTGGATATCATACACGAACCACACCACGTCTGTTCGGCTCAGCTATTCAATATATAGTCCATAGACCTTTGAGGACACTAAATTTACTGCTTTGAAGCTTCTGCGATAAAGATGACAACACTGAACCGTTTAGGCTAATGAATGACAATAAGTTATAAGTCGTAACAGAACAAACTCTTAAACGTAGAGGCTTCTTGAGTTGCATCACTGCTTGTTGATATGCATCTAATGATCAATTCTCTGTATAGTTAAACTTGTTCTTTCCAACTTACTATAGTAAAATATTTAAATAAACTTTACAGAGAGTTGAAGGACGGACTCGTAAACGAGCATTTTGAAATTGGTTGTATAATTCAAGCATTGATATTTCGTAATATCATTAAGTTTTCCAAGATATTGTAATGCGTTGGTAAAAATAATGTTATGACTATTTGGGGCGATACGTGTTTGTATCTGTATGTCACTTCAAAAGAAAAAGTAAAGTACTTGTAAGCAACAGAACCTTATTAAATTAATTATAGCTATCAAAAAAAGGGCTAATTATTGATGCCTTTGTTTAACACAATTTTTTCAAAAATGGCCCATAGGATTCTAATAGCTAATGAAATAATGCATACGCTTTGTTCAGTCTGACAATTATTTCATTTACGTAAAGTTGCTTGGTTTTAATTTTAGTATTATTAAGAAATCTATATAGCAGTTAAGAAGTTTGAATTTAATTTAGTTAATTTTAAAAGTAAAGATTCTAAAGATGCAAACGAAAAAAAAGAGGTAATTCAATTCTATTTAAATGTAAAAGGAAGAGAATGAGTGCGAAATAATCTGATATGCGGTGTCTTGTAAAAGTAGCGAGAACAGGTCGAACTCAATCAGCCGTTAAGAGCGACCCTACTACCGCTTATCGCCCGTTATCGCCAGACGACACCGGTGGCACTGCTTTGCACTAGAAGTAACCACCGGAAGTTTCCATCCAAACTGTTCTCTCTGCACCATTCTGGACGCACAGGGTAGGTTTCGCCTTAGAGGCTATATGTTCGCATCGAGTACCGAATATGACGTCACTGGTCTACAAGTAAAGTGCTTTCCGACTCCAATTTCGACTTCTATTGAGCGCTCCAGTTTTTGATAAATAGTTTAAAGAAATTTAATAAATATAAATTTGTAATCATCAATTTAATATCTTGTTCGTTTCTTTTCCATTTTTATAATTTCTCACAAAATTATAAAAATTTTTAACAAATAATTTTTGGCATTTATTTAATTCTTTCTATTTAAATTTAGTTTGTGAATTTTGCAATAATATACAGGTGTTCTGTGACAACCCTTTCGGTCAATTTAAGATTTTTCGGTATTGAGGAAGGGCCTATCAGCAACTACATTACGGTTGCCTTGTTCTCAACACGCCTTATTTTACAAAGCTTTTCAAATCAGGTAATATACTTCTGCTCAAGCGTGAGATAAATTCAAAAGCATGCGATTTAAAGTTACGATGCCGGAGTTCTTAATAGAAGCTATTAAGATTCAACAAATCTCATAAGTATATGCCAGTGAAATATATAGTTAAGAATCAAAAGTGTGATATTAGATTCTACAACTAATTGAACAGTACCATTCTAACGAGATTAGTTCCTTATTTGGTTGAAGACACTAGGTTGCAGGTGTTATTTTAAGTCGCGATATAGTTGGGTTGATAAAAGTGATAATGCTAATAAATACTTTAGTATAGCATACTGAAAAGCAAACTAAAAATAAATAGTCAAAACATCATTATTACCATCAACTTTCACGGCTCTACTTTTCGTTTCATTTTCGATCTTCCTAATTCAACCCATCTTCTTAGTGTGCTCATTTGCTAGTCGTGGGAATGTTGTACTTGGCATTTGATTTATGTGTTCTTTTAATATTGAGTTCATCTTTGATGTCTTTGTTACGAATCTTATCTGCTTTGTACAGGCTTTGAAAAATCTCATTTCAGCCGATAGAATACTTGTTAGGTCTTTATTCCTATGATTCATGTTCCTGACTTATGAGGAAGTACAGACACTGCCATAGTAGTATAGAATTTTAGTTATGATTCTTTATTAGCTTTTTTAAGTGTGCTTTTTATTTATTTTGTTTTCCACATATTTGTTTCTGTTAAATAATAAGATGCCTCCTAGACATTGAAAATTACTAATCTGTCTATTATATCTTTCATCTGACTGGATATTTTTCTATAAAAGCCATTATCTTCGTATCTTTATAGAGATCTTATAGTTTTATTATTGTGAAATGTCAAACACATTTATGTAGTCAATAAACGGGATTTGCATTTTATGTTGTATTCTTGCCTTTATTATTAATATTATTATCATTATTATTATTATTATTATTATTTTGAGTGATCATATGGAATCAATACAATATCGTCTTTTAGATTGTAGGCAAGCCATTTGTTGTTCTGAGTGTTGTGCAGCTGATCCTGACAGAAATTCTATTTTCCAGTTTCTGAATTATTATTATTCTACTTTTTATTATACTATCATAGATTTTGTAATCTGATGTAAGCATTCTGATTCTTCTATAATTATTTGTATTGTGCCTGTCACCTTTTTTGAAGAGATATTCAACCTTTATTATATTCCATTTTTTTAACACTTTATGTTAATATAAACTTCTATATTTCAATAATTCTGTAGTAATGCTAGTAGCTTTCCGGCCATGTGTCATGTGTCAGGTTTTATTATATTGATTTGTGCTATGTGTTTTCATTATTTAGATGTGATAGTGCTCTATAAGCAAATTCTCGAATATCTTGTATGTTATTTACAATTTCACTAGTATAATTTTTCTAATTTTTGGGGCCTTTCGGTAGTTATTGTTTTTAATTCTGTAGATTATTATTTATATATGTATATACAGACTGTTTCAGATAAATTTGATAAATTATAACTGTATTTTTTTGCAGATTTGGTACTCCTACATTTATGGAAGTGGATACTATTGTAAAACCTAATCACTACAATTTAAAGATGTCAAAATCAATTGCAATGAACAAGTGGAAGCCACCCGAATATTAGAAAATGATAATCTGCTTTATGATGATTCGTGTCGAACATAGATTCTGCAATCGTAACAGCTGCTCAATACTCTGAACACTGAAAAAGCAATAACACGTAAAATGAAGAGCTACAACGGTGACTACGAGGCCTTGGCTTGTATAAAAGAACACAGCAGACGTTGTGATTGTCTTCGTACACCAGAATTCATCAAACAACTGCAGAAAAAAGTAATGGAAAACCCAGGCAAGGAAATACAAGTTTTAGCGTGAGAAGTAAATCTGGACTTAAATAAAAATATCCGCTACCACTTATACAAGAGGCGTAAAGGTCAACTTCTTACAGAGAACATTCGAAAAAACTGTTTGACAAAAACATCCTGTTGAATCAAATACTGCTAAAAGGAATTTCTGTTAGGATCAGTTGCACAACATTCAGGAGAACAGATGGCCTGACTAAATCTAAATGACGTTTTTCATGTATGTAATGAAGACCAAGTTTTCCCAAGCTGTGATGGGTTTTGAATATGTCTCCAGTGAGATTCAGTAATGTCATGTCATCTCGCATCTTTGAACGGGGACTCAGGATTAATTGGGATGACTATGCGGAATTGCTGAATTCCGTGGCAAAGTCTTGGTTGGAGAAGGATGCTTTAAGGTCGCTGGCAAGAATTAGAAGTGGTTGTTTAAAATATTTTATGAATTTACCAGCCTCAACATTTGGCCCGTGATTCCTCCGAATGCAATTCAATATATTATTATATGTAGGACGTGGTTGAGAAATACAACAACCGTACTGCTTGTTACACAAAGGCTCAGAAAAATAAAGAAGAGATTTGAGCATTTACCTAGGGAGACTGTAAAGGTCGAATGTGCCAGATTCAGGACTCGGGACAGTGGTGGATGCTCATGGTGGCTTTTTGAATGATTCTGTTGTGACTGCTTTAATACCACCTTTTCCATTTTTTAAATACATTTATTTTTAGTTGAAATATTAACTTTATTCTTTATAGAATCATATTTATCCAGAACACCCTTGGTATTTCTAGGCTTCTTACTTTTTCACTTTTTGAAAAATTTTGCGTTTTATATTTTTAATTCTTTCATATTCTTTTTTTTTATTCTTTTGATTTAGTGCTTCTTTTTGTAGAGCCTCTTATACGTATTGCCTTTTTTTTTATTCTATGTCCCCTATTGTAAATAGTGCTTTAGTCTTGTTTAATAACAATATCCTATCCCATCGTTTCGTATCAAGTGCACTTTATAGGATTTCTGTATGTTTTTGTTTTGGTTGCCATTTTGTAATTTAGTCCAGCAAGTTTAGAAAGTTTATTTTTTGACAATAAAATATTGGTCGGAACCGAAGCCGTTTGCTGGGTATGCGTGCATGTGTTGTTCTAGAGATTGCGTTTTTTCGTTTGCTGATAAACTTTGATTAAATAGCAGAGACAGCAGAAGATGTATATTTTGTAGTCTCTTTTTTACAAAAGAAGGCATTCGTTATTTTCAGCTTATTAAAAGTGACAAATTGTCGCAATTCTACTCCTTTTACACTAATGGTTTGTTCTATGTATGCGTCACATACATGTGGTATAGGAATTTCTCCCCGACTACATTCCACTCTCCAAATAAAATAATATAATTCAAAAATGATTACGTTAAATTTTTTACATATGTTATTTATGCTTTTAATTATTTATTTTTAAGAATAAACAAAATATTTGCATTTGGTCTTAAAATAAAAGTTATTTTCAATTCACATTTCATGTGTATAATAATAATAATAATTTCTATCATGTTTAAACTTACAAATTAAAGTGCGAAGTAATTAAAGGAGCCATAAATTAAATTAACTAAGCGATCTGTTAGACTGTTACTACTTTTTTAATTTATTTACGCTGCATTTTATTGTTGTGGAATTTCAATAAAAACTCAAGCGGGTTTGCGGGATCAGATTAGCTCGATTACTTAATAACCGACTCGCAACATAATGCAAATCAACTTTTTCAATCAAACAACATGTTTTTGCTATCGATGTGCGAATCTTGTAGCAGGTGAGAGGTTAATAGGCAATAAACAAAATGGGTGTTGGAGAGCCTAATAAATATTAAGTTAATTTGAGGCTAGTGTTGAGAGTCAACATAGGCCAATTAAGTCGATTGTAAAGCTTAATGGAAAACGTATTCACTTAATGAAGATATAGAGTTATACAAGGTTCGTTTGAAAAATGAGAAATGTTGGTTTTTTATGCAAGACCTTGTTAAAAAATATTAAAAATATACTACCATAATAGGTCTTTAACGGTGTTGATGTCTGTTTTTTGTCCAGTTGTTATTACCAGCACGTTTATAAAAGCCTATTTTTTAGATTTTTGAAATACTAGAAATCGCAGTGCTAACTATGAAGTAATTAAAGAAAGTGACAATAACCAATACTAAACGTTTTTTGTAATTCACCTGCAAAAAATTACAGTTGATTTTGCCAATCATTGATTAATCTCATTACATAGATTAATTAGACAATTTATTGAGTTCTAAATACCAGTCTTAATTTATTGGGAACAGTGTCTTTATTGATTAGACTTTTGTTATCTTAAAAAAACTATGATTTACAACAAGCCTTCCTCTGGAGCTAAAAAAAAGTTTACGGTAGATCAGAGACAAAAGAAAGACCTCTATTGACACCGCAAAAGAAACTAAAGATTACAAAAACGAAAAAGTAGTTTATTATAATTTATCCCTAACTAAATTTGACCACGGAGAATTGACGACACTGATGTAAGTTAGTTAGTCTTTCTAACATATCTATTTAAATAATAGAAAATTGAGGAGATATTAACCTTTTGGGCATCGTTGTGCTGCCCGTACACATAATGCAAACATCGGGGGACAAATGTCTAATACGTTTTGTCTTTGTAGAAGTAGATAGGACAGACAAAGCAATACATAAAATATGCGATGTCGAGCAGCTACTGGTTTCTGTAGAGCAACCATAGAAGAAAAAGTCTGCTGGCTCGTGCCATCGCTACCAGAATTTTCGAAACACCAACGACGTTGCTTCGCGGGAATACCCCAAAAAGTATTATTAGAGAGATTTTCTTGAAAACTGCAGCACTCTAGCGCTATGCGTCAACTGCACCTGTCCGTACCTTGAGAAATACAGGGAATGCTCAAAGTTTCCTAAGACTTAAAGTTACAGTCTTCAGCTGGACAGTTTGAAGCCAGCCGATTCATCGTTGCCACCCTAACCTTACTCACGCCCCCTTTACCAAGACGAAGAATCTTCTCCAACCATCTAAACATTTGATATGAGAAAGGTAGTGCAGTACGTTCTCAAAATGGCACCACTACTACGTGTAAGAAATTTACTGACTAGCTCAAGCCCCTCTATAGCGCGTCTGGTCTAACTATATTAAAACCTACATGTAAAATCTTTAGTAGCGCGAAAGGCTTGACAAAAAGATTTTCTGGAGTTTGTCTAAAGGCATGATTCATTAAAATAACATCGTTCTTGTTTAAAAAGCCTATATCTTTGTCGAGATGTGGTCAAAATTTTAAGTCATGTCTGCCATCGTACGGATTGATGCCTGATAGGAAAAGGTGGAACAGCAGTCTTTATCAAGTTTTGTCTGGAGTATTATTCAGTCTTTAGATGGGGGTAATAGAGTATATACCTTCTTGTTACACAAGCGAATCTAGATCAAAGATATACATGATTCTTAAAAGAGTCAAAACTGTTTTGGTAGGTGACTTAAATGTTAGGCACTCCCTGTGCAATAGCCAATACCATTTATAAGACGTTAAATGAACACATTTAATTCCGCAACCCATGATGGAACCATTTCATCTTCAAAAACGTTTTTATGCACCAGACGTTGGAGTATGTCGACAAGATGAACAGCGACCAATCCTATTTTCATCATTTTGGGATGAAGCCTGTTTCCCCCCTCATTTTATCGTTTATTTAGGGCAGACCATAGAACCTACTCCCATCAGCCGTTTTAGCAAAAATTTGGAGAAATCAGTATGCCACCTTACCGTCTTAATTCAGGAATCCATTTGTTTGGTCATCAATCCCGTTCGTATCAAAGACAGATGCAAACTTCTGCCTCCGAAAGATCCCTAGAATTTGCATGTGATTTTTCTTTTCCACCGACGCATACTTATGGGAGGTATAAAGTCGTCTACACTATCCAAAACCTTTACTGACAGCCTTGAATGTTAATAGGACCATTATTATTATTACATATATTTAAGACGATTGTTTGTATTCATATTCACAATCGAAAGTTATTGACTTTAAACGTTTTTAATTTGTATTTAAGGTATCATTTATCAAGTGATACGCAATGCATACGGGATTTTCTAGTTTACTTTAAAGGCAACTATGACAACCATTTTGCGAGTTAGCTACTCAAGGCATTCGGTCCGGACAACGTCGCCAATAGGGGACTCTTTCAAAGTAAGAGATAATCTGCATTATTGTTTTTATACACTAATCATAGTGTATAAACAGGACAACAGTGAGCAGCTTGCTAAAACGGTGTGAATGAAGAGTTCAGCAGTGTTCTGAACTAGAAAACCACTTCACTAAAAAGAAGATCTGGTAAAACTAGCATCTTTCAAAGAAAAACACCCTGAAAAAAGAAAGTTACAAATTTTGAGATCATTCAGGACAAGAAACTGATTTGCAGCATTTACGTAGACAAATCGGTCACTTTTCAAAGTTACAAGTTAATTTTATGCAAAAATATCATTCTATCAATCATGATTTACACGGATTGAGCTACAAAATCAATCAACAATAAGCTTTAAGTCGTTAAAATCGGCCTTTGAGATCTGTTTTTAGTACTCTGAGATAAGAAACTACGTTCTTTATTATAACGGTAACATTTCCATGATTTAGGAGTATATCACCTACAATGCTTTGGACCTTTACACAAGCATATAATGGTAAGATAAGTCAACTATTTATGACTTCTATAGTTATGAGGTGTATAGAAGTGTTCGCCATATTTGGCCGAAGATCTGAGATTTCCCTGTGAGATGAAACGACGACTCATTATCATCTATGCCAGGTCGCATCAAGAAGATTAAATTTAGTGGTTTAATAAGGTTTCAAATATCGACAGTGAAATCGACGTCAGCGTCCAAAAAATAATTTGAATACTAAAATTAATTTATAATTAGAGGTTTTTGGGGAATACTTTGAAGAGTATTTGCATTGTTATATTTAATGGCTTACAGTACCATTAATCCATTTGTAGAAATGCTAGCCGGTTCTAAAAAAATTGCCATTATTTTAAAATAATTCCAACTGTGGCTTTTTGGAACAAAGGTTGGCCTTGTGTTGAGATTCCATAGATTAGGATTCTTTTTTCGGCATCTAAAGTTGGAATCACGATCTGTTTACCATTGTCAAGCCGGATATACACTGCATAATGTACAACTTTTGCTGGATTCAGGCTGCTTTTGACCTTCTCAGAGTAATCCTATCCGCTTTTGAACTCCCATATCCAGCGAAATACAATTCTGCAACTCGATGCTGCGGTTCCACCGACAGCCACTAAACTCATTTAAATATTTAAAACAGTTACTTTCCCCCTTCAAAAAAATCATACCGCTCTTCAGTGTTGGTGATTCTCTGCTTTCTTGTTTTTTCTTCTATCCACAACTGCACTTCAGCGTCGTGTAAATGACTCACCAACTTTCCTTCAGTGAGATATATAAACGACATCTGGTGAATTATATTGCACTATAGTTTATCTTTACACACCCACTGAGCGTGCATTTTATTCTGCAACACGAGTTAAGAGTTACTGTCATTCATATTTGAAGCTTAAATATTTACGTTTAGGTTAATGCATGTTGTGCTTTATTATCGAAAGTAGTATACTATTTTGACATCTCGTTCTTAAAATTTTGAATTTTCAGTTGCGCTAAATAAAGAATACTGTAACATTGACTAGGTATCGGTTTTTTCAGAGGTAGTTGCAAGTACACGGTATTAATAAGCGATTGGTTGTAAAAAGAAAGGGGAGGCATCTAAAAAGGGTGTGGGGTTAGGCTACAGAAATAGTACAGTACTATTACTAAATGGTTGAAGTACTGTAGCGAAGAGGGTAAAGAAAAACTGCTTTACTAGTTTTCCAAAGAAAACCAAAAATTTCCACCACCTCCTTATATAATCTCGGGTTCGTGCAAATAGATGAAACTTGTGTTTTATGGGTAAAACTTGCCAAATGTTCAGCAACAGCTAATTTTTTGGGCTGATTTAGGCGTAGATATCGGTGGTGTTCTTTTATTTTGGAGGTAATTGTAAACCCAATATAGACTTGTTCACACAAACAAAGTGTGTTGTATCCTATGGGTTTCTTGTATCCTTGACGGGTTGAACCACGTCCCGTATTTTGGCGGTAATAGTATAAATGGCATCTACATTAGCTTGCTTCAGAATTTTTCCTAGCCGGTTCGTAACCCTGTTAATATAAGTTATAAAAGCTTTGCCTACCGCAATCGATTTCTATTGTGTTTTGTGTGTGCATCTATTGCATCCTTGAATATTCATTCCCTTGTAAGACTTGTTACAGATGTTTTAGTTCCTTATCCAAAAACTCAGGTTGAAATATTTGTCTTATCCGATTTACCAATGTTTTCACAACCATTATTTTTTGACTCGGATGCTGATGCAACTGCTTATGATCCGTCCGTATGCGTGAGTTTTCGGTAGACGGTGTGTTTTAAGTGTCTATCTTCCTATCGCAGATCCTGTACGCCTAAGAAATCTTTTTAAATCTTTTTAAATTTTTCCATATAGTAGTTAGCTGTTACAGGGCTGAGTTGGTTTTTTATCGTTGCTTAGTCATCGTATGAGCAAGTTTATCTTGGGAGAATGGACTGTACGATTATCACCAGAATAAAAAAACACCACCGACATCTACTTATCGATCAATCCGAAGAATGCTGTTGTTGAACATACCTAGGCAAGTTTTGGCTACGAGACAGAGTTCGAACAACAATAACCCTAGGTTATACAAAGAGGCGGTAAAAATTTAAAATGCAGTAAAAAAGCAAGTGATGTCAGCAAACGCCGAGATGTTACTCGAAACGACCCGATTTACGCCAACAGCTAGCCCGGTTACTTGAACAACTTACTCGATGGTGTAAACAACACCCTTCACCATTATTCCTATCACATGTGCACAAAAAAATATAAAGCAAAAGTGCATGTGGTAGTAACTTAATTTTTAGAAGAATTCCTTCTAAAGATGTCCACCGCAGTTGCGGACAAAACGCCAAGAGTGTCCAAACTCTGACGACGCCTTAACAACCCGAGAGCCAACAACACGATGCATTAATGACTTTGTTTTTGATCAATCATTCGATCCTAAAGAAAATCATCACTCATTTTAAGATTCATCCGAAAGTGAAGGCGATAGCATCTAGAATAACAGTTAACGTGTTCTTAAACTAAGCAATTAGTGTCTCTTATTGTTTTCGACATTTGACTTATTCAACAGTGTGGCGTACATCACTCAAAGCCATGTCCGATACGATTCCCAGTGATTATTTCAAAAAATTCTTTGATGGCACGATATTGGACTAAATAGTACAAAAATCAAATTTATATTTTTCTCAGTTACATCATAATATAGTTAATTACAAAGAACAGTGGGAAGTTTTTTGGGTATGCTAATTATAAGGACTTTATTCATCGCCTACTATAAAACTTTAATGGTAGTCGGATCCAAATATTCATGATAAAAGAATTGCTAAAAGATTCTTGCAAATATTGAATTTGAACGATAATTTAAAAGCACAATTGGAAATTAAGATTTTTATAAACTTTATAAAATTCAACTACTGGTAAAGTCACTTAAAAAAGAAGTTTTTGACATTCTTTTTGACATTAAGATATCTACAGTTGACAAAAGCATGATAGCATTCAAAGAAAAAACGACCTTGAACCAATGTATGCAAAATATGGGAATATAGCATGTGAATAAGATCTGTTAGATTTAATAGAACCAGAGAAAAATCAATCAAACATCCGGATTTTAATGTGGTGGGATAAAGTGTGGTATTAAATCTATCCAAACACTCTGAAAAAAGGGGTGATTATGTTTGTTTTGTCATTTTTGCATTTTTTTTAGAAAGATAATGATTAAAAGAATATTTGCCTACAGAACCACAAGATTTTTGTAAATTAAAAATGATTAATTCAGATACTGTTTTTTTTTGGCGCACTTAAAGGCACTGCAGCCTCAAGGGCTTATTGTGTCCACTAACATGCACTTAATGTTAAGATATTCACACACACCCATGGGTTGAGCGAGACTCGAACTTGCGCGCGCGCTAGGGGACAGAGCCAACTGGTTGAACCATTTGAGCCACCACGTCCCCCCTCAGATACTGTTGCTTCAGGGGACATTTATGCATACAAATAAAATAATAGGTGTTAATGTGTAATGTCCGTAAAGAAACTCAAGTCTTTCGGACTGATAAAATGGATCAAGACAAAGTGTATCTTGTCCTAATACTGACTATTGGTTTATATGAGGGGTTGATTTAATCGACCACTTTTATTCAGCTTAGTCGGATGAAATTATTTTTCAACAGTTAATTTTGGGTAAAGAATCAAAAAATTCAAAAGTTTGTGAGTCACCTACATTTTAGAAGTTTCAATGGTGTCGTGTTCTAACTCTCAAAAAGCTGAAGTTGAATAATTTTATAAAATATTTTCTTGGTTTATATTAAAATAAAAAAAAATTACATTTAAAGGATTAAATTAGACCACAAAAATAATTTTACTGTACCCAAAATGATTATTTACTAGACAGATTAATAGCATTTTTTTGTATTAGCACTTTTGAATCATAAAGATGTTAAATTAAACTTAGAAACCCATAAAAAGCAAAGGATTTTATTCAACAAGGCAATAAAGTGTCCGAAACGCTTTATCTAACAAATGGACTGCACCTATTACTATTAAGAGGTTATAAAAAGATTTTTTACGAGACTTGTTTACGAGATTGTGTATAAATTTGAGCTGACCTTTATTTTTTAGTGACTAACGCTTCCTTTAATATTAATTAATCGTTGATATTAAAATAAGTGGAACACACCGGAAGGTTACAGCGCGATTTATAATTTTAAGTAAAAGTTGTAAGTTGTACCCGTCTAATAGTATACGAATTGGTGCTTAAATTGTCCGTTTTCGATCGTTGCTTAGTCGTCGTTTGAAAAGATGAAGGAACGTTAACTGTCAAGTTCAAAAACTTTTTAAAGTATTTACGATGCTCTCTTTGGAATGTTTAGAAAAAATACACGTAAATATTGTCTGCGACCATAACAAGATCAACAAACATTATCTAGTATTATGTTCATTGCATATGTCAAATACATTTGCAATAAAAATAGTAGAATATTATTGCTTTTGTTGTATGGCGTGTTGCTCCATCTTGTTGAAATAATTAACTATGTTGATTAAGATTTCGCGCACCACAAAAATTATTAAAGCTTAACAAAAATGGTATGATAATCTTGCCTTTGTAACAATTCTGTTTAATTATATGAACAGCAAATAATTAGTTCACTTTAAAGTAATTTTTGTAAGATGATTTTTAGTTGTTCAATTCTAACGTAAGAAATACTTCATCTAATGTCGTAATTTAACAAGCCGTGAACATTATTTTCAAGCCCAGATAGTCCGTCGCCCGCTTGAGACCAACTGCCGACTGAACCGAAAGCTCAACTTATGACTGTCTGGCATCGAGGCAACCTGGAACATCTGGACCACCTTAAGCAATCAACCACATCGAAGGATTCGAATATCTAGACGGCAAGGACTGAAGATCTACACGATTCTGTTCGATCATCTAGGCTATTTTTATCACCAGAGCGAAGAACCCACAACTGGCTACTTATACAAGCAATCGTTAAAATGCTAAATTATATTACCATCGTTTTCGACTCGTTTTCTTCTGAAATTATAATGACGTCGTTAACAATTCCCAAACGACTAATCAAATTGGTTCAATGTTTTCTTGCTTTGTTATTCTATTTCACTTTTTTAAAGGTCATTTTTAGTAGCAATTTAAAAAAAATTTAAAAGTAAAGTATCTTTCTATTTGTATTCATTATTTTTATTGAACTATTTTTGCTAATAACATCATAAGTTAAAAAAAAACAAATTTATAAAATGAAAATTTCGTCTAGATTGATAGTTTTAGGAAATGTTCCAATAATGCTAGCTGCATTTCTACGTTGGATAGCTAAACTAATTCTTTGTCTTAGATATGATTTGGATCTGGACTCTCCAGTTAGTAGGTGAAGGTAGTTTCCAAGCTTTGCGATAAAATCCGTTGCTTCATCACACCAAGGTTCCAAAGTCTCTACTGCAAAAGGAATGAAGATGTATCGTTGGTCGATGAGCTCTTTGTATTTCCTTTTCTTGTTATTGGTAGCATTGTTTGCGATAAGGCCAGCAGTTACACTAGATTGTTTGATGTACGATAGGGCTAGGGTATCAGTACAGGTAGTATCCCAAATAAGGTTCATGCTAGAGATGGGCAAAGTGACTTATTTCTGGGATCAGATTCAGATCGCTCACTCACCAAAAAAAACTAGCTCTTTTTTGTAACTTATAACTCATAACTCATTTTCTATTGCATTTGTGCCTACTGGCTCTATCAGTTAGGCTATTACTGCTACCATTATAAAACCAATTGTAATGAACTGTTTAATTCAACAACGTTTTATTTAAATTTTGTTTTTCCCTGACAATAGCGGCATTTTCCTTTTCCTTCTTTGGTAAGATGGTAGCAAATATCACTCGACAACCTACTAGCTCTCACCGACATTTAGTTCTAAAATAACAACAAAATATTATAAATAACGTAAATCGTTTAAATATTATATTATAGATATTACATATCAAGCTGTATAAAGGCGAAGACTGATAGATAGAATAAGCAAAGTCGCAAAAAACTGAGGAGTTATCGAAATCAGAAACAAGCCGAGATCAAGTTTCGGGAGTGAATCAGATCAGTGAGTCAGATCGAGACGGGAGAACCAAGAGCTGCTCGCATATGCGCACGACAGCGAAAGAGCGAGAATCGAGTGAGAAATCGAAAAGTTACCGCTCTTATTTTGTGAGTCATAACTCACTCACTCCCTACCAAGAGCTGGTTCTTTTAAGTAACTCATGAGCGGATCGCCCATCTCTTTTAGTTCATACCATAGGAGCACGGGGTTAAAGTTAAACCGTCCACGCTTTTGCCATCATTACGGAAGAGTCCACATGGTTCCAGTTTAGATGGGATGTTAATGGATGATAAACCTTGTTGAATATTCTTATGTAGTTCCGGTGGCGAGAGTGACGACTACTGCTTTTATTTTACATGAGAGACCATGCGTTCCTGACTTGTCCACTTTATCTCCACAGATGCAGTTGTGGGACTCGCAAATGTTACATCCCAATCCGAGGGCAACTGATATTCTGAAAGTGTTGTCATTCAGGAAAGTTCCAAGTTTCGTGCATGGAATTGCATTCAGCCAGGCACCGGATTCGGGTTTAGTGGAGGCAAGATATCTCGCCTGATCTCTTTCAGAACTGAAATTGAAGGTTCGAAGTATTCTGTTCATATTCAGGATGTCCCAACTTTTTTGACATGAAGGAATGGCAGGTGTATTTTATTTATTACTGTTTCGTCTATCTTCACATGTATTAGCTATGTGCTAATTCTGGAATTATTTTTGCGCTCTTCAAGATTTTAATAGATGCCTATATTTGTGTGATAAAAAATTATTTTTACTTTATAAGTCATAGATGTAATCGTAAGTTCTTTGCTAGGTCTATTACGAAATTTGTTAAGCATTATAGTAGTTTGTACCCTTATAAACAATCTTTAGTAGGTATTTTTTCTTAATTTAGCATTTCGGTGGTAGTGTTTTTTTTTGGACTAATAATATTTCCTCTGTGATAATTTTCTTCTACACCTGCCACTAGTTTAGTTTATTTTTCTAATATGAAGTTTTGCATTATTGACGAGTATTATTTGTTATAAAATTTCTTGTTGTAGTTATTAAACTGGTTATGCCTGAAAAATTTGTTCTTACTGTTTGTTTTACTTTTTTAGTATTCACTGTATTTTATTACTTGCTGGTAACACGGAGCAACAAAAAATTGTGTAATGTGTCCTTCACTTCATGAGTCAATGATTACTAAGTTTGGATTGAGAAAAACGAATATTATAAAGAAAAATTTTATTAGCTCTAGTTTCTGTGATACAATATGTGAAAGTTTTTCATTTTAGAGGATCAAGAGAAACCGGTAAATATTAATTAAATATGCTAACAACATTAAAAGTGTGATCGTTCGTTTTCTTTAACGACAATTACATCCTAAATTGATGAAAGAACAACTACCAGGTGGTTGGATCTATAGAAAATCAATTGTTGTCTTCATGAGATTGGCGATACTTAGAGACTACTGAAGAAGATTTCATTGCTGTAACATTGACCCTAGAAGTTCCGCCTCTCCTATGACAAGTCAAGGTCTCGATTGAGATCACTCAGCTCCGATTAGCGCAATCTGTGCGGTTGGTCATCTTTTTCTTTAAAATCAGGGTAATGGGATGTTGAAGGCTTGTTGGGTTCTTTTTCTTCCACACTCTCTTCATTTTTACTTCAAACTCATAATTTTAGACTGGAGTAGGAATTGGTAAAGTGTCTGAATGTGGAATAGGTCGAATCGCAGGTGGAATATTCGGGTATTGAACTGTTCTACTTTTTTCATTGGCAATCCTGCCTTTATAGGCGGAGTCTAGAAGAAATAGCAGTCATCTGTATGGTTTGTAGTCTCCCGCCAAACCATAGGCACAGCAAAAGCCATTGATCGTTTTTTATTTTTCAGCCATTCTCGTAATAAAACTGAACATGAGTTGCAACATATATGTGGAGCCCATGATTTATCTTGGTCCCCTACCTTCATACCAAAATAATGCTGGTAGGCAGTCTTCACAAGAGGCGTCAAATTGCGTTTCTGTGACAAAAACGTTATTTCACCACAAATGTAACAAAAATTGTTCACTGAATTTGCACATTTCCGTGGCATGTTGATGTAACAAATTTTTAAAAACACTCCAAAACAAGAAGTTCTGCACTAATTACAACAAAATAATATGAAATTTACCGTCACAACAATAGTGTTTACGTTTATTACCTACCTACAGCTAGATTACTGTTGTATTTTGATTATGACAGGTGTGCTAACATCCAAAAACAAATTTCCTCAAACTGAAAATGTAAATTATAGAGAATGTAAATTGTCACTATATCTGCAAAACAAAAACTAATCGGTAATTTTTATGGTGATTTTTGAATTCAGCAGGTGGAAATACAGAAGAATCACCTATTTTTGAGTCTAAAGCATTTTTTTAATGGTATATTGCGTATTATACTTTTATTGCTACAAGTGATAAATCTTTTTTGTACTATCGCTTTTTCAAAATCATTTTATTTAATTTTTTAGAAAGTATTTATACAAGTTTATAGTTTTTTTTATTTTTTTGTCCCTGTTTATTTTACTTTTCTTTATTTTTTGTTTATTTTTTATTTTCAAATTTACGCTATTTTTGCTTGACTAAATAGAGTATAAACATTTCTAATTTCTATACTATGTCTTCCTGAAGACGGTGTAAATAACTTACATACAATCCAGCGCCGCATATTTTTCTTTAGGCAGCCTTCTTTGCTGTAGTTTCAATATGTTTCATTATATACATTTTAAAAGGAGGTGGTACACCATTTGTGGTCAAAAAATATATATATTTTTTGTTTTTTGTGTTTTATAGTTCTACATAGTCTATTTTATAATAAACCTTTACTTATTTTTGTAAAAATCATCTCTGAAGGTCTTAAATGTGATTTAAATGTCATTATGATAGTTCGGGTAACGGCTTCCTTTTCACTTTTTACTGATTGTGAGGCAAATAATGAGTGTGACAATAAACAATTGAACCAAGTAAACCATATAATTAATATTCAAATACTGGCAAGTGTATGGAATAATTTTGTATAGTGCAAGAAGGTTCTACTGAATGGTTCTTGGCAGAAGCGAGGACATACAAGTGCCAATGGTATAGTTTCTGCAACAAATATTGATACAGAAAAGATCATAGATGTTAAACCCTTAAGTAAATACTGTCAAAACTGTGAGAGTGTAAAGAATTATGAACAGAAATTGAGACAACATAAAGGTAGTGGTGAGTGCAAAAGTAATTACACTGGGGTCAGTAGAATGGAGGCAGTTGGTGCAGTAGATCTGCAAGCTTATGTACCCAACAAAAATTCCAGGGTACTAACCAGAAACAAAAGGAAAGCACAAGAGAATAGAGATAATGATCGAGAGACTCCTGGGATGCGCTAACATAGCAAACATCTTCAACTCACTTTTTCCGCATCTAAGTTTTTTAAAGATTCAATCATGTTTTTCTCAAGAACTATGTAAGTTACTAGCAGAAACTTTAACAAGTTGTTCTGTGGTAATTGTAGAATATATTGACATTTTTTAAGTTTCTAACTCAAAAACTTCCAAAATATTTAAATATACTTTTGGGTAAAATGAGTGTTTTTTTATTTAATTCAAGAAAGTTTTTTTTAATGTGTTTGTAGCTTAAAAAATTTAAAGATGCCAATTTGTATAGAAACCATCAATATATTTGTGTACCAAATTTCCAACACCATAGAGTTGATAGTTTCATATAAAAATCACTATAAAGATAGCAAATTTGACATTGCGGAGATAGGGTGTACTACCTCCTTAATTCTTTCTTCATTGTAGATTATTTTAATGTTGTAGGATGTAACAAACTAGATTTTATTTTAGACAATTTTTATTACTTTACCTTGAAATCGATGGTTCCTAAATCATAAAAGGAAATGTTTGTCTTACAATAAAAAACAAGTTGTAACATAGGGTGGATTGTGTGGTTTATTTCTACAATTAGGAAGTGTGATGGGATTATGACTCGCATAAACAGGGTCGCTTTTCTAAATTATGTTAATTTCCTATAAGAATCTGTAGAGGCAGGTCTACCTTCTACCTGCTTTTATTATGTTGGGTTAAAATACGATTACCTTATTTGTAGTCAAAGAATATTTATTATTATTTATCATTTTTCTACAAAATTACAAATACAAACACTAAATGAGAACATTATATTTAAAACTGTAAATATATCTTCTACATTACTCAGAATGTTTATCATAGTTTTAAATCAAATATTATTCGTTATAATTTGCAAACCAAAATTATTTATTATTCTTTAGACCAACCCAAACGCCAGGAAAGTTAGATATCCCATTATTAACTAACCTTTACTTTTCTTGTTTGGGTTACGTCGGCGATCCAAAACCCATTGGCGCAGCTAATCCGTATAGACACAATTTGCATACAAATGCTCGTCTTAGTACGTGGAAAGATGATTATTTCGGTGTTATTACAGCCCGCACGTCTGAAATGATATATGTGTGCGAAGTTCCTGCACCATTTAAAATTTAAATTGCTGGGATATCATCCGGATGGCATCATCGCTGAGTGCAATATGCAATTAAATAATAGCGCGGAGAATTGATGATCCATGCATTTGGGTAAAGGCTGGTCGGCGAGCCATAAAACTAATTAGCGGGACTGGAAAGTTCATTTCTTTTTTAAATTAAGTTGTACCTAATAAGAATCTCCAGAACAAAAGTATCTAAATACAGCTTCATATTAATAAAAAAAATATATATGTTATGGAGAAGTTTTTGTAATACATAGTTTTATATTACGTTTCAGTGGCATGTTATTATTTTAAAAAGAATAACTAAAATAGAAATGTAATAGAATTTACTGATATACATTTTTTTTATTATGAGGTTCAATCATCAGAAACGAAAAAATTGAAAACTTGTTTAACTCAGTAGTATTATAATAAATGTAAAAACATAAATGTTGGAACCAAGTTGAGTAAAAAAACAAAAACAAAAATATGCTACATTGATTGCTTTTCGTATAAAAACTAATTAGTTTCTGAGTACTTGTAAGCAAATGCATTAAGTTAAAACATGTAGTGAAAAATAAGCGAAAGAAATGTAAAAACATGTTACAAATACTAAGGGTTTTAAAAATTGGTTCCATAAAGTATGGGATACTTCAACGGATACTACAAGGTAAAGTGCTAGGAAAGAGAGGACCCGGACGCAGGCGCATCTCCTGGCTAAGGAATTTAAGATCTTGGTTCTCAATGACAACGGCAGACCTCTTTCGAACAGCCGTCAACAAAGTTAAGATTGCCATATTGATCGCGAACACCCGGAACGGATAACAGACATGAAGAAGAAGAAGATAAAGTATTAAACATAAAATGATAAGTGTCATACAAGAAGAAACAACACTGTCTAGGTTCAAATCATAATATTATAAATGTTCTACGTGTGCTTTTACTGTCATATACCTATGCAATAGTCTAATTGATTCCAAACGGTTTCCGTGTTGACTAATCTCAATGTAACAATAATACTATCATCTAATGTTATTAAAAATGGTAGCTCGTAAAAAGAATCACCAGGATTAAGTTATTTTCAGGTTTCCCATTCCAGAGGCAGGAGAATTTCTCATTTGGGTAGCGACTCACTTTAGCTTATCAGTGTGGTAGGTAGAACCACATCTTGCTAGATAAAGTTGTATTTTACCAAGAAGCTTTAATATAGTCACTCTATTTTTTTATTATTACTTTTATCTTGTTTATAAACTGCCATGATAGCACTTCTTCTTCTTCATTCATCAGCTTTTCTCGGTCCACTCCTGGACATAAGCCTCCCCTTGTTTTTCATTCTTGTTGTGTATATGCGAATTTTTGCCTCCCAGATTCTGTGAGGCTAACCTTATAGGTGTGGGATTTAGAATCGTGATTCCTACCCACCAACGACCAATGTCGTTCGTTTTCCAATTCGCCATGTTTAAAAAGGAGGGTTTTTGGCCATAACTCACCACGCTGGCCAGACGGGTTGGTAAGTATTAGTGACAGCCGTCCACTCTGGATACAGACGCTGTTTGCAGACCAGACTCTGCTAGTTCACCATATCTGGTTACCCTCGCTTGTTTTAACCTGTGAGAGTTGGGTGTCTCGTGACGACCAGTTATCCGAACCTCCGCCCGTCTATAACGTTTGGAGTGACCGTTCGAAATAAAAGGTACTACCTCTCCGACACATCCCTACACCCCATGATAGCACTATATACTATTAATTTATTTTATTTACTTCTTCTATTTACGTTTTAAATTGTATTAACTTCTTAATTCTCAAGTTGATGCATAATTATTTGAAGTTTTAATGTCAGTTGTTATTTATATAACTTTAGAATGATTATCCTAGAACGCAAACACCATCAGATTAAATTGATATTGTGTATTTGCTTGGTAAAGCTTCTTGAGTTGGCGGACGATCCTGGGATAGTCGACATTTAAGTGCTGTCCTGACATTTTGGACTTCTTTCATAGTCGTCAAAATACCTTGGTTTGTCATATCTGATGGCCAACATCTTCATGACTTGCCCTTCTATATTAGACTTAAGCAAAAATTACTCAACGTTAACTGTTACAGATCGTTCCTTCGCCCAATTACCGATTAGTTTTTCATCCTTTCTTGAATGATAAAGTAAAACATGGCGAATCCAGTTATGGTTTTATAAATTAATTTTTTAATTTAATTAAATATATTAGAAAATAATATAACAATTTAAAAAAATACATACATTGGATAAATGCATATTATTTCTTTATCAATTTGTTAATTTTTAGGTCTTTTATTGTTCACATTTATTTTTTAATGGTTCTTTTTTTATCTTTTTCCATTGAGCATAGACTACTTTTAATATGCCGTATGTCTATATCAGCAAATTTATATTTTATTTTCTTTGTAATTATTTCTTGATTTATTGGTTCTCCCATTTCTATGCTTCTCCTTCTTTTCTTTCATTCATTGTCTGATAATTTTATAAAAAATAATAATAATAGCAATTATACTAATGATGCGTGTTTAACGGACAAAGCTCAGTGCATCTGAAATTTTGAGGCTTTAAATATGGATTTCCAATTATTTTTATAGTTCAAACAACTGATCATTTATTCATAGTTTATTCTTCTTACGCAATTATTTCAGTAAAACATTTTTTCGGTATTGACAGTAAGGATAGTTAGGGATTGACAATTAGAAAGATATACATTGCTTGGTAGCCATTACTTTTTTAAATAATGCCACTTTCTATCACTTAGTATTTTTTCTATGGTTACTGAAGTTTCATATTTTTATTTTGCCACTTACAGTACCGGAAATAAATTATATACGTATGAAAGTTAGTCACTAGTGTTACTTCAAGAAGATGTCGAAAAAAACATCTTGATAGCTTTGTAACTAAAGGATGACTATTCTTTGAATCAGAATTTGCCAGTTACCTTCAAAAGTTCACCGACAACGACATTCAGCAGTGTCAGAGGATAGTAACGAAATAACATGCTCGACGTGAAAAAACTCAACCGATCTTCCATGTTGCAGATCAAATCATTCGACCAACACTTAAGCAAAAACAAATTCTACAAGAAAATTAATAAAATAGTAAAGAAAGAATGCGAGAAAATAAAATTAATTATATTAGAAGACTTCAGAGCCAGGGCAGATAGTCAATAGATAACAAAATGGTAGGATCATATGAAAAACAATAAGCAACCAATAATAGACAGAAACTTGTAGATATTTGTAAAAACATAAAACTAAAAAGTAACATTGGCCTTAATAAGCATTAAGAAATACATATTTACAATTTTCATTAACCCAGCAAATAACTAAAATTTCTAACACACTATATAATAACTCGTTAATACACTCGATTGAGAGTTCAGGATGTAAGAGCTTACAGTTGAAAGGATAATGAGAAGTAATCATTACCACTTGATTAATTCTAAAATAAAAATAAAATATTCAAATAACAAGAACATAGGAATAAGTAAAAAGAACAACCAAAAAACTAATCAAAGAGTTTCAAAAATGAAATGCAAAGTTTTAATCATAATGTACAAACATAAGAGGCAATGGAAACATAATAAATGAGAAATTGTACCAACACATAACAGACTCTATACATGAAGCGACAAAATAAGCAGTAGGACACAAAATGAATAAAAAATTGGAAATAATTTAAGGAATAATAGTGAAATAGATCAAGTAACAAAAAAAAAACAACGACCAATATAGAAAAGGGACCAATGGAAGATGCTTGGAGAGGCCTACGTCCAACAAAGGACTGAATTGGGCAGATGATGATGATGATGATATAGAAAAGTGGAAAACATGTTAACAGACAAAAAAAATTAAAACATGGGAGAATAGATTCAGAGAACTGGAAAAGTTATATAGAAGAGAAAAAATTCGGAGAAACATTTCGATTTCTAAAAAGTAGAAGCAAAAATCCACACATTGGAACGAGTATTACTAAAAACTTTTAGGAAGAATAGGTTACACCTCCAAGTAGAGAAATTAACAGAATACAGCAAGAAGAATATATAGCAAGAGAAGGAATAAGAATAAGAGTAAAAATATTTAAAAATGGACCAGAAATTATTCCGACAGAATTAATAAGGTCAGGCATAAACAAACTTTTTTAGTGGCAAGACTAATAACGAAAACAATAAATGAGGTCCATCTCCAACCAAATGGTGAAAAATACACACAACATCAATACATAAAAAGAAAAATACATGAAAAATGCGATTTTAGAAGAATATCAGTAAGAAGTACACTAAGTAAAAACCTATGGACGTGCTTTAAGAAATAAAATAGAAGAACGATATAGAGAGCATAAATTAGAACAATAAAGTATACTTAAATGAGAAAGATCATGGGCTAAAAAATAACACAGAAAAAGAACGGCACAGGAAGGGAACTACACCTCATCGTTATTATCATTATCAGACATCGATTGGAGTCTAATGCAGGACGTAGGCCTCCCTTGAATTTTGCAGATTTGCAATTCAATGGGGATTTGGCAATTAAACGCCACGCTTGCCGGGCGGGTCGGTGAGTGGATAGGGTGTATAAAGGATAAGAGTATGTAAATTGTGGACACGACTTTTCTCGGTATTAGGAGATTGGAAAGTGTCGAGACTCGCGTGGGCAGGATCGGTTCCCCGAAGCAAATCTACCTCTATAGGGGTCATAGAGGAGTATCTATCCGCTACTCGTAAACTACACTTAGTATTTGTTAACTTTACAAAGGCGTATAATACCGTACCACACTAAAAACTTTGGAAGATATTAAAAGTGGTGAATATTAAAATAATATTATTTCGAAAGATCAAGAGTAAACGTAGGAAGACTTTAAAAATAAGAAATTACGACAAGGGTGGGCAATGTCACCTACTTCCTTTAAGATATATGTGGACAAAGCACTGCAAGTGTGGATAAATAAATGTAGAGAAATGGAAATAGAAATTGATGACATTACTCTATATTTATTACACTTTGCGTATACTGATTTTAAACTATGGAACGTAAAGGAATGTACCCTTCCTGAATTTTTGGGGGACCATACAATTTAGAAATTCTGAAAGTTTTTTCTCGGGGTATGGGGAGTTTCTTGGTATCAGATAATATATTTTAATTAGTAATAAGGATTATGGTTTTCTTTTCGAGATAGGTGGTGGGATTATTAGATACATGGCGATAGTTGGAGAATTTAATTAAATTTTGCATCTTACTGATGCAGTCTGCTATATTTAGGATAACTGTAGCATTACCCCTGTCTGCTTGTAAAGTTGTAATTTTATTATTTTGTAAAATTTGCTCTAATCAAAAACAATTGCTTCCATTTCCCATCCCGGGATTATTCGCGAAGCAATTAAAATAGAAAAACGCTCACAATGCCTGAACACAAGAGATAATTGCCAACGCTTATCCGTCATATGGAAATTTCTCACTACCCCGCACTATCAATTACATAATACCCCTAAAACAACAAGCTGTTTTCGACTCAAAGCATCTCCAGCTAAACTTTCACTTCCAGCCTTATAAATCGCAAAGCAGGACACATAAAAGATCAGTTTTATTCTCTAGGAAATTACATGATTAAGAATGAAAAGTTGTGAGAGTACTTAATACGGTACTACGAGATAGAAACATAAGTAAAGAAAAACCAATTATATAATATTATAGTGAAAAGTGCAACGTCATATAGAACGGAGTCTGGCAATTAATGCAAAAAACAAAAAAAGTTAGGAATATTAAAAATAGGTTACTCGAGCACTCAAGAAGAATCTCAACTTTAGATGTAGTTCGAAACGAAACAGCAAAGAAGATAATAAGGGTAGAGCAAGACATAGTGGAAGTTGTAAAACATGCTATTAATATACTACAGACATGCTCAAGGGATGGACGAAACGAAGAAATCAACCGAATGAATTTTTCATTAATGTAGATAACAAAGAAGGCCGAGGAAAGAAATAGAAGAAATTATTGAAGAAAAGGGCTTAGACGAAGGGGAATGGATAAATAGAGAAATGGGAGAAATTACTGCAAATTGAAAGGTGGCAGATGCCGATATACTTTTAAGAAAAAAATGAGGTAATATAAGAAGAATTTCCTTTTCAAGAAGATTAATGAAAGGATTATAAATCGATATGTTATTATTGCGAGGGTCTTCATTTTTAAGGAAATATCAATTAAAGTTTTGAACTAAGGCCTTTTATTTTACAAAAATGTTTTTCTTAATAGCTTTCTCACTTTCACAAAGAGAAGCTATTGATGTTGCGAAGTTCTAAACTTTCTGGAGTTTGTACCACGACCTCGAATTTTATTTATTATCTTCACATCATCATTTCTCATTAGGTTTAGTAAAAAGCTTTTTACAGCTGATTATTCCCGATAGTTTATAAGCAATGTGAACAAAATCTCCGCACTAACAACATATTTTATTTTGAAAAATACATTACTAAATATTTGTCTGCATAATACCTAAAAAAATAATTAAAATGATATGTTGGCTAAAGTTAACTGAGTCATTAGTTAAATCACAGATTTTTTTATATCTTTGCAACTTGTTTTTGAATACAGTTCATCAATTTTGCTACAAATGCCCTAAAGACGACACAGCTTCTAGATTTTGAAAATCATGTACTGAACATGTACTTTACTAACTTCTTGTACAACAGTAAATATTGTTTTGTTTCAGATATTTACAGAATGATTTGTCACTGGTTGCTGTCCTTTTCATTTGAGTTTTCTGACTCTTTTATCCGACTGTATAGCCCATTAGTTTTTCTGCAAGATCATACTGTTTTGAATATAAATAACGAAAAAGTTTGAAAAATGTTATACACTTAAGAGCAAAACAATCGACTCACTAGCTGCTCACGCAATTTCGTTTCCTATTTTAGTCTAAAAAAAACGAAAATAAAAACATGAACGTGAAAGGAGTATCTTTATTATTGAGCTTTAAAAAATTATGTCTATTGCACTAATCGGATGACGCATTTAAATTTTGCTAATTGGAAGTCACGTACGCGACGACTGTGATTGACCTACAGTATGTTTATAATCCAGTAATTAATCTCACCCCAAAATTGACGTAAGTAAGTAAGTGACGTAAGTGCTTTAGTGATTTGCAAGAAAATGTATACCACAGCCGTCAAAGCAGACCAGCAGTTGCATTGTTGAGAAAGGGCCTCAGTCAGAGAGTGGCGCCGATACCGGGAAACCGGTGGCTACGTTCGCGTACAAGGAGATGGCCATAGGCACGTGGCAACGGAGAGAAACGATCGATTTCTTGTCTCGATATCTCTCAAAAATCGACATACGGCTAGTTAGAGATGTGGTTGCCAATGAGAAAAAAAACCTGAAGGCAGTCAACCTGACTTCCAAAAAGGCAGCTACGAGTCCCAAGCTGACTTAAGTCTAAAAGCAAAGGCGACTAGAATTTCTCCCAAACAAGTCGATTGGAACCTCGACCATTAGAGTCAGATATTATTTATCTACGAGTCCAGGATGTGCCTATATGGCGATAGGAAGCGTCGAGTCTATAGAAGGCTAGAAGAGCGATTTGCTCATTGATGTACTTAAAAAACTGTCGCATATAGAGGTGGGTTTTGCATGTTCTGGGCGGGCATTTCTATGCCTAGTGGTTTTTGTGCCTAGTGCACAGCGGACCGCTACACCAGGGACATTTTGGAGGAATACGTTCTTTTGTTTGCGGGATTTGTTGTTGAGGACTTCAAGCCAGTGTACGACAATGCGCGATGCCATACCAAAGGAGTGACTACTACCTACCTGGCTGACGAAAATGGACTAGCCTCCGTGTAGTCCAGACCTGAATCCAATTGAGCATTTCCTCAACGAAGCTTAACGAAGAGTCCGGGACAGAAATCTTGCACTAGAAAGCGTGATGAGACTGAGAGCGGCGTTGATTGAAGAATGGGAAGCAATTCCTCAAGACAGCATAGAAAAAGTCATCCGGTACATGCGTAGTCGATTGGTAAGTGCAATTAAGAGCAGAGTGGCAACATCATGTATTTAAAAAAAAGGATTTAATTTTTTCCTTTTATAATGGCCTTTTCCCTTTCAACTCTTTTGTGTTACACATATTATTATACCCATAACTTTGTCAGAAGAGGTTCTATTCCAATAAAAGTAATATCATTTAAAACCATAGTTATTAAATTTTCAAACAGTATACTGAGTTATACTTGTAATACTATCGGAGTGAATACATATTCTTTTCAAGCTCGAGCATGTTGCTGAGTCGATTGTAATAAAGAATACTACTACCAAGACCTACAGTAAACTTAAGCTTTAAAGACCCTTTTTATTTTATTTTATTATAGCTGGTTCTGCAATATACAATGCAATACACGGCTTGATTGTTATAGTACAATTAAATAAGAACTAAACTACATACATTGAGGTTTAATCCAGTGGGGATTAACTGATAAATTACATTTCTATCTTAATTTGACATTGAGTTGAGTTTATATACCACATTTAAATTAAGTCCTGTAGTAGTTTACGTTTAACACGCCTGTGAATATTTTTTTGGCCTAGATTTAATTTGGTAGCACTTGAACACAAGGTTAGATTTTGGAAAAACTTTACAGTGGATTTATTCATGAACTCTGTAATTAATGGAACACTTAATTCACTGTGAACTTGATTATTACGCACAAACCAACGGCAGTTGATGGCGATTCTGAGCACCTTGTTCTGGATTGTTTGGAGTTTCTTCATGTTTGTCTTTGATGTGTTGCAGCATATTGAACATACATACGTAAGAATTGGTCTGAGGATTGCTTTGTAGATAAGTACAGCACACTATGGTCTAAGGTGAGATTTACGGTTTATAAGGGGATATAATGCACCCAGTCTGTTGTGGCACTCGTTGAGTTTTTTATTGATATGAAACCCCCAGTTCAGTTTCGCGTCTAAGTGCACGCCTAAATATTTAACAGCTGATTCCATTGGATTCCAATCTATTTCGTTATTATTTATTTTTATTTTTGTAATTTGCTCATATCTCTTGAGGGTAAAAATTTTTGTTAGACATTTATCAGAATTTATTTTGATTTTCCATTTCTGAAACCATGCACATAACGTATTTATAGAGTTTTGCAGGAATACAATTGCTGTATCAAGACTGAGGCTCTGTGTAATAATTACAGTATCGTCAGCATACATGGCCAGCGTTGAGTTGAGATCTGTAGGTACGTCGTGAACGAACAGGTTGAATAAGGTGGGTCCCAGAATACTGCCCTGGGGTACTCCGGTCCGAATAGGTTTAGAACTAGATAAGGTTGAGCTGATCCGGACTCTAAAAGTTCTGTTAGTGAGAAATGAGTGAATGATTTTGGTTAGGTAATTTGGAATGTTTAAAGGCCCCATTTTATATATAAGTCCATCATGCCAAACCTTGTCGAAAGCTCTTTCCAAGTCTATAAATACAACCGCAGTGTATTCTTTCTTTTCAAACCCTCTTACAATTGATTCACTTATTCTGAGAAGCTGGTGAGAGGTCGAGTGATGGGTTCGGAAGCCAAATTGAAGAGGAGGAATAGCATCATTTTGGTGGAGGTAATCTTGTAATCTGGAAAGTATCACTTTTTCTAAGAGCTTTGCCAGAGTTGACAGGAGACTGATAGGTCGGTAGCTGTCAGGGTTTTATTTCGGTTTACCTACTTTATAGATGGGGAGCACATTTGCCGTTTTCCATGCTGTCGAAAAGTATCCTAGTCTGAGACAGGCGTTGTATATTGAGGTTAAGTAAGCCAGAGCCTTTTTTGATAGGTGCTTTAGCATTTCATTTGTTATAAGGTCGGGCCCAGGGGTCTTACGCTTAGGTAATATTGTTATATAAGATTTAATTTCTTGGACAGATGTAGGAGCTATTTCGTGGTTATCCTGTAACTGCATATTTGCGATTGCGCTTGTTACCTGCCTTTCGAAGTGTTCGTCTTGTTCTTCAAAATGGGGCGTAAATGCCTGTTCAAGATGAGTTGCTAATAAGTTGGCTTTTTCATCATCGGAGGAGTATCTGGCGTTATTTGATATCATAGGATAGATTATACTCGGTTGTCTTCATAATCGTTTGGTAGCTAACCACATAAATGGGTCACCGGGTTTAGTGTCTTCAAGGTAAGAATTGTATCTTTGGATTCTTAGACTGTCAAGTTCATTTTTTACTAAGTGACATAGTTGGTTGTACAGTGTTTTAAGGTATGGTAACCGGTGTCTTTGCCAATCCCTTCTTCTATTCTTTCGCTTAATTAGATCAAGTATGTAGTTGGGAGTTCTAATATGCTCGGCAACTTTCCTTTGCTTCCATGGAGTGGCATTGTCTATATCCGGGGGAACGGAGTTTTTGATCAAGGGTCGACTGAAAATTGTCCTAATCAGTTTTACCATACGCTAAGCTAGGCGTTGGAGGTATTATTTGAGGGGTGTTGTGGAGGCTGATGATTACAGGAAGATGATCAGAGTCCAGTTCAGATGGCATTGTTTGATACACTGGATAAGTGACATTTTTATGCAGTATAACATCTAAGATGCCAGGTTGATGGTCTGTTCGGTATGGATGGTAAGTGTAGTCGTCAGGGGCTGATATTAATATATTGTGTTTGGCCATAATGTTATGCAACTTCATCCCGTCTGTATTACTAGCACGGCATCCCCATATGGTATTTTTTGCATTTAAGTCTCCTAAAACTAACGTGGGCTCGTTGCTGCTGAACAATTCACCGATTTCGTCTTCAACAAGCCGTTTATTTGGGGGTTTGTATGCAGATGTAAGGGTTAAAGAGCCACTAGTTTTCATATGTATTTTGATAGAAATGGCTTCTATGTTTTGAAGAACACCCATATGGAGGAGGTGGTGGCTGAGTTTCTTTTTAATTATAATTGCAGCTCCGCCTGATGCTATTACAGCTTCTCAGTCTTTCCGATATACGTGATACCCAGGAATTCTGAATTTTTCAGTGCTTACAAAGTGTGTCTCTGTGATACACGCGATATCAATGTTGTGTCGTGTCATGAATTCTATAAAAGTTGAACGTTGAGATTTAAGACCATTGGCATTCCAATTTGTCACTGTTATATTATTTATTAACTGAGGATTATTTTGATCCATTGCCTAGCAATGTTGGTAATAACGTTGTTAGGAATGGCATTATTTTGTCTAAATGGGGGATTAGCAGTTCTATTAATTTCTTAAGTACTGTGGAGATAAGGTCGGTTGATGATTGCTGTTCGTCGGGAGTGGAAACGTTGGGTTTGGATACAAAATGTCTTGGGGGCGATGCCTCATTAGTCGTAGTATTTTGTTTGTCTATTACTGCTAGGGCGTATGATCTGTTTTGAGTTCTAAAGCTAGAGTTTCTTGTTTGGTTCAGGGTTACCTTAGCGTAATAACTACAACCTTTGTAGTTCGCTGGGTGCTTTTCCAAGCAGTTTACACACTGAGGATCATCTCCAGGTCGTTTAGGGCATAAGGTAAATAAGTGATTGCCAGTGCACTTCACACAGCGTGCTTGCGAGTGGCAATAGTTACGTGTGTGGCCGTACAGTTGGCATTTTTTGCACTGAGGAATTTCCTTCGACTTTCTTCGTATCTCTACTTCTACTATGCTGTGGTTTAGTTTTGTTAGTTTGAAAATTTCCTTGCCTTCTTGGGTGTCATCGAGGTCCACCGCGCATAGTGGGATCAGATATCTGTCTTTGTTGTATAATCTGGCTACTTTTTGTACCGGGTATTTTAGAGTTGTTAATTCGTTTTTGATTTCATCTTCCGTAAGGGAGACAGGGACGTTTCGGATTATTACAGATAAGTTGCGAACTTCTGGGTTTTTAAATGTGTGGTAGGGTAGATTGTTCTCGCTGTAATGCTTAGTCATTACTCGGTAATCCTCTATACTGGTGAGATTTATTCTTAATTGTTTGTTTCTAACTACAGTGGTAAATTCACTCGTAGCTTTTTCCTTAAGATCAGTAATTATTTCTTGAAATTTTAATTTGTCTGCATTATGCAGATAAATTGGCGGGATCTTTATTTTATTCTCCTTAGTATTAACAAATTGGGACGAGCGGCAACAGAGGTATCCATGTCTTTTATAGCTGCAGCGAGTTTACCTTGATAAATGGTTTTACCGGCATTCTCGATTTGTTTCTCCGTAACGTAAAATTTATTTTTGGTTATTAGATTTTCGGGTATAAATAAATATTTTCTATTCGATTCGGATACAGGTGGCGATAAGGTTGGTTCGTTTAAGATTAGGATTGCTCATCTTGAATAAAGAACCCCTCCGCAGGGGCGCTTATTGGTAAAGTCTTTGTTTTATTCAATAGTAAATTTATGCGTTAAAGGTATTAAATTGTTAAATAAATAAATAAATACGCCTGACCTTAAAGACTGCGGCTCGGCGCGGCGATATCGCAGGTAAAAATTCCTTAAAGACCCTGTATTATAACACCCAACAAAGTTTTCTTATCATCTTTTGGTCTTTATTTTCTTTCTGTATCATCGGTACGTCTTTATTGGGAATAGTTCTTGTTTTTTAAAACAGGTTAAAAGATTTTTTGTTTAATTTCAAAAGGGATTTTAAATGTTTATAAATTTAATACTACAATAACACAGCTTTTCAAAATACCTTAATAATACATACGGATGTGGTGATTACAAATAATCCTTCGAAACAGCAAGTTGCGCAGGATGTGACAGACTCAAATGAAATAGATAGCATGTTAATTGGAGCGCAATCCTTGCCTCAGTAGCTGCCAGCGCCGAGTATTTACATGATGGCAAAGAATTGCTTGACTGGCATTCTAATTACGGCAGGCCAAATACATGGCTCATTTATGTGCCAATGACGTTAATTATGATGCAACGAGCCGATGCTTAAGATGCGTAGTTGTGGCTTAGACGTGTTGTCAACATTGGTAAAACACGTATATCTTCATTTATACCTGTTGGTGTCGTGAGCACTGCTGATTCGCTTCAGTCCCTATATATCTAACCGACAACAGCTATTTTTAGCAAATAAGTGGTTAAAAACTATTGATTTAGATATTGCATTTATTTTTTTTCTAAACTTTTATGTCAAAATATAGAAAAAACAGGTTTAACAGAGTTAGGATCATATACTTTTCGGTGGTTATAATAATTTGTTTATTTATAATATTACTTAACCAAGAAAGTCTTGTCATTTTTAAAAATGGGGAAATAACCTGTATATTTTTACATAAAATAAGTTTATTTATTACAATATCTACCTTCTCATTAAATGACCCTTTACCAACGAGAAGGTAATTTATAAATTCCATTTCTATAAAATCTATGGTCACCCCTATTTTTAATTCCCCTTTATTATTACATTGTTTACCAGGCATATAATTGCCCAAAGTAAAAACAGGTGGTAATTCGATAGAGATTTGTTCGAACAATATGGGGAAGGAAAGGGAATCTCTCACCTTAAATTCATTTTTTTCTGGTCTTTACTGCAATGTGTGGTCAACGGTATCTTGCAAAATTAAAACTTTTTTAACAATTTAACAATGCTTGCTGATTTCGTGGTGTCAACTTTTTTTAGGACTTTGTGGCATAGAATCACTTCATGATAGCCAGCAATGAGTTATCTGATTTTAGTGGTGAAATAAGAGATGTGCAATTTGTTATTGGAAGTTAGTTTGTGTGGTACCCATTTACTCAATGTTCACTTCTTTGCTATTTTGAGTAAGTGCTTCCCTATTGCTTTGTCATTTACTGTGAACAATTCTGCAAGTTGTTTACACGTTAGAGTGGAGTTTGTTTATATTTAAATATGATCTGGTCTTGGCTTCTAAAGATTCATTCTTACAGAAAAATTTTTAAATCGTTGATATAACTGGCTTTTTTCAATCGCAGTACAATTTTTGTAGCTTTTGCAGCGTTAGTCCCAAGTTCAAATTCGTAAACACACGTATCACTATTTTTTAGAGACATTTCTAAGGGTCAGAATTATATTTTAAATCAATGTCAACAGTTTGAGAGACTACTATGATCAACAGAAGTTAAAACACATGCTAATATAACGAATAAACAATTCTTAGAATTATTGTACGTACAGAAACTATAGCACTTTCTTGGTTACCTGCTATTTGTATTTGCAAGAAAAGCAGCAATTCCTCTTCTATCCGCCCTAAGACAAACAAGTGACCTTATAAATTATTTCTATAAAATTTTTTAATTTTCTAATAAAATAAAATATATTTGTAACACGCTACCTTTACATTAGCACAGAAAAGATACACTCCAAAATTATTCTCAACATTTCGAAAAATTGCACGTGCTTGCGCAAGACTTGCTCGATTAGACACGAAACGGCCTTGAATATGCAACATTCATTCGAAGAAAAGTTTCCGCCTCATAAGGTAACATGAATTAAAATTGATGGACCTAGTAGGATCGTAAAATTCGTAGTAAATTTTTTATCGTTCTTATATTTTATTAAGTTATCCAGTTTGTGTTAATACTACATCTATAAAATCAAATAGTATTTATTTACAACAAATCATAATTTTTATTACTCACTTTGCATAACTTTTTTTCATTATTTAACGTACTTGATCAAAGACTTTTAAAGGTATTAAAAATGTGATAAATAAAAAGCACAAAGTTAGAGAAACATAGTTGGTTAAGGTTCCTAGATAATCATTTTTGTAAGGTTCTCAATGTGTAGTCAGGCACGGTATTTCAGTCATCTCATACATACTAATTACAATTTTTTACAAACTCTTACATCAGGTGATCATTTAACAACATTCATAGTTTTGTTGAGTCGTTAGTAAATTATTTTTTAAACTCTACAAGACACAAATCATACATGGCAAAGATGGGTTATTTTTCAATAGTTCTTCACTTTCTTGAATAAGAAAAAGTGGTGTATTTGGTATTGTAGCTTATCACACGGGCAGCAACAAACGTTTAGAATATTAACTTTAAGTTTCTATTGTTGAACTAGTTGAACAAGAAGTGCTTTGTACGATATACCATTTGACTGCTGGGTAATATCACCACAACATTGAAAAAATGGCAACTTGAGCTATAAAATTATTTTGACTTTATTATCTTTAAAGACATATTTACATAATTAGATGTAAAATTAGTATAATTCATAATTCAAAATAAAAATAAAATACCTATTACTTCACCATAAGCAACAGATTTGAAAGTTCTGTGTATCAGATTAAATGTAGAGAATCTTTATGTTCTGCTAGTGTTCTTTGCATTTTATTTTTTCTTCTTTTTATAACCCTATCATAGAAACAGAAGCAAGCAAATTCGAAAGTATAGGACACATTTTCTCTTTGAATAGCCAATAAAGTACTTTGTTTTAAATATATTATGTGACAAACATTTTCGGAAATACAATGTAGGTAAATTAAAGGAGCAATACTAGAAGTTTAATTTAAAAGCAGAATTTTGTTGACTATCATTTAGATAATACGTTATAAGTTTACACAAGTATCATTCCAAACCAAAGTACGTTATTTTAACTACGGCTTATTGATAATAACCAAAAAAAATTTATTATTTCTGAAAACACCACTTAGACAGAAGCTCAAATTAAATCCAATTGTTATTAAATTATCTTATATTTTAAGTGCTTCCAAAACCATACTCTAAGGGAGTTTACAGCAGAACCAGATATAGTGCGTCTTGGAAGATAATAGATTGCGGATATTGTAAAAGGCCATAAGTTAGTATCATTTTGAATATTTGGGGTTTGAATTTTGTTTGTTTGGAATATCTAATTATAACGGATGTGACTCCATGAGCTATGTCCTTGTGTGTTCAATAATAACACAACTTCTGTTTTGTGTATTTGTAGGAAATACCGTAGTTCACGTTTATGATTTGACAGCTTATTGGCCTTTCAAAGTAAAATTTGTAGTGCATTACCTCCCAGTGAACAATTTTGTTTATTATAGTACTTAGCATGTTTAATACCATAGTGTTTTGACCGATAAGTTGACTAAATATTGCTTTAAACTCTTTTAGAAAAGTTGATAGTTGTTTTGTTGTGGTTGAAAATTGCTAAGAATTTAAAAATGTGCTCTTGTCTTTCGTACGTCTTTGTATATATCACTCCGTGTGAAGATTGCTAGTCCTCTCCAGGTAGAAAATAGAGGAACTCTCACCAGATATGGAAGAGAAAAAAAATACCCGTGGCAGACCAAAACTAGCGAAAATTGAATAACTGTTGCCATGAGCAGTCCCCTCTTACTACTCAATAGGTAAGGGCGGAAGAACAAGTAAGAGAAAGACGCTTTCTTATCCTTGAATTGAGAGAATCAAAAGGTGAATAAACCTGTTAAAAACTCAAACACATGGAGATACATGAGGGAACGGGGAATTACTATATTAGTCACATGAATATCTCGAGTTGAATCAACATGGCTACCAAATGATACGATATTATTACTGATTATGAAAACTAGAAATTAAGATCCGAGAGACAATGAAAATTACGAAATTGCAAAATAAGCAAAAAATAACATAAAAATTGGGATTTGGAACGCGATAAGGCAAAATAGATAATGCTGTATTCAAAACGTATAAATCGAGACTCGGCGTTCTGGGAATTAGTTATGTGCAATGTTCGAGATCATGAGTAGAATGATGTATTATTTGAGAAACCTCGAACTTAAACACAGAAAAGGTGCTGTATAAATCCTAGACAAAGGTGGTCTTAAAACAGTTTGCGATTTTGTTTTCTATTCTGATTGTGTTATAATGTTAACACTTAACACCCACTTTAAAAGAAAAATAAATGTCATGCGGGTATTTGCACCCGTTACAGACAAGAATGCGAACGAAATAAAAGCATTCTGCAAACAAATTAATAATGCCATTAAATTAACTAAAGACAGAACAGAAAAATCATAATGGGTGATTTCATTGCTAAGACAAGCGAAGAAGTTACAGACTGCGCAGGAAGATATGGACTGGGAAAACAAAACAGTTGTGCTGATAGGCTGATTGAATTCTATACCAACGAAGTGCTTATAATTACAAATATATCATTTAAACTTCATAAACGTAGATTATATACTTAAAAATCTCCAGCTTATAACAGTGACAAGATGGTTAGAAATCAAATAGACTATGCTATTGTTAATAGAAGATACAGTAATTCCATCAAATCAGCCAAAGCGTACATATCTTCCGATTGTAAACCTGGTGCTGTAACGTCAAAAATGAAACTGTAGAAAGAATCGCGAAGAAAAACATAAACTAAAAACTAAAAATAAACGAAACTTTAAGAATGATTAGTGAAACACTTACAGAGAAATAAATATAGATAAAATATGAGAAGACGCACATATTGTTATTGTCTCAATTAGAAAGTAAAAATTAAAGCCACTTAGAAAAAAGAAAAGCTCTAGATGACACTAGAAGTTCTGAAACTTATGGAAGAAAGAAACAACATAAGTCAAGAGACGAAAACAAGTACAAAAAATTCATAAAAACATTAAAAAGAAAATTAGGGAGGTGAAAGAAAATTGGTTTGCTGAGAGATGCAAAAAACTAAAAAAGCTGGATAACAATTTTAATCAAGTCCATCAGATTGGCACAATTCCGTTAATTTAAATCAACCTTAGTGGCGACCCCAAAGAACATCACGCAACAATTTGTTCATATCACAGAACCATAATCTTAATGAGTTACACAATTAAAGCGCTTTTGAAAATCACACATGACAGAATTGTTAAAACTCTGGAAAATGAGATAAGTGACGCACAATTTGGGTTCAAGAATGATATGAGCACGAGAAAAACTTTGTTTGGTTTAAATATGTTATTTGTGGACTTTGAGAAGTGCTAATACGGCAAACTAATGGAGATTTTAAATAAAAGGATATCGATAGCCACACAATAGAAATTATCTCTTGTCTGTAATGGAATCAGTCTACCAAAGTTAAAATTAACAGTCAATTTAGGGAGAACATCAAAATTCAGAGAGAAGTCCGCCAGAGGTAGACTTTATCAGATTCCATAGAACGTACAATGATAAATTCTCAACAATTTACGTTTTTAGATAATACGGTAATAATGACAGACAGTACCAACGATATGGAGTGTATAATTCAACGTCTTAATGTACACTTTAACGATTATGAGCTCAAAATTAATCTAAACAAAACCAAATATATGGTTATTACTAAATTAAAAATTATAAACAAGCGACTGAACGTCGAAAACATAGACAGTGAAAAAGTAAATTTGTACAAATATTTGGGAACGTGGATAACATGACACATAGATCAAACCAAAGCGATAAAAACCTGTACTGAGTACGACAGTTTATTTGAGAATACCCCGGTGCTATGTGTTTCCACTCTTATATGCGGTTTAGAAGCTTGGACACTAAAGTAAATACATTAAAATAAACTGGCTGCTTTTTGAGCCTTTGTGCTATTTTAAATAATGGAATAATGGAAAGAAACAGTGTAAAATATAGAGGTAAGGAAGGGTGGAAAATAAATCAAAAGTTCTAATAACCATTAAAAAAGGAAATTTAAATATTTGGGACATGAGAACACTGAAGTACATATTGCTAAAATTAATAATACAAGATAGAATTCGAGGAAAGCAAAGTGTGGGAAAGCCTAGGCTATCCTGACATGGATATCTAAGAGAGTGGTTTGGATGCAGCAGCACAGAATAAAGTTAAAATAACTATGGTGGTTTCCAACCTTCGACAGGAAAGGAGCCAGAAGAAGTAGAAGTATATACCACACTCGTTGTAGGTGGATATATGGTTTTTTTTGCAGGGGTGTTTGATAGTTTTGTGCAAGTAATTATATTGTGTTCTTTTCTGTACTTAACAAAAGAGTACTGCTTTACATAATGGGTTGTTTGTTTGTAACACTAGCATCTTGTGGGCTAGATAATACTATTTTTCTTTACTGCTATTTTCATATCACATAGATATTTGATTTTATAAAGTTCTTTTGTTTTATAATTCCTGATCTTCTACACTCTTTCTTCTCTAATTTGGTATGTGTGATATACTGTTTTATTAAGATGTAGTTGTTTAATTAGTGGTTACTCCCTTTTTATTATGTCAATGGATAAAGCTTTATAATAAAATTGTTTGCAATTGTTAATTGTAGATGATTAACTTACTTTTTTAATATATGTTGATGGCGGTTTAGGAACGCTTGGTTGCTTATTTTTAGTATTAATTAAAATGTTTTCTGTTTTACTTATTTGTCTGTTTTGATCGGCTAATTACGTGAATCTGTTTTAAGTGTTTAATCGAAATAAATTTGATAGCACGATTACTTCGGGTGATTGATTTATTTGTTTTCGTTTGTTGATTATTTACCATATATATTTGGTGCTAATTTTGATTTTTTTGGTGTTACGTTTAGTAGAGCATCGTGGTTAGTTACACATTGAAATTCTTGTTGATAAATCTGTGGGTATTGGTTGTTGCAGTCGCTTTGGATAATAACCGTTCTGCGAAATTGAATATGAATATATGACCCAAAGGTGTCCCAAAGACAGGACACATGAGAGTGGAATGGTAAGCGGCTGTTAGTTTTCCGATTTTGTTGTCCACATATAGAATTCCCAAATCTTCCTAAAGGGTAACATACCAAGATACGTTTGCCACAAGACCAATTTTATTCAGTCTTAGCTCTCCTTGGGCAGAAGGCAGATTGAGACCCCGAGCAAAGAGCTAAATCTTTGGTATTAAAATCGATGCCAAAAGGTCGAGATTTTTCTCAAATACGACATGGTTCAATCAGTTGTTCAAATATATATGACTTTTTTTAGTAGAAGAAAGTTTTGGTAAAGTTTATTGGACGGATTATGTAAGTGATGGTGAGGAATAATTAACGGCTTCCAAATAATGGATAAATATCGGTAATTCTCCTGTATTGACGCATTAAGGATGTTTATATAATTCAATTGCTTTACGAATGATTAAATTGGTGGTATGGGAAATGAGAGCAAGTATCTTAGATTTAACAAAAATAATTTTATGTCCGTACAAAACAATTTAGTATATGAAACTTGTTATTTGTCTATTCGTTTGACTCATGAAGGTTCTGTCGAAGTTTTGGAGGTATTGGTTTTTAGCTGAGGGGATAATCAGCTGTTAGTCCTAAAAATTGTTTATATATTTTGTATGTTTAGTATGTTAGTGATACTTTTAAGGTAAGGTAAAACGCTTTTACTTGGTCGAAAAGATCGTTAATTTTGAAATTTGTGTTTTTGTTAATATCGGTAAAGAATTTTCTGAAATAAAAGAGGGGGATTGTTTTGTTTGTCTTCCACTGTAAACTCGATACTAGTGCGAAACTCGCTTAATTGCGAAAGCGCATTTTGTCTATGGAGATAGAACACAAAGGTGTTGTTAACGTGCCTTATCCAATAAGTAGGTTTCAAAAGAATGGAAGCGAGGGCTTTTATTTCAAAGTTGACCATATGGTAAAATAGTATACTATGATAAGTAAAAGTGAGAAACCCATAAGAGCACCATTGGTAGGATGGCAAACTTTTTTTTTATATAAAATATGTGTGGGATATGCAATGGTTAATTAATGTGAAGATGTTTAGATAAAGATGTTATGTAGATTTTAGTAGTTGCAAAGTCTCGGGGATGAAAATATTAGCAGATAGAGAGTCAACATTAATATTGGCCGTCATATTATCTTTGTGTTTGAGACAAAATTTGTGAATCTATAAAAGTGGTAGAAGTTTCTAACGTATTAGAACGCTTGCTTTGCCAGGGGTAAAAACATTTTGGCCAGCTATTTGGCTGTGCTGTGGGTATGAGAACCAAAGGCACTGATAATAGGTCGAAAGAAACTATTTTCCCTTATTAGTTTTTAGACCGTACAATTTTGGTATTCTTGAAGGTATGTAAATATAAGTTTCTTGGTATTCGGAGATAGGTTTTAGTTGGTAATCAGAATCTTGATTTTTTATTTAAGTTGGGTTGTCGAGTTGTTGGCTACTTAACGATATTCCTGTGATTTTTAAAAGAAAGTTTGAGTTGAGAATAATTATAACCTTACCTTTGTCTGCCTGTTAGATAAGACATTTTAGAATGTTTAGAGCTTGTAAGGTTTTATATTGAGTTTCATATTAAGTAACATGCCTGTGCGTAATAGGAGATTTTATTTGGCATATAATTAAGTCGAACACTTTAGAGAATTTCTTAAAATAAATTTTATTTCGAAATTACAAAGTGCCGATATTTTACATTTAATGTTATTACTAAAGACAGTGATTACTTACTGACTACTATTCTAAATGTTGGCCGCATTTATACATAAATTGTCAGCACACCGGTATCCCACGGCTCCGGAATCCCACGGTAATGCTTACAACCTAGATAAGATATGAGTATAAGAAGCAAATACAAAAAGGTGCTTATGTGAGATAAACGCTGCAAGCTTCTAAATGCTGGTTTAATTTCTCACGGTAATGCTTAGAATTATTAAACTATGCTGATTTAACTTCCCACGGCAATAGCTGATTTAACTATATGATACTTGGTAGTCGGAGAGATTTTGCTTAGAAATGTTTTGCAGTGATGTAAAAGTAATAGATGATTGCTATTGGTGCAGTTTTTGGATATTAATTTTTCTTTCAGATGTATATGATGCTTTATCATATATTATTTTAGTGAAGAAATCTCAAATAGTAGGATAAATATTAAAGGTGATAAGTTAATGTAAAATATCAGTATATCAGGCAAGAAGCCATTCTTCTTTTATGATTCATGGTTCTTCTTGGACGATAAGCAGATTAAGACTATGAGTAAAGAACTAATTACAATATCTCTTAATAATGGCAATTAAAATAGAACTGTGTGTCAAAACATCAAGAATTTCCAATTTTTTTTTCTGAATAATACAAAATATTGGAAAATTCCAAATTTTGTAGCTATCAGTCTAAAGTGCAGACTTGGCAATTATATATGAAATATGACGTCGTCCAATGCTCTCCATGATCATTTTTTTTGCAATGTTTTCCATAAGCTTTTGCATAAATGAGATTTATTTCAGCAATTGCACCCTTGATGTTCTCTTTTACTGGAATAGTAGCAAGTTTAATAACATTTGAAGTAAGTGAGTGTTTCACGTTTTGTGACATGTAGCTCCATTTCGTTGAAACCACATGTCATTCAAGTTCAAATCGTTGATTTAATTGGAAAAAACTTAATTAGCATCTCCTGATAGCCTACATCATTAACAATATTAAAATTAAATTTGAGGTTTATGGGGAATAAGATAACTTATTTACAATAGATTTTCAGAAGTTCCTAGGACCTGTATTATAGTTAAAAAAGGTTTCAAAATAATGCCCTTAAATTTTTTGTTTTTCAGAGACCTAACGGAAGTTGATTAAGCTCAGGAAACGAGGATGGACTGAGAAAGCTAACTCGAATTGGTATACCTTTCTTATGATAATCCCACCCTAGGACCAACTAAGAGGTGGAAAAGCTGATGATGAGATACAAAAAAAATGGTTCGCAACTCATCATCGGCTGTGATGTAAACTCATATCACATAACCTGGGAATGCACTAATAACAATGAACAGAGGTGAATTTTTACTGCAATTCATTACAACAAATAATTTAGACGTATTGAATGTAAGCAATAAATCTACCTCTATTAAGTATTAACTGCTTTCAAGTAAAAAGAGATTTCAACAGAAACGTGCCTTAATACAGCAAAGACCTTGATCGAATGAGAAAACTGGCGAAAAGTAATTCAATTCAGCAAAGAATGTAGATGAATAGGGCAATTATAAAAATACCCTAATTGAATATAACAAAGATCTAAGAGAATCCAAGAGAGATACGTTGAAATGGCGCTGTAAACGGATGAAAATTACTCAAGAAGGTACCAGACCCCACAAAATATTCTCAAATGATTTTCAGGCCCTAATAATTGTTCTGAAAATGAAGATGGGTATACACACCAACATTCGAAAAAAAACAATGAGATAATTACTTAGAGTACACTTTCCACGGTTTCAGGTTGATAATATATCATTGGGTTACTGGTAAATTTAGAACTAGAACTTCCAAAGTGCCTATGTAGAAAGAATTGGCAGATTCCAAAGAAAGTGATAGATGTAAACAATAAGGGAAATTAACTTATTGTATCTTTATAAATTATCCGGGCCTGACACCATTTATTTTATTCTGTTGCGAAAGGAAAGTAACCTGTGAGTATAGAATACCACAGGATGTGCGAGAGCAAATCTTTATGTGGGTATATGTCAAGATTGTGGAGACTAATTAAAGTTAGATTTATATAAAACCTGGAAAAATAACACAGAATGAGGCTAAAGCTCTAAAACCAATTTAAGAGCATTTTTCCTGAGTGAAACATAAAATATTGGAAAATTCCAAATTTTATTGCTAGCAGTCTAAAGTACAAACTTGGCAGTTACATATGAAATATGACGTCGCCGAAATGCTCTCCATGACCATACTTTTAGCGAAGTTTTCCATAATGCTTTTCCATAAATGAGATTTATTTCAGCAATTGCACCTTTGATGTTTTTTTTAGCTCTGGAATCGCAGCATTTGAATCGTATATTGACATTTGAAGTAAAGTGAGTGTTTTACATTCTGTGACATGTATATCCATCTTGTTGAAACCACATATCATTCAGGTTCAAATTGTTAGTTTAATTGGAAAACGCTTAATTAATTAGCATCTCCTGATAGCGTACATCATTAACAATAAGAGTTGCCAGTTTCGTCTTCAAAAAAGTACGCACAATGATTGCTCCAGCCCACAATGTACACGAATCAGGTTTTTCGTGAACAATATTTGCATTTTTACTGGCCCAGATGTAACAATTTAAACAACCTTTTAAAGAAAAATGAGCTTTATCACTCAATAGCCAGTTTCCATAATAAACTTGAATGATATTGATATATTGTTGCGCAATATACGGTGCCATAACGACTTTGCCATGTCTTTATAGTACAGGGTGGCGCAACATAACTTATTTTTTTGAAATGCACACCATTCAAGCTGTAGAGGTCGTAGGGGACGGGAATGGTCTCATTCGAGAGGCGTGGTTCTAAAGTTTTGTTCCTTACCTCTGTCATTTACCATAATAAGCCATCTGAATCTATTTGACAACTGGTTAAAAACATAGAGAATGGAAGCTAATGCAACTAAATCTACTCATATCACCTTCACCCTTTGCAAAGAAACCTGCCCTGCAGTTACACTTAATGGAACTCCCATACCCCAAAATGATGTAGTCAAATACCTCGGACTACATTTAGATCGAAGATTAACTTGGCGCACTCACATTTTAACTAAGAGAAAACAACTGCGTTCTAAATTTCATCAAATGTACTGGATGCTTGGAAGGAAATCGAACTTATCCATCGAAAATAAACTCTTATTGTACAAAATTATCCTAAAACCCATTTGGACATACGGGATCCCTATTTGGGGCTCCGCCTGCGCCTCAAATATAGAGGTTCTCCAGCGCTTCAAAATAAAGTTCTTAGATCTATTGTCAACGTCCCATGGTACGTGTCAAATGCCTTACTCCATGCTGACTTAAAATTGCCTACAGTTCGTGAAGAAATCACTCGATCAGCACTAATTATAGAAAGAAGCTGACCTTTCACCCCAATGAGCTAGCAAACAACCTGTTGCAAGAAGAAGACGAGCCAAGACGACTTAAACGATTCAAACCTTCTGATCTTCCCACCAGATTTTAGTCACTTGCCTAGAACTAAATTGCCATATTTCTAAAATACTACAGAGGATGTCCACTGGGACATTACTCTACATGACATGTTATTCCTAGAATAGTCTTAGATTAAGCACACATCAATTGTATTTATAGTCTCCACCGCGACTGATTGTACAAATAAAAGGGGATATAAAAAAAAAGTTACCATAATGCGTTGGAACAGTGAGAAGCGTGCGTTTGCCGCCGACACCTACTTTTTTAACGGATGGTCTGTGATCGCAACCGCGCCTTCCGAATTCGCTTCAATGTAGCCCCTTGGGGTCCTGTCCCGGACTCGAAATCAATTGTTACATAGGTCACTACGTTCACACAAACTGAGAGTGCGGCAAGACGAACTGGAATCTCTTGGCCCATCAGATCACCTCAGAACATTGAGGTAGTGAGAGATTCAATCTTGCAATCCCGACGGCGTTCTGCGGGCACACATGCGTCCGCCTTTGAACTTTCCGATCGTTCAGTGAGGCAAATTCTTCACAATAACCTTCATTACCCTCCCTACAAGTTGGCGATTGCGCAGGAACTCTCAGAACAGGACTTTAATTCTTAGAGGACGCAATTGTTGTGATGAAGCCCATTTTCACTTGAGTGGAAGCCTCAACAAGCAGAACATACGTTACTGGGCTAACATAATCCCCGAGAATTGCGTCAAAGGCCTTTACATTCACCTAAAGTCAAAGTGTGGTATTCATTTTTCTCAGCTGGGATTGTTGGCCCCTGGTTTTTTGAAGAAAATGAGGTCACAGCGACAGTTAATTCGAAGCGGAGCGCCTCATCTCAATAAGAGACAATTTGGAGTGGCCAGTCCACTACCCCGATTTGGTCCATTGCGATTTTTTTATGGAGTTTCTTGAAATACTGCGTTTATGTTAACCCTCTAAGGACCTTACAAGACTTGAAAGCCAACATCCGACCAGAAATTGCCAACATAGCGAGCTATGCTGGTAAGGGTCAGTGTATCGACAATGGAGGGCGTCACCTCCCTGGCATAATTTTAAGAACTGTGTAAAACAAAACTTTAGATATGTACCTATATTATAGAAAAAAATAAATAAAAAATTTCTGATTTATAAAATGACTTTTATTGCGTTTTGAAAAAGAGAAGTTATGTTGCCGCTCCCTGTATATATAGTACGCAATTCAAGTCCTCAATTTTAATTTAGATTATCATGTATAAAGTCATGTATAAATAAACAGGATCAACACGTTTCCTCAAAAATAGTTAAATATCTTAACATTCTTAAGTTTTGATTAATTATTTTTTAAGAACTATGTAAAAAAAGATTTAAATTTATTTTATCGCACAGTTGTCAACAAACTATAGCAATATTTTATGCTAACGACGTTTACGTGTATGGTTAAAATTAACGAAAATCGTCCTTTTTCAGCAGCCTTGCTACAAACTGCCTGCACGAAAAGCCGCCGTCGTTCTTGATATATTCAAATTATCACCCGGAGCGGTGTGTTTGATGCGGTCTACCGACATCATCGCTAAAGCCCCTCGCGCTCTCAGCAGACTGCAGTTGGGCCGTGAAAAATGGATTAATTTGGTTACCTGATTAATTGCAAGCCGTAACGCCTAGCCTAGCATAACCCCGGGTCGCATTTTCAGGCCCGCGGAGCACCTTATTGATGGCTCTAATGAATCACCGATTCTCTCTCCGGGCGTCACGCAATTTTTTATGCCAATTTCGCCGGACCATCGACCAGAAGGCCAAGGCCAAGGCCTCGTTAGCATTTATCAGCACGAAAGCGCTAGTGTGCCACATCGCCGTGCAGGTTTCGCTTTTTCCGCCTCTGAGTTATAATTTCGCGAAGAATCGCGGCAGCTATCTATAACGTACGTATTCGGCATCTGAGCTATGCCTGGTTTTTGACCCCTGCACAGCAGCACGCGAGCTTTTTGCCCGAGGAGCCGCTTATCTTCCGCATATAAATTGTAGTCCAGCAAAAATGCCGAAAATATTCGCGACACCTGCGAATTTAAAGTTCGTAAATTATGAAGCGTAGCCGTGGCGTTGAACTTCAGTTGATTCAAAGATACGTTTGTTTACTAGGAAGTTGTCCAAGGAGCCACGTTTTTCTGTTACAACCTTATTTTATGCAAAATCAAAATTTATTGAGCAATAAAAAATCCGAGTTGAAAATTTGTTTTTTTGATTCATTTATTCATTGAGATTTTGGATGGCGTGGAAGATAAGATATTAGAATATCATCATTCATCATCATTTTTAACGTGTTTCACTCTATTTCTGGACATACGCCACTCTTGTCTATTGCTCATTTTTGCCCTCTATTGCATTCCCGTTAGTTTTTGGTTTTTGGTCTTCCCGGGTTTCTCTTAGTTGTCCGAAGTGGCCACTCGTCACCTTCCTAGTCCATCTTCCGTCTTCTGTTCTCATCAAATATCCAGCCCACCTCCACTTCTGTCTTGCCACATATTCTTCCATGTTTATCACCCTTGTTTTTTCTAATCCATTAGTTCCTCTTTTTCTTTTACAATCTTACATTCAGCATCGATATTTTCATTTTTCTCTGTACAATCCTTAATTCCTCCATCGGTCCTTTATTTAAGCTCTACGTTTCTACTTCATAAGTCATAATTGGATAAAAACTTGAGATTTGAAGTATTGAGGGAAGTTGGATTTAAAAACACTACTGAGTCTCCATATGCGGCCCATCCCAATTGTATTATTTCTTATTTCGTTGTTAAGCATAATTATCGATTGAGGTATTACATGTCATGCATATTACTCGCCCGACTTTTCCGCTTCGCTGACGCAAGTTGCAAACCTTTGCCGCTAGAGTGCTCCGAATTGTAGCGTGTAACATGGTGGTGTGTAACGTAACTATGTTAGTGCGTGAGAAACAGCGTGTCGTTATCGAGTTTCTAACCGCAGAAAACGTGCCTCCAATTAAAATCTATAGAAGAGTGAAAGATGTGTACGGTGGTGATTGTATCGACATCAGTAATGTGCGACGTTGGGTTGCTCGTAATGAAGGAAACGGTGGTGCTAACCTCAATGTCTGTTACAGAGCTCGGAGTGGACGACCGCGTATGGCAAGCGACGAGACTCATCGGAATCGGGTTGATGAACTTATCAGAGAAAATTGTCGGATAACACAGACATAGCTCTCAGGTAAGTGTGGCATATCACGATAGTGTGTGCAGGCCATGATTGTAAAACCGCGGTACAGAAAATTGTGCACGGTGGGTGCCTCGAATGCTCACCCCTAACATGAAATAGAGAAGATTGGATACCTGTCAACAATTTCTTTTGCGTTTTGAGCATGAGGGTGATGGGTTCCTTAACATTGTGACAAGAAAAAAAAACAAGAGAGCATCAATGAAGTTCCGCCACAAAAGATCACCGACGCCAAAAAAGTTCAAGACCATGCCATCAGCAGGCAAAATCATGCTCACAGTGTTCTAGAATGTTTAAGGTATAGTGCATTTGGAATTCATGGCTAAAGGCACCACCATAAACTCTGCAAGGTACTGCTTGAACCATTAAAAGAAGTACTTGTGCATAACTGGTTGGCATTACAAGTTGTTCAAGTGAGAAGATTATGTAGAAAAATGGCTCAGTATATTTATACTTTAATGATGCTTCAAAAAAGCACGATAGCCACAAGGTGGAGGCGGTGATCTTGGGTTCGACTCTCAAGTCAAAAGCAACCGGCAAACATCTAATGCTCTCAGGCTGTCATACAAACAACTTTGGTGGTCGTGGAGTACATTCTCCCCTTCTTCTAAATTAAAGGGTTAGGCTAGCCACCTGCTTGGGATCGCTTAACATGGCTCAGTACTGTACGATGGTATGGTTAGAAATAAGTTAACTACCTACATATAAAAATAGAAAAGGATAATGCTTCAGTAAATAAAAAAATGATTTTGGTATATATTTGATTCACCTACGTAACGTCTAAGCAGACGTCAATTGTAGTTTCTGGAATCCTTTTCTTGGTCTGATCGTACATACAGCGAGTGATCGATTAACCAACATAATCCGTTTAGAAAACCATGACTTTACCCTAATTGTTTACTCTAATTTTTTCGAAATTTGATTAATTTGTTCTGGAGAACCAAAAAATAAATAGGAAAAATTATATGACATTTTACTGCGTTGATATGTATAATGACAATAATATATACATTTTCATTTGCCTTATTTTTTTTGTTTGTGGAACGTTAAAAAATTTGTCCAATATCGATTGCTTTTTTCCTTTCTTTAAGGTTTTTCGAAAGTTATTAATAATATAGTCATTGTAAAGATTCACAATTTTTTTGGGTGTCATTTTAAGATCTTTGTACAATTTGGCATGCGCTTCCAAAATAAACCAGTTTAATTATAATTTAAAATTTGTTTGTGATTGTCAAAGGACCTATATAGGTCAAACAAATTGGCAAATACCCAGCTAAATATATGAGTATTCTCTAGCCGTACGGAAAGGAGATAATGGTTCGCCACTTGCCAAACACAACAAAGAAACAGGCCACAAAATTAATTTTTCTCAGGCTAAAACCATTGTTCCTATTTCCCATTTCACCAGTAGAATAGTATGTGAGACAATTGAAATAAAAAAACACTCACAGTGCCTGAACACAAGGATGACAACCAACGTTAACCCGTCATATGGAAATCCTTTATTACCCCACACCGTCAATTACTCAATATCTTATATCTAACAAACTTTCCCTAACCCATTGAATATTTCGCCAAACAAACTTTCACTTCTAGCCCTATAAATGATAAAGGAGGACATACGAAAGGTCAGTCTTACTCAAAGACTCAGCTCTCCTTTGGGAGTAGGCAGATTGAAACTCAGAGTGAAGAGCTAAACTCTTGAAAATGGCAACAAAGCCGATGCTGAAACGACGAGAACTTTCTCAATTACGACGCGGTTCAACCCGTGAACTAAGTTGTAAAAGATAGCATATAAATAAATGGAAAAGATTTAAATAATTTATAATAAAAATAAGGAAGCTAAACAACGAGTAACATCAGTCTTTTATTATCTATAATATTAACAGATAGATTAATTAAATGCACAAAATAAAAACCTGAAATCAAAATTTAGTGTCCATAATATATATATATATATATATATATATATATATATATATATATATATATATATATATATATATATATATATATATATATATATGCATATGTGCATGATATATTTATTTGTGATTTATCTACAAAAACAAAAATCAATTAACAAACAAAAAGATGAAAACAAATGTAGACAAAAGTAAATTCATGATAGTGAATATGAAGGAAGGAAATAATCTAACAAGAAATATAAAAGCAACTTGTAGAAATCAGAATTTAGAAAGAGTAACATAATACGTATATTTACGAAATATACAAAGAAGTGTGCCAGCATGGTTCCATGGTTGAGGGGCGAGCTGCGGTGCGGACGGACCCGGGTTCCATGGCCGGAGTTCTCTGATGCCTGGCAGGTGGCCTACCCAATCACTAAAAATAATTGTGCACCTGCGTTCACTTAGAGCAAGAGGTAATAATGGCGGTCGTCTAAGGCGCCGTGCTTGCCAGATCGCCTCGCATCAGAGCTGGTATGCGACGACCGAGCACAGTGACGAATATATGAGAGCCACAACCTTTTAGTTTGCGGATCACGTTGTCACACGAGGCGTTAGGACCTTGCCATTACCATCGTTATATGAAAAAGTGATGAAAAAATTGATAGTAAAATTGTAAATAGAACAAGAAAAGCTACAAATATATATTGCATTAAACAACATAATAATAAAGAAGGAAGAAATAGAATTAGGAATCTAAAAATATTTATGTAACATCGTAGCTGTACCCACAGTGGCATACTATTCTGTTCAAGAAGTAAGGTGATTGAATAAAACACATGGTATTTGTTTATTTATCTAATTTTCTTTTGTTTCTTTCAAAGTAACCCCCTCTCGTTGCGATGGACATATGCCAAAATTTAATCTAAGCTTAGAAACACTTTTCACATTTCTTTTTTAGAATTTCCCTTAGCACCCCCTTCTAGTTTTGTTTTCTCGATTCAACTAAGTCAAATCGGGTTTCTCGAAGTGGTTTTTTAATTGATTGAACAGGAAAAAGTCGCATAGTGACATATTTGAAAAATACGGGGCTTAGAGAGTAATAGTTGTTCAATTTTTGACGAAAAACTCTCAAATAATTATTGCTGTTTTGCTGACAAATGTTTCAAACCCAAAACATCGCCTAAAATTGCATGTATTGATATGACACTCAAATGACTATTTCCTATTAATTTGTTTCTAATTTGTTCAATATTTTTTTCAATTATACGACTCAACAAAAAAAAATGTGTAATGTTTCCTTCATTTCATGAGCCAATTCTTACTTATTTTGGGTTGAGAAAAGAATATGGCAAAGAAAAATTGTTATTAGCTCTAGTTTCTGTGATATAAAATAGGTGAAAGTTTTTCATTTTAAAGGATTAAGAGAAAACAGTAAATATTAATTACACATGCTAACAACATTAAAAGTGTGATCGTTCTTTTTTTTTACTGGCAGTTACATCCTAAATTGATAAAAGAACTATCAGGTGGTTGGATCTAAAGAGAATCAAATGGTGGCTTCATGAGATTGACGTTATCTGTCCTTGAAGACCCTGATATCATGTTGAAGAAGATTCCATTGCTGTAACCTTGACTCTAGAAGTTCCGTCTTTAACTCCGATTAGCTTAATCTGTGCGGTTGATCACTTTTTTCTTCAAAATCAGAGTCATGGGATATTAAAGGCTTGTTGGGTTCTTCTTCTTTTGCACTACCTTCATTTTTTACTTCGAACTCATAATTTTGGGGTGGAGTAGGAACTGGCAAACTGTCTGAATGTGGAATAGGTCGAATAGCAGATGGAAGATTCGGGTATTGAACTGTTCTACTTTTATTTATTGACAATCCTGCCTTTATAGGCGGAGTCAAGCAAAAATAGCAGTTATCTGTATGGATTGTTTCTGTGGCGAAAACGTTATTTCACCACAAATGTAACAAAAAATTTTCACTGAATTTACAGATTTCCGTGGCATGTTGATGTAACAAATTTTACTCTTTAAAAACACTCCAAAACAAGAAGTTCTGCACTAATTAGAACAGAAATCATATAAAATTTACCGTCACAGCAATAGTATTTACGTTTGTAACCTACCCACAGCTAGACTAGTGTTGTATTTTCACAAAAACAAATTTTCCCCAAACTGTAGACTATAGAGAATATAAAATGTCACTGTATCTCCAAAACCAAAAGAGCTAATCGGTAATGGTGATTTTTGAATTCAACAGGTTGAAATACATAAGAGTCGCCTGTTTTTGAGCTCGAAGCATTTCCAGCGTTATTAATGACCAAAACGAGATTTATCTTCTATGGATTCACGACTTTCTATGAACGGCTTTTGCCACTTAAATAAAAATTGATCGTCAAACGCTTTCTGCATTATTTTGAATGTTTTCAGTAGCATTAATTTTATTTTTATCACAAAATATAATGCAACTTCTTTGTTCAACATTTTAAAAATAAAGAAAAAAGCAAGTTGATGTAAATGAAATACTGTAACTGACATTTCAAACGGAAAGTAAGAGCTATTGTCACTGACGGTTATGTCGTCAACATAATAAAAGAAACTAATTACGACTCTCGCGCGTTTTTCGAATAAAAGTCGCCTTGTTTTTTGAACAGTATGGAAATCAATTTTGAGTATTCCAAAAAACATACGAGAGTACAATAAATGGTATAGAAATAAAATACATAGGGAAAACGCATGGACAACATAATAGAATTTTACAAAAAGTGAGAAAGACTAGATCAACGATCAATAATACAAAAAATTAAAAAAATTGCTGGAATGTAATTAGAATGAAGAAGAAAGAATAATGAAAGTAGAAGAAAATAAAAAAAGAAAGCGAGGGAAACTAAATACCATATAAATAGAAAAATAGCAGAAACGGAAAAAAGCAATAGAAGCTATTGGAGAACAGATTGAGGTAGAAAACACAGATTAGAGTTAAAGGAAATAAACAAATAACATATACCCGACACTTTATAAAAATATAAGAAATAAAAGAAGAACAGGAATAAACAGAAGAAGAAAAAGAAATTTTTTATATATCATAAAAAATTGGCATTCAATGAAATACCCAGTTACTCTAAACCTTGAACTGTGTGCGGAACAATCACTTGACTGGAAATTAAGATTTTGTAAATGCAAGTTCTTTAGCGAATTGGCGTGAGTGGTTGAGAAACACGAGAACTATCAATCACTTCTAACTCTTTTGGGATGCAGTGACATCATTGTTATGTTTTCAGTTACGAAACTAGCAGCGGATATAGCGGAAACGGGCCCGAAATTCGTTCTCGCAATAAATTAATTTTCGCCTTTCTTACCGAAGTAGGCGCCCCAGCCAAGGTTGGAAGTGTCCAAATTCGTATGCCTTAAGATTGATCTTTAGAACAACGCTAATCGCTCGTCCACTCGTCTTGTTCTGGCAGCTCAGCTCATACAATAATAAACCGGCCGCAGAGAGCGGCTCGAAACCGGCTTCTAGATAATGGCAGAAATTAATCTGCCCATAATTTCCGCCGAACGCAAATTTATCTCCAGTTTAAGTTTTTACTCGAATTCTAAAGTTCGCACAATCTTCACGCAGATTACATCACGCGGCGGCTGAGTCAACGAACCTCCTTTAATTTTACAAGACCGGCGAGACGGGGGATTCTATTACAGAATGCTGTAAAATCGCTGGAAATGGAAGTGCACCGCGCGTCATAAATTACAGCGCGGTTTTTCTTCGCGGGGCGTTTACAACCACCGCCGGTGCAAAATTAATGAGCTGGAAAAGCCACACGCGTCGCGATCCGCGCATTGCTCGCTTTTTGTTGTGGCTGCTTGTTTAGCTTTGCGTCATTGTTTGGTAAGCTATCTATTTCGATAATAGTCGGCGATTGGCAATCCTTGTTAATTAAACTCTGTTTACAACAGTTTAATTGCCTCAACTCCTAACTGTAAAGTTGCGTTATGGTAAACCGCGGCCCGCTGTTAATAAAAATAAGCGTCGAGATAATTGTCCGGCTCCCACGCTTTGGGAAATCGCATACCTGTTACATAAACAAGAGAACCTAAAAAGTTATTTGCCTGTGAATTCTGGGCTGGTCGAACCAGATGAAACTAGAAGTACAAGATTTATTTCGGATAATGCAAAGACTTAATACACAGCTCAACAATTTTGAACTTTTTTTCCTGGTTCCTGGATGAAAGGAAGTAATTCTAACGAAAAATTGCATGCTGAATCTAGATGTCTTCAGTTTTTCCTATTACGTATAGTTTTTGAGAAATTGACGAGCTTGTCACTTATCAAATTTGTCCAAATTTGAAAAAGAGAAGTACTTATTTCAATTTGTCTAACTGCATGGATTTCTTGGCTCTCTTCCGTTTGTATGACGTTGCTGGTGTTTCCCTTACTACTAACCAATAGTCATTTGCTAACATGGCTGGGTTCTATCTTTCCTGGTAATGCTTTTCAATTGTCAAAATGTCCTGATGGAACCGCTCTCCATGTTCGTCACTGAAATCCCTTAAATTGTTCGAAAAAAGTCCAAGTGAGAGTGCAAAAAATAAAGCTTCAAAGACATGTTGCACTCTATCTCACGGTAGGCCACCAACATTCCTGTTTACTAAGAAATGTTTTGTGACATCTTTAAAGCATTCCCAAGCATCTTTTTCTTTTCCCTCTAAAATTGCATCGAACTCAGTATCTTTCATCAAATCCCTAATAATAAAAATAACAATCCTTTAAATGATCCTGCTGTTTTCTTCAAAGCATTGGTACAGCAAAAGGCATAGATGAACGAAAACCTCTAAACCATTGGCACAACTGTTTACTGATGAAACACAGTTAAATATGAGGTGTCTATTTCTTGTCTTGATCACAAACACCGCACCCAAAATACAAGTGATAAGTTGTTTTTATACGGAAGGTAATGCACCTTCTTTGATGCTTCGCAGTAACTCACTACATATGTAACAGACATTGTCTAGGGCATTTGCATATTTATTTATCTGTTCATTTATTATACATACACCACAGAGTAGAAATCAGTTTGAGCGTACACTATAAACACAACTGAATGACAGTAACTGAAATTCACACAATACACAGTTCACATCACTGCAACAAAGCCAACAATGAGTCAGGACTGTTACGTAGTTCTTTCAACTATTAACATTTGTTAAATAATACACTGCTGACAACTTTATGGGGTAAAACTGGAGTTACACTGGACAGGGTGATAACTTATGAACAGACTGAGGAACTTGTCCCTACTAATATTCAATACCGAACTTTTGAAAATATCTACCGATCTAAAATGTTGGCCAGTAATACCTACACAAGCAAGGTGTAGCCCAAAAATTAGTTTTCTCGAACAGTTTCTTCTTAAGTATCCAAACTTTGTTTGGTTTATTTAAATTTTTCGATTCATACTAATCTGTAAACAGTATTAGAATAATTCATGGCCATGGAAACCACTTATAATTAGATTTTTAATCAATTTTATCACAATTACGTTCAGTATTAAGATAGTTAACGCAACAGTCTGCAATAAAAAGACCAATCGGAAAGAATTTCAAAGAATATTAAGTTTCACTCAAAATTAAAGACGATTTTAAACTCAGTTGAATTCTTCACTACAAGTATCCAAGCTGTATAGCAAAGAACGCCTATTTTATCCCAACTTAATAAATGGGAAGTACCTTCTACCTTAGTGAAACAAAAAATATATATAAAAACGTAGACTTAGGAGAGTATGGCAAAATTAAAGATAAAAATACAGTTAATGCAGCAAGTAAAGACTTGAACACACTTATACGTAACATAAAGAACTAAGCTATTCCAAACTACTTAAGCAAATTATCTTCCACGGAGGCAATAGATCGTTTGCTTTGGAGAGTAAGAAAGAGACTCAAAAACTACAACACTGTATTCTACCGTTTAGACCTGAGAAAAGGTGATTGAGACAAGGCAACTATATTTGCAGCCATTTAAAATTAGTATTTACACTAAACGCAGCTGAACCCGCTTCAAAAGAAGACAACTACATCGTCGATAAGCCCTTCTAGATGACATTAAGAAGGTACAAGTAAACGGTGTAAGAAATCTATACTCACTGAATTGACTACAAAACAATTACTCGAATATGACTTAGTAATTAAAGAAATCTTGTAGCAACTATCAGAAACCTTACATACATATTTAATGATACGTTAAGAGCATTACTTTTTTCTAACCACTAGAAAGTCGCATAAATCATCATCAGTCATTTTCCTGCCTTGTCGAAAGTATTTAAGAAAATATTCCTAGATTAAAACCTCTTCTACAAGTAACACGCTAGTATAAAGCAAGTACACAGATTAATTCACCCAATCCACATTGATCAGAAAAGAAAAAGATATTATTCAGCAATTTCTTTAAATGTTACACAATCCTTTGATAAGACATAGCATGTGGGGCTCCTGTACAAAATTGAACCTTTCTCATCCCTACTACTCAGTGTTTTACAATCAAATTTGACAAAGAGGCATGTTCTCATAAAGCCAAAAGAAAATTTATGTCAGTATTTTCGATCAATTGAAGAGTGCCTCAGGGAAGCATGTTGGGATCAATGCTGTATTTACTGTACACTTCTGACTTTCCAATTAAAAATTTGATAGTAGCTTTTAGCTTTGCTGACAATACAACCATTGTGGCATTTCACAACAACTAAGATATAGCATTACGTTACTTACAATACCATTTAAATTAAATGAAAACCTGGCTTAGAAATGACACATCAAACCAAGGCATGTGACCTTCACTTTATGTAGGAAGACTTATTCTCCAGTTTTCCTGAACAATCAGCAACTTCTACGTACAGAAGATGTAAACTATCTAAGTATTTACCTTAACTGACGGCCTACGTGAAAAGAACATTCAGGGTCTGACAGGAAGGTGTTGCGTTTTTGAGACGGGTATAATACTGGTGATAGAGAAATTAAATATACACTCGTTGTTAGTTATCGTGGACTATTAAACAACGAGTCTTTGTTTAGGACATCTTTGTTGAAACCAATCATTAGATGACGCAGGCAAACAAACTTGTCGGTACTTTTCGAAAAAGAATCCACGAAATATCGATGAAGGGTCCCTACATAATAAAAGAGTAACTGTGTGAAGCGAAGTAACCCAATTTGGTATAATTAGATCTTACTTTTTGCTTCCAAGAAAACGGACAGACTGTGACGGTCAACACAAACGATTAACTTACGATGTTGTGAGAATTTTTGATACCTTGAGCAAACATCGGATTGTCTTCGATAAGGTTTGGTTTCAACAGGATGAGACTACTTGCCATACCTCAACAGAATTCATCTTTTTTTAAGAAAACTTTTTCCAGGGCGCTTAATTCCATTGCGCGAGGATGTGGAGCAGCCTCTAGATTACCGGAGTACCTGAAAGCTTAAATTTCTATTGAAAAATCGCTAGCTTTTGAAGGTCTTTCGAATAACTCCAAAAATTTCACACTCTACACTGAAAGGTGGATGGCGTCATTTTTTACTCTTTTTGTGCTTTGTGTCTTTTAAATGGCATTATATATATAATCTTTAAAATTGAAAATTAAAATTTGCTCCAAAACATCTGGGTGTGGGGTTGTGTTGAAAAGCGTAACACCTTATTAGACCCTGTATCTGGAACAAAAAAAGAAACTGGACACGAAGTACTGGTTAATAAGTCGACGCTTTCAACTATCTCTAGATATATAAAGCAATATTGAAGCTAATACGAACCTATGGGATGCACTTGTATCTAAATACAAAAACCAAAAATTTTAGTCGAAGGTACTGCGTGCTGTTATATGTACCAAATGAAGTAGTCCATAACGATTTACACGTCTTGCCTTGTTCCAGAAAATGAAGAAAGAACAGACTTGAGAAGTTTAAACCAATAGAATTAGCAAACAGATTCGTTTAGATGCAGTCCATAGTTGTCCCTTTTTATTACAATTATAATTATAATTGCATTAATCAAAATAGTTGTAGCATTCGGTCAATCTATTGCGTTATTGTTATTTTTAAATTTTTGATATACAATTTATTGAATGTTTGGTTACTTAACAGGAATTGAAAATAATAATGAAAAAATAAAAAATCCAATAAGTCAAACCATTTTTATGTGTGAAACAATTATGAAAGAAATAATTTATTTATAACTTTAACACAGTCAATGTAATTTTCTAAAAACCCTTTCTATTTTTAGCTTTTAACGTTTTTATTCTGTACTGAAGTTTTTAACTATTGATTGTCACTCACTAATAGTTTTTTATGCTACTTCAATCGTTATATTATGTAGTTTAAAATTATTTTTGTTACCGCTGAAAACACTCAAGCGTAGTATAATTTGTTATTCTTTATAGTAATCATAAATAAGTGATTGCAATATCTAAATACTTTAATCTTCTTTAGATAAAACTGAGATATCATCATAGAGAAGCAATTTGTATATAAGTAAGACACTTTTTGAAAACCGTGTCAGTTTCGTAAATGTGAAGAATCTGGATGATAAAACATCTCTATTTTTGACATACCTGTAAAAGTGTAATTCTTTAGTACATTGACGCACTGGGAGCAGTCATTTTATTGAAATGGTTGCAACACAAAACTGTTGGTCATCACCCCTGTACCCTTTGCCCTTGTCATTAGCAAGCTTGCAAATTATTCTATAGAAATTGTTTGAGAGTGAGCTTCTCCTACTTACAATTAGTCTAATAATTAATTTTTGAATACGCGCATTTTCAACTTAATTTGATTGTAAAAGGAGCTAGAAAGTTTGTGGACGAGCGTTATAAGCAAATCAGCACCATTGCCTTAATTTGAGCCAAACCATTGCTATTAAATGATTCAAGGCCGTACAAAAACATTCAACGAAGTCGCACTTTAAAGATTTGCAATAAGGAGTGTAGAAGTTGCTAACGAAAGTAATACGCCACGGCACTAAATCATTACCGTTGTAAGTAATAATTTTTATTACTTTTATCTGATGTAGTAAGAAAATCACTAAAAGCTGAAGTTTTCGAACACCTGGATGCATCTTGAAATAAAGAGTCGGTTTAGTCTGCTAATTTAGAGAATTTGTAAAATTCAAGAAACCAAAACTTCTGCAGAAAAAGCTCTTTTTGCTTATTCTAAATATTGTAAACCAACTGTGGAAGAGAAAAAATGTGAGATCTGTTTGAATAACGATATTTTGTAGTTTATAGGGATATTAGTCGACCACATATCAGGAATTTTATTAAAGTCAAAATATCGTTGTGGAATGGCTCCAAAATGCACATCTTCATATTCTTGGCAGCATTTCAGAAAATTATCACGACAATTAAATCCTCATAGGTCACCACGGTGCTTATTACCGATTTTAGTGTCATCATGGGCATTACTAAAAGTCTGAAAGAAAATTACTGGCAAATATCTACCTAGGTTGTTTTTAACTAGTCTAAGTAACTACAGGGTCGTCTCAAAATGCACTCTTTAAAGGAATATCAGTCTTGATTTTAAAATAAAAAGAATTATTAAACAGGTTTTGTTAAATATTTAACGAGAAGGGTGTAATACCGTACAGCAAACTTTCTACGGCGGTCCGATGAAATTAGGATAAAAACTTTTAAAAGGAATTAAGATGTTGATTAATGTCTCCATAATGATCAGCGTCATTAATCCTGTCGAATGATATACTGCATGACATACGTGAGTATAATCAATTTTCGAAATCGTAACAGTCACTTCCGTTTGCCCTTAACCGATTTGGCTGAAAATCAATCTCATGAAAGGTACCGACCTAAGATGTATGCGTGCCAAGTTTGAAGTGAATCCGTTGAATAGAACGGAAGTTATAGCGTCTCCAGACACACAGACGGACAGGATGATAATATCATTAACTTTCTATAAGCTCCGCTGTAGAAAGTTAATAACAATTGGGAAAATGTCATATTACTAATTTAGATCTAAGAGTTATATATTCTATCAGTCTATTTTCTTCCACCACCTTCTTTTCCGTAAACCAGTTTTCACTTTTTCACTTATTTTTTCCCGAAATGCTAATTTTATCTTTAGAATTGTAACGTCGATAGTTTTTGTCTTTTTCTCTGCATGAGTATTTTATTTTTTGAAGAAATTAATTTAAAGATTGATTTCCTGAATTCTTTCTTTGATTTTTCTAAGCTCTAAAATGCCATAATAAATTTAAGCAATCGTCTACAAACGCCAACTACTGATAGAAGAATATATATATATATATATATATATATATATATATATATATATATATATATATATATATATATAACGTACTACAGTTTGTGATGACACAAGTTTGTTTATTACAAAAACAAATTTCCTGTTTCATATTTTCCGTTTTTGTGCTTGTTATATGACCTTAATAAATCAAAATTTGCGTTTATTTTTTCCTACAAATTGGACTTTCAAATTTTTCCCCACTCAAAATTTGAATTCCTTACTATTGCATTTTGAAAATCTATAGAAATGACTTTAGTTCCTCTTTGGTTTATCTACTTTTGCTGATTTTTTTTATTGAACTTTATTCAGTAGCGGAATTTAACCATTTAGCATCTCGTAGAGCTTTTTTGTGTTCTGAATCTCTTCTAAGCTTAAAACTCGTTTTCATTTTCTTCACTCTCTATAAAAAATGTTCAGTTTTTGCAGTTTAAACTTACCTGCAGCTTTATGAGACTTCTTGTCATTTTCTTTTTTTAAATGTGAAATGGTTAATCATCCTTAAGCTAATCCAAATTTTCCAGATTTTCCTAAATTATGGTTAAACCCTCTATCTTGCTAAACATTTTGCTTCATTTAGTTAATAATAAAGATTTTTAATTTTAATACAGATGTCCAAACTCTTTAAAGGAGCTAATTTTGCAATTACTTCCATAGCCTGGCTAATTATATGCCAAAAAGAATTTTTTATTAAAATATAGATAATGAAAGGAGATATCATAGAATTTTAAGAAACTACTAAGGTTTATTCTATTACCCTCGTATGACAAATTCTTCTCCAATAATAAGAAAATACAACCAAAACATTTATTACTTTTTTAACTATCATAATATTAAAAAAATTCGTAAATTCCACAAAAACCTATATCATAACTAAGCCCTAAAATTTAGAGAAATTTAACTGCTTTGTTACGTCAAATGCTAATAACATCAAATCTAGATAATACATCTATGAAATAATTACCACAAGCTAAAAATTTGCATTTTTAAATATCACAAGCAAGGACTTCCACAAAATTTAGCTCAAATACTTTCAATTCCTTCTTCGCATTTCCTCAAAATAAAAAATATCGTTTAGTCGACCACCTTAGAAGTTGTATGATGTCTGCAACATTCTGTTTAGCCCATTAAATAAATTATGAAATAAATGCACTTTCAAGTCAGCAAGGTAAGTACCTGACTTGTCCATCGAGTATCGATCAAATTCTGAAGATTTTCACCAACCTCCAAGGGATTTGCGTATATTGCAATTCAGTGGTTTGCATAAATTTCGTTAGAAGTCTTCAATATAAATTATGTAACTCATAAACAAAGGAGATATTAAAAATAGACCATAAAGTAGAAATACGGATGAAAAATCCAAGAGCTAATGCAACTCAAAGACTACACAGATACGTTATTGACATTCAAAAATTTAGGCTATTGTATTTTAGTGTGTCCTTGATATTTTGCCCTTCCTCGCCAAAATGGACTCAACAGTGCTTTCAAAGCAAAATATTGGCTTCTTTTGACCTTAAGAATTTTTGGAGCTTATCGCTAGGTAAAAGTAAGCTGATAAGCTTTTGATCCTAAATTTTTACCCTTCGCAAGCTGCAAGGCAATTATTTACAAATAATATGGCTGCAAATTATATGTATGTTGTACTTCACGAGACAGAGATATTAGAGGCAAGATTTTAAAGCATATCTTAAGCGTTACACTTTTGAGGGGTTTATGGATCATACTAAGTGCTTAGTATGATACACGAACTCACACGTTTCACTATCGAGAGGCTTATGTATCAAACTAAGTGCAAGATATGATACATAAGCCCTCTCGAAGGTATAACGTCTCAGATATGCTTTGAAATCTTGCCCGCTGATATCTTTATTTCAAGAAGTATCGTAACAGTCATATAATTTTTTTATTTGTTCTAATCTATTGTAACAACTTGCCCTTCTTACTAAGGAAAGTTGTTGACAACTAAAAGTACAGACAAAAGTAGTAATTGCAATACAATACCATTATATTAGCGTCAAAACTGTTCTAATTTTTGATTTTTTAAGTGTGTTTACGTTATATATATTATTATAATAGAAGTATTAGTTCATGGATCGTTAGAAATATTTAAAATTATTCAGATAAATATAAAGCGAAAGGCCTCAAAGGCTTCTTGTGCTAATTAAAAAAAATCTATAACTTAATTACATTCAATCACTTAATTAATGTGTATATAATGCAAATGATCTTATGAGGAACATTTCATAATATTAGCAGTTAATAGGATTGTCATCAGAGTGTCTTTATTTCACATATCAACTACCTGTTTACAGCATAGTGTTGACTCACAGGAAATCCAACACATGTTATACTGAACTGAATCAGCATCGCAACTAGTGCATCGTTAAATTTCCCTCTTAATTGCTCGTGTCGAAGGTGAAACGAGCACAGCAAAAAATTAAATGTTAAAGATCTTCCATCTCCTCGGCGGCGCGGCGGCTAGCGCGCCTAATGGATCAATATCCTGCTTAAGGTTAAAATTTCCATAGGAATGCTGCGAAAAATGTTCCAGATCATCCCTCACACTTAAGCGGATATTGCGCCAACGAGCACTTGCAAATTACACGGCTGGCGCTGAGTTTTCATTATATTATTTTGTTATTTGCACGTTGATTGAATGCAGCCTGCAGTCACGACAGTGAGCAATTTCTGTCCACGAAGTTCTGCAATGTTACACAACAGAACCTTTAGTGGACGTTTAGAGGCGGCCTTGCGTATTTTGTGGTTTTCGCTCCGGAGGTGCAGACCGGTCTATCGGCCACAAACGGCTTAAAAATGCCCCCGGAGGACGTACAAGTGCCTGGAGGTTTCTTGGTTGCGGGCAGAATTTTTCGCACGGCGAAATTAAGGTTATGGCTAAGGTTGCATGACCACGAAATTGTGGAAGATATGAATGAAAAAGAACTATAAGGTCGATCTTTGTTGATGACTGTTAGATGTTTTATAAGAGATATTCCTCGCAAATTACTAGTAATTGTATTAAAATGCTTTTTAATATTTGATTCGATTTATTTTGTTCAATTTTTTTCTTTGATGTAATCATATCATTTAAGGTAAAAATCAATGTATAATATAAACAAGTAAGGCTCAGAAAGAGAACGAGCTGGCATAAGTAGTGGTATGGTGTGCCAAATGTTTAGAATTTCAATATGGACACCCAGTAAATACACGATACACAATAAATACCGTACTCTTGGTTGGAGCTCTAAGCTTTAAGATTTTTTTACATACAGAGTTTTAAAATACTTTACCACATATTCAAGACCTATACGATAGGTTTGTATAATATAATTGATTCTTAAGAAATTCGAGATTGATCACTATTTGAATTCGTAGTACCTAATACATAAATGAAGGTTTCGGAGATTTTTGAGATTCAGCTGGATCGGACTAATTAATTTACTAATTTATACGGTTTTAGCTAAAGGCAAACAATAAATAGGAAGGATTTTAAAGATTTTAGTAGAAGAATATTTAGAAGAAATTTGGGAGAATAAATAATATATTTAGTAAGTCAACAAATATGATTATTTAGTGTGTATTCATGTATCAAAAATGCCACTCTAACTTTATAGATTCCATTTATTACGGCTAATAGTGGTGAGAATTTTAGTCCTGCATGTAGGTATGCTTTTTCGAACTGAGAGTTTGAGGCTCCCATATCTCCACCTTCACTGTTCGGTCGTCGTGATAAGCACTGCACACTTTAGACAGCCACATCATTCACCAGACATCTGAGTCCCAGGATTAAACCCGGATCCGTGCGCATCGCAGCCAAGCGCCTCAACTGCTTGGCCACACTGCCACTCGTTATGACGAAAATTTTGTTAAATTTCAGGATCAGAGCAACCACATATGATTATTTAGTACCAACCATCTAAAAAGGTGCTGTTTGATATAAAATGTACAAACTTATTGTGTATCCAAAATTAGATCACGTTGAGCAATTTTCTTTTTAATAATATGGCCAAAGCTACACACTTATCTACAATATAATCCAGAAGTCAGCACGAGCCAAAGAAAAAGTAGGTATACTTATTAAGAAGGACTATGATGACGCTATCGTGGACTATAAATTCATATGATCAAGAATACTCGCAATAAATTTGAAGCTAGATAACAATACGTTACGTATCATAAGTGTATATGCTCTTGAAGAATGTTTAAATAGTTCGTGTGTGGATGCAATATTTGTAATCCTACAGATAACGGAAAAAGCCTTAGAATACATCAAGCCAGTCTATTTTTGCTTCGTAGACATACAGAAGACGTTCAATAATTTACAACTTTTATTGCGGATAATGAAGATAACCTGCAGCAGCTATTATTCGAATTCAGTAAAGCATGTGAGACGTTTGAGTTAAAAGTGTAGAACAAGAAAACCAAAGCAATAACAATCAGTAAAGAACCGCTACAATCTCGATCTATTTGGATCTGTAGTAGAGTAAGTGATGTCAGTGAAATATTTAGGCATCAAAATTATAAGTAACGGAATATTGGCAAGAGAGGTTAAACATCAGGTCCAGAAAGCATCACAGATATCTGCATGCCTAAATAATACCATACGAAACAACAAACATTTAAAAAGGGAGGCCAAAGTTAGAATATATAAATCCGTTATAAGGCTGCTTATGACCTACGCAATCGAAACAAGGCTATCTGCGGTAAAGACCCAACAAATACTAGAAACAACAGAGAGAAGGATACTACGAAAAATTATGGGCTTAACTAAACTTGACCACTTAAGAAGCGAGGTAATAAGACGAAGTTGCGAAATTTAAAAGATCGATGAGTGGGCCAAAAGAAGATTAAAATGGAATAGCCATATATCTAGGATGGAAGACACCAAGATAGTAAAAAAAGTTAGAGGCCTGTTGCCTATAGGGAGAAGACTACCGGGTAGACCAAGAAAGAGATGAAAGGATGCGCTGTAATAAAACAAGCTTTAAGCTTATAAAGAAGTAGTAGTAGAAGAAGAAGAATATGGCACTTCACTCCATTGCAGTGTTTATTCTTCAAAGTTAAATTTACAATTTTCTAACGAAGGACTTTAAAATATAAGGCTATTTTGGGCACCAAGATGCTTAGACGTTGTGTTCATTAATTTTTTAACTTCCTCGTTTACGATTAAGAACCGTTTTAGTGTATGCAGATCTATGCATGAGGTGCATAATAAAATTTACTTAGTTAAAAAAAATGCAAAGTACACCTTCATATTGACTAGAAGTGTAAACTTCTTATAATAAGAAATACTATGTTTCTTCCCCTATGAAGTAGTAAGTTAACATTTCACTCAACTTTAAATCAGGACTGGCCGAATGAAGCTTCCTTAATAGCAAGTTACTTCAGTTCTATTAACTCAGTAGAGAGGAAATAATAATCAAAACGTGTGTATTGAATACCTGCAACCTCAAGCACCGAGAAATCTTCATTTGAACATCACTTCTTTAATGTAAAGATTATTTTTCTTCTACATAACGAAATATGTGTATAAATATTTTTTTATTATTATTTAGCACCATAGATAATCTTGAGTATTATGCTAGTAGCAATTTTTATTGCACCGCTGCATTGAAATGCGAATAGGTGCATAAATCTATTGTATGTATAGGTGTGCAATATTTACAAATTAAAATTGCTTGAGACAGTTACGATCGACCGCTGTCAACTATTTTTTAAAAAAATACGGATATTATTTCTAAATGAAATCATTTGCCAATTTGCTTAATAGTAAGACTCGGCCACATATATGAAAAGTGACTTAAAAGCGCAAATTAATGTTAAACTTAAAATTCTTTGAGTTATCACAAGCAGTATTACATTTGAAATGCGAGAAGAACGTAGCATTTATGTGGATACCTTAGAGCTTGCACAAAGTTTAACAACTTTTAGGTGATTTCAAAGTAGCTTTAATGGGCAGTTCTACGCTTTTTCTGTATAAACTTGATGCTTCCTGCATAATGTTAGTCTTTTCTACATTTGAATATAACAAAAAACGAAACGTATAGAAAACCCAGAATGTGACATTGTGACCTTCGTATCTCGGATCAAATGAGAACTACAGGTTTATACCGAGGAATATGCCGATCTAAAGGCATCCATTAACCAAATGTGAAGTCAAATAGTTCCGGAGATATCGTCTACGCCTTACAGGCTTTCGAAAGTTAATAATAAAACAATTTTGGCTGCTTGTCGGTCCGCATTTTAAAAAATTGGAAACTCTATGACTGCAAATTATGACAATTGATACAAAACTAGTGTTCTTAACATTTGAACTTCACTAAACAATATTTAAGAGCCTATCAAACTCAATAGTTAGTACTATTTCTTACAAAAAATTATTAAATTGTCAAAAGAATTAAAAAACGAAGGTAACACTAGAATAAACTAAATTTTATTATTGTTAACATCAGACCAAAAACTAAATACAAGCAGCTTATGATTTAAAATTATTTGCTAATTAAAGTCTTATTTTTGTGTTCATATGTCCACTCCACTATATACAACAGGAGCTGCTCCTTTTCCTTTAACTATTGCATAAACGCCACTTATGTTTCAGTATTGTCCTTGACACTCTTGGTTATATAGTAGTAATAGTCTTGATATTTCCAAGTTTTTGCAAAGTCCAGAATTTAGAATAACTTTGATTCTCTTGAAAAATATTTTTCTGCATTATTTTGTTTAATGGCATATACTATTTTAGTGTGATTGTATCGATCTAGATCAAAATGCAAAGTCAATTATTGTTGTGCTAAGGTACCATAGATAATTTTTAAACTTTACAAGAAAAACGTTTGAGATTTCCAGGTTTAGCTAGTTACACAGGTACAATCTTAGAAAAACATAAAATCAAGTTCTGCTACCGCAAACTTATAAAATGCAGACTTTAAGTCGATTCTAACAGCTCTAGGTACTTATCCAGGGGATGATTTTTTCTTTTATGCTATATGTTTACAAATATTTTTATACTTTAAGATATCGCTAACAATAAATACTCGAAATTTATTGGACTTCGTACTGTCTTAAAGCGTCTGAAAGTAGCTATGTCAAAACCACTAAAACGATACAAAATCAAACGATATAAAAGATACGGTTCGGCATATTAAATTCAACTTTTAAAAAGTGTAGAATCAATTTTATGTCAAAGTTCCCTTATCTGGTTTTAAATATTTCATTTTTTAGGTAATCGTCCTCTTTGTTTGACTTTGTAACACCTAACCGCTGATTTACTTTAAGATTAGATATTAAAATTGAAAATTTAATTTCCAGTAAGGTCTTTTAACAGCATTTCATTGAAATGCGTAACTAGAGGACCTTACAGTTTGCGATTTTTTTTATTATGAATGTTATTTCAATGCGATTTTCTTTGATTTTTTCGGCGGAACGGTTAACTGTTAATTTTTTCGTTGAGGTCTTTGGACCTCTAATGTTAGCTCTATCAAGTGCCGTGGTCATATTCGTATCTATTTTGTCTTGCCGCGCTCTTTTTTTTACTTGTTTTATTGCTATAGTCTTTTATTGGGCGCACTTACAGGCACTGCAGCCGCAAAGGCTTATTGTGCCCATTAATATGCACTTAAATACTAGGACATTCACACACACCCATGGGTTGAGCATGACTCGAACTCGCGCTAGAGGCTGGAGGACAGAGCCAACTGTTTGAACTATCTGAGCCACCGCTTCCCCATTACTATAGTTACTATGAAATTCCCAAGTTCTTTCTGTTTATTCCCCTTTCTTTATTTCCGTTTCTTGTTATTTATACGTTTGTATCATTGTCGGCCACGTACAAAAGTACTAAAAATTACCCCTAAATATCGTATAATTTTCAAATTGTACAGAATAGGATTGATTATGTATCTTCACAAAACTGAAAGGTAGCTTTCAATTGAAACCTTTAATAATTTCTAAAAACGGTTTTAGTTTGTATGCATTGCTAAACTAAGAAACGGTAGATATCAGAGCCACAAAATAGTCTATAAAAAATTACAAAAATTATTGAAATGTCAAATTTTTAAATGAATGTCTTAAGCAGAGCTTATTACTTCCTGTACGGATTGCGTCAATTGGAAGACCTGGCGACCTATATGCATAGAAATTCTAGTGTAAGTTAATCAATTCAACAATTCAAAGAACGTAATTTGGATTAAAAGCCTACAAACGGAGTAAAAAGTTACACTATCAAAAATTTCTTATGAGATATTTGAAATTTTAATTTAGAAAAGCATTTCCAGTAAAAAAATTGATTTCCAAAGTTATAAAATATAAATGATCGAATTACAAAGAATTTTTAACAACATGATTAGATTTACAGTGAATTGTTTTTTTTTGTTTTATTTGGACATTTCGATAGAATTAGAAAAACAGATTTATAAGATTCAAGTAATGTGCCAGACTTTATTTTTCTTCTGGATAACATACTATGGTATGTATTTCCAGACTTTGCCTGGAAGAAAAATTGTCAATACAATGTTTCTCAACATTCTTTCAAAAGTGTTCTTTAGTTTGTTCTATATTCGTTTTATTATTTGAAAAGTGTATTTATGGTAAACATAAACTATTATATCCAAAAAATTGCTTAGCACTATGTTTACCTTAGCTAAAATAGTAAAAATGTTACCAATGCGATGCTAATGAACGTATATACATTTTTTAAATATTAAAGTATTGATATTAATTTCTACATTTGAAAATAAAAAAATCGACTCAGCAATATGTTTGACTTTTGAGAATGTATGTATCACTGCGATACGATTCCAAGTAAAATTGAATGTACTGTTTGAAAGCTTAAAAACTGTGGTTTCAAATGATACCACTTTTCTTGGAATCTGACAAAGTTATGGGCCTAAGAAAATGTGTAACACAAAATAATTGAAAGGGAAAAAAATCCTCAGTTGCAATTGATTTAATGATTTTTTTATTACATGCTGTTGCCACCTTTACTTCTAATTACACTCTCCAAGCGATTACACACGGATCGTATGACTTTTCCTATGCTGTCTTAAGAGATTGCTTCCTACGCTTCAATCAATCTCAGCTCCATCACGCTCCCTGGTGCAAAATTTCTGGCCCATTTCAAACATGCTCATTGGATTTAAGTCTGAGCTACATGGAGGCCAGTCTATTTTTAGTATACGTCAGCTAGGTAGTCACTCGCGCGGTGTAGCATCGCGCATTAGCATAAAATCCTTGCCAACAAATCCTGTAAACGAAACAACGTGTTTCTCCAAAACGTCCGTTAATAAACCTCCCCGCATCCTCAACTAGACACGAAAACCAACTCAGTTTTTCCATGCATGGAAATTCCCACCCAGAACGTACAAGAGCAATCAATACGGTAATGATTCAATCGCTCACATGGACTTTTATAGAGCCGACATCCCTTGTCGTTGCTATGTCCTGGAATCATCGATGAATAATATCTGACCTCAATGACCGAGGTACCAATCGAGATGTTCGCAAGAAGTCGCCTTTGCTTTTGGACCGCAGTCAGCTTGGGACTCGTAACTGCCTTTTTTGAGATCAGGTTGACTGCCTTCAGTTTTTTTCTAACTGTCTGTTTTTAATAAAATATTGCTTTCAGATCATAACACATCACAATTTTTAGGATAAAATTAGTTGGAAAGTTCCACATGATAAAACTAAAGCTTTACATACTTTGTGAACTATTTGTTAGGAACTTTATTAATTGTCTTCACGCAGTTGTCAATTTTTGCTTCTAGTAATTTTAAAATACAATCAGTACAAACTTATAAAACTAAACTATATAAAAATTACAATTTCTAATTCTGTTTTTCGCATTTCAAAAATATATTCTATAATAGTAACAAAATAAAGCTTTAAATCGTTTCTTGAAATAAAAAATTGCGGTGTTACATTAAACACAAACGAAATATCAGATCATTTTGGGCTACGCGCAATTTTAGTGTTAGTGTTTAGAATTGAATGGTTTTTGTACAAATATAAATGTTCTACTTGTAAGCGTGCGGTATTAGGAGTTATAAAGGGGAAGTTACAACTCTAAAAGGTGTTACGAGTTCATGTCATCTTCTTCATCTGTTGTGGAAAACATAGTTGTTATCAGAATAATGCTCAATTCCAAGAAGCATTGCCCTATTGCCAAATTTAAGAATATTTAAACATACTTGTGCTTACTTTTATAAGCCCTTTGTTGCAACGCTATAAACTATTTATAAGAATAATCACCAACCCACTGACAAGGGGTATTTATATTAGGAATCAACACATGCGACCATCTTCAAACAATGCAAAACTTACCAAAAAGAGCAATGAGTATAACATCTATCTGTACATAGCCTTTATAGACTACGAGAAAGCATTTGACTACGTAGAAATCTCAATACTCAACTCGTTGGCCAACTGCGGAATAGACAGCAGATACAACCAATTAATAAAGAACATCTACAATAATGCGAGTATGTATATAAAAAAGGACCCAACTACAACTACAAATATACCTATATAGAGAGGAGTAAGACGAGGGAATGTGATCTCCCCAAAGCTATTAATAGCGTGCTAGAAGATGTCTTTTGTCAAATAGATTGGTCGAATAAAGGTATAAATATTGAGGGATTGAACTTGAGCCACTTGAGGTTCGTTGACGACATCGTTGTAGTTAGTAAAGACCACCGAGAACTTCAGTAAATAATTAAGGAACTTAACAACCGCTTAAGAGAAGTTGGACTGAAATTGAACAAGACGAAGACTAAGGTAATGACATCTGCATTCTAGAAGACAAAGAAATTACAAATTATTTGAAGGCAATGGTGTAGAACCAATGTGTCATCCCGGCAATTTCGTATGGCTGTGAAACCTGGAGACTTACAAAAAAAAAACGTAGTGGTTGGCGAGAACGCAAAAGGCATATTAAAGAAAAATGTTCGGAATAAAAATAATAGATGAGAAACGAAACACGCCAACAAACAAAACTATATTATGGATGGTTATTTTACACCTAGACAAGATAATAGATGGACTAAAACTATATTACAGTGGAGACTACAAAATTACAAAAAAAAGAGAGGGAATACCAAGTAGAAGATGGAGAGAACATAAACAGAAATTTTTTTTATGACTTGCTGTTTAAAATTCTTACTTAAAGAACATCCTCAAGGGACAAATAAGACTTTCTGATGGTGTGAGTTGATGAGGGTGGGCAAATCTTTGAGAAAATGCGATATTATTAATTCGACGACTGGTCACAAAGGATGCAGAAGCATAAAGAGTGCGGTGGAAAATATTTTGAAACATGAAAAAGATAAATCTTAAGGGGGCAATTTGATGTCATTTTATAAGTAATTAAAGATTTTATTTATTTTAGCCTACTTGGATGCATTTAAAAACTAAAGGTTAATAAAAAAAGTGCCAAAAAAACTGTTGTTAAAAATTTTTTCTGTGTTGCATAAAACTTTTTTAATTAAATGGTGAAATCTTTTTTCTGCGTATAGACTTAAATAATACGATAGCAACCAAAACTCTTAGAACGATGCTTATTTAAAACAAAAATAATATCAAATTATCATTTTGCAAGATGTTGCTTAATATAAAATATTGGCTATTATTTTAAGGTCAAACCACACAAGACATTATTTATTTTAGACGACTTTCACATGTCTACAATATTACAAATATTAATCTACACCAGCAGAGTACAAAATGCAGAGCTTGTTAAAGCATTTTCTAATAAAACTTGAAATTTATGTATCGTTTATTAATAATCACTGAACTTTCAGCTTACTGCAACTTTATTCAGTATTTTTATGGAGGAATTATTTTGAAACCTTTGAGGTAGCATATTATAGTTGAAAATAAAATGTGACCTACCATTTAAATTGCCAAAAACACTTTCTGGAATTTAGGTCTAATCTTAAATTTTCATTTATAAATTCGTAAAACTTTTAATTTAGTTAATTTAAGAATTGATCGAAAATCAAATAAGTTTTTTTTATGTTAATGAATAATTCCTTAAAGGTCCTAAATTTCATCTTAAAACAAAACGTAAAATTAATCCTCCCCCGCAAGCTACAGTGAATCATCCTCAAGCATTTTCCAATTATTCAAATTGTCGAAAAAGCTGACCTTCTGAGTTTACATAAGTTCTTGTTCATTTTAGAACGCTTCCAGTGTCCAATAAATCTGACTCGCCCGCCCACACGGTTTTCGGGTTTCGTCTTCACTGGCTATGTTTGAACACCACTTTGCGGAAAATTCCCTCAAAGGGCTTTTATGCTAATGCCGCGAGCGCTGGAATGCAAATCCGAGTTTCCGCCTACTGCGGCCGAGACAATACCGGGATTGTTGCGTTGCGGCATCAACCATGACCTCTACGAGGAGCTCCTCCGTGGTTTGGGGCCGGGTGTGGCGGTGCGCCGAGATGATCCGGGCCGGTGGGGGCCGCCTATATAAGTCCGGAGGGCTCCGGAGCCGGCACTGACTGTGCGCCGTTCCGGTATCAACCCTCGAAATGCAAGCGGTGAGTCCTCGACTTTATTTTTTGTCTGCTAGTCATTGCCGCAATTTTCAATTAAGAACTATTTATCGCAGTCTCTTAAAGTATCCGGTCGCTGTTTGAAAGCTAATTTGTCGGATGAATCGCAGATAACTAATTGCTTCCTAAACATTTCGCCGTAGCCAAGTGCCACAGCAAATGCTCCGCCACAAGCACTGTAACAAATTAATGCGGCTAATTAGATGATTTAATTGCTCGCTGCTTCCCATTAGTTCTGTTTATGGCGGCTACAACAAATTAAGATTCTAAAATTGTCTCATTGTTTACCATTGTGCAATGCCTTTTGTTTAATTAATGCATGCGGTGGGTGTTGTGCATTTAACAATGCAGATGACGTTTTCAGGCTATTTACTCCAGCAAATAAATATAAATAAATTATTTCGGTATAATTACGAATGCAACTGTTGCAAATGGTAAATTTGTATATTTTGTTGGTTCAATTTAATTTTTAACAATATACCAGAAGGTACAATATAGAAGTATTTTATTATTACACATTATTGAATGCTATTAGGTTTCAATGTTACGCATGATTAGCAAATTATATTAATTATAGTTTAGTAAAGTTGCATTTCATGTTTTAAAACGATAGTAAATTATTTCGAGCGTCATAAAACGAGTTATTTAAAAAAATAGTTTATTTTTTATTATTAAATCCAAAATCAACTGATGTTGGTAAAAAGTGCATTTGGTTCCTTAAGGATGTTAGAATGTTTGTAAAGCAACTTTAGAAAGTAGGAAAAGCTCCAAGAACTTTTAATATATACGATGATTTTTGAATATTTTTGCAAAGAAGACGACATTTGTAAAGTCAATTACCTAAAGTTTTGCTAATTACAATTTCACTACCAAATCTGCAGTAAAAAATAGTTTTATAAATTAAAAAAATTTAAAACAGTCTAGACATTCTTAATAATGATACAGAAGTATATTTTGTTATAAATTATAATTTATTTTTCGAACTTTAATTAATTAAATAATACGACTAGGTTGCTCATGTGGCGCGGGCTATTTCACAACCTGCAGAAAGAGGTGGCCAGCTCTCCTTTCAAAGTGCCCGGCGAGAAAAGCGGATAAAACGCGCGTCTCGCCGAGACATCCGCGGAATCCCATAATCGCCGTAAAATGCAAATGACAACAATTAAGCTCTCACTAAGAGCGAGATAAATCAGGCAGGTTGCTAGAGCGGCCGAGCACGTCAACGGCCATTTAAATTGAAGTCGGCAATTGCTCTCCGCCAATTGCAGCAATTGCAGTTGCATCAGCATGGCGAAAGACCTGCACCGCTATGCCGTGGGTCTCCAAGTGGCAGGCGATGGGGGTGGAGGCCCTCTGGAATCCAGGTTGCGCTCTCGATAGCGCGAGGAAATTAAGGCAGCCGCCCCTAGCGAGTAGGAGGTGGCGAATAAAAGTGAGTTGCATCACCAGTTAGGTGTTGCTGTCTATGCTGCCCAGCAGCTGACGTGGGCTGCCGAGCAAATTGCGAGCTGTACTTTAATAAATATTTAATGCACTTGCATGAGAGTATCCAGAAGTATCTCGAACTGAGCGGCTCCTCTTCAATTTCGATACTAATTTATCTTCATTGAAGATATTACAAAATGCATCTAATTATCCCAAGACCTTACTCATATATGGACTGAGAAGTGATTAAGCGTACACCGTCCGCCCTAACGCAAATTATCCAAAGGCCTTGCGCATTAATTGTAGAATTAGATATACGCAGCCTTACGTCTGCCGTACAATAGACGATTATAAAACAAAGGTGCCCAAATTTGGAGTTACGAATCCGAAAGCTTCTTGTAATTTGCATCTTCATCCTCCGGCTTTGCATCCACATCTAACGAGCGAAGGACGCCTCCAAAATATGTTAATCTTTGCTGTTCCAGATACTCATCTGCTGTTTGCTGGCAGTAGCCACTGCTGCCCCTCAGTACTACAGGGGGCAGTACTACCAGCCCAGTACTATCAGCAGCCCCAATACTATACGAAGCAACCCAACGTGCCCATCGTAGCCGAATCTAACGAGCTCAATCCAGACGGATCCTTCAGATACAGGTAATCACTTTGAATTGCAAAGCACAAGCAGATTTAAATAGACACTCAGACAACTGCAGTATGATTAATCGTCTTCTTGCCATATTTAACAGCTTTTAAAATAGGAAGAATAACATCTTTTTACCAAAACCTAAAGTGAAAGACTGTAACAGAAAACTAATCTATAAAAGGTGATTCTTTATAGCCAGCTATTTGACATAATTAAATTACTACGTACTATCACATTGCCTGTTATGGTATGAGTAACCAATAAAGGATAGCACTAACATGGCTTTAATTATTATTAGAAATTAATGCTACCCGTATCTGATTCCAGTTATGCTACTGGAGATGGCCAGCAAGCGCAGGCCGAGGGCTATCTGAAAAACGCAGGCTACAAGGACCAAGAGGCGGAAGTCATCCAGGGCTCTTACTCCTACACCTCTCCGGACGGAACGCCAATCTCCCTCTCCTACGTGGCGGACGAAAACGGATTCCGCGCCCAAGGGGCACATATCCCGACACCGCCTCCCGTTCCCGACGCGATCCTGAGGTCCCTGGCCATCAACGCTCAAGCCGAAAGGACCCAGTACCAACCGCAGTATCAGTCGCAGTACAAACCATACCAGCCCCAATACAGGCCCTACAAGCAGTACAGTCGCTGATTTTCCCCGACGACGCTTAGGTTACGTTGTAGGAAGGCTTTCGAACAGGCCGGATGAGAGGCCAGTAATCGCTCGGATGCTTAACATTAGTTTTACCGATCCTACAACGTGACCTAACGTGGATGATGAAACGAGAACTCATCTAGCTTCGTTAACGTACGAAATTTTGTTAGTACCTACGTGCAGAACAAAATATTTTTGTACTTTTGTAATAACAAAACGCAATTAAGTTCAAATAAATTAAATATGAAGAATACTCGTTTGTTTTGTATTAGCGGATAACATCTTGTATGTCATCTAATAGAATTCTAATAAAGCATTAGCACAAACTTTGAGTTTTTAATTTTTTATCTATTCTTTGGAAAGCGAAATAGACAATAAGAGGAATCGAGATCATTGTAAGTATATAGGATATGACCAAATTCAAATTATAATTTTTAAATACAAATTATAAGTTCGTTGTCATTTTAATTCTTGTTAAAAAATTATAAAAAGAACTCACACTAATTTTTTATACTATAAAAAAATTTCTTATATTTTTGTATTCTTAGGAAAAGCCTTTTTTTACTAGCTTTTTACTAGCGTTGTTTTCTAGAAGCATACTATTACATTTATTTTTAGAGGCCCCTACTGCTCCTAGTTTTGCTAATTATTTTAAATAATTTCTATTATGTAATTGTATTTTTGGTTTCGAACTTACGAGGTAAGCACTAAAAGTTTCTAGCCAGATTATATTCTTGGGGTGGTAGAAAAATAATAGGGTTATTTTAAAATATAGTCTCCAGTTATATCGACGCATTTATTATATCTCTAAATTAACGTTTTGATGCCTTTGGAAAAATACTTTAAAATTTTACCCGCAAAATGCTCTAAAACAGTTTTCCGCAATTCTTTACGGTTGTTAAATTTTTTTACCTCGATGTTTCTTCTTTAGTTTTAAAGGTAGATAAAAATTACTGGGAGCTAGGCCTAGGCTATAGAATATACAGGAAAGCTCTTCAAAGCGACAGTCCTGAGCAACTGCGGTCTTATCTACAAGAGCGTTGGCGTACACAAGACAGACAATTAAACTCGAACAATTTACATTAAGGTGGCATAATACTCCCGTTTACCACTGCCTTTTTTATTCTTAAAATTGGTCTTAAATCCCAAAAGATCGTTATCATTATCTTTTTCGCCTATTGAGAAATCTTTTCCTTCCTTGGCCGTTTTTCGTGCTGTTTATACAATTTTATTAATTGATAGTAGAAGACTATGGTTTTACGCACTATAGCATAAGATTCAAGAACTTCTACTTTACGCTTCGGTACTCGATTTTTCAAATTGTGCAAAATAACGCGGCACTACTCAAATTACATTCTTCTTCTTAATCTCAGCTTCTCCCTTGGAGGTTACTGATCAGCATGGCTATTTTGACCTTTGATATAGCTGCTCGGAATAGTTCGGCTGATGTAAGATTGAACCATTCTCGTAGGGTACGTAACCAAGAGATTCTGGGACGTCCGACTCTCCTTCGCCCAGCAATTTTGCCTTGCATAATGAGCTGCAATATCTCATATTTAGAATTGCGGGAAATGTGGCCTAGGAATTCTAATTTTCTTTTCTTAATGGTAGGTAAGATCTCTAATTCTTTGCGCATCCTACCCAGAACCTGCTGATTCGTAATTCGGTCGGTCCAAGAGATTTTCAATAGTCGTCTATAAATCCATAGCTCGAAGGATTCAAGTCTCTTTGAAGTTTCTTTATTTAAAGTCCAACCTTCTAGACCATACAAGAGCACTGGGAATATGTAACAACGGACCATTCTTGTCCTTAATGCTAACGATAGGTTCTGAGCAGTCAGTAGTTTTCTCATTTTCATGAAGGCTGCCCTTGCTTGTTCTATTCTTGCTAAGATTTCTTCTCTATGTGTGATGTTTTGTTTACTATCGTGCCAAGGTACTTGTAGTTTAGAACTTGTTCAATAATCCTATTGTCTATGACCAGCTGACTGTCTGCGGTGTTTCTTTTAGATACTACTAACATTTTTCTTTTACTAATATTAATACTAAGCCCAAATTCTTTACTTGTTTGAGATACTCTATCTACCAGTGTCTGAAGGTCTTTTAGGTTGCTTGCGATCAAAACGGTGTCGTCAGCGTACCGAATGTTATTGATACATTTCCCATTTATTATTAGTCCTGAACTTTCATCTTCTAACGCTTCATGGAATATATATTCGAATAAATGTTAAATAACATGGTTGAGAGGATACAACCTTGTCTGACACCTTTTGAATATTAATTTCCTCGGAGAGAGTTATTCACTTTTATTTTGCAGTTTGACCCCAGTAGAGATTGATAATTATTTGTATGTCATGATGGTCTATGTTGAGTTTCTGCAAAATATCAACTAGTTTATCGTGCTTCACGTTGTCGAATGCTTTGCTGTAGTCTATGAAACACATGTAAATATCCTGGTTTACATCTAGAGATCTTTGTGCTAAGATGTTAAGAGCAAATATGGCTTCTCTGGTCCCTGTTCCGTTGCGAAAACCGAATTGTGTGTTTGACATTTCCGCTTCACATTTGCTATATAACCTGGTGTGGATGATTCTTACGAATATTTTTAGTACCTGACTCATGAGGCTTATGAGTCGATACTCATCGCATCTAAACGCTCGGGATTTCTTAGGGATGGGGACAAAGGTGGAAAGTAGCCATTCGCGTGGGATAACCCCTGTTTGGTATATATCGTTAAACAAGTCAATAATTATTGAAACTGACTGTTCATCTAATAGTTTTAACAGTTCGCAGTGTATACCATCAGGTCCTGCTGCTTTTCCAGCTTTTGCGGTTTTTATGGCATGGTTGACCTCACTACATGTTATTTTTGGTGCGTTTTCTGCTGCTGTAATGCTACGTTCTTCTGCTCTTTGATCTACCTAAAGATTTGTTTAATATACTTTTGCCATAAGTTTGACTTTGATTCTGTATCTATGACTAAAGAACCTTGGTCATCCTTCATTATCCTCGATTGTTGTCTGTGTGCAATACCAGTGATTTCTTTTATTTTCTTGTGAACATTAAAGCTGCCATACTTACGTTCATACTTTTCTATTTCTTTGCACTTATCATCCATCCAGGATTCCTTTGCTGCACGTATCTTGCTTCTAATAATGTTATGTATTTCTCTATACTTTATTTCATCTTTATTTTTAAATTTTCTCCTTTCGTCCATTAGCGCTAAGATTTCCTGTGTCATCCACTTCTGCTTCATCTGTTTCTTGTGTTCTCCCAAGGTTTCTTGTTGTGTCGTTACTATTGTTTCTTTTATTTTAGACCATTTTGTTTCCTTATCTAAATTACTAATATTTTCTTCTTGCATTTTATGGAAGTTTTGGTTTATCATCTTAGTTGCAGAATTTCGTAAATCTGGTTGTTGTAACCTTCGTGTATTTATGTAACTATTTTGGTTTTGTTGTTGTCGTCCTTTCTTCAGTCTAATATACATATTCGTGACTACAGGATTGTGGTCCGAATTTGCATCCGCACCTGGGTATGTTTTTACAGCCTTTACGCTATTTCTCGCCTTTTTGTTAACTAGAATGTAATCTATTTGGTTTCTAATTATTTGTTCTGTGTGATCTCTCGGTGCTTTCCAAGTATATAATCTTCTCTTTGGTAGTTTAAAGAGAGTATTTGTGACCACAAGGTCTTCTTCTATACAAAACTGCAGTATTCTCTCTCCTCGTCTGTTTCTCTCACCTAATCCATATTTACCTACGTAATCTCCATAGCTTCCTTCTCCAATCTTTGCATTATAATCCCCCATTATTATTGTGATGTAACGTTTTTTTCTTAATTTTAGTACTTTCTGAATTTCTTCGTAGAAAGGTTCTATTTTATCATCGTTTTTCTTGTCAGCAGTGGGGGCATATATTTGAATTAAGTTCATTTTACCTAAGTTTGTTTGTAGCTGAATCATCATAATTCTATCCGAATTTGGTATAAAGTTAATTACTGCTTTACTTGCAGCTTTGTCTAGCATGATACCAACTCCATTATAATGCTCTGTTTCAGTGTTCCCTGAATAATATATAACACCGTTTTCGGTACTACATTTCCCTGAGTTAGGCCATCGGGTTTCGCTTAGACCCAAAATGTTTAGTTTTAATCTACTCATCTCTTGTACAACGTTATCCAGTTTTCCTGCTTGGAATAAACTGCGTACATTCCATGTTGCAATTCTGACTCTGTTTTTGTGTATACTGTACATATTCTCTTGATTCCCTTGATTGGCTGACGGGAGATTCTTCGCACCGTTTCCCACTGAAGGGTGCCCCGGACTAACGGCCAATTGTTTTGATTTTTCAGCCATGTGATTATCTTGGGAAGCATTTAAAACAAAATTCATTTAGTGCGGTAGTTTTCCGTTGCTTTCCGCACCGCAGCGTCCCAACCGTTTAGGTCAATATGTGACCCTCGCCTGAGATTGGTCTAAAATGGACCTTTAAGGAAGTAAATCTTCAGTAGCCCCATAAAAGTAATGCCACAACTGCTGCCCTGTGTCATGCTAGTTTTGGTCCGCCCCGAGTATTTTATTTCCTCGGTACCACCCATTTGGGAGGCATTCCCCTATCCGCCACCTGGGGAGGCGCCCAATGGGGGACTAGCAACCCCAAATGGGCAAATTACATTAAGTACCACTATTATGTGGAAAAAACCTCAACCTAGGCTTTGTTCCAAAAAGACGGATTGGGACCTTTTATGTCAAAATATTAACGATAACACATCATTAAACATTCCCTTAAAAGAACATAAATGAAGCTGTGCAGTATCTAAATCTATTTCTGAAACCCACCTAGATTAGTTCAAGAGAATCACAGTGTTCCACTTCACATCAAAAAATTGATTATTGACAAACGCAGAGCTCAACAAACAACTAGAAAATCAGTTTACAAGACCTATTTAAATCGAACAACCTTCCCAGAGCTATTTAAGAAGCTAAAACCTATCTATCAATAATCGCTAAGGAAAGTGACGACTAAATTTAAGAGACTTACACTATCGACTCTTCCATTAAGAAAAATTGATGGTAACGGAACGCGAACAAATACTAAAAAATCAAACAGATTTTCAGAACATCTTGTTATCGTATTTTTCGCTCCAGAGTATTACAACGATAATGAAAATAATAAAATCCGAATATTTTTAAATGGCCCTTGTTAATTAGTCGAAAAAGAAATGTCTATTAAATTCCTACAAAATTCCTAAATATGATCTGATAACAGACGAAGTACTTAAAACGTGCCCTAAAAAGCGATTGTGTTATTGGCCATCATATGTAACAGCATGTTGCGACTATGTTACTATCCGATATTACAGAAATATGCTTTAATGATCATGACATCAAAATTTGAAAATCTCCAACTGATGTTAGTTCATATAGTCCAGTAAGTCTCCCACATATCATATTCAAAGTTTTTAAATACTTATTCTTACCAAAATTGCAGACATAACAAACATCGATGACTTAATTCCCAACCACAAGTTTGGCTTCAGACAGAATCACTTTACTATCTAACAGTCTCATAGGATCGTTAATAAAATCAAAGAAAACCTACCAGCAAAACAGACGTGTACATCTGTTTTTCTCTGAAATGGTAGATAAGAGTTAGCCAAGGGTTACTAGCCACGTTCGCGTATGATACAGCCATTATTTCTATAGATCTTGATCCCATAAAGGCTTCTGAAAAACTTCAATATTATCTTGATCTACTTTAACATTGGCTTAAGCATTCAAGAATTAATGTACATGCTACTAAATTCTGTCAAGTCACTTTCATTACAAGAAAAGCCAAATGTTCTCAACTTACTTTAAATAACACGCATTCCTGTTAAATAAGAAGTTAAATACATCAAGCTTCATCTTGATAAGAAATTAACATAAAAATCGCACATGAAAGTCAAAAGCAGTCAATTAGAATAAGTGAGAAGCATGTCTTGACTAATAAACTGAAGATCCTATCTTACACTGGAAAACAAACTCTCCATACACAAGACAGTACTGAAACCTATCTGGACACAATTCATATATCATCAAATACGAATATCCTTCAAACTTCTCAATCAAAAACTCTCAGAATGTTAACAAATGTGTTTCCAACAACCATACACAAAGATCTCAAAATTCCATTTATGAGAGATGCTATTAGTGCTTTCTCTAACAAGCCTAAATATTGCAATTTAAACCACAATAATTAGTAAATGAATCAGCCGGCCACTCCAAAATACAAACCTCAAAGAATATGCCCAGAAGACCTAGTTAGGTGAATACAGTGAACCGTCAATGGAGGGTTCCTCACTCAGGTTAACTAATTTAAACACATTCACTTGTTACTTTATTAAGCAGATTGTAAATATTGCAGTAAACAGAAAAAAATTTAAGCGGTTCAATTTCTGCAGTCTACTAATTATAATAAAACATATAAATAATGAAAATAGCATTAAAATACAAGAAAAATTAAGTTTATTTACATGAAACATAGCACACTTAAAGAATATAACATTGAGCAACATATTATTCAATGTAGCACTCATCACGGGATTTTCTAGCCGAGATTTAACTCTGCTGTAGCCCAATGTAGCGTTCTTCTCCTCCATGTGTGTTATTAGTTCCATGATGGAGACTCTTAAGCTGTCACTGGTATTTTGTATGATTCCTCTCATTGGTCTTCACCTTGACCACGTTCCACATGTAGTAGTCAAGGGTCTGAAAGGTGACTAGAAGTTGAGAAATCAGTAAAATACAGATTGTTGTATAGTCATGCTTGAGTCTTTCTTGCCTTGTGAGGTGGAGTGTAGTCTTGATAGACTTTCTCTATCCAGAGCTTGACATGTTATACAGCTGTCGACAGTCACTTTCGGACCCTCATTAATGAAGTGAGACGTCATGACATCCCCTTTCCGCTCAATAAGCTTGGATACCTTTTGCAAACTAAGAAAATTTTGTATTCATGACACTTCAGAGGCACTTTGGTAAACCCAATAATCATTTTAGCGATTCACCTTCCTGTCCTGGATAAAGAAACATGATCAACTTTTTCCTTTAATTTGCAAACGAATTCATTACGTCTCTTGTGATCAGATTGCTTAAAGTGTGTTATTCTGCAAGCAGTTACCTTTTTCTGGTAGTCATATTTCTTAGTTCATCATAAACTTGGGTGTCATTTTGTTGCCAATCGTAGGTTATTGATTATGTGAAATTAATTTGTTGTTACCTAATAGAGGATAGCGCATGCGCATAAGACAGCCTGCAATACCACTTAAAAAACTTCAGAGTTTATCTCCACGACCTTATACTTCATCGTTATAACGCGAGGCTTTTTTATTTAGTTCCTTTTATTTTACATAAACTTTGTTTCATATATGTACTTTTGCATATATTTTGTTAATTGATTACCGTTTGCTTATGTTCTTCTCCTCTTGTCTTTTGCTATTTGTATATATAATTTGTTTAAGTAGGTACTGGTTAGGTTGCGGATTACCTCTTCTACAAGGGGTATGCCTGAGTCATCATGTAACGTTTTGTTCCTGACATACCTAGGGGCATCAAATATAATCCTTAGTATTTTGGATTGTAGCCTTTGGATCATTTTGGCATTTGAAGGTTTAGCACAACCTCAAAGTTGAACTCCAAATAGGTCGGATTATACATTTATACAAAAGAATTTCGTTGTCCGTTGTTAGTTTCGACTTCCGAACAATTAACCAATTCATCTGTCCTAGCTTGAGGTTGATTTGTGTTCTCTTATTCATGATATGTGCTTTGTTAATCCTAGATATTTTATCCCATTTTTCACAGGATACCGCTTATTGTTACTTCAAGGCATTCAATATGTCTATTTGTAAACGTGACATGTCCTGATTTTAGTTGGTTTACTGTTACTCGCTATCTGCCAACCTAGTCTTCGAAGAGGTTAAGGTGATGCTGAAGGTTAGCTGACGCCACTTGTGGGTTTTAGTTTGTAGCGATTAAAGCAGTATCGCCCGCAAAAGTAGCGATTTTTGTGCTAGCTATAGTTGGAATGTCGGCAGTAAAAAGTAGATAAAGGAAGAGTTCCAGCACACTACTTTGTGGCACTTTTGACTTGATGGGATGATATGTGGATGTTTCCAGATTGAATTTTGTTTGGAAGTAGTGATCGGATAGATAGGATTTGAGTAATAGATAATAGGGTGTAGATAGAGTAAGCTTTAATTTTTATAATAGTCCGGTATGCCACACGTGGTCGAAAGCTTGCTTTATGTCCAGGAAGGCGGAAGTGCATAATTTCTTTTCTTCATGGCCTTTAAGTATTTTGTTGGATTGTGGAGTGATGCTCTCTGAAACCGAACTGGTGTGATGGTACTATTTCATTCAAATCAACTGCCTATATAAGCCTTTTCAACAAGAGTCTAAAATATTTTTTATATACCGACGCCAAGTAGGTAGTGGTCAATCGGTTGGTGTGGCATCGCAGATTATCGTGCATTAACATGAAGTCCTCACCAACAAATCCCGCAAACGGAACAAATGTTCCTGTTAAATCTCCTTCGCGTCCTCCACTAGGCACGAAACCAACTCAGTTTTTCTGTGCATAAAAATGCCCGCTCAGAACAATCAAGAGCCATCTCCATATGCGACAGTGTCTTGAATACAGCAATGAGCAAATAGCTCACCTGGCCTTCTATAGACCCGACGTCTCCTCTCGTTGCCATGTAGACACATCCTGGTCTCTCCGGTAAATAATATCCGAGGTCCCAATCGAGATGTTCGCAAGCAAATTCCAGTCACCTTTGCTTTTGGACTACAGTTAACTTGCCAATAGTCAAGTTGACTGTCCAAGCGCTGGGGACCACTTCTGACCGCACTCAACTCTTGCTGGATTGCAAGCATACTGTAAGCCAATCACATTCGTCGAGCACGTGCGTTCCAATTAGCAAGATTTATAAAACCTTGTTTGAGATGCATATTTATTTTGAATGTGTCATGCGAGTAATGCAATAGCAACAATTCCTTAAAACTCACTGATAAAGATACTCCTTGTACGTTAATATTTTTATTTTCATTTTCCTTAGACTGAAACAGAAGACAAAAATGCGCCTGTAGCTAGTGAGTCGATTGTTTTGTTCTCAAGTATAGTAGGAGTATCTTATCCAACTTTTCCTTGTAATAACACTGCGTCTATTCCAACCTTAGTTGCGTCTATGATAGCAATAAATAATTTTTAAAGTTAGGATAACTAAGAATTAAAAGATTTATTTATATTTCCTTATTACGTTAAATGTGCTGATAAATTTTTGTATATATTAAATTCTATACTTATTTGTTTGGTTATAGTAGTGTAATTTTTGTTAAATCTTTTCTAATGTTTTGTTATTCCTAAAAATGGTTTGGTTTGTTTGGTTGTCGTGGGCAAAGAAATTTCTTTAACTTTCTAAACTAATTTAGGATTAAGTTAGTCTAGATGCTGCAGTCCTAAGTATTTTAGTTCATTCTTGAGAAACTTTGTTTTCTCCAATTTTGTTTTAAATTTGAAGTTCAAACAGCATTCTTTAAAATTAATAAAAGTCCTTTTGTGCTGACCTGTGAACTCTATCTCAATGTCATAATATTTCGTTTTCAAGTCTACTAGGTGGCGAAAAAGTCATCACCCTATCGATAGATGTTTTCATTTTTGCAAATAGCATCTCATGCTATCGTAATTTTGACATTTGTGAAGTAAACAGAATAGAATACACATAGACAAACCATGAATCACTATACTCCTCAAGCACGCGGAACAATTGTGTTAATGTCTTTGACAAATCATCGGTTGATGGTTTTGGTGCGTTTTGTTGTCGATTCCCTAAATGTGTGACACCAACTGGACAAATACTGCGGCGTTTAGCCGTTCGCCTCGAGGAGACTGACTCAACACGGAAGAGTAGCAGACGCAGCAAGCCCCGGAGCAGTCGTTCAATCGAGAATAACGTTGCTGTGACTGCAGATATCAAAGAAGACTCTCAAACATCAACCGGACAACGAGCCACGCAATTGGACATCAATAGACGGTCTTCCAGCGAATTTTAGTGAAATACTTGAAGATGTTTCCATACAAAGAGCAAACAGTACATTAGCTATTGCTTGCAGACCTCAAATTTCATCCAAGCCCTCTTAAACCTCGACCGATATGAGGATAATTTTCCATTGAAAATCATCATTAGTGACGAGGCACATTTTCACCTATGCGGATACGTGAATAAGAATTGACTACTTCTGGATCACTGAAAATCCGAGTGTAATGCACGAAGAGCCATTACATTCTCTTTAGATGGTACGGCGTTTAAGGAGTAAGGGTAATTCAGCCCTTATTTCTTCGAGGATGGCGTCGTCAATACTGTTACCGTGACTAGTGAGCGCTACAGAACCACAATCAATGACTTCTTCCTGCCACAAATTGACGAACTGGGTTTGAGGCACATGTGGTTCCAGCAACCGCACATACTCCACTAGCGACAGTGGACATTCTAAAGCAAAAATCGCCCGATTGCACCGTTCCAGATTTGTTTCTTTGAGGGTTTTTAATTTACGAGTCTACACGAACAAACCACAGACCTTAGCGGCTCTAAAGGAGAACACCCTACAAGAAGTGGAGAATTTATCACCAGAAGTTTAGAGAAAAGTTATAGAAACTGGTGTTGCGGCTTTTCGCTCTGGAACTGTCTGTGTTTCGAGGCGGTGTAGGTGACTTTGATGTGTGCCGGCCGGCGTTTTGCTATCGCACACTAAAAACGGCAGATGGGCTTTTTTTCGCTCGGCCTGCGAGCCTACATACGCCGTCGGGTGCACCTTTCGAAACGCAATGCGGCAAGTGCGCTCGCATTATAATTTTCCCGCAGATAATTCCCGCAAAGCCAGGCGCGAAGGCAACATCATATACGGTGGCCACCAGGAAGTCAACGCAGTAAAGCAGTCCGAAGCCAACTATAGGTGAGCGATTTGGCAATTTACTCGTTGGTTTGATATCGGTATCCGCCCCCATTCGCTTTCGCGCCGGTTGTTTAAGGACGATTTGGGCCTCAGCGTCTTTCCACAAGACGGGCCGTAATTTGTTCCTTACGCCACTTTACGAGGGCACGGCTATTTACACGTCTAGCTCTCCAGAAACTGATGTGAAACGAGCCCGAATGTGCATCATCTCTGGCGACGACCACTTGACCGATGTTATCTCCGCGACTTAATTGTAAAAAAAAATTAATGTTTAAGTAAACATAATCAACAAACGGAATCAATTCTTTTTATTTACAAACAAATTTACTGCCTTACGAAATTGAGAAATGTTTGGAATCCAGTATTTATCTTCGATCGTGATTTGATTTAATTTTCTGTAGTCTGCTACTATCCTATAATTCACTATGGCATTTTTACCTGCTTTTGGGGCTAGAAATATTGGTGAATTAAAAGTGTGTCGATTTCTTCTATAATATAGTTTTTTTTTTGATATATTAACTTATATCTAATGCTCTTCTTATATAAAGGAATCTATGTGACTTTATGCAAATTTATTCTTTTGATTTTAAACACATCACATTTATTAAAAACTATTTCTTTATATTTACTACATAATTTTTAATTGAAACTCGTATTTTCTAGTTTGTCTTAATAATTTATTTATTTTATTATGTTATTCTCTATTAGACGTAAATTACATACATCTATTTGCGCTTTATTTACGTTTTCCACTTTATCATTTTACCTTACCATGTCTTTATATTTGTTGTAAGGAATTTTGCAATGTTATTAATTTGTTGTTAACCATCTTTGGTGTGGCGGCCTTTTCGCCCTTGAACCGCTTTATATCGCAGCGGCATGCTGGGCGGCTTTGATATCTGCCGCTACGTTTTGCGTCGCACACAAAACGGCATATGGGCTTTTGCTCAGCCGACAAGTCTGCATACGCCGTCGGTGGCACCCTTTGATACGAAAGGTGCTGTCGAATGAAAATTTTCCCGCAAAGACGTACCGCTAAGCCAGGCGCGAAGCCCGGCAACATACGCAAACCGCAGCGCGGCCAATTCGGCCGTGTTTTTAACAGCCGCAAGAAACATACGCACACCGCAGCGCGGCCAATTCGGTCGTGTTTTTAACATCCCGCAACAGACACGAAGACAGCGCAGCAACGTGGCCACCGTGGAACCATCGCCGACGAAGCCGAAGCCGATTCATGTGAGCGATTTGGCTTTACTTTCGGTTGATATCGGTAGCCGCCCCCATCCGCTTTCGCGCTGACCGTTTGAGGTATGATTTGGGCCTTATCGGTTTATGTTTCAATACGGGCCGTACTACGTATCACACACCGCACCACGAGGGCGGCTATTTACACGCCTGCCTCTCCAATCTTCTTAAGAATCTAGCTGCTCCTTTTCTTATTTTGGTTTGAATAGTACCGTGTCTACATTTTTATTGATATAATTTTCTATTTTATACGGTTTCTGGTTTAACATCATTGCGCCTGATTCATGATCCATTTTAACTTTTAATTGTATTAAATTCTTCGTGTCTATAAATTCATCTAATACATCATGAAAGCTTGTGACCAAATTTTAATTATTGTTTCCGTTTAAAATAAATCTGTTCTTACGTTTCTGTTATCACATATTTGTGCAGCTAATAAAGTAGGCCGACTTAGTCGCTCTCGTATCAATAAGAATGTTTAAATCTAGATCTTTTATATAGATATATTGTCAAATACCTTTTATTATACATTAGTTCAGTTTTCTGAGGTATATGGACAAATTTTTATACTCAATTGATCATTAATTTGTATTACTGTACAAATATTTTTTTTGTTAAAATCTTTATGTTATTACCAAATAATTTCACTATTCTGTAGCTTTGCTTATGTCTTGCACTAGTGGCAGACGTTGGTTTCTGTTAATTTGTTTAATACTACTTATCAGCATAGGTGTGTATTGGTTTGTGTCTTTATTAACTCGACTTAAAAAAGATCTGCTTGAATCATTGGGCCTAAAATTCATAGCAGGTGGAAATTATTATAGTAAAAATACTGTTTGGAGTTCTAGCATGTTTATCACTAAAGGTAGAGATTTATTAAGTTTATTACAGGAGAAAACTTATTCCTTCTTGTTAACAGACACACCCACATACTGGCCAACAGATTTCTTCGTTTTAAGTGAACCTACTTCTTCCTGTAGAATCAAGTTACCCTAGTAATAGCAACAGTTAGCACATGTCTCATCATTATACGATCCACTCCATAACTCAAGAACTAACTAGGACAAGTATTTAAAAAAATTAAATGTAGATATTAATTTACAACTGAGCCTGAAAGGATCAAAAGAAATTAAGGAAACAACAAAGTTATTCAAAAAATATCTTACAAGAAAGACGTTAAAAACGTTCTATTAGAAATTAAAAAACTAATAGCAGAACAGAGAAGAAAGAAAGCAAAAGGGCATGCTCCGATTCGACAAAACTACATTGAATCGCTTCAGTAACAAACTTAAAGCAAAATTAAAATCTTGAAATGAAGAATGGTTTTAGAGTTATACTACAAATTTGAGTCTCCGCGATAACTCTATTTGAAAACCTATTCAACTCTCCCGGAAATCAACAATGGCGACAAATCCGGTATATCGATAAACAACAACTCAGAGACAGTGGGCTAGGAGCGGTTAAGAAAAAGCTAAGTTTTTGTAAATTATCTTGATAAGGTTTTTCATTCCCACACTAATTTCCTAGACGATGATATTTTCAGCTATCTGCAAATGCCAATACACAAACTAAACGAGTAAAACCTGTTACTTAGAAAAAACTAAAAAAATGGATACAATATTTACGAAAAAGGCCTGAAACGGGCTTCATTACTGTAAAGATGCTGAAACAATTACCCAAAAAAGTACAGTGCTGCTTACACATCTATTGAATGCAAAATTTCGAATACAGTACTGGTCAAATAAAAATACAAAATAACAGAAATTTTTTTACTTTAATTCACAAATTTGGAAAGAATTCTAAGAACGTCATATCAATCTCTAAGGTTTTAGAAAAATTATTGCTCCCAACTGCGCATTTAACGACTGGATTTCACATTATCAGTTTAGATTTAGAAATAGTCATTCTACAATTAAATTGTGCCACCGTATTACACATTTCATTAATAGTGTCTTGGACAATAAAAAGTATGGCCCAAAAATATTGTTAAACGTAAACTAGGCCTTTAACAAGGTCTAGAAGTTTGAGTTATTATATAAAATAAAAGGATATTTACTTCCGTTTTCTAAATTACTCGAATTGTATGTGACCGATCGCGTGTAAATCACGATTTATCATCTGTACATCCCAGGAGTCTCTCAAGGCAGTGTCTTAGGACCGCTGTTATATTTGCTGTTCGCTTTTGATCTTCCAACGATTGATCGTATCGTCCGCAGATGATATGGTGATCTTTACTTCACACAGAAATATCAACCAGGCCTCATCAATCCTTGAACAATATTTGAACACGCTTCAAGTATGGTTTCAAAAATGTAGGATTAAAATAAATGATCAAAAGTTGCCACACGCGACTTTTGCGGTACGTAAGGAACCATGCCCACCGATTTATATAAACAACATAGAAATTTCTCAGACACCCTAAGACACCAGTAAGTCCGGTACTGTAATCATCCCAAAATGTCAATAAAAAATATTAATGCATTTTCGTATGTCACAAATGAGCGAATCCACAACGACTTAAAAGTTTCTACTGTAATCCATGAGAGAAGCGTTAGTCATCACAAGAAGCTTAAAATCCATTCAAAAACCCAGTTACAATCTCTGATAGAAAATGACATAATAAGACTGAATCGAAAAGGGTCAGCAGATCAGTAATTTTCTTTTTGGAGAAATCCCGTCAAACCGTAAAGCAAAATTTATATTGAATAAAAAAACAAAAGAGTTGATTTGATCAAAGCATCATTTCGGTTTATACATATTAATATTAATATTATTTTGTTTTCTAAAGTATTCGTTATGTTTTTTCTTAGTTAAATTTTTCTCACTGTTAAAATGGTATAATAATATTTAAGATTCTTTAAATTTTTTTATATTTATTGTTTATTTTTACAGTCTGCTCTAAGGGAAAATTAGTAAAAGTGATTAACGCTACAAGTCATTGAAGGAGAATTTATCCAATGATGAAGCTCCTATATACACTTAACAAGTTTACCACGTGCTATTAATCATTAGCCCAAGTTCTTTTTAGTAGTCTGGGTGTTATGTCTTCGGTGAGTTAGTCAAGGCGGTTGGGGTGTCCAGGTAGATAGGCGTGGTACTTTGCAGTGAGCCGTCTTGCTTCTTCTTGAATGAAGAACAAGCTTTAGTCATTATGGATAGTCTGGTTGCTTAGGTACTAAGGTGCGTTTAAGATTGCTCTGAGTAGTTTGGATTGGAACCATTGAGTAATGTTTATATTGGATGGTTTTGCACATCCACACAATTGAAGTCTATATATCCATTTTGGTTTTAATTTTTATTTTGAAGCGTCGTCCAAACAGTCAGTCTATTTCTCAAAACTTTAGTTTGAGTTGTTGTCTTTTCATTTGTATGTGTAATTTTTGAAGTGAGGCGTTGGTCCAGGTGGAAACCCAGTTATTTTGCTTCTATTTTTACTAGGATAGAAACGTGGTTTATATAAACTAAAAACATATATTAAATTGCATTGCGCATGTAACTTGCACTGGTTTGAATTGGTTTACTTCTATTTTTTAGCGATTGCACCATTTACTAAGAGTGTCTAAATTTTGTTGTGTGTGTTCACTGGCAGTGTTTGGATCCTGTCGGGTGGAGAGTACCGTAGCATCATCAGCAAAGGTAGCCATTATATATATATATATATATATATATATATATATATATATATATATCAGATAGAGAGAGGACCAAGTATACTCGCCTAAGAGACACCGAACTGTATAGGATAGAGTTGGGAGAAAGCGTCTTTGTATTTTACTAAATAGAAGTAGTTTTCTAGGTAAGACTATAACAAAAGGTAATATGGACTTGGTAGAGGTGTTTTTAGTCTGTGAAATAGTCCAATATGCCACACTTTATTGAAGGCCTAGGCTATATCCATGAATACCGCAATACATTTAATAGATGAGAACATTATGCAAACTCTCAAATTACGTGATCTATCAAAATGTTTTAAATGATACGTGCAGAGTAGTATTAAGCTTAAAAGCATATCATGTGCTCAACTAAATTCTCGACGTTTTCATAAAATTGCGATATTCATTTAAAGGAAGTCGCCTACTTTAACTGATCTTTAAAATAATTTTCTATGAATTTCAGCCATTTATAGAAGAGATGCTGAATTCTAATAAATAAGAGAATAGTTTGGAGTTGGTAAATTTAACTAAACTTTTTTTAACATCTTCGATAAAGTTGAACGCTATCAGCCAGGTCATATTAGAGGCACTTGAAAGAGCAAAGTTTGTTGAATATGCATATCACAGTCGGTAACCGTTTCAAGGTCATTTTGGCGACTTACGTCTCTCATTGCTGATATAAAGATTTTGCTTCCAACACGCCACTCATCTTTAATAATGCGCGTCAGGTATTGTTTTTTTCAGGTGGAAACAATTTACAGTGCACAACTCCCCGTTACTGCGGATTTAGTCGACGGTTTATTTGAATAAACCCACGTTTTCATAGAGGATACATTTTTGTCACATATTGCAAAAAATATAGGGCAAAAGAAAATTTTCTTCTTAAATCTCATGGCAACATCATATTTTTTGAGGAACACCACTTCTTTATATGCAAATCCTCTCCACCTTGGGTAAATGTCGAAAAATAATTTGACGTGTTAATACAAGTTCCTTTGCGAGCTCTGATTATGTACAATATCAATAATATTAAAAAAAAATTTTGGGCTATCCAGGGCATCTTGTATCATGCAAATGAAAATGTTCGCTTTTAAACCGTAGAAAGCATTTTTGCAAGCACTATAAGAAATAGTATTCATCTCTAAAGCCACACAAATAATTTTCGAAGTTAAAGCCACTTTTTTAGTTGATATGCAAAAAGGAAAATCGACACAAATCTTGCTCATCGAATGACATTGCTTTTACCAATGATTTTTAAATTCTGTTGGCAAAGCAGGCCATTTTGCAGTGTGTTGTAAAGCTGATAGATGGCGATTTAGTGTGACCAGCACAACAAATGCATTTGAATGGCTACTATCATAAATTGAAGATAGAGTCCTATTATTTTAAATTAAGATTACTGTGAAGTGTCTAAATGTTTCAACGGTATGTAAAGTGTACTAATAATAAAAATGATCCATTAAAAGCAGGCATTTACATTTAATTAAAAACATCATAACTAAAGTTAGGCACAATATTTTTTTCTAAAAGTTTTATTTTAAAGAAAGATGTATTGCAAATAAAATTTTCGTCTTTAAATAACTACTTTAAGCTACTTAAAACTATAATAAATTAAGCTTGCAGGAATCTGTAAAACTGTGTTTATTGCAAGTGATTAGTGTAAATCATTGTTTGTAGATAGACCACTTATAGAGAAAAATCTTAATACATTTATAAATTATCCTTATAGTAATATATTACACACATTACACGGTAATGCAAATAAAATTGTTACACAGATTTTTAGTGATTATAAATGATTTTAATTGATATCAATAAGTAAACTATGACTAGATTTAGCCCTTGGGCGCCATCTATGAAAGAATAAATACATTTTGTAATAGAAGATTGTTTGCCAAACTGTAAATTAAAAAATAGTTAATTCTTTAAAAGCATTATATTATTAACAACAAAATTTATGAGTATATAAGGATATCAGGTTTATTCATCTTAAAAAATTAACACTTCCATTTATACAGAATTAATAATGAACATATTTCTAACCTATTCTTTGGATTTAGTAGTTGATACTATCTAGATAGATTAGCGGGAATTACAGGTTTCTAGTATCGCTAACTAAAACAAAAACACTTAGTACTGCTTCCTTTCATGTGATCCTGATGAGTATGTTTTAGCTGCTGTTTCAACATTGTTTCAGTATGTAAATTTTTATGAAGTAGGCGACAGTGAGTGGAGTGTAAATGACATAGTAAGTTTAATAAAGCATGTTTTCTTTTTTTTTGCGTAAAATATATCTATTCACTGTATAGTGTTTTATCACCTAATGTTATGTAAACCTCAACACAAGGGGTTAAGATTACTTATGTCATAAAGTAAAATCACTAGGGGTATTCTCATTTTTAACAGGCTCAATAAACATGTGCTAAATTCTAAGTGAAAGAAACAATAATGCTAGAAATTATTATTAGTCACTAATTAGTTGAAGAAACTGATGCTATTATCATTTTACCTTTTAAATTCCCTAGCTTAACTACTAAGTAAAATTAATTATTGTGAGAAAATTGGAAAAAATGTGGCTCTGTATATCTTGCATTTGGAGAGAATTGACATTTTTATTTTCTTCTCCCATAGTGTTGACGCCTGGTTGAATGCGGAAGATAATCCTGCTGTTTTGGTTGATTTTGTTGAAAGGTGGACAACTTAGCTTTTTCTTTTAGTATTTTGGCATAGTAGTGTGCAAGTTCTTCCCCGCCGCGTCCTTTATTTAAATCAAAACTATCATCTATGTTAGGGTATTAAGCCCTAATCTTTTGGAATTCAAAATTCTTCTTCCTCGCCTAATGAACTAGGAAGTTCAAGCATGAAAAACTGAAGAACTTGTTCCCTCTCCATCAAGGGTCGGCAACTGGCAGACCGCGGTCCCGATCTGGACCCGAAAAAATAAAAAATAAAAAAGCTCTGCATGAGCCAGCAAGAAGAATCTGCAGAAGCAGCGTGGCGTGTATGCTGGATGCTTAAAAACCACCAAAAGCCATTTTAAGATTCTGAAATAGTAAAAGATTGTATGTTAGAGGTGACCATGTCACTTTTTGAAGAGAAGGCTACGCCATTGCAGTTGATGAATTATGTGACATTGTTGATGATGAGCAAATGTCCGTTTTTGTTCGATTTTTCGGCATTGAAAGTAAAGTATTTAGGGATGAATTGCTAGCAATATCGCTGTTTAAATGCGAGGCTAGTGGAGAAGGTTCCTTCAAGAATTTGGATGACTTCGCGGCAAAATCAAACATTAGTTACTATAAAATGGTTTTTCTTAACTAACGGGGCTCCTAGGATGATAGGCAAAGAAAAGTGAAAAGAATCAGGGATAAGAATTTCGGGTTACTATTTCACCCGAGCGTAATTTACCAGACAGCCTTTTGTGGCAAATTCGGTGCTACATTAAAAGGCATAATGAACAGCTTGGTCCAGTTGGTCAACTTTATGAGGTCTTATTCTGATCTTCAGCAAGAACAGTTCAAGGAATTTTTGTCTGAATGTGATTCAATGTATTTTGACTTACTGCAACACAGCAATGTTTGTTGGCTAAGTAAAGGCCGAGTGATTGAACGTTTCTGGCAAATAAAAAAAAGTAACCTTCTTCTTGAAAAAAATACGCAGGAAGCAAGGAACTACTTGGAGTTCTTAGCAAACGAGTGCAATATGCTAGCTGTGGGTTTCCTGAAAGACATTCTGAAATATCTAAATGCACTCAACACCGAGTGACAAGAAAACAGGAAGTTAATATGTGACCTGCTTTCCGTCGCAAGCTGATTATCTTTGAGAAAGATATTGAAACTCAAGAATTTATTTATTTTATAACAATCTTGAATATAAACACTGCAGTGATTTTAAGTTATATGTAGGATCTTGGGAATGAATTTGCAGCACGATTTTAAGACTGCAGTCGTTATTATTAAAATAGCCTTATAAAATTTTTTAACGGTAGAATGGATTGATGTGGCTGCGAAGTTGTTCAGTCTTTCAAAGCCTACTACAAATAGAGATAATCAACTTCTAAGAAGATTTTTTCTTATAAATGTACAATACTGCATCCACTGAAGAATTTTGGGGTAAATATATTTCGGAAAAGTATGAAAATTGCAAAAAAGTGGCTACTAACCTAACTTGCCGACCCTTGCTCTACATCTTCAAATAAATTCCTCCTGTTTTATTTTGTAAACTCGCAGGTTTGCACCCTCTTTATGCCTTTTCTGTTAAAAATTTTGGATGAAGGTTTCGCTGAGATGGTAAGAAAGAGATTGAGTCTTCTGTCCTTTTCTAATTAAATCTAATAAAAAAAGAAAATTAAATTTACTTATATGGAACACGTTAATCACCGGCCTGGATATCTTCAGAGGGAACTAAGTATTTGGCACAGGATACTCGAAGTTGTTGCTAAAAGAATTAGGATTTGACTGCTCTTTGAATTATAACGTTTCAAACTCAAGAAGAGTATTAGCGAATTGTAGAGCTGAGTACTCTAAAGTTGTGTTTGCTATAAGCCCTAGGTGGTTGACCATTGAAATGTAACAAACTTACAGATAATATGTTTTGTGTGATATCTTCTTCTTCTTCTTTAACCCTCATTGCGCCCAGTATTGGGCATAGGTCTCCCTCAAATAAAGGAATGAGGGGTATTTGGCATTAAAAACGCCACGCTTGCCATTGCGTGTTGGCGAGTTTGGTAAGGGATGGGGTAGGTAGGGGAGATGGGTAGGTGTAAAGGGTAGGAAATGATTTTCCCCAGAAGTGGAGGTAGGGGCAAATCATTGCTCGCATAAGACAGGGTCGCGTCCCTGTAATAGGTCTGTTCCATGCCGGGATCGCATAGGAGTACCTATCTGCTACCTAATTGTGTGATATATAAAAATTAAAATCTGGCTGCATTGCAATATAAAATTCATTAGAGTTATGTGGTATTCCAAATTAGCATGTGAACTGTGGTCGCCCATAAGTAAGATACCTAGAAAATTGTTGATGAATCTAATAAAGAAAGCAAAGTTCTTCAAGTTCTGTGAAAAGATTTTTGCGGACGCCAGTTTATGCCCGAGGGGCATATCTATATCTAAATTTTGACCGCGTTGGTTATGAAAGAACTGAAATGGAGCACGTAGGTACTTGCAGCATTTATCGTACTGTAAGCGTTATCATTTTATCTCTTTCATTTGAAGTGATTTAACTTTCTATGACTATAGTTGGCAAAATATTTTTATATGTATCGTTGGCACCATAAACATATTCCAATTATAGACAGTTTTTCACATAACAATAAATTTATTTGTTAGTTTTATTGAAGTCCATCAATCCACCGGTGAAGCTGTTTTCCGACTTTCGTAAAGAAACCTTTTCATTTTCCAAGAATTTTTCAGCCAATCCTGCAATTGATGAAACTCATTAAATCTATATTCTAATTACACTAAAAATTGAAAGTTAGTTTCCCGAATTTTTTGAAGTTAAATCGAATATTCGTTTCTTGAGTTTCATTAAATAACTTTTAAATCTTTTGTACGTCCGTACATTCTGTATTTATATATCCTACAGTGTTGTTTAAGAAGGTGTTCATCTTTCATTCAGTTAAATATCGGTGAATAGTTGCTTCTGATACATTATATTCTTAGCAGTTGTAAGGGTAGAGCTTTCTCTTTCAAGGCACCCGAAATTATGTTTTTCCTTTCTCTAGGAAGATTTTCTACTTTTTCGTATACATTTTCGTGGTATCTTGTATCTGAGAAAAAAATCAACGTTAAGAAGGCTAACCGAAAAACTCAGTTCTTTATGTTCTCGTAAAAGGACAGAGGAATAATAACACCTATGTCAAATAAGCTCAAAATACACAGAATTTGATGGTTCTAAAGCAAAATGAGAAAATGTTTCACTTCTATATTTTAGTAAATGATAGGTCTGTATTTAATTAAAAACTATTTAATTTTTTAAATGATTATTGCCTGCTTTCGTAAGTATGAATGAATTGTATTTACTACATAGCCCCACCATGAAAAGGATGGCAATCTTCATAACAGAATACTTGAAATCAAATTAATAGAAAAAATGTAAATTGTGGATACCCCGGAAAAATCTCCTTTCTAACCTTACTTTAATTTTAAAGAGGAAAACCTGGTGTAGTTAGCTCTTTGAGAAAAATAAAAAAGGAACAAAAAACTAAGAGAGACTCATTTGGTCTAACGATGTAAATTTTGTTATTGATATCTGACGGCAGCTTTCACTTTTTCCCGTTTCTTGGCGTGGTAGCGTACGTATGGGTTGCAAAGCTCGACGTCGTATCTGCATCTACCCCCAAAGAAAAAATCCTGTGGACACTGTGTACAATTTCACCTTCCTCTATTTTCACCTTGGCTAGACGTAGTACACAGGTATCAAATGAAGTACCTTCCCCAACGACCACTGAATTCTTTTGATATTCTTGCTTCTGACTAGTACCAAATCACCTTCCTTCAGCGTGCGTCGTCCTCGTAACGTATTAACGTAGTTTAATCGAAATCGCATTTTTTGCGCCTCAGTCATCTGGAATTCCGGAAAACTTACATTTACTTACAAAAGGGATCTAAGAATAAAGCTGAGGTAAGAGGTTCTAAATCTTGGAAATTTTCGCTAACGTACATGAGACGTCGTGCATGCATTGTTTCTGCGATTGTCTGAAGAATAGCCTAGACTTCCCCAGAATTAAGCGTATCTTTTCCCATTGTCCGTTTCAGCATATGCTTCGTCGTGCGTATAAGTCGTTCTCACCATCCGCTACATCAATTGAACGTGACAGGCGAGAAACGAAATTTAATTCTGGAAATCTTTTCTTTACTTTGTATTAAACTTCACTCGGTCATTTTAAACAAATTGTGTGTACCAAGAAAGTTGTTATAATAAATTGTATCCGGTCTCCTGTATTTTTCACAAAATCGTTCCAAAGCGTCAACGAAAGCGGACGTACTAATCTTCTTTACAATTTCAAAGTGGGCTGCACGATACACAGCAGAGGTACAAATCACTAACCACACGTTTCCGTTTTTCGAAATAAGTGGCTAAATCAAGCCCTACTACCTCAAATACCTCAGCGTCTTTTATAGGATTGAGTGGAAGGAAAACAGGACCTGCTTTAGCTGAAAATCTCACACAATGGTTACAGTTGTAAATTATGCTGTGAATCGTGCATCGTTCTCTCAGAATCTAATATTGTCATCAGAAATCCAATACCAGGATGACAATAGGACCGGTAAATTTTACGTACAATATGTTTTACCTGTTCTCTTTTATTGGTACTAGTACGGAAAAACGATAATCACCTAAATTTTTGTGATCGATCAAACGTGTCTTCACTCGCAATATATCCCTTTCGTTCTCGTATATCTTCAATCTAATAAATTTTGATCTTTCTTTTGCAGTGAATTCTTCACGTTGAATTTGGGATATAAATATTAGCTCTGAATCATGGAAAGAGACCCTGGCTTCTTGTCGTCGTCTTTCCTACAAAATTTATTGTGTAGAGATTTTCGTAGGTAAGCCGGGAAAGAGTTTGTCACACAAGCTAATACAGTTGGACTAGGAATTTCTTTCGCTCTCACTGTATTTTGTCAGATTTTAAATTCAAGAAATTTCCAATCTTCAGCCCTACTCATTTCATTTAAACAAACGTTCCCCACTGATCATTTCTTCTGATCTAAACAAGGGCTGTGGAGGAATCCATACCAGTGAAATTCTCGTGCGCCTTTTAAATTAAATGATTTTCTCACCAAATTTACAGCCCGTACTCCAGTTATGCATCCCATTAGCTCTTGTTTTCGAATAGCTATTTCTTTGACTGGGGCGAGCCGTGACTTGGCAAAACGAGTTGTACGCTCACGCACCTTTCCATTTCCACTCGCAAAAATACCACAGTGGAATAGGCAATTTTACAGTTGCTTTTTCATTCTCTTTACCTATAGATAAGCGAGGAATTCGTAATTGTTCCAAGTTCTTTGTTTCATCATACCACTTCTAAACATCCGAGTTCCAGATTCGGGGAGTTCTTTGTCCCATTTTAGCTTGTTTAGCCACGTTCGTTTGAGCAGGAATTTTATAAGATGCAGGATTGGACAGGTGAATCCAATAGGATCGAATACTTTTTAGGTTGTGGAGAGAATCGTGCGTTTAATAACCTTATCAGGAATTATAAAATTTTTCATGTTGACATACAGTACGTCGTCCTTTCTATCTCATATGAGTCCATGCACTGAAATATTTCTCATCTGCTGATCATCATTGTTGTCCTCATTGCAAAGTCATATGTGTGTCTTCTAAAGTTATACAATCATCCATCTAACGAGAATTAAATATTTATCTCTAAAATTTCGTTCTTCCATTGGTAGCGAATTTAAGTGATAGAAAATAACCGCTGCTATAATGAAGGGACTACATGTAGTACCAAACATTACATGAACGTGCCTGAAATTTACAATCTTCTTCATGTCTTTATTTTTCCACCACAAAAAAATTTTATGGTTTGGAAAGCTTTCTTAATTTTCGCCTAAAACACAAATTTCTTTTCAAGAAACCGTTGCATTATTTGAGGAGTCAATTGAATGTAGTTTTGAGGTGTCGAAGACTGACCAAACGGAAGTCATAATACTATCCTTAACTACAGATCGATGAGGGGGGTAATGCAGGTTCTCCCTTGGTTCAGGTTCACTTGTTTTTCCAATAAATTTTACAACTTCCCATTCTTTAAAAATAGAATTGTACGCATTGTAAAATCCGGTTCGAATTAATTTTCTTATTGCTCTCTGAAGACGTTTAAGTGCCACATCTCGATTGGTCGATTAGTTTTCCACGGAACTTTCACACGTATCTTTCCTGATCGTCTCGTGTTATATTGTAAATAAATCATTCTCTGGCCAGCTCATTCTCCTATTTTATTGATTTTTCTGTAGCAAGATCCTTAATTCTCAAGACATCTAACTCTACAATCTTGTCGCACTTACGTCAGCTATATACATAGATAAGCACAATGTGTTTACTTATTTTCTCTTTTCATTCTCCTTTGAATATATCCCAACTTTTTTTTTAGCAAAATCCAACCCAGTTTAGTATTTAAAGTAGTGTAATTCAAGCGTTTAATCTCTCCAAGGATGAGATGAGAGTATATATCTCCTTATGCAAAGAAATTTTGGTCGAATAAAAAGGTGATTAAGAATACATATAGAGATTTTATCATTGCCATGAAGGAATAAAGAATCTGCTGCGACGTTATACCAACGTTTTACAAATGGGAGAGTACGTTGTACAATAAAATGTACTCTAGATCACACTAATTTTATTTTCATTATTAAAAACTTCTTAAGGTAAATAAAGTACATCTCTCTTTCTAAATTAATAAAGATGTCTAACCGTCACGTTAAAATTCTTCTCATCGAGGAAGATAACCTCATACCATTCGATGATTCAAGTTATATGCTTCTGCGCTTCCCGTCATTTTTGTAATCCTTGATATTTGCGGGTCATTTCCTTTCATTGAAAGTTTTTATGCCCGACAGATAATACACACCCTGTAGTTTATAGCCCTCCTGGTATAAATCTGCGCTGATTTTTTAGAGTTCCCCGAAGTTTAGCTGGATAGAAGGTTGGTTTGGTGTGGCCAAATATCTGTTAATTATACTGGTGGGCACTTAAAGCTCCCTCGCGACTTTCAGGCTACTTCTCTTGAAATATTAAAAACCAATTTTTGGTGCAAAAGTGAAACAAAACGAGCTCACTGATTCATTCTTCGGCTATAAAGCTTTACTTTTGATCAAAATTTAGATTAGCTGTAGTATGCATTTCCTTTTGTGATTATGTTCGCTTTTTTGACAAGATAAGGCTCTCGCAAAAAGCAAGACATTGTTCTAGAGCAGCTAATAATTCTATTACCTAAGAAACTCAAGCTCCTAGTATCAAAGACGTATGTTTTTCAATTTTTAAATAATTTTTTTTGATAATAATTTGTCAATTTGAAGCTTCAGATTACAAGTCCCTATTTTAGTTAATTTTGCAAATTAAATATCCTAAATTGACTAAATCTGTGGTGCCATTCAATCTAACTCACCTCGGAGGTAAATTTAATCTGTGGCGCTTTGATATCAAACCTTTCGGAAGTTCACTACCCCTGATGGACGATATTTCTGTTCTTATGACCACATTAACGCCAGCTCTAACAATTGCTGTTGCTGGTTCCACTCAAAATGCGTTTCCTTGCCTGATGAAGAAGTCATCGCTTTGGGAAAATCTTTTACCCCATGGACCTGTCATGAGTGAACAAGTGGCTGCATCTCAGCCTGATGACCCTTCATAAAACCCAGTCAAATATCAATATTGTAGCAAAACCTTCAAAAAGGCTGGATTAAAAGTACAAGGAACAGCTTTTATTGTCCCAAGCTATTGTCTCCGATTCGGATGAAATGTCCAGTACTCAGGATGTAGTCGCAAAGGAACCAGAATTATCGCTGCATACTCCTGTCTGATGCAATCAACGCATGTGTGGAGCGAATTGATTCTCCTTCCACTGCTTTCAAGTGCCAATTAAAAATAGTAAATCCTTGACGTACAACGTGAAGAAGAACATTAAAATGTAAGCTATTTCTATAGTTCAGTCCGGCACCTACTCTACAAGCTTATCTAAAGAGTTGATTGCAAGATTGTTGTAGGTGACATTAACGGAGTTATTTTTTTACTTTAGATACATATTTAAACATGATTCAATTAGAAGCTCTTAAGCATCAAGAGTCTTTTGCTTGGTTAACCGTCCTCCTTTCTTTAGCATTGGATACCTTTCTGGATTAATCTTTTTGTGTAGTAATAGGACTTCGTCTGGATTTTAAAGTCTGTAAATCCTATCAATGCATTTGTGGTATAAACGTGGAAAACAATGGATACCATGATCTTACATTGCAGGAAAATTACAAGACGTTACTACCGCCATCACAAAATAAAGTAACCAAACGCACAATACATTCTACTAATACACCTTCATTTCTGGAACGTAATGGCTTAAGTCGAAATAAGGAGAAACGCCTCGATGGAATGACTTTTGCCATGGAGGAAGGCAAAAGTTCTTATTTGCGACTTCACTTGATTTGATGCAATGACCCCTCAATTTAGCTTTAAGGAACCAGGCGCTGTTTCTAAAAAATCCCTAAAGTACAAGAGTCTCATTGATCAAGGTTACCTTTTTACTCCTTTTGGCGTAGAAACTTTTGTAGCCTGGTGTGATAAAGCTATTTCTATTTTTCTCTTGATAATTATATTGGCCTCCGTCTCAATTTAATTCCTGGTGATTCTCATTCCCTTTTTTGTTTAGCTCAACGTATTAGTTTAGAAATTCAACGCGTTAATGCTGCCAGTATTCTGAGGACGTTCCCTCCAAGCACCCCCAAGGATGAAATTTTTCTTTTAATTTATAATTACATGTTATTTATTGTTAAACATACCAGAAGCAAAATGTGAAATAAAAGCTAATTAAACATAAATATTTCTGTTTGAATACAGTTTGGAACAGTTATGGTATAACTATTACAACAGTTGACAAATTATTTTTGATACAATGCTACTAGATCGTTTTAACTAACAAAAGTCATAAATGTGATAAAACACTAACTGACATTTTGCCGTTATAATGTTCGGTAGAATTCGAATAGTAGTTTCATTGTGCAAATTAAGCAATGATGTTACGGCAAAATTTTGTTACAACAAAAGAAATTTACATGTGGGGTTTTGTTATAAAGCACAAAACAAACCTTCCGAAGAACTACATCGCTTTCGACACACAAGATTGATAACTACAGCCTGCTATTTGGCGGCTATCGGGATATTTTCCGTAAGTATAGGTTACGCGGCTGCCCCCTTTTATAGGAAGATCTGCCAAGCGTACGACAAGAACGGCAAATTTGCGCACCACCTCTACGACCCAGATAAGGTGGAAAAACTGGCGCCTATCAAAGATCGGCTCGTAACGGTGCAATTCCACGCCGACATAGTATCGAGCATGAGGTGGAATTTCAAGCCCCAGCAGCGGGAAATAACGGTAAGCCTACAAGTGTTTTGGACTGTTGGTTAAAATTCTACTTGCAGGTAGCACCGGGTGAAACGGCCCTGGCATTCTACACCGCTATGAATCCTAGCAACATTCCCATCACGGGAATCAGCACCTACAGTATCCTTCCGATCGAGGCTGCCCAGTACTTCAACAAGATCCAGTGCTTCTGCTTCGAAGAGCAGCAGTTAAATCCTAGAGAACAGGTAGTGCTGCAATTGAGCGTAATTCAACTGACTCAATCGATATGTTCTAGGTGGATATGCCGGTGTTCTTTTACATCGATCCTAAGTTCACTGAAGATCCGCGACTAATATATGTTAAGGAGGTTATTTTGTCGTACACATTTTTTGAAGCTAAAAGTTTCCTTAATTAAGTCAGAAGTGACATGTACGTTCTATAGTAGTTGTATAACTGAAATAGTATACTTAGTTCTACCAATAAGAATATTTTTTATAGAAATCCACTAGTATGGCATTAAAGACATGATTGTTCGAGCATCTACTTACTGTCAATACTACTAATGTTAAAATTTGTAAGACATCTTTAATTTCTCTATCAACTCGTAGGACACCCTGGCACACTCATGGCTGTACTTTTCATTAGGAATTGTAGATGTTCATCTCGTTTGAGCTCTAAAAACTTGGTTCTTGGTGAGTTGCTCCATATTCTTCAATCTTTGCTTTATTCTAGCCTGTTGTTTGTCTTTGCTTCTTCGGTTATTTTTTTCCACGTATCTTGATCTTGTATCTACTCCAACTTCTTTATATCTTCTAGTGCTTGATCTTTCCACCTGCGTTTCGAACTATGTTTTCCTCTGGTGATCTCTAGTGTCCACATTTTGGATTTTTTACTTTTTTGTTTTCTTCCATTCTTATATGTCCGTACCGAAATCTTTGCACTTTTATGATCTTTACTATACCTTCTTTTAGAATGGTTTTTTATTTTAAAGTTTATTAGTCTTCTATATTCGCCGTCTGCAACTTTCTTTAGTCCGTATATTATTCTGATAATCTTTCTTTCGAATATTTTTAGCTTTTCCTGTTCTAAGTTTGTGAAGTTCATCGTCTCTGCACCATACTTATACTTTTACTTTCCATAATGTTTTTGTATTTATAATAAGTTTTGTGTCCCGCTTGTACTCTGTGATCTATCTCAATATTTCTGCCACTTTTGCTATTAATTATTATTCCTAAGTATTTAAAATTGTCTACTATCTAAAATTCAAAATTTTCTATTTGTACTTTTTTAGTTGTTGTTTTCCTATTTTCTCTGTATTTATGTGTTTGCTTTTTTCTTGGTTTATTGTTTTTTCTTTGCTTCTGTTCGATTTTTACAATTGCTTCTTTTAGGCTTTTCCTATCTCTAGCTAGCACAGTGGGATCGCCTGCGTACGCAACTACTTGTATCGCTTTATTGATTATTGTTCCTTAAAATTGCACTCTTGGCTACTACGTCTGGTGCTAGAATAAATAATGTTGTTGATAACCCGTCTCCTTCTTTACACCTAAATTGATTCCAAAATCTTCAGTTTCTCCTTTGTCGTTTTAGATTATCAAATGCTTGTTTGAAGTCCATATACACAATTGCAGTCCAATTCCATGTTCATAGAACTTTTAGGCTATTTGCCTCACTATATATACAACATCTATGGTAGACCTACCTCTTATTGGTAATCTCCCAATTGTCTCCGTGTACTTCATTAGTTTTTTATTTAGTAGTGTGGTCAATATCTTATGTATAAAGTTAAATAAGGTAATTCCTGTAGTTGCACAAACCTTTGGGTCTCCCATCTTATTTATTGGTACTATTATTCCTTTTTCCCACCCGCTAGGCACCTTTTTGTCTTAAAATTTCTCCGCCGTGTTTTATCAATTCTTTGAGTATGTTATTCTTTCCTCCTGCTTTTCTCGTCTTAAGCTGTGTATTGAACTCTCTTCAGTGGGTATGTCCAAATTCTTTATTTTCTGTGTTGTTTTTTAATTTTCTTTCTTCTATCACCTTACTACTATCGTAGTATTTTCTTAAAATTATTTCTCTACTCTATGCTACTTATATTTGTTGTATTTCTTTTTATATTTTGTTATTTGACATATCTATACAGCTTTGTGTTATTTTTATTATCTTTTTCAATTGTGATCATTACTTCCTCGAACAATTTTGTTTCTTTCTTTTTAATAATTTCGTACTGTCTTTTCTAATTTCTCGGTATGACGTACGGTCTACTTCATTTCCTGATCTTACCTATTTTAATCTAGCGGTTTTTTTCTGTGTTATTACTCTGTAGTCTTTATCAAATTATTAATTCATATTTTTCTGTATTTTTTTTACCTATTACTTTATATTGCCCCATTTGTCTTCTACATTTTCATCTTTTGGCTTTTTTGCTGATTGTTTTTTAATCTCCTCTTCACATAGTGCTTGCTTTTCTGTTAGCATTTTAGTTTTCTATTTCTTTCTCTTTCTTTGTTTTTTCTTTTTGTTACCTTTCTTAACTTTAGCTTCGCGTTCACTAGGATGTGGTCTGATTCCACATCTGCTCCTCTTAACGATCTTACATCCTTTATCATTTTTTGTCTTTTTTAGTTATTAGAATGTAATCTATCTGGCTTCCTGTAGTTCTACCAGGGATTAGCCATGATAATTTATATTTTATTTCGTGTTGGTATTTTGTGCTAACTATGTACATATCCATTTCTACTGCTAAGTTTTCTAATCTTGTTTCATTGTTATTCGTTTTGTCATGCATCGTTTCTCTTCCAGGTACTGCTCTCTAGTATTTATTCTTTTTTTTCCATCTTTGCATGGAAATCTCCCAGAAGAATGAGCGTGTCGCGTTTTGGGGTCTCTTCACAGATCTTTCCTATTTGTCATAAAACCCACCCTACTCTTTTTTAGCTGCTAACTCTGTTGGCGCGTAAGCGTAAGAAATTCTTCCATTTATTCTCTTAGATTCAATTAAATTTCCTCTCGGTTTCTTATTTATCAAAAATGTCGTGCATCTCCATCTCTGTACGGCAGCTTATTTTTTTCTTTATCAATCCTATTCTATTTTATATTTGATTTTTTATCTAGCAACTTTCTCCATTTTTATCATAGCTAACAGAGTTTTCATATTCCAAATCCCTATTCGTACTATTGTGTTTTTTTTTTCTGTTTGCCATTTTACTCATTTTTTTTCATTGCCTTGTCATTATCTTCTTTGCCTTGTTTAACTTTGCTTATTAATTTTTTCGTTTTCGTTTTGAGTACCTCACTCTCCATTTATTCACCGTTCGCTTCTTGTTACATTGGTTTACGTTTTCTTTACTTACATTATTTCCAAGATCCTCTATTCCGTACATCTCATTATTTACAATCATCTTATTGTATCTGAGATAGGATTTATGTCTTTCTTGTCTTGCCTTTTTTAATTAGGATATAAAACGTTTACTTTCCTCATACCTTTTGTGTAATCATTATTAATTCAGATATCTTTTCCTTTCAGTTCTGTAGTCCGTTCAACTATTTCTATTTTCTTGTTCCACGTTTGTAGCTTAACAAGGATCGGTTTTCTCTTGTTTGGCTTGAAAGTCTTTATGTCCACATCTGGGTTAATTTCTACTCAAATTTTTGTAAGCATTCCCTGTACTTTCTCTTCTACTTCTCCCTGTTTTTCCTTATGTATATCTGTCAATCGATATTATTTCTCCTTATCTCCTCTTCAGCTGTTCCATGCTTTCCTCCTAATACTTAATTTTTTTTTAATATTTAGTTTTCTTGTTTCGATTCACTTATTTTGTCTTATTTTGTATTCTTTTCTAATTTTTCTTCGTCCGGTGTTAATTTTGTGTTTATCTGTACAAACATTCTTTTTATTTCTTCCATATCCTCGTTTTCAGATTTCATTTTACTTTGTTGGTTTTATTTTTTGATTCCGTTTTCTACGCAATTTTTAATTTTAAAAATTGTAAGTGCGGGTCGGTACTTTGTTTACTATTGAATGTGACTATGAGCCGTCAGCTGCTTTGTTACCATTAGTACTACGGAAAGAGGCCGACTCCGGTCGACTCGATGAAAACCAATTTCTCATCAGTATTTATTATTGTAAAATTGCCGATTTATACGACATATTTTGTAATACCACCTTCAGTTTGTTAGTATCAATCCCAAAAGTTAGTAAGCCCTTGCTGACGTGAATTTTTACCATTCTATTTACTTTTGCATATAATCTTAAATGTTCTAAAAAAGGTTTTGTATAAAAGCATAAAGCAAAATTAATTACTAAATAACTAGATTTCTTATTACTAGTTTAAATTTCGGGAACAATATTCTAGCGTCCAGCAATGTTATCCACTAGTAGACATCATATGCAAAGCCCTAGAAGAAAAACTATATTGTAGTGTAGCTTTTTTAGGCACTAGTCAAGTCTTTGACAAAATTTGGCACCGAACATTATCGTTCAAAATTAAAATAAAATATTTCCACCAATATTTTCAGATATTTAATTAATATCTGAATAATAAACATTTTTAAGTAAAATTTAAGGAAGTATTTCAAATCTATTCTATAAAATAGGGTCTCTACTAATGACGGTTACCCTATATAGCTGATAAATCCAAATTTTGTTAGACATGAATTATAAGGTTACCTATACTATCTGGAAGTTTAGTTAAACAATTGCAGAACACAAGTTAATAGACAGAAGTTAAAACACGCTACACTTGCATTAAATCGCTTGTTCTGCCCAGAAATTTAACTTAAAAACTCACCCGTTTCACAAACCAATGAAGCAAGATACCTAGGGCTGCTTCTGGACAATATTATTGTGTTACATAAATAAGGAGACAAAAAGATATTGCGAACTACCGTCTTATTAGTCTCCTTTCCCATCTCTATAAATTAAAAAAAAAATAGCGACAAGATTAGAAAAGAAACTAGACATGTACCACCCCATAGAACAGGTAGGATTCAGAAAGGAATTTGAAACCAACGATCACCTGCAAGCTTTGAAACTATTTATAAAGAAAAGCAATGAGTATAACATACTGATAGTACTACAAAAAAGCTTTTGATACAAAAGATTTTTTTTATTAATATAATTAGTTAGCAATCAGAATTTACAACAAAATTCTTTACGCTAACGTGCTGACGGAAGAACTAGATAGTTTCTCCTTAACGTGATGAGGTCTTCTCCAGTGACAAGTCCTTTTAAACATTGTTTAGATCACTAGGTCAGTTCCGCTCAAGCCTTTTCGCATTTACAAAAGAGGTTCAGGAGAATGTTGGTGTGGTTTGCTAGCTTTATGTGGTAAGTAATACTTTTTTCGGTTATGACATCTTTGAAATATGGTACTTTCAAATCTGTGAAATGAATGTTTCATTAGAAATATACTAATTTTAGATTGTAAGCAATATTTTTGATTGGTTTTTTTATATTATTGCCATATTCGACTTACTTACAAGGTACAACCTCAGTATTCTATATCATAAACCCATATTTTTTGAAGATTGTTTTGTAAATTACTAGTTTTCAAGTGGTAATTTAGACATCCTGCCAAGTAACCATTGCAGTTGATTTACTTTCAGATCTATTTGTTGACGTTCTTTAACCACGCGTTGTTTCCATATTAATTTGTTACCTAAATGCACCCCTAGCTATTTTGCACTAGATGATGTAAGTTATTGTATGTTATTGAGATAAATATGAGGGAACTGGTCTTTACGCAGGGTGAAGTTGATTTGTACAGATTTATCTTCGTTGATCTTAATTTTTCACTTGTGTGTCTACGTTTGTATTTCATTTAGATGAATTTGTAGAGTAGTGATTGCTAATTGTAGGTCATTGTTGGTAGAAAGGATAATAGTGTCGTCACAAAAGTGCCCATTGTAGTATTATTATTTACTGGTAAATCTGAAGTGTTCAGTACATATAATAAGGGTCCCAGGACACTACCCTGCGGTACGCCAGACTTGATCGGTTGCATACCTGATACATCTTCATTGACTCTTGTTCTAAAATGTCTATCATTTAAGTAAGATTTTAGGAAACTATAATATGTTATAGACAAGAATGTTCGGATTTTGTATAATAGGCCCGAATGCCAAACTTTGGCGAAAGCTTTACTTACATCTAAGAATACCCATGTACAATATTTTTTGTCTTCAAAAGTTTTATTAATTATGTGATAGATTATATGGTTTCTTGTATCGTAGTGTGATTTTGACGAAAGCCAAATTGATGTTGTGTTATCCATTCTTCGCTGTTAGGATCAGCAACTATTATTTTCAATACAAGTCTTTCCAAGAGTTTTCAGATGGTAAACAACAAGCTTATTGAGCGATATGAGAATACGTTGTTTAAGTCTTTGCCCGGTTTAGGAATTAATATAATTTCCGCAGCTTTTAATTGCTTCGACCAGTAATTTAGTTTAAGGATATCATTAAAATGTATGTAGGTAATGTTAAACCTTTTTTGGCAATACTTTTAACATTTTGGGTGTCACACCATCTATGTCAGGTGTTTTGCGAAGGTTCAGTTGTTTGATTTCTTTGTTAATCTCTCTAGGAGTAAAAAATGTTATTCCCGGACTATTGGTTGGAATGTTACTTAATTACTCTATCTCGTCATCGGAGACGTCATTATTGGGGGTAAAGACTTCCGTAAGGTATTTTACAAACCATTTAGCCTTTTCTCATCACTTATGTCCCATTATGAATCTGAGTCTGCTTCATTCAATTTGGGGAGCACTTGGTTTTTGGGCTTTCTTGCGTTTTTTCGGCTTTCAGATTGAGTTGGCATATCTGTTGAGGCTAGTAATATAATCATGAAAAAATTAATTTTGTACTTGTTTAACTTTATGTTTCAGCTAATTGCTTAGTCGATTAAAAGTATTTTTATTAGCAGGTGCTTGGGTCCGGTGCGTCTGATATCTCTATTATATCCTAGTTTACTTTTTCAATTTTTTTTTTCTAATTCTAGAAATCGTACTAGATTTTACATCAAACGTTGCCAGGGTCATTTCATATTTTTGATAGCTTACCGTAAACCAGTACTTTCGTACTCTTTCTTCAAGCTCTAATCTAACCGCTAGCGAACTCGGAGTACTGGAAACTAAGGGTCATTTTTTTATATTCTCTGCCATTTAGAAAGTAAGTCGCGCTGGCCAGACAGGTTGACGAGTACCTATTGGTCGGCGGGAGGTATTTTATTTTCCTCCTACCCACCGGCATGTCGGGTCGAGTGTTCCCCTATCCGCCATATAGGGATTACAGGCTCCCCCGGGGGATCTCCATTCATACCCATTCAAAATGCAGATATCTTAGGAACTAAAACCAAATGACAATTGGGTGATAGAAAATCAAGAACTTGGCGAAAATTTTTCTAATTTTGTTTAACGAGGCGAATTTCCACTTTAGTGGGTGTGTTAATAAGCAAAATTGTCGCAATTGGAGCATAGAAAATTCTCAGGTTATTTAAAACGGCCTATGCATACCCAAAGAGTAACAGTGTAGTGTGGATTTTATACTGGTGGAGTAATTAAGCTACTCTTTTTTGAAAATAGAAATGCAGCGACTACCAATGATAAACGTTATCGTGAAATAATAGTGGAGTTTTTGTGCCCGTATAGTGGGCGACTCACCTTCTAAAACAGCGAAGTCAATTGACCACGAAGAACTTACTATTTCAGACTGAAGTTCATGTTGTGAAAATAAAAACGATTCCTGAATTAAACATAAAAATTTGAAGAGTGATCGACAAAACTGAGCGAAAAAGTTATCGAGAACTTTGTTAGAATAATTCAAAATATCGAGTAAGCCGTAAGGGTTATTGTCAAACATTCTATTCCACAGTTAATGGCAATGTTTTCCATTTCAATGTCACGACCAACAAACAAATAAAATGTTTTTTTTAAAGTAAATCCTGCGCTTTTTTTGGGACACTATTTACTCATACATTTTTGATAATTTTTAAATTTATTCCCTTTTTTTCTAGTATTTGTATCTTTTTTTACTGTTTTACTAAAACTGTTTTCTTCAATATGATATACAGCTAAATTTATTTTAATTATTAGGTACATACATTTTTCAAAATGGTCATTTTAGGCCCAATTTCTTTTATTAATGAAAAGGTGCTTGAACAAATAATGCCAAACCCTTAATAAATTACAGACAAGTTATCAAAAAAAATGAATTTTATTAGAAAGTTATTTTGTAACAAAAATTAGACGTTTAATTGAAGCTTTAGAAAGCATTCAAAGTAATAAAGTCACTCTAGTTAAGACAAAGAAAAAGAGAGGTGAATGAAACAGGAGTTGGTTTTTGATGTCTTTTGGGACGCTTCAGAATGTGCTTATTAGTCCGTGAGGCAGGTAATAAATAAAGCGGGGTACCTGGAAAGTATTCCGAAGTTAATTATATTTTGGTATGTTGTTTATGGGTACTCTGTGGAGCAGAATCTGAAATGTTGACCTCGAGGACTCTGCTAACTTGGGGAAGCCGAAAAACATCGAAATTTTCAGTTTTTCGCTTATAATTTCTAAACCATGCATTGCATTTTAGCGGAATACACTTACAAAGTTGAAAAACATTAAATTTTCTTCAAATATTACTGGTCTTAGTTACCGAGATACAGTGGTTCAAAATACAACAAATTTGTCAAATTGTTGAAAATAGCAGAAAAATGCAGGCTTTTGCCCTATAACTTTTATTTTTACATTTCTATGTAAATTATGTTAGGTGTAGAACTTTTCACCCTCTTCGGGCAGGGGTATTGTTAGGGGAGTCATTATAATGGAATGACCTCGCGTAACCTTTTGTTCAGGTAACAGGATCAGGTATTAGGATAGAGTAAAAAACCGATCCCTTGTGACCCCTCCCGTCGCTCATAAATCCCCTTTTAACGATCTTTTTTTTACTTTTCTAAACCAGGGGTTCTTTTCAGTTCAGTTTTGTTGTAGCTGTTTGAAGTGAATATTCGTTGGTGACTTCTTATTTGAGTGAAATTGCAATGAGTTTTTCTTGAACTTGCTGTAATTCAAATTATTTTTGTGGTGGTGCTGAGTTAATATGGCATCTTCAATAGTGTTGTGTTTCATATGCGAAGAAAGTTTGACAGAACGTGAAGTGGCTGTAGTTAAAAAGAGAGGAGTTGCTAGGCTTCTTGCCTACAGGGTCAAACGCAAAAAGCCTGAACATCAACGGTTACTGGAAAGAGTGGAAGAAATTCACACGGCTTGTTTCTCGAGGAAAACAGTGTCGAGTGCCAGTTTTCCCTTGGACAGTTGCTTGATAAGGTACTTGAAAATTCTCGCCAACATGTTAAAACTGTAAAAAAGCGTCTGAAGGAGAAGTATAAAGATGACATAATTATTTCTAGTTCGCCCAACAGTGAGTGTCGTATGTGCTAAGAACATTGGCCACAAAATTTTGTTTGACAATTGGTACCTGAACAAAAAAAAGGAGACCCTCAAGAAGAAAAGGTGCAAATTATGAAGACTACACACAAAAATATCTTGCTCTTGCACATGCCATTGTGCTAACCGTGCAACTAAAATTAGTTAGTATTTAAATTGAAAATACGTAAAAACTTATAAAGTAGCTAAATGAAGAATAAAATTATGATGTGACGCAATTGGTCAGCGGACCTTACACCACCCTATCCGCCACCTTCATCCACGTAAAGTCGGCTGTGAGTGTAGAATTTAAATGATTGTGGAATGCGAGGAAGTGTAAGTATGCATATGTTAAGGGAAGGAAGAGGGTTGTGTGTGCAGGGGGGGGGGTTGCTACGTTTTTACGTGTTGAAATTTAGGGGCACCTGACATAATTTACAAAGAAATGTTGAAAAATGAAAATTATAAGGCGAAAACCTGCAATTTTTTGCTATTTTTGATAATTTGAGAAATTTGTTGTATCTTTGAACCACCGTATCTCGGTAACTATTGAGTCAAAAATACTTTGAGTCAGTGAAATTTGAAGAAAATTTAATGCTCTTCAACTTTAGAATTGGTATATGATTTAGAAGTTATAAGCGAAAAAATAAAAAAGTTCGAAAATTTAGAGGTTTTAGGCTCCCTCCAAATTAGCACAAGGTTCTCGAGGTCGAAAACTCAGATTGTACTCCGCAGACTGTCAAAATATCGTTAACTTCGGAATACTTTCCAGGTAGAAAGTACCTGTCTGCTTACTTACTAATTAGTTACAAATGATGGGTTTATAACTTTTTTAAATAATAAAGTTATATATTTTAGGAAAAAACGTAACAAATGTAAAATAACCTTCTAGCTGGATAAGTAACGAGGCTACACCTTTGCAGCCGTCTGCAGTGAAATGTAAATTAGCATGAGTGCATCTGAAGCAACGGCTCCGTATTTTACAGTTTCAACGTGCGCCACATCCTCAATTCGTTTCCATAACATATTTGGGCCTTGAAATGTCTAATGCGGCGGGATCTAGAACGTCTTCGCATGTGCTTATGGAAAAATTGTCAGCAAGGCTATTTACATCCGGAATGCACTTACGTAGCCCTCATAAAGTAGTTCATTGCAGCGCCCGAGCAAGTCATTGTCTCTATAAAAGTAGCTAGTTTAATATAGTTATTGCGGTAAAAGCAAACGATGCGATGAATTAATGGTAAGCAGCGCATTAAGGAAGTTGAATATCAATGAATGGCTAATCGGCAACTCTATGTAAAGAACAGGATGTCTTCTCGGCGCATTTTTATGTTTATTTTCTATTGGGTGGCAGATTTATGTTTTTAAATGCTAAGTTACAGTAAGAACACATAATTTTTTAGTTAATGGACCGTTAGAGTGTTAGTAAAATATTTTTTTATTTCAAACTAGTTCTTCCCCCCATATCAATCACTGTAAGCTCGAAACTGTGAGCACCTTTGCTTCGAGTGGTGAACAAAAAAATTAATATCAGATTGTTTTGTAAAACTTTTTGAACTTACTTTGAGTGGGTAGGTTGTATCGTTTAAACAATATATTTTCAAGTTGATGATTGACGCTTCATATCTTGTAAACTATATTACGTGTCATGAATTTTCCATCTGATTTCTTTTGACTAAATATCACTAAATTTTCTGGAGATGTTACTCGGGAAAGGGCTACATAAAGCTGTCCATGTGTGAAAACTTCATTTTCCAAATACAAAGCGACTTTATTCAGTGTCTGACCCTGACTTTTATTTATCGTCATCGCATAAGCTGGTCTTATAGGAAATTGTCTTCTTGTCAAATTGAATGGCCACACATTATTGCTTGTATGTAAATTCATTCGGTGGAGGAAAAACATTTCACCACGTTTAAGTCCTGAGATGATTTCTGCTTCAATCATACGACTTTTGAATGATTTACAGATGAGTTTAGAATCCAAGTGATGGATTAATATTCCTCAGAAGCATTATAGGTGTTCCAATTTTAAGTGTGAGTCGATGGGGAGGTAATCCACTGAGACTTTAAACTATTTAGATATTCGGTTGGGTAGAGATGAATATGGTTTGTATCGCTTATTGAATCAGCGCTAAGATATTCCATAGTTTGACCTGTTATTCTTGCAATTATAGCTGAATTTATCCGATCAACATCTTCATTCCTGGTTGCCAATATAGTCCAATCATTGATTTCTTCTCGGATTTCTTGAAGAAAATCATTGAACTCGTTCAAATCTCGGCATAGATTTGAAGGTAATTCGATCATGCCATCAGTATTTGGCTCAGTTCCATTTCCAATCCTTAGCAAATACTCAGTAAATCGTCTATTTTCATCTGATGATCCTTCGACTCTCATATTTATTGTCAAATTTCTCACGTTAATAGAAGGCCAAATTTTTGAACGTTTAATGCACGCATTAATCGCATTATAATCACATCCATTTTTAACAACAGGTAATATTTGTCTGAAATCTCCGCCAAACACTATAACTTTTCCTCCAAAAGGTGAGTCAATTTTAGTAATATCTCTAAGGGTCCGGTCGACAGCTTCAAACACATATCTGTTCATTACAGGGGCCTCATCCCATAGGATTAGTTCTGCACGCCTAATAAGTGTTGCAAGATCCGATTGAGCGCCAATAAAACAACTTGAGCATTCATTGATTTCAATTGGAATCTTCAATCTTGAGTGAGCTGTTCTTCCTTTCTTTAGCAGAAGTGCAGCTAAACCTGTCGATGCCAAAGCGATTGCTATTTTTCCTTTAGACCTCAAGGAAGAAAGCAGGAGATTATAAACGAAGGTTTTGCCTGTTCCTCCTGGTCCATCAAGAAAGAATAATTTGTGACGTTTATTCGATACACAATCTATTACTTCGTTATAGAATGACTTTTGGTCCGAATTTAGTCGACAGCTGTTTTGTTCAACGAAAATTTCTAGCGCTTGTTGATCATCATCATATTCTTCAGCCAATAGTCTGTTGAGGTCGTCAATTCTTTCAGTCAATTGAGGCATCGATTGGAAGGAACTCAAAGCGAAACCACTTGATGATAATAAATCATCGACTTCAGTCAATGCAACGTTAATAACTTGTTGGCGTAGGATATCACTTAATTCATTTAGATCGTTGATTGTTTCACTAACTCTTCTCACTAAGTCATGTGTTAAGTCAAATGTATACTTATCCCATAGTTCACCTGGATTTCTTGGGCTACAATACATTAATATATTTGCAAATAATCGCCTCATTTGCTTGGGATTTTGGTAAACACTTGATTATTCTAGAAGTTGGTCCCATTCACTATCACTTTCTAGCAAGCCCATTGCCTCACAGGTTTGCTTGAATGTCTCATATGTAGTTCCATTAATTGTTCTCATCTCTTCGAAGCTTTTGATTCCTCGTCTTTGCGTCAAAAGAAATCAATGGGGATGTGATATAAGTGATAAGACTGTTCGGTGATTATGGTGTGGTCACTGATAGTCTTAATCGCAGAACTGTTAGCGATTAAAGTATTTTAAAAACTTTTTGTCGAACAAAATCTTAAGATTGAAATCTGATCCAAACAAACAATTAAATAAATATTGTGGTAATAATCAAAACACCACTTCTTCTTCTTGAGTAAAGATCTGTTGATATCTATGTTAAGAACATTGGCCACCAAATTTTGTTTGACAATGGGTACTTGAACAAAAAAAAGGAGGCCCTCAAGAAGAAAAGGTGCAAGTTATGAAAACTACACGCAAAAATATCTTGCTCTGACACATGCCATTGTGCTAGCCGTGCAACTAAAATTAGTTAGTATTTGAATTGAAAATACGTAAAAACGTATAAAGTAGCTAAAGGAAGAATAAAATTATGATGTGACGCACTACCCTATCCGCCACCTTCATCCACGTAAAGTCGGCTGTGAGTGTAGAATTTAAATGATTGTGGAATGTGAAAAAGTGTAAGTATGCATATGTTAAGGGAAGGAAGAGGGTTGTGTGTGCAGGGGGGGGGGATGTTGCTACGTTTTTACGTGTTGAAATTTAGGAGCAGCTGACATAATTTACAAAGAAATGTTGAAAAATGAAAATTATAAGGCAAAAAACCTGCAATTTTTTGCTATTTTTGATAATTTGAGAAATTTGTTATATCTTTGAACCACCGTATCTCGGTAACTATTGAGTCAAAAATACTTTGAGTCAGTGAAATTTGAAGAAAATTTAATGCTCTTCAATTTTCGAATTGGTATATGATTTAGAAGTTATAAGCGAAAAAATAAAAAAAGTTCGAAAATTTAGAGGTTTTAGGCTCCCTCCAAATTAGCACAAGGTTCTGGGAGGTCGAAAACTCAGATTCTACTCCGCGGACTGTCAAAATATCGTTAACTTCGGAATACTTTCCAGGTAGAAAGTACCTGTCTGCTTACTTACTGATTAGTTACAAATGATGCGTTTATAACTTTTTTAAATAATAAAGTTATATATTTTAGGAAAAAACGTAACCAAATGTAAAATAACCTTCAAGCTGGATAAGTAACGAGGCTACACCTTTGCAGCCGTCTGCAGTGAAATGTAAATTAGCATGAGTGCATCTGAAGCAACGGCTCCGTATTTTACAGTTTCAACGTGCGCCACATCCTCAATTCGTTTCCATAACATATTTGGGCCTTGAAATGTCCAATGCGGCGGGATCTAGAACGTCTTCGCATGTGCTTATGGAAAAATTGCCAGCAAGGCTATTTACATCCGGAATGCACTTACGTAGCCCTCATAAAGTAGTTCATTGCAGCGCCCGAGCAAGTCATTGTCTCTATAAAAGTAGCTAGTTTAATATAGTTATTGCGGTAAAAGCAAACGATGCGATGAATTAATGGTAAGCAGCGCATTAAGGAAGTTGAATATCAATGAATGGCTAATCGGCAACTCTATGTAAAGAACAGGATGTCTTCTCGGCGCATTTTTATGTTTATTTTCTATTGGGTGGCAGATTTATGTTTTTAAATGCTAAGTTACAGTAAGAACACATAATTTTTTAGTTAATGGACCGTTAGAGTGTTAGTAAAATATTTTTTTATTTCAAACTAGTTCTTCCCCATATCAATCACTGTAAGCTCGAAACTGTGAGCACCTTTGCTTCGAGTGGTGAACAAAAATTAATATCAGATTGTTTTGTAAAACTTTTGAACTTACTTTGAGTGGGTAGGTTGTATCGTTTAAACAATATATTTTCAAGTTGATGATTGACGCTTCATATCTTGTAAACTACATTACGTGTCATAAATTTTCCATCTGATTTCTTTTGACTAAATATCACTAAATTTTCTGGAGATGTTACTCGGGAAAGGGCTACATAAAAGCTGTCCATGTGAAAACTTCATTTTCCAAATACAAAGCGACTTTATTCAGTGTCTGACCCTGACTTTTATTTATCGTCATCGCATAAGCTGGTCTTATAGGAAATTGTCTTCTTGTCAAATTGAATGGCCACACATTATTGCTTGGATGTAAATTCATTCGGTGGAGGAAAAACATTTCACCACGTTTAAGTCCTGAGATGATTTCTGCTTCAATCATACGACTTTTGAATGATTTACAGATGAGTTTAGAATCCAAGTGATGGATTAATATTCCTCAGAAGCATTATAGGTGTTCCAATTTTAAGTGTGAGTCGATGGGGAGGTAATCCACTGAGACTTAAACTATTTAGATATTCGGTTGGGTAGAGATGAATATGGTTTGTATCGCTTATTGAATCAGCGCTAAGATATTCCATAGTTTGACCTGTTATTCTTGCAATTATAGCTGAATTTATCCGATCAACATCTTCATTCCTGGTTGCCAATATAGTCCAATCATTGATTTCTTCTCGGATTTCTTGAAGAAAATCATTGAACTCGTTCAAATCTCGGCATAGATTTGAAGGTAATTCGATCATGCCATCAGTATTTGGCTCAGTTCCATTTCCAATCCTTAGCAAATACTCAGTAAATCGTCTATTTTCATCTGATGATCCTTCGACTCTCATATTTATTGTCAAATTTCTCACGTTAATAGAAGGCCAAATTTTTGAACGTTTAATGCACGCATTAATCGCATTATAATCACATCCATTTTTAACAACAGGTAATATTTGTCTGAAATCTCCGCCAAACACTATAACTTTTCCTCCAAAAGGTGAGTCAATTTTAGTAATATCTCTAAGGGTCCGGTCGACAGCTTCAAACACATATCTGTTCATTACAGGGGCCTCATCCCATAGGATTAGTTCTGCACGCCTAATAAGTGTTGCAAGATCCGATTGAGCGCCAATAAAACAACTTGAGCATTCATTGATTTCAATTGGAATCTTCAATCTTGAGTGAGCTGTTCTTCCTTTCTTTAGCAGAAGTGCAGCTAAACCTGTCGATGCCAAAGCGATTGCTATTTTTCCTTTAGACCTCAAGGAAGAAAGCAGGAGATTATAAACGAAGGTTTTGCCTGTTCCTCCTGGTCCATCAAGAAAGAATAATTTGTGACGTTTATTCGATACACAATCTATTACTTCGTTATAGAATGACTTTTGGTCCGAATTTAGTCAACAGCTGTTTTGTTCAACGAAAATTTCTAGCGCTTGTTGATCATCATCATATTCTTCAGCCAATAGTCTGTTGAGGTCGTCAATTCTTTCAGTCAATTGAGGCATCGATTGGAAGGAACTCAAAGCGAAACCACTTGATGATAATAAATCATCGACTTCAGTCAATGCAACGTTAATAACTTGTTGGCGTAGGATATCACTTAATTCATTTAGATCGTTGATTGTTTCACTAACTCTTCTCACTAAGTCATGTGTTAAGTCAAATGTATACTTATCCCATAGTTCACCTGGATTTCTTGGGCTACAATACATTAATATATTTGCAAATAATCGCCTCATTTGCTTGGGATTTTGGTAAACACTTGATTATTCTAGAAGTTGGTCCCATTCACTATCACTTTCTAGCAAGCCCATTGCCTCACAGGTTTGCTTGAATGTCTCATATGTAGTTCCATTAATTGTTCTCATCTCTTCGAAGCTTTTGATTCCTCGTCTTTGCGTCAAAAGAAATCAATGGGGATGTGATATAAGTGATAAGACTGTTCGGTGATTATGGTGTGGTCACTGATAGTCTTAATCGCAGAACTGTTAGCGATTAAAGTATTTTAAAAAACTTTTTTGTCGAACAAAATCTTAAGATTGAAATCTGATCCAAACAAACAATTAAATAAATATTGTGGTAATAATCAAAACACCACTTCTTCTTCTTGAGTAAAGATCTGTTGATATCTATCTTAAGATGACATTTATTTAGTTCATAACAGCATTTTGTTCACAATTAATGCATGTTTGACATAATTAGACACTACTTTATTACTCGTGGTATTTGTCTCTCGACGTTAAAACTGATTATAATATAAAATATAATAAACAATCGATTTTATAATTACATGCTTTTGTAATTGATTTTATGTGTGTAGTAGTGATCATTTATTAACCATGCTTGAGCCCCTTCGCATAGTAGTTTTTAAAAATAAAAACACGACTAAAAAGCTCTGTTTGACACAGTTGGCGTATGCCGTTGCCATGACAACGCATTTACGTATACCCAGTTAGAGTTGAACTTTGACCTTTGACCTGTGTGACAGCACTCATAATTTTTTTATATATAATAATTTTTTTTATATATATAAGTGCTATATTACCCGCTCTCAAACGAAAATTTTCCATCGCTTGCGGTTCCGGAAATATATTACCTCGGTCGAGCCTGTCGCCGGGCCGAAATTTGTCCTTCGGAGGCGCTCGGGTCGGCACGGAAAGGCACGAACGATTTGGCCTTTGACCTGTGTGACAACAGCAGCAGCAGCAGCAGCAGCACTCATAATTTTTTTTATATATATAATTAGATTTGTATGACGAATAAATATTTTTGAATCCATATTAAATCTAAACTACAACACTAACGCACTATAATTTAAGTAACTGATGGCAATACGACTAAATTTATTATTTAATAAATCCCCCTCTATTCTACAGAATTCACCAACAGCTATATGTAAATGCTGCATATTTTCAAAGCACTATAAATAAAAAAGGATAACATGATTTTGAAATAAAATGTCAACAGTGCATAAAATGTTATAATTGCCACTAGTTGTTATTTGTACTCTTAGCGAAACATATGGTCCACATAATCGGCCTTTTGTGCTTGCTATTCGTCGAATCGTTGAAAAATTTGAAAAGGACTTTACCTTTCACGATGCGAAAATACCAACCAGATAGCGTTGCAGAGGCTCCAAATTTATCGATTCTTTGTTGTGGTCGAGAATTAGAGCTTAGAAGAACGACATCTTGGCGTATTTTGCGAAAGGATTTGGGTTTACACCCGTATAAGATTGTGTTGACCCAAGAATTGAAGCCACTGGACGTAAGCGCCATAACTTTACTGCTTGGGCTTCAGAGCAATTTGAAACGGATCATAATTTTGTAAAAAATTATCTTCTTACATGAAACTCATTTTTGGTTAAATGAATTTGTTAACAAACAAAATTGTCATTTTTTATGTGAAAACAATCCACAAGAGATTTACAAGAAACTCGAAAAGGTCACTGTATGGTGTGGTTTATGGCATGGTGGCATCATCGGACCATTCCTTTTCCAAAATGAGGCATAAGAGCAGTTACACTGACTGGTGAATAGTATCGATTGATGTTAACGGATTTTTTGTGGCCAAATTTAGATAAAATTAACTTGAACAACATGCGGTTCCAACAAGATGGTACTACATGTCACACTGCTAAAAATTTTGGTGAAAGGATAATTTTAAGAAATGTAACGGTTACTTGTCCTCCAAGAAGTTGTGATTTAATTCAAATTACTTTTTGTGGGGTTATTCAAAATCTATAGTTTCTATGCAAACAAACCACGAATTCTTGATAGATTAAGATTGAACATCAAACGCTGCTTTGGTTGTATCTGAAATAGTTTTTTTTATTTTAGCTTAAAATCATATCGTTCTTACTGGAAAATCCTTTATATGTAAGTTTTGTAAAATATTTTCATATAAGTAGTTAATCATAGTAACAATAATTGTTATACGGGTTTACCCTGAAAATATCGAGCCAACGTTAATATAATAACAGTTTGGATAGCTGGCTGTAACTTCAGTTATTAGAAATTAGACGCCAGTGAACATATATAGTATCCGATCGTCACGTTTTCGATAACTGAAGAAGTAAAGTAGGAAATCTGCATCAAATTTTATGGGAAAGGGTTGATTAAAGACGCTTTCAAAATAGATATAATTAGTGTAGCACAAATAAAAGCATTGTGCAAATGATTGGCTGAAAATCTGTTGAAAATGATCCATCAGACTAAGGATTCTAAATACTAAAATAGGACATTTTAATGAGCAATTTAAATAACTTTTGAAAAGAAAAAAACCTTGGACCATAGAAGAGATTAAGAGCTACTTTTCAAAACATTTTGGATAGAGGAAATGACGCTTCAAGATCTGCGAAAAATCGTAAAATATTTAAATTAATGGTAATATAGCTGTTAATATGCTCGAGGTAAATTCCAAAAAAAAAGAAATATACAATACGAGTGAAATACATGAAAAAATAATTTATTTGTTATATGAAACTTTTCTTCTTGCCTATACGTGTCGTTACCTTCATAATACAGGTTCTTAAACTGTCCTTAGTATTATAATGACTCTCATTGAGCTTCGCTTCAATCACGCCCCACACGGAGTAGTCAAGCGGACTGCCGTCAGGTTTGAAGGGTGGCTAAAAGTCGAAAGACTAGTGGTAATACAAATTAGCCCTGCCTGGGTCTTCCTTGTCTTGTAGACAAGAACAAAGTCTTGATATAACATGTACTCCCACAAAGGGACCACCTTATTTACCTAGGGATTGACAACTGTTTCCAGCACGTTGTTATAGATGTCGGTGGTTACCTTTAAATATCCCACAAGAAGTGAGGCTTTATCACATAAGCTCCGCTGTCCATAAACCCCAGCACTACTGCGGATGCGAAAAGCTTTGTACGCATGACGATAAGCAGTACAAAAGGCATCTTGGCAGATCCAACGATCATTTTGACGATTTACTTTCCTAACTTGGATAAACTTTTTTCAAGAGAATCTCAAGAAGTCAGCGCTGTCGTGTTAGATGTGTTTTACCAGTGCTTGGGCCGTTAATTTTCTGTCCATCTTGTATTTCTCAGTAAACAGTTGGCTCTGGTGCACTGCTAAACTGATCGTTGACCTTGCTACGTCCATTTGTTTTGCTAAATCTTGTCCTTCAATTCGCAGCCAAATTTATCACTTGCTGTGAGTTGACCTGTTAGCAGTTACTTTCACCTGTTGATCGGATACCATGGAATTCTTGAATACGTCGTAAGCTTGGGCGTCTTTGTAGCAAAACCAGGCAATAATTTCTGTCGGCGACTTTCCATTGTAAAGGGATTTGAGTATAGCAGCTCTGGGATCGTATTCTTGGGTCATTTTATCGACTAGGAGTTTGCTTATGTAAGTCTAACTCGTTGTGTTACCTAATAAGGAATTAGCTTCGTGTTATATGTGAACAATTAGTTGTAATTAGCAATATGTGTAATTTAACATAAAAAATGTAAATAAACAGCATAAAAACATATAAAACCTACTTTCAAAGACTTTATCATTTCATTACAACTTATCATATAATTAACTATTGAATATTTACATTATTTACCAGCAAAGTTGTCAGAATTGTTCAACAAAACTATTTATGTACGTAAGCTTCAAGTAACAATTTTAAACCTCCAAAAACCGCACACATAATTTTTAAGAGTAATCTTAAATCGTTATCACAAATGTATACTAAAAAGTTAATTTATATAATTAAATTTAAACATTTGTTAAAGTGATGGTAACAACTGTAAAAATTACACGATAGTTTGCTAAGGAAAGTTGCATTCAAATAGAAAGCTCAATATCTGGGTAAACTCCAAAAATTCCAGAAGTCACCGAAATAAATTGCAAAGAACCAACACAAGTTAACTGGAATTTCTAAGTTGATTATCTAGGAACGCAAAGTTTCTTCTACACAAGTCATCTCAACTTCTTAAATTTCTTTTTTGAGAATTAATGAGGCTATCTATTTTTTTCTATTTGAATTGTAAACCAATATATTTATAATAGTTATTATTTTGGACTAAGACTTTAAACTATTACATCTTCTCACGCCAAAAATCCTATTTTGGTTAAGAATTATTAGAATGATAATATTAAAATACTGGTCGTAAGCCATATAATTGTCTAAAAATTATAGATATGTCTTCAAGAGCTTTAACAATTAACCTTTTTTTTAGAAAGCAGAAAACTGCATTTGCATTATTCTCTCATACTTATGTACAGTCCACGAGTAATTTAAGATGAAGCTCCAAAAGAAATCGCATTAACTCACAAATCGGGTCTACAGACTCTCAGTCAAGTAAGAATAAAATCTTCTTCGGGGGATTGTTAATATATTCGCGAAAATTGCAAAGTTAATTAAAATAAAAAAACTGAGGTCATAGCTATATTTTAAGGTTCAACGCTCAACCTAAATCTTAAAAAAGTGAACTCTATTTTATAAAAGGAGTAGAAATAATTCTCCGTATTTTTTATCAACAATTGGGCATTTATTGCGAAAAGAACGGAATCTTATGTTTTATTCAAAGTATTGTCCATCGATAGCCACTACTTTTGCCCATCTTTCTGGCAGTATACGGATACCGCGTCCGAAGAACGCTTCAACTTTTGAGGCTATCCACGAACCGACACAATTTTTGGTATCTTCATATGACGTGAAGTGCTGCTCAGACAGGCCATGTGTCATCGATTGGAACAAGTGATAATCGGAAGGGACAATATTTGGTGAATACAGGGGTGGGGTAGGACTTCCCAATTGAGAGACCGTCCGGTCAAACCGGTCTCTATATTTTCCGATCAAACTGATTTTTGGCGTCTGGGCGTGTCTTTAGTTGAATACTGAAAACGTTATTTCTCTATCTATCACAGATCAAAAATTATAAGGTGTGACTGATGTCAGAAATGACGGAAACAGAAACTTGTCTCCAGCTTGGAAGCTGCCTTGATCAAAAGTTGAAAAATAAATTACTCTCTATATAAGGGTTTTCATTTTAATGTATAGAAGCCTGAAACCATTTCGTTTATGCTTGGAAAACAGCATTTCACATGTGCAAAGTCGGCGTTCAACGTTTCTCGGCTTTAGTTCATATGGAACCCAATTTTCTTGCGTTTAAATAATTCCTAAAGATTTTAAACAATATAAAATTGCTTGTTAAGTGACTCCTAATGGAAGTGCAAGTTTTTTTTGGGTTTGGCAGAAATTTTTCTCCAATAATGCTTCCAATTCCGTGTCTTTGTACACTTTCGCCTTCCGCTACGTTCTCATCGTTCTTAAACTTATGAAACCACTCACGACAACATCTCTCAATTAAAGCAGCCTCACCATATGCTTCTACAAGCAATAGATGCACCTCAGCTGCACATTTTAAGTCAATAACGAGTGTACAAGAATTTGATAAGTTCGATAACCAGTGAGACACAAAGCAGCTATTCATCAAACTTTTATTGAGATCGATAACATTTTGATCACCGGCAAGAATTTCTATAAATGCGCAGAATACCGGCCAGAAGAAATACGATCTCATCTTTGAATATAAACACTTTGGGGAAACTTTGACTCCCTAAAGGACAAGCGAATGGTAATTGTTTTTTGGGATCATTCCAATATCATCCACTACGAGCTGCCTAAGAAGGGCTGGACAATAAATGTCGCTCTGTACTGCAGCATTTTGCGTCGAGTTCAGAGTCGTTTGAGTAATCGCAGGCCAATAGCGTTTCTTCAAGATAAAACATGCCCGTACACGGCAAAGATTACAAAAAATATTTTTGACTAGCTTGGCTGGGAGATTCTTGAGAATCCGCTGAATTCACTGAGCGATTTCCATCTCTTCCGTTCTCTAGAGCATCACTTGCGCAACAAAAAGTTCCGAGACTCAAACGAAATGGAAAACACTCTCATTTATTTCTTCAATTCCAAAGACCCTGAGTTCTACCACCCTGGCATTCACCTGCTACCGGAAATGTGGTCGAATTATATTGAGTGGGACGGCGACTACTTCAACTATTAAGTTGTCTTTTGTTTGAGCGTATCTGGTACACAAATAAAGTTTTTTGTTCTATAATGTTGAAAGGCCGGGAACTTTTTCAATAGCCCACTACTTTATCTGCCGACCTGGAAACCTACTGAAAGACCAGTTAAGTGTAGATAAAAAGTAAAAAAAAAATTACTATACAGAAAACCGAGCCGTTTGTATTTAAGATTCAAGATTAACGAATAGCATGTACAAACTGACATTTCTAAGAAAAGTCATCCATGTTTAACGTCAATGGCCTGTTTAGAAATTTAGAAATTGTGAGATGATCATCAATTAATGACTGTTAATCGTTTTCTACCAGATTTGAGAAAAGTCAATGGCCTTTCTAGTGAAAAAGTTATTTCTATGACTGAAACTTTATACAAGTCTTTTTTTTACAAGGTTGTCAACATGTTTTGTTTTGAAGGCTGGAGCAGAGTCTTTCTGAAATACATATTATCGCTCAGTGGCCACCTCCTTTATCCAGGACTTGACAACTGTCTCCAAAAAGTTGATATAGCTGTTGACGATTACTTTCAGGTCTTTCTCAAAGAAATAGAACTGTTCACCAGTCCCAGCCTCATCTTAGAGGTGAAAAACTTTTCATACACGATGGTAGACACCTCAGAGACATCTTGGTAACCATCGCTCATTTTGGTAATTGTTCTAGGCGATGTTATTTTCATCTGAAAGAATCTGAGGAAGCGAGTGATGTCCTGCTTGAGGCCGTCCAGCAGTGCTTGGGATTTTTAATTTCCTATTTATCTTGTTTTTCTCAGTCAACAGTTGGCGAGTTCTTAGGCTTAAAAATTTACATTGCAGGTCCTGCAGGTCATGGACTGGCTGTCGCCCTCGTCACATCTATTTCTTTTGCCAAGTCAGTTATCCTTCGCTTGATCGATCTGCTCTTTCAATTCGCCCACGAGTTCATTACTTTTCTCGTGAGTAAGTTTTCTTGTCGGCATTTCCCTTCTTCTGGTGGTCACGTTTCCTGTACTTCTTGACTATGACGAAAAATTAGGTTTTCTTGTAGTCAAACTACTCAATAATTTCTGCCAGCGACTTTCCAGCTCGAAAAAATTGGTGTACAGCAATTTAGCGGGCATATTCTCGTTTAATTTTGTAGACAATCGTAGGTTGTTGATTATGTTCAGATAACTTGTTACCTGACAGGGGATTGTGTATGCGTATAAGACGCCCTCTTGGCTTTTTTGCAATAGAACCTCAATATATTCTGAATTTAGCTCGACGACTTAACAGATGAACACTGGCAATTATTAAGTACATGAAGAATCATTTGCTTGATATAAGTGGTATTTGCGTAGAAAGTTCTCGGCAGTGCAATGAAGCACGTTTGAAAGGCGATAATTTGTTTTAATGTAATAATTTCCGGTAATAATTTAACAAAATAATGTTAAATCCTTTATACTGAAAGAACTCAAAACAACCGCTTATGTATTTTAACTCACACGTCAAGTTCAAGTATGTTCCAACAGCTTCTCAGATATGAATTAAAAGGCTTACAAGTTCATTTTGTCCTAAATTGTACAATCCTTGACAACATTTTCGGTAATCAAAACACAAAGGCGGCGCTATGTAAGTATCATGGCGAGAGTGTGTCAGGGTACACATGACCGAGTTCCTATTTGGTTCAAGTTGCAGGGGCTGTTGAACTAAAAAGGTTTTCATTGTACACCTACCTAAATATGTAGAATCAAAATACTGTCCGAGCGATCCCCGTATTTTCCAGCGCTCAACGCATACAATGCAAGTTACATCATAAATTTAATGTCGTCAACAGCGCCGCAAAAGTTTATTTTGGTAGCAAATGACAGTTAATTTAGCGAAATGACCAGCCATTTCGACATATAATAAATTGGCGCTGCTGCTTGGCGGTTCGAGTGCGTGGGAAAAGCTGCGCATTTCTCGCGGATGCTCCGAGTATTTACAATAGGTTAGCGCACAAATGAAAGTGATATTGGACTAGAACTAGACCGACTAGACGAGTCTCGTCCATCTCAGGTTAAATGCCCAAGGAGATAAATAATAGCACGACCTGCTTTCGCTTACGTAACTGACTTATGTTTAGCTTGCCGGCTGACAGACGGATACTAGTAGTCCGGGCGCCAAAGGTGTCAAGCATGGTGGTCGATTCCAACACGACGAAATTAGTTTTAAAATTAAGAGAAAAATATAGGAAACAACATCCAAAAGTGTCTACCTTGAGCTAGTTAAGCGTCATTGTTTATTATTGCAAAATGTCGTTGAAAACGTCTGTGTTTTTGGTTTTTTATGATTGTCTTGAAAACTATCGCTTGCAGAGTAAAATGTTAAATGCAGAAGTTGTACAGGCAACGATTCTACACAAGGATTAGTCATTTAAAAAACTTACAAAAATTTTTTCATTGTTTAAACAATCAAAACAGGTAAAAATCGTGAAAAAATCAAAATGAGTTAAAATACATGTTAAAGTTGTTCAAATTCAATGAAAATAAAGTATGTTGTAGTCAATTATATGATATACAATATGCACTAGGTTTCATCGCAAAATTTGAACAACTTTAACATGTATTTGAAGTCATTTTGATTTTTTCACGATTTTTACCTGTTTTTATTGTTTAAACAATGAAAAAAATTTTGTAAGTTTTTTAAATGACTAATCCTTATGTAGAATCGTTGCCTGTACAACTTTTGCATTTAATATTTTACTCTGCAAGCGATAGTTTTCGAGACAATCATAAAAAACCAAAAAAAACAGACGTTTTTAACGATATTATGGAATAATAAACAATGACGCGTAACTAGCTCAAGGTAGACACTTTTAGATGTTGTTTCCTATATTTTTCTCTTAATTTTAAAACTAATTTCGTCGTGTTGGAATCGACCACCACTTTTTGCATTTTTTTGGTCTGTGGCGCCCGGACTATAGGCTCGAATTAAGGCAGGCATATTTGCTTTTTGGGAAAATAAAACTATATTTGATTGCATATAAAAAGAATTTATTGTATTTTGCCTGTCATATCGATAGAAAAACCATCCTTTGTAGCGTTGCACTTTGTGTGGCGGTGCAACTGTGCAATGGCATATATCAAAATGATACCCATTTGGGTCGTACGTAATTAGCAAAGTTCAGCTGCAGATGCAAAGTGTCTATTTTTTCCATATATGAAAACGCTAACCTTTCAGCTAGAACATGATTAATGCATTTATTGTACACGTTTCGAGTCATTTTGCTCGTTAAATTAAAAATTCTAGCACAACTGTTGTCTCTGCTACAAAATTTAATTTTCCTAATTACGTATTCCTGGGAAGATAAGGATGCACTGATTAATTTCTCTTTAACCTAGAACTAATCAGCCACAAATCGCTTCATTTGTGTCGCAACTTGGAATGACGCCAAAGATACGACGACCTTGCGGAAAATGGTCTGCTAGCATATAAAACACCACGATTTTGCTGTAACGGCGGCTTCAATGCTGTCTAAAAAGAATTATAAGCCCGTCGCTGAAATTTAACCTAATGAATAGCGCTAATGGAAGATTTATGTGCCAATTAGTAGAACTTATTTCGTTTCTTTGAACGTAGACTGGAAGATACAACATTGTAAGATAAAAATTAGTGTACCAGTTTTTTTCTAACTTCCAGCTAGATTTATTTTATTTTTGGACCTGGCAGTAATAACCTTTTAAAAGTATGCATTTGTTAGGAGGCATACTGACAGCCCTAAGCAATAGAAATTCACAATAAAAATTACCAGCACCCCGGTACGTCATACTTAAAAATAAATTTAAATTGTAAAGAAAAATAGTTATCAGGGCAACTTTTACAGTTAAATATTTGTAACATAAACAAAATCGCAAAAGCACCATAAACTTACTGGCATACTGTTTTCGCGAGTGCAACCATAGTTGCGAACTTTATGGGACCTATACTGTGATACAAAGCTACTAAAGGATAATCAGTAAGATTTTCCTGGTACTCCTCTGTAGACAGGAAATTAGAAAAATAAAGAAATGTTTTAAAAATTAAAAAAGTATCTAACACTCGAGGGGTAATGACAGTTTTTTTATCACATTTTCCTGGTATCTACCCCTATAACATATAAAATGCTCAAAATTGTCGGAATGGTACAACATTTATTTGAACAATTTCACATTTGATCTCATTAGTACATAGTGCCTATGACCTATTAGATTAAATATTAATGTTTATATAATTATTTGTAGTCGAATCTTCATCACTATCTTCTTCAATAGATCTGCACCTCTTCGTGCGACCATCCAGTCAAACATTTTAATTGAGATGTTATCATAAACTAATCTTTTGCCAAACTTATTCAAAAGAAACGCTGCAATGCGGTAATAGCTTTTTACTTTTGGCAACATATCATTGTCAAGAATATTGTACAGAAGGATGATACTTTTTTATGATGCCGTGTACAGATTTAATAACCTAGCGAGTCTTCGTTACAAATCAGGATTATTATGCCTGTTGATCGGTTAATTGCTCCTGTTGTTTTCTTAGAGCCGGCATTAATTGTTTTAAACACCTTTTTCCAAGAGTGCAACAACGTCACAAAAACCATGATCGAGGACGAAAATATCGCCAGGTTTACATAATCCATTTGGATCTTCAAGGACTTGTTTCAGTATAATCGTATGATTTTGGTTTGCCAGGTACGGGTCTAACATATCTACAACATAGCCATCTGTTGTGAATATTGCGAAAGGCTTACAAAGTGGCACCTTTTTTTTGACCAGAGTATGACTTCCGTTGATATTTATCATTTGAACTCTTTTGGTGCCGTACATAGCTGCCATCCAAATCAAAATTTACCTATTGCGTATTATACAGGTTTTTGGCGATGTGTGTGGTATGATTATCTATTAGATCTTGTCTGGAGTTGGTACTGATGCCAAACTAAAAAGGAATGATGTTTTTTTAAATGAATTTATAACACTCGTTGAGTAATCTGAAACTACTTGTCTTCTTTCAAAACCTAGGGTCAAGTAAATCATTCTATTTGAGTTTCCAGTTTAACCAGGAAAACCAAAATGACTTTTTCGACTGTATGATGTTTAAACAGACGTCGGTGTTATGGTGCATCGTGTGGTCGGAGTTCAGAAATTCTTGACATTTTGCCCACAACTGCGGCATACATCTTCAGAAGAGAATCTCTAAAAATTAAGTGACTAACTCATGCGTTTTTGCTTAAATATTTGTGTGACTGTGGTAGGGATGGTGTTGGCCCATTGTTGACGTCACCGGGATAATAGATAACCTAATCGGGATAGCTGCTGACGTCAATCGGGCCGTCACAAGTAACATTTTGGCATTTTATGACGTCACTCGCTCTTTCACCGTACCGCGGTCTGGCTTTGCTCTTTTAAGAGCGATAAACCAAGATTTAGGTAGATTGAATCCTAATTTTATAATCCCTAATTTTATATCGTGGTCAGGATTTTCCAAAGCATGTTCGCAACTGCTGATTTTTTGGGTTGATTAAGGCGTGTTCCTTTATCCTAGTGGTAATCGTTCGGCTCGTAGTTCCAATGTAAACTTACTCACATGAATAACGTATGTAGAATATCCCTGGTGTATCCTGTGGGGTTTTTTTTGTTTCTTTGGCTGGCCTAAGCGAATCCACCACTACTATCTTGGAGGTAGTAGTATAGATGGTTTCCACCATGTGTTTATTGAGAATTTTCCCTATTCGGTCCTTAACCCTGTTGCTTTGCTGTTTTTTTTTCGTGTTAGGTTTGATTGCTCTATTTATCTACGTCCTCGAGTAGCCATTCCCTTGTAAGGCTTGTTCCAAATGTTTGAGTACTTTATCCAAAAACTATGGTTGGCGTATACGTCGTGCTCGATCTACCAAGATTTTCACAACTGTTCTTTTTATTTGGATAATAATTTGACTGCTTATGAAGATATCTATCCGTGTGGGTAGATTTTCTGTACAGGGTGTGGTGTAAATATCTATTCTCCGATTTTAACAACTGTATGTCTAAAAAATCAATCCTTTTGTTCAATTCCAGTTCCACCTTAAACTATATGCTTGAGTGTATACAATTGAAGTCTATAAGAAAATATGGCAAAATCTCCTTTTTGTATCTCCATATCACAAAAGTGTTATTGACATATCTTAGCCATATTGCAGGTTTTAATGGCACTGCATTGATGGCGATCTCTTCATAATTATAATATAATTAGCGATTATAGGGTTAAGTGGTCTACCCATTGCTACTCCGTCTTTTTGTTTGTAATATACTCCCTGCCAGACAAAGTAACTTGACGTAAGGCATTGCTGAAACAGCTGTAAGATATCGTTAGGAAAAAATCTTTTCAAGTGATCCAAGGCATCTTGAATCAGCACTTTTGTAAACAGGGAAGTTACATCAAAGCTAACCATTAGATCTCCCTACTGTAGCTGGATGTCTTAAAGATGGTTGACAAAATATGCAAAGTCCTTGATGTAACTGCTGGTATGTCCAATATACGATTGTAGCAAACTGGATAAGTATTTGACTAACTTGTAGGTAGGACCACCAATGGCACTGATAATTGGTCGCAGCGGTACATTATCCTTGCGTATTTTAGGGAGCCCGTATATTCTTGGTTCGCTGATGTTATTAGTCTCTTTTTGATGGTGTCATTCAGGGGCGAAATTTTTATCATTTTGCTCGTGTCACGTAATATAGTATTCGCAATGTGGGATTGCGTTTGAGCACAGTGTAAGTGTTCGTGTCGAGCAGTTCGGTCATATTTTTTGTGTAGCCTTCTTGTGCTAGTACAAATGTGATATTACCTTTATCTATTGGATAGACAATGATGGTATCATCGTTCTTGGGTTTACGTAGAGCATTTAATTCTGCTCTGGATAAGTTCTGTAAATGCCGAAACTTAGAAGATTGTCTAACAGTGGCTCCGTGTTTCTCTACAGAATAGAAAATTATGCGGTCTACAGTGTCACAGTCATGGTTATGACCAAGCTGACATATATTTGCAACATTTCTAGTGAACACAGAGCGAAAGTTGTCCTAGGAGCGTTCTCTTGTTCTCTGACTAAGGACGCTTCCGTTTTCCGATAAATTCATTAGGCTTGAGAAGTGCGCAGTAAAAAAGCAAAGTTGGACAGTAGCTGAAATTTCTTCTTGCGTAAGTTCTCAAGTTGTTTTACAGACTTGTAAACATCCGCCCCGTAGAGGCGTATCAAATAGATGCGAAGGTTTTCACGGCCGGTGTTATTATGCATCGTATGGTTCTCAGGTTATAAAACCATGTTCAGAGTTTAGAAACTTTTGTCGTTTCCACAATTGCGGCAGACATCTTCTGAAAAAAATCTTCTCACATCGAATTTTGATACTAGAACTCAGAATGGAAACATAGAAACCAATCACATACTGATACTACATACACCAAATGAAGATAAAGCAGCGGCCAAGAAAGATAAATTCTAGGAAGATGATATAGTAGGGAAAATAACTATCCTTGGAGATCTAAACTACAGAGTGGGCCTGCAAGATGACAGCTCAAGAGATATCATTGGAAATTATGGACAGGCGACCCGAAATAATAATGGAAAGAGGATAATTGATTCATGCACCTAGCGAGCACATCAACAAAAAAAAGAAACACATAGAACTAAGCCTTAAAAATCTAAGCTCGCTAATTGGACGACCGTCACCTTTATTATTAGACAACAAACTACTGATATATAAATCCATCATTAGGTCCATATGGATCTACAGATTAGAACTGTAGAGCTGCACCGGTAAAATAAACATTGCTATCATGCACAGATAAAAATAAAAATTTTACGATTAATAATCAATAACTAACGACATAAAGACCTTGGTATACATCAAAATACCTTGACAAAATTACAGTTCATAACAATCCATTGCTGAACGAGCTCTCGCATTACCAGGTTGTTAGAAGACTCAAGAGATATTACCCCACTGACTTCCACTAAATAGGATCTATTACTTGAGGGAACATCGTGATGCCAGTTCTGAAGACATTAAATTAACTTAAAGAATAATAATGCATTCTAATTTCTAATCTTTTGTTTTATTTAAAAACTATTCTGTTACAGAAGAAAGTAAAATATGTTCCACACTTAATTTGTTTTACGTTAATAATTTCAAATTCTATGTTAAAAGAAACATTGAAAAAGTTGAAGAAAAATAATTTGTTTATGGTAATTCTATGGTCATTCTAATTCATACTTTTTAATGTAACTTAAACTTAACGAACTTGAAAAGTGCATAATATGCCTATAAATACTGTTATACATTGTTTAGAACGACAAGATGAAACGATTAAGTATTTTTGCATAATATTTTTAGAATTTATTAAATGATTCTTAGTATAATTACGGATTTATTCAAAAATAGCCATCCTCAGCCTCTACAAAAATTTTAACACGTTTATGATACTACGCATTAGATCCATGGAAAAAGTATTGACCGCGATCTTTCTTTTTTGAACAAACTTTGCCTTCTAAAAGTGTCTAAAATTTGTAATATAATGAAATGAGATTTTTGCTACTAGAAAGACAAATCCTCTACTGTTAGAACACAAGGCACATCATTGCTCAGCCAAGTTTGAATTGACGCTCTTTTGTGGGCAGGTGCGGAGTATTGCTGAAAGATTCAAGACTTAACTTGTAAAATCCTGTGATTTAAAGGATTCACTATATCTTCCAAAACATATTTTTGTAATGTAGTAGGTAAAGTTTTGACTCCCTTCTTACAAAAATGAATGTCAGTTAATCTATCATAACACACTCCTTATCATTATTAAACCATTGTAGCTGCTGGATAATAGGTCTCTTAGAACTCTTGAGAATAGCTGAAATGCTTCTTTGGGCGATCTACGGTATACCTTGCTATTTGTTTTGTTGGAAGATTTCTCCACTGTAAAAATATTTTCTCAATTTGTTTAGATCTCAAACGATCCTCGACACTCTAGTCTCATTAAACAAGTTCATAACCCGAAACACAAACGGCTAACGTTGAAAGAATTGAGGGTTTAAAGATTACACTTTTTTCAGTTCCACACTTATGTAATGTTATTATAGCAATACAGTTTTCTTTGTCACTCCTCCGCATTGGTAAATAACCAAACCTGAGAAGAAAGACAATGTAACCTACATTGAAGTTGCAACAATATGTTAAACTCATGAATATTTTGATGCTGTATAGGGTAGGTTTAATTTTGTAACGATATTTATGGAAATACTAGGTATCATGAAATAAATGGATTACAATTCAGATGCTTGCTTGCATTTTTATTTTTTAAATTTTCATTGGACAATAATACTTTTTGTATTTACGTGGCTATTTGATTTGGAAGTGAAATGTACCAAACCGATGTATTTTTAGTAAACATGTTATTGAAAATGGATTTCATGACTTCTTTTGTGCGACAAATATTAATCGTTTTTTAAGACAAGGGAGTTGAAGATAGAGAAAATCCTAAAGTTCAATTTTCCTCTGTGATTATTCAAAAATTTGATGGTATGCTTTCATAGTGTAGAGTAACGGTGATCCTTTTGTATAATACGTCAAATGTACCGACCTTTGTATTTTTGTCCAGAAAGGAAGAAAAATTAGCCTCAAAAAAGGCTTCTCTGAAGAAAGAAAGTATTTTTTAATATCGGCCAAAAGTTACTTCTTTGTGTCATTCGCATTTGAAACCCTAAGATCCTTCTGTAAGGAATCCTTTCAACCTTTAAAACCAGATATCTTCAAGCACTAATTTATAAAATTGTCAAAACATTGAGAGTGAATTGTAAACAATGCAAAAAATAAGTTCTTGAACAGTTATTTTCAAATTTTGTATAATTACTTGGAATTTATCTATCACTTTGTATATACGTATTAACAAAAATAAAATAAAAATAAAGAATGCGGGTAACGTCACAACTGTCACCAACGTAAACTTGTTTATAATAGAGATATATTCCGTAAGACAGAACTAAAGAAAGGTAAATTTAAACTTGTATAGTACATGCAAGTTACACATTCCTCTTTATTTCTAGACCTTACTGAGATCTATGACACCCAGCAAAGATAAGCTAAAGAAACCGCAGCTGTATGGGTTTGTTCGAGGGAACACCAGATTTCACCTAGCCATGATGGCAATCTCAACTCTGGCAGCGGCAGGTCTCTTTTGGGTGTTTTATGTCAAAAGAAGGCACGATGCTTGGTCAGAATATCACAGGTAGCAAAATGTACATTCACAAGATTTTATAAATTTTTATTTGATTCTTTACAGAACCTTGGATATAGATGCACAGTTCGAGGAGATGAGAAAGTTGGGGGTCTTCCAGTCTGTGGAGAGCAAATAAAAAGCTCGATTTTCCCTTACTTTTTCGGCTTTTCAAAACACCATATGAATGCAGTTGGTTAAAAACTTGCATATGTTAAATGTGGTAAACAAATTAAAGTTGCTTTTAAATCACTAGCGTTAAATAGATTTAAAATGTAGTAATAGAAACAAGGAAACAAAAAAAAAATAACAATTTCATTTAAATAAAGATAAAGAAAATCTTATGTCAAAGAGTTTGCTGATTATTGGAAGAGGAAAATGAGTTATAATTCAAGCCAGTTATTTTTATTTGAAAATCCTGTAATATTAATAAATCAAAATACTGGACAATTGTGTGCTATAATTATGCTAATGGTTTGAGTAGTGATCAGTATTTGAAGATAATTCCCCCCACATAGGAAGATAACTGTTCTAATTTAGGTGGGATGGAGAAATCCAAAAAGGAAGTTGTTGCGTGAAAGGCATTGAGAAAATAGGGTGCACAGATTAGTTACAATGAGATGACTTTGTTAAACAGAGGTGCTGCCATCTATCCCCTACGTTACTGTAGTATACAGAAAGGGACAAAATTTAAATAAATGTAAGTTGGGGATTTGTGAGTTACACTAATTTCTGTAGAAAATAGAAAAAAAACTAGTCGTGTATTCATGGTGCAGTTCTTGAAAAGAAATCGGTTGGCACAAACCCTATTCCGATGTCTCTAACAGTTTTTGAGATACATGCTAAAAACTTACTTTAGAGGTTTGCCAGGGGAAGTATACAGATTCAGACCATTAATGCTATCAGAAGTTTATCAAAATACTGAAGATGGTTTGCACGGGCTTATGAACAAGATGTAGCTTTCAATTGTATACTACATAATGCACATTGCAGCACACGCACTAGAGCAAAAAAAATTGGAGGCCATTTCGATCTTCATATTTGTAATTTTATGAGAAAGAATGTATTCATTTGTTAATGTGATACACTACATGCAAAAGAGCCTTCCTTTTAATATAATTATATAATTGCATCACATCTTTAATTAAGAGACTGTTTCTGATTTCCTTCAACAAATGTGGTTGTCGTGGATGTGAACATTCTATTGACCATCAATAGTAAATCTTAGATATCTGCAATCAATTCGTTTACATAGCACAAGTGTCTTTAAGAAAGGAATTGATTGCAGCTCTACTTGTAACCCATTGATCTCATATAGTTGCAACAACAGTTAAAGCTTTGTTTTAAATATTATAACATGACCACTAGATTTCAAAAGTCGTCAATAGGAAACATTAATACACAGCATATGTCAAGAGCTTTAGTTTACGGACCCTTCTTTTTAAATGACCAAATGTATGCATACTACAACCAAAAATAAATTAATTTAATGCTGTATTTAAATTTTTGCTGGAAGGTAAACTAAAAACTTTTGACAAAAACCGATATGTTTGGCCACTCTGCTTGTGTAGTGACAAAGCAAATAGTTTGCCATCTAAAAAAAAGTATTAAGGTCGTATTATTTCTGCCCTTTAAGTACTTTAGTAAATGATTATTTTTACTTATAAACTGATTAATAACAGTTCTCATTGTTTTTTTCTTAAAGTTGTGCATGACTGGTTGATAATTTTGATTTGGTTCATCGAGCCCTTGTAATTTTTCATTTTAATTTTTAAATTTAAAAACTTTTTATATTACACGTGTCGACTCATTTTCGGTGGAGTACACACATATAATCAAAATTGAACTTTACTCAATTTGTATGTTCCCAAAACAGACAAACAGCTGCTATTATATGTAGTATATATAACATTTATGTAACGTTATGTTTCAAATTCATACCAGAGCAAGATAGTTTAAGGAAATGAAATTTATTTAAGTGCCAAATTACAATCTACTTACTTGTACAGAGCAATAAGTAAATATGATGTAATTGAAATATTTTTAGGGAAAAATGTTTGGGGTAAAGACAGTTTAAGTTGTCATTGTTTAACTGTATTAATTCGCTTAGCCACTTTCTATTTAATCTTTGCACTATATTGAGGCATTGGCTAATTCGGTGACGTATTCGTTCTTATGACCTAGTAGTCCATTGTTGAAAATCTCTGGGTTACTTCTAATAGAATCTTTAAGTTTGTATTTCGACAAGAATCTCAAAAATTTTTGTATATCTTCACAGCTATATAACGTCGAACCATATTTGTTTGATGACAAACTTCAGAAATGCCTGGCAGCAACTCTTGATCTTTACAAACAAGAATAAAAACAATACATAATAATTTAAAATAATATAAGACTTCAGAACATTATTTTCCTCTATTTTTCTGAACATCTGCAATCTTGGCTAGTTTTAAAGCCATGAAGACCAGGTTCCCCAACTTGGCCACTGGTCTTCTATAAGTCCTGTGCGTCATCTTGACTTCCGTTACTCGTACAGTGCCATCCCTTCTCGGAAACGTCCCCCTTTTCAAATTTTCGTCAAGAATGACCACCATATTCCCTATGTCTACCGATAGTTTGATTCAGTGCTTCTTAATGCGGCGTTGCAGAGTAGGAAGAAACGCCTTTAGCCAACACCTCCAGAACATCCGCGAATGCTTGGGAATTCCTCCGTAACTTTCGTAAATCTAGATCAGTCTGACTAAATTTTCATGGCGGCTGCTTACTGCTTAAGTTCCCAATTAGAAAATGGAATGGAGTCGAGGCTTCTCGGGAATCCACATCTATGGGCACTTCTGTCAGCAGTCAGCCTTTACCCCGGTAAAGACAGTGAGCAGAACTTACTCTCTAGGTGCTCTGAAATTTAAGATGGTCGTCATGACCGATTTCCCCCACATGTAGCGCAGAGAGGGGTATAAAATGCCATTAAATGTCTAATAGACATTTCATCCTCGAGCTTGTTTTGGAACAGCTTCCTCAATTTTTGTCGGCACCCCGCAGGTTTGTCTCATTCTCACTGTAGATTTGTGATGGCAGGCCCCTGCGTGCAATCATTTTCCTAATGGCTATAATGCAGTTATTAGACATAAGTAAATGGGAAAATTTTAAATAGACAGCTCGAACAATTAGACATGTGAAGAGAACGCTATATCTATTCTCCCCGATTGTCACCCCATAGGACCAAATTTGTTTATGCCACAAATCGTAAATGCCTCTGTCCTGAAGCTCGGCAGCGCATCTATCTTCAGAATTTGTCTCTTCACTTTTTTAAGCTTACGAATCCGGTAGCCGCAAATAACACTTCTCAAATAAGTCCTTAGCCGGGGAACCCAGAAACGCTACCTTAACTTATTTTGGATTATATCCTTCCTTTGGTGAGCAAATAATCTGTGGTAGTGCTCCATTAGCAGCTTGGTGAGCCAGTTCTTGGGAGAATTATGGAAAATTTGAATTCTCATAGGGCCCCTGTCAAGCGAGACTTCTCTTCTTTGAAACACCCAAGACCGTCTAGTACTAAAGAAAGCTAGAAGAAAATACTCGTTCTGGACACTTCCTGATTATTACTAAGTTGCATTTTCTTGGGGTAGTCTTTCCACTGGCCCTCCACAAACAATAGCTTCTCAGCAGTCTGGATTGCCAGATTGACCAAGCGCATGCATTTCGATAAACGGTCCACTATCGGCAAACAAAACTTAGGTGTCTTTACAGTAATCGTAACAAACTCTCGCCTTAGCTCCATGAAATTAGTGAAGGGTCGTTTAATTTTACACCTAGGCTCTTCCGGCCATTTCCATCCAGGTAACTTTAGGAATACCGAAACGTCCCCCAACACGAATGTTCGTTCATGTGCTTCTCTCTTGTACCATCGTCCGTAGGGGCTCGCTTCCAGTCGGAAATACTTGTGATTTACTGAATCTCACCTACTCGATAAACTACGAATGATTAGAATTTAAATAATGTACAGAAAACGTTAAGCTGGACAGTCCTGCTCCCTAATCTGGATTTGGTTGAACATCTCAGTGATGTCCCTGACCCATGCATGGCCTATGCTAGCTTCGTAAGCGTCAGCATAGGAACGTCTTCGTTACATTATAAAATAGCTCTAGCCACAACCAGGTGGGTGTGGACTTGACCAACCACAATCAGCAGCCTTTCACTTGGCAAGTAGTTAAATATTTTGATGTCCAGGTGCTTGTACCGTTGGATATTCTCTTTGAAATCGTCTCGCTGCTGAGGTAACTACATATTTCAGATTGTTTTGACTCTCTTTACCTTAAACTTTTTACTGTTACCATGGGGTCCGATCCAGAAGTCCACATGGTAGAAATCGTCATCTCTTTGGAAGCTGCCATCGGAGAGGGTCGGTAACTCTATCAAGTCCAACTTTGTTTGCCAACTCATTGCTAACATTCACGATAACTTTCCCAAGTTGTCCACATAGCTTAACAATTGTAATTCAGAGAAATACGCCAAATGCATTGCACCTGGATAGTGCGTCTACACCCTTCTTGTCAGAAACTTTGTCGTCTTTCTTCAACGGTGTGCTACGCAGCAAAGTGTGATGACGACTCTGACAATTGTCCGCTTTAAATAACGTCTTGGAGTGGCACTTCCTCACTCCGTGTTCTGGACATAGACAGCAGAAACAAATGTTCTTTTCCTTTACCAAAATCGTCAAAGCTCATCTTTTTGAAGCCGTCGCAGGAATACATCCTGTGATCACTTGTTGACATATCTGCGAGTTGATCCAAAACTTGGTATTACTGGAGCTTCCTTCATCATAGAATAATTTCTGTTCTCTCTGCCTCCTTGAGACTGAATTCGGGAGCAGAGACCACGTTCGCCGCTTCTGTTACTCCCATAATACACGCTCTTAAATTCTCGACATTTCCTGTACCAATGGCCACAGATCTTATGCTTCACTGCAGTTTTATGGAAGAATATGACAGTCAATAGACAACTGTCAACAAGACTGTCTTTTTTTTGCCTGAGACCAATTCTTGATCTTTACAAACGGAAATTAAAAAAATACATAAATCTACAAGTATTCACAACTATCTGGTGGTATTTGTCAGATGGTACAATTTTAGCAGTGTTATATGGAACATTTTGGATTTTGTATAGTGCCTTATCGTATCAGACTTTAAAATATTATGCTGCGTCTAGAAATACTGTTGCCTTGGAGAAGCGTTTTGGATCTCTTATTGTAATTATTCTACAAAAAAAATTATTATAATCGCTACATTTGCAGACGATACTAGCCTCTTAGCAATCAATAAAGTCTCTACAATAGTGTAGCGAACCAAACTCTTAATCACAAGACCACAAAGACAGCCTAATTAATTTGTTTACAGAGAACTGGATCTCATTCTATAACTCTGTTTATATTGCACTAGCTCAATTCACTTCGTTTCCGCTATTTATATAACCAGCACTTGTTCTGTAGCCTACAGGAATTATCTAGTAAAAATCCTAAAACGTCCTTAATTGTTCGAATTTTCACACGTGCACAAGCGCCTAAATTCCTATAGAAACCGCTTGCATTAAAGGGATTATGTTTGTCGCATGACCGTGACGGCTCGGCGGCAACAAAAACGGCGACCTTGGTATTAGCAACTCCGTAAGACGTCGGTGCGCTCAGGGTGGCGCTCGGAAATTTGTTACAATAGCTTTCCAATATTTCCATAACTATTTTAACCTCGTTAAATGGTGCTTGTCACGTAAATTATACTGAATCAATGCAAATAACCTTCACCACAAAAATCATTATTTGTCCCTAAGTTTACCCTCTACAACACACAGTTTTAGTCCAAACCAAGGCTAAATACCTTGATTTACCCCTCGACAACAGACTTATCTGGCAAAAACATCAAAGCTGAACTTCAATAGCTTTATTTAAGTCTTCAATAACTGTACTAAGTGCTAGGAAGAAAATCTTAGCTATTCCTAAAGAATATTAGTGTTATTAAGATTTAATTATGGTTTACTCACGATATAGGTATAGTGTAATTTATTAGAGATGGTATTAATTGTGGTGGTCAGATTAGCCGGCGGTGGATTTAAAAAGTGTCTGATTGTTTGCATATTTGGGTCACTTGTTAGTGTTTGTCTTGATTATACATATTGTGCTGGAGTGTAGTTATAACTAAAGCTGCTCGCTATTACAACTTACGACCATTCTTGAAATTTTTTGTTTTAAATTTATAAATTTGAATTTGTTAATGTTAGATTATTACAGATAGTTGAACTCGTGTCATGTACGGAGTAGTCATTTACCCCGTTTATACGGCACAATAATGAAATAGCAACTAAAAACAAATTTGAAAATGAAATATTTCGATGCGTTTGCAGCAGAGTAACAGGTAAAAAACCCGACATTATTTTTATAACATGCCTAATAACTTCCAAAACAAAATTTCCCAACAATAAGAACCTTTTAATAGCATGAGATAATGAGTGTGTTTACACCCCAGATGAAACATGAATGTTGATTTGAACTTACTTTCAGAGAGTATTCTCAAAGATAATGAACAGTTTTCTAGTACCCCATGAATAAACTTAAATTTGTGCTTATGGGCATAGTGATCTAAAAATTGATCATGCTCACAATATTAACCATTTCAGTGGCCGAAATGACCAAGAGAAATATAAGATTGAACAAAAATGAAAAATGAGAATGTCTTGCAAATTTATGAGAAGTAATGGGCAATTGTATTACTATAACAAAATTAGTAATGACCTTTAAAGAGTTAGACGTCTTACATTCGTTTACAAAGATTAATCAATAACTTTAAAGATAACAATGTATTCTAAAAAACTAGTCTAGCACATATTCCTAGAAATTGTGTATGTTATAATACAATAATGACTATAAATCTTACATTTTTCTTCTTCTTTATCGAGGTCTCTTATACACATACTCATATGTTAATAACATTAAAAAGTAATATTACATTTTTAAATGTATCTCTTTAAATGTTAGAAGATTAAAAAGATAATTACTATCAGCTATAAATTAACATTCATATTCTTTTTACAGGCGTAAACTCGATTATTCTAACATTATTATACTTAAAGAATTACCCCCCAAGATTTGACTGGAATTGTGCGTAGAACGTCTTGTAGAAATAATGGCGTTAGAGATCGCTTTAGATGATTAAGCACCAAAATGGGCTGTATGATTGTTCAAATATGTTAGTAATTACATTAGACTTAAGTAGCTAGCCGCAGAAACAAACGCTAACCAGCAATTTATTCAATTAAAACCTGTGCTGGTTGCAATAAATATCTCAATAAGGTCACTTTGAGCGTGGATGCGGCAAAAGCCTGTAATTCAGCCATCTGTAGCCGTTAAAAGTTGAATTTATTACTTCTAGCCTGAATATCTTTCTAAAGATGTACCAGCGACGATTATTTGCTTATTTAAAATATAGAGTTTACTTAATTATTCTGTAGATATTTATATATAAAGCCACTTTAATACTGCGCCAGGGTTATAAGTTTTTAAAAACTTGTAGTCACTTATCATTTTTATTAAGCTATACATATAAAGGTCCTACCATTCTATATATTCGTTACACCAAGTCTAAAGTTGAGGTCACAATGATTATATGCAGATAACTAGAAATTTAAACTCATCTAGGTTTAACTTATGTCACATTAAATCTTTCAATATTTATTATCTGGTTTAAAATGCATCTAAAAAATTTAGCTTTGATTATAACAAGGGACAGTTGAAAGGATTGACATTCCCAAATAATGTAGAATCTTATTCAGGCCATAAACCCTCTACCTCTTCCGTTTCCTCTCCCTGTACGCTCATCAGTTAAGCCAACCAAACTTTTAAATAAACTTGAAGATGTCCATCAGAGGGATAGCGCTGGCCATACTAGGCCAGAACTCCCCCAACATGGGGCTCGTCCTCTAAATTGCAGCCTCGGCAAGATGGGTCCTTTACAAGGCCCATTCTGTACATATACTTTTCCAATTTGCAGTCTATTAATGATATTCTTACTACAAGTCGCAGTTTGCTTCTACACAATTGTTTGCAAAAATTGGCCATCTTTGTCGTTGAATAGTCAATCTTGCATGTTGGCATATGTATTTTCATATTGACTCATCTACTACAATGTAGATAGTAGGTTTCTTGATTTATTAGTGTACAGAATGCCGTTGATTATAGTAAGAGTGTTAGTTCAAGACCACAGAATGTTTGTTCCGAACCTTGCCTTACCATATTATCTGCAACCCAAACGAGTTCCAGGATATTATTTGCTGCGACACGATGGCACTTGAGGATTATTCTAGATTCAAGTTTGCAACTCTTGAACGCCAGTAAAGTAGCTTTGCTATCGCTAGTAAGTTTTGATTGTTTTGTTTTTAACGCTCCTTTCTTATTTCCGCTTGAGAAATTGTGATTAGTTTGCCTAATGCTATGCTGACTTGGAGATTCAGATCATCTGAAAAGATGCCTAATTCTATACCCTCACTTATATATTTGGTTTGGTTGCCTCTTCAGCACTCAGAAAGGTTCTGAAGACTTTTCTAAATTTATAGATGGGTAAGAGAACCCATCTTTCCTTACAAAAAGAATGCGTTGTATGGCACCCTTTAGAATCAGATGGTGTCTTTTCCTACTCCTTTATCGTTGACTGCAGTCTTCGAACTGACCTTAGTGCTACCTCCTCCATATAGAGATCTAGTAGAGGAAGACTCAGGCATGCTTATATAGCTGCCGTTGGGGTGGAACCATTACTCCCGTGATACTTATTAACGACGATCTTTAAACGTGTGAGATCTTGGTTGCTGCAGTAACCTGTCTGTTTCTAGGTTTCCGTACCGGTGTACAATAACATAGCATAAGTGGAATTATGGCAGTGTATAGCCATAGGACAGCCTTTAATGAAGGACCCCAAAGATTGCTCAATGCACTGTGACATTGTCAAAAAGCTATGCACGCTTTTTCGGTTTGAACCACTATATGTGTTTCCCAACTTAGCTTTTTGTCAAGCATAACTCCTAAATACTTGACTTCATCTGATAAGGTAAAAAATGTTTAGTAACAGTCTAGACACCCTATAGATTTTGACCTTCCTTTTTCTGTAAATAGTATCATTTCCGCATTGGGGTATTGATCGATAATGAGCGTCATATACACTCCTTCTCAGCGCTTCTAATCGCTGTTTGCATCAAGTTGGAAAGCATTTGTTGATATTTGCCGGTGAGCAACATAGTTATATAACTTACTGTGTAAAATCCTTTATTTTTGAGCCGCTCAAGAAGGCTGTCTACTACTATACTCCATAGTAAAAGTGACAGTACGCCTTCTTGGGAAGAGTCTATAGATACTGTCTTCCCTCCTATGGTAATTTGTACAGCTCTGTGTTCCAGAATTTATAGAGTCAACTCTCGTATGGTGCCAAAGGCGCCCTTTATGTCAATAAATACAGCTAGGGTAAACATTTTGATATCCAGCGATCTTTCTATCCACCTTACCACCAAGTGTAGTGCAGATTTTGTAGACCTCCTTAGGACGTATACATGCTAATTAGAGTGTAGTGGACTAGTTCCTAGTGCACTCTCATGTTTTTTCTATCATAAAGTCTTTCTAGTGTATTTAGAAGGAAAGTCATAAAACTGATTGGGCGATAAGATTTGGCTTAAAAAATAAAAACTACTTTTACTTTTCTCTAATTCTTGAGGATGTACCTTAAGACGATACAACCTCTAAAGACTCGCAAAAGGTTTGGTAGCAATATGTCCAAGCTCTATTGCAAATGAGTTGGAAATATGCCAACCAACTCTGGGGATTTGAATAGTTGAAAGGACTTAATTGCCCAGATTACTGTATCTTTATCTACCACATGGTTGGCTACTCCTCGTTGTGAAATTAGGAGTTTCGTTTCTTATGAATGAGAGACGGAACGTAGTTAGCCGCCAGCCGAGACTGATCAGGTGTTGTACTACCCGATAGCGCGCTTTGCTTGCGCGTTGTTGATTGCCTTTTGTGCGTTCTGCACCCGTCCGTGGTGCTCCAATACATTGGGTCAAGGAAGAACCCACACCCCTTGTTGAAGCCGCAAAAGCATGCTGACATCTGCGCCCAGACTGCCAGAGAACGTTAGGTGCGGTAAGTCTCGTCTTAGTTGTTCCATCATGCATTTGTTCCCAACAGCACTTTTTTCCCGTTGTCTGAAGAGTGCACAGCTGACCTGCCGCCCACCGTATTTAATTTATTTAGCCATATTTGTATTGTTTTTTATAAATTTCTTTGTTTTGTTTAATTCATCTTAATTTTACTTTGTTATTCATTTATTTGTGCCAAATATATTGTTTACACAGCTCTGTTTTGTTTTGTTTCTGTTTTTTGTTTATTGAGTTATTCTAACTGTGCTTATTTATCAAACAACCAACATCCTCACATTTTAGACTTGCTGGCTGCTGCAGTATTTTGTTTGATATAATTTTATTAAGACGAACCAAGTCTTTTGTAGTCACGATTGTATTACAAAAGGACTTGCATAATTCTTTCTGCTTCAATCTTACTTCTTTTTTAAATTGTCTTTGGTGATGTGTATACTCAATATCTCTCAATCAACTGTCGGTCTCGTTTTCTCTGCTTTGTTGAACAGCTCATCCATTTTAGATTTTAGCTTTACAAGCTCGTTGCACCACCAGAGAGTGGTATTACGAGTTGAAGCTGGCTTCAGAGGAACGTCTTCTGAAGAGACTCCACGAAAGAGTTTTTCAGAAGGTCAGTATTCTTTAAGTTTAATTGCAATTTTTCCGTAATCTGTGTTGTAATGACCGCTGTTAGGTCATTCGCATAAACAACCGTAAAGATATCTTCAGCTGGCGCTAATAAACGTTTTGAAGGTTCACATCAAAACTGATTTTCAAGCTACCCTTATAGTAGTTCTTCTCTTTCTGATTTTGTACCCGGTGTTATGCAACAGTACTCAATCGTATGGGTAGTTATTTATTACTCGGAAAAGGTGCCCGCAGGTAAATTGAAAAGGAAAAGCAAGCGCGTAAAATTCTTTTAATGGTGACTTAAAAGTCGGGGCATATACTTATATTTCATTATTTTAATAAAATCTGATAAAACACTTAAAAACCCATAACTGAACTCTATGCCGATACTCAATGCTATCCTTTTTCCTTGCATTTGCGCGGGAAGCATATTAGCTCCGAAATTTTATACGGCTACATTTTCTACACTCTACATTATATGTAAATGATTCACATAGTATTTCTAAACTTTTGTATACTATCACTATAATGCGCCTAGCGCACAATCATGCATCAGCGTTACTTGCGAGAGAAATGGCTATAATGTGGCACAAAATTTTTGTATTTATGAGTTAGTAAAAACAAAATCAGCGCCTACAGTGCAACATGCATTTCATCGTCATTACAACATTGAACCTCCAAAGAGTAAGTGCATTTTTTTGTTGGAATCATCAATTTGATCAAACTGACTGATTCTGTAAAGGTAAAAGCACGTGCTGATCACGTGTAATGGAAAAGAATGTAGGACGAATTAGAGAGAGTTTAAAGTATAGCCCAATGAAGTAAATCCGTAGAGTTGGACTGCCACAAACAACTGTCTAGCATGTGCTTAGGCGCCATTTAATATTTAAACTACACCACCTACAACTGATACGGGTTAATCGCGCAAACTACAAGCTAGAGCGTGTAGAATTTACTATTGGTATGCTCAAAAACATGGAAGATGACGCTGCACGGTCGCGTTTAATTTTTAGTTACGAGACAACGTTCCACTTAAGTGAAAAAGTAAACCGACACAATGTTCGCTTGTAGGGATTACAAAATTCTTGTGTAACACAGTGGTACACAAGAGGAAGTCTTCGAAGGGCATGTGTTCTGTATCGTATTGAGAAAAAATGCTTATAAACTTTTCTTAACCCCCAACTAAAACGTTAACCCTCAGATAGAGCATGTGTGCATTATCTCTACTTTTAATTTTGTTACGACAATTCTCAGAAGGATGGTTGCAAATACACTTATATTTATAATGATTTACTTAGTTTTCGCGTGTAGACTTTTGTTTTTCTTTGGATGTAACAGAAGTGTGCTTTATAGATGTTGCATTTTTTGGCCACCAATGTGTTTTGATCTTCTACACATTTGTCTCCAAAAACTCCAGGTCTTCATTCTTTTGTCTTGCTCTTTGTCTAACACGAAAACAGAAAAAAAAACTTTTAGAATTCTCCTTTGGTAATTAAGTTTTAATTTTCAAGACTCGCACTATTATTTTGCCTATTTTGAACTACCCTATGGAATATGTTAAAGATTGGAATTGGAAATTAAGGGAGTATTATAAATTATGGCGAAGACAACATTCCTCCTACGAATACATTTGACAATGCCTAAATCCACTTCGTATTGTCCTTTTTTCACCCGTTCTTCCACAGTTTTCATTTTTATTTTTTAATACTTCAAGCAATACACAAAAAATAATTAAGTCACCATAAAAACAAGTGGCATTTCTTGTTTATCAATCTTATTGTAGTTGCGTCATGTTAAGGTATTTTTTATTAATTGGCAGCTTTTTGCTACAGTTTGAAATACTTTAACCATTCCTGAGTTAAGGTATGTATATACCGTTAATCATATGTCACAGAAAATTAATTTTCTACTTTTACAGTTCCAGATGAGCTGTGAGCCGAAAAAAATCCCCAGACCCCACTTGACAGGGTTCTTTCACCGACAAACCCAAAAAAATGGCGTTATAATGTTTGCTTCCACTATATTAAGTGGGTTCGCTTACTACATGCTCTATTTGGGGCCCAAGAAGAAGAAGTATGCCGATTATTTCCGGTAAGTTTTTAACAGTCTATTATAGTTGGTTATACAATACTTGTAAAAATTGTTCACAGCAGTCAGTAATCTTAACATTATTTTTTTTATAGAAATTACGATATCGAAAAGGAGTTCCAGCAAATAGCAGCGACCGGAGTGCTTCGATCCGTTAGTTGTGAGACTAAGAAGAAATGACCACATTTTTTTGAACGAATTTGTGTTGGTGTTTTGACATGCCTTTAATTATTTTGTAATTAAAAGTGAAGTAATAAAAACAAATCACGTTTTTTAAACGAAGTACTTTACAATTTATCTTCTTCCGGTTTTTCAGTAAAAAATATTGTTCCATAAATGTATTTAAAATAAACTTTATATATTAGTTACCTTGTCAGAAGCAAGGCTTATCAAGAATGTAGATAAATGGTCAACTTCAATATCTGGAGGCTATAGATGTGGTACAATGGGCTTAACCTAAAGAGTATACACTTTTTCATCATGCACGAGGACGGGATCCTATACCCCTTAAGCTGGTTGCTACGAGAAGAAAGGGAGGGTTTTATAATCGATTTAACAAATTAATGGTTTTTTATTTCTGATAGTTCATTTTCATTAATGCGCACCTTAACGAGAATGTTAAAAAGGACTGGACGAGATACCCAGCAGTGCACGACGGTCAGGGACACAGAAAGTGAAATGAGGCCGAGGAGTCATTAACTACAAGGCCATCCCTAGCAACAATACGTTTGAATAACACCACGTATTTGTGTACAATCCGAAAGCAAATGGTGATGAATAGAGACAACAGAACTATAAAACCGAGCATCAAGTAATATAATTGAGCAAAGAATGAAAAGAATAAGATTTTAAATGATGTTATGTGTAGTAGAAAGTCATTGAAATAAAATGACCTTTAAGAACATCTAGAACCGCATCAAAGGGAAAACTGTTGATGCCTCTAGCGGTACCACAAATTATAAAAAGACAAAAAGATGATGCATAAGAACCAGCAAAGAACAAAAACGGGAGAAACTTTCGACAAATATAAAGTCGCAAAACAAGCAGCAAAATGAGAAGTCAGTGAAACGTCAGACAAAGCCACTACAAAGTGGTATCGGTGTTTAAGTTTGCGGCAAGGTAAAACAGCGAAGATTTAGCAGATAAAATACTAACGCAAAAAAGAAATCCGGGCGAGAAGGAAAAATACTTTGAGGAAAATATAAGCGCTGGAGAAAAGATAGAAAAGTGAAAATGCCGCAGATTATCTGGGGAAATTGAGTTATTCACAAAAAGTAACATTAAAAAGTCTTTAAATCTAATGAGAGGGGGGCGCAAAAACCAAAAAACCTGACAACGTGCCATTCAAGATTCTAAGCGAAAAAAATCGTAACTAATAAACCATGCCAAGAAGTGAACAGAGAACGTCATAGAAAAAGAAACTGAAAAATTAATTGCAGGTTACTTTTGGAGTAAACAAGATAGAATTCTAGGAATCCAGCTGCAGTACACGTGTCGCGGCGAATATTTCAGAGCGTTTCAGTCTAGTACCTCCAGATGTTTCACGACCTTTCTGATACCTTCGAGCTGCTTAAATAGCAAAGGTATTTAAATTCGAAGTGGGGAAGTTAGGAAATTCAAGTGCGGAATCTGTATATCTAACATAAATAGTGCTGCAAATAAATACTATGTAGTTCTACGTCATTAGTTGTGTGTGTTGTATACATAACTAGTGTTCAATAATTTTTATAATTTGTAAGTAACCAAATCCGAATTAGGGAGCAGAATTGTCTAGCTCAACGTTTCCTGTACCGTTCCAGCAGTCGAGATGAAGTATTTGTAATCTAGCTAATTCGAGATGTAGTAGAAGTTTATCGCAGAGAAGGTTTCCAGATAACTAAATGGGCCAGCAATTCAAATTCGCTGCTGCAAAATATTTTTGGTATTGGGTGTAGAGCATCCACAGATTTGTCGGAGTGGTTGAAAGTCTTCCTGACCTGGTTTCCTGGGATTTCACTAGATTCCAGAGGAAGATACGCTTATGGTCCAAGTAGACCTCAGCCGGGCTGGAAAGGGCATGGGCACCGCCACAGGTGAGAGTGCAGCAACTGAAAGAGCTGTATTCCGGTTGGTAATGCAAGTATGAAAATCTTTCGAATTCTTAGCGCATTATTTAATAAAGGCGAAAATTCAACTCCAAGACCTGTGGGAGCTAAAAGTAGGGTGAGACAATGAATTTCCAGGCACGATGGAGAGGAAGTGGATTCTGTAAATTCGTAATTTGCCAAAACTTTTGCAGTTGGAAAAGATTGTTGGCGCTGGGAGTATCCAAATATTTGTCAAAGTGGCCGAAAGTCCCTACTAAAAGGGCTCTACGACTTCACTGGATTCCAAAGGAAGATATGCTTACGTTCCGAGTAAGCCTCAGGCGTGCTAGAAAGAGCATCGCCACAGTGGATAATTTACCAAGTAAGGCAGCTGTGGTTCGATTGATAATGCTAGTGTTGGACCCTCTCGGGTTCTTAGCGTATTATCTAATAAAGGCCAAGGTCCTGCTCCAAGACCTGTGTAAGCTGAAAGTAGGGTGGGATAATAAACTTTCGGGTATGATAAAAAGGAAATGGATTCTGTGGATCTATAATTTGTCAAAACCTATAAACATCAGTTTGCGGAGGTGTTATTGTGTGGAAGCGAATTCCAGCTTAAACGACCAGCTGCGCATTTTCGCAAAGAGCTCTAAAATGGCTGGATGTGCAGTAGCATTTTTATGGATCATGGGTCATGATAACCAAGTTGCTGTATCCGTTGTCATGGCCAATACACGAGTAGCACCTGTAAAGCCATGTTTAATTCCAAGGCTGGAGCTCCATGCTACCCTTCTCGCGTCCAAGCTGGGCAAACTTATTAAAGAGCACGTAAAGATAGTTGTCCATTGTGCAGTTTTGTTGACGAACACTGTGGCCGCTTTTAAGCGGATTTAATCAAAAGCACAAAAACTCCAGAAATTCGAGCTTATCGAGTAGGTGAGAGCTAGGAAGCCACAAGTATTTCCGACTGGATATGGGCCCCTACAAAGGAAAATGCGACAGGTACGAGAGTACAAGAAAGGGGAAAGTAGCCTTGGACGAGTATTCCTGTTGGTGGAACTGTCTGGCATTCCTAGAGCTGCCCAAATGGGAATGGCTAGAAGAACTCTTGTGTGAAATTGAACGACCCTTGACTAATTCTGGCAATTCAGACCACTAAGAAGCTGTTTGTAGGAACCCGTGGGAAAACTACCCAGAGGAAAAGTAATTTCTTAGCAATAATCAGACTGTCCAGAACGAGTTCTTTGTTTCAACTTTTTCCAGTACTAGACGGTGATGGGTATTACAGAATAAAGTCTCGCGTGGCAGGGGGCCGGATGAGAATTTAAGGTTCCCCATAATTATCCAGATGTGCTAGTAATAAACTTACTTGGTAACAGCGAACAAATAAAGAGACTAAAGTGCAAAACACCATTGGACCTAAAGCATGATAGATAAACATCAACTTGTACTTTAGTTATTTTAGTTACATGTTTGTAATAATTATCATATAGAGACTATTGCTTATTGGGACATATCTCTAATTACCTCAACATTGTCGGATCGTGCAAATGCATGTTGTTAATACTGTAGCATCGCATTATAAACCTTAAAAAAAAACAAATAAAATAATCTAAGAAAGCAAGAAGTAAGAAACATAAAATAAATTAAAACATATAAGATGGTTTAAAAAGAATCATCTGATTTAAAATGTTTATATTATAAAAAATAATAAACATAGACACAAGATAATTTTTTTACATTCCAAATCATAGGTGCTTAATAAGCCCCCGTTGGAATGCACAGCATTTGTCCATATGGTAGCCAAATTCCTCCAAAACTTTTGCGAGCATATCTGCATTCACTGCTCCCGCGGTTGCTATTATGCGGTTCGGCAGTTCGACCACTGCAGTTGGAAGAGGAGGCACATAGGTAAATATAGTCTTTTATAAACACTTACAGTGAGGTCCGGTGACCTTAGAGACCAGTGATGTAAAACTGAATCGTTAGGTTCCATATGGCCGATCCATCGTTCTAGAATCTAATTATTCAAAAATTCTCGAACTTTTAGGCTCGGTGGTGTCCCCTTCTGCTAGAAAATGAAATAATTCGAATCGGTTTCTAACTGCCGGAAAAGTCAGTTTTCAAGCATATCTAGATATGTGATTCCCGTAACACTGTTCTCTAAAAAGAAAAGAGGTACGCCTTTTCCCCAAAAGTTGCATAAACAAAATTAAGTTTAGAAGAGTCTTTATAATGGTGTACAATTTGATGTGGCTGCTCCGTACCCCACATTCTAACATTATGGAGATTTATCATACCACCTTAATAAAAATACCCTCGTCAGAAAGCACTATGCGTATTTCAAAATTGTCATTTTCTGTCACCTTGTCGAGGATAATTCACCCAATTCCACATGTCGTTCCTTGTCATCTGCATTACGAGATTGCATTGATTAAAGTTTGTATGGTTGTATGTAATCAAACATCACCGCAAAATACGCCAGAGAGACGCTGAGGAAATGTTTAGTTCTCTACCCGCACGGCGAGTGGATTTTTGGGGGCTAGGTGTGAAACTCGGCCGAATGTGGTCCACATCTTCGTCTGACACACGGTAACGAGCACTGGATTTTTTTTACACAGACAACCCGTGTCTTGGAATTGTCTAGACCATCGCCTAATGCTCTGAGCGGTAGGAGATTCAACAAGATATTGTCGCCGAAAATCACGCTGAACAATTATTACTGATTCACACTTTACAAAGCGTACAACACAAAATAATTTCTGTTGTCCAGTCCTCATACAAACACTGAAATAACAGGTAAACGAAGCACGCTGGTGCTACCTATCGAAAATTAAGCGAAACTCGAGAATTTCCTCTTTCTAACAGTATATTGTTCGATCAAAACGGATTAAAAGCCGAATAGTTATGGTTTTTTTAATTGGATAATTCTATTTTAAACACCCTGTATTTAGGATTATATAATAATAATGGTAAGACTCTAAAGTTTCGCGTGGGAGCACGGCCCGCGAACGAAGGTTGAGACTCTCATATGTTCGCTCACTGTACCCGGTAGGATTGGAAAACAAATTACAATTTTCTAGACACAGTTGTTAAATTTTCGTTAAATTCTTAAATCCTATATTGGGTTAAGAAACACTAATACCCTTAATTTAAATTAAGTATATTGTAATCAAGAAATATAGTTTTTTTTTTTTTTTTTTATTAGAGTTATTACAACTAGTCTTAAAGACTAACCAGCAATTTTGTTATAACTTAAATTAACTAGTGAACTATATGAGATTTTACCCAACGATTGTCCTCTCAGTTCTAGTAATCTGGCACACACGTTATTTTCACATATTCTCACTTTTACTCTGCTTTTGCACTGTTACACTCTCACACTAACTCAAATGGTTTTATCCTTTTAAGTCTTCTTTCTAGTTGCTCAGTGTCGAGGAGTTGTAGAACCTCTATATTCACGTGTTCGTGTAACCTGTATTCGTGTTTCTGAGCTATAGTTTTGATTTCTTCAGACACAGTTTTTATCCTTAGGTCCCTATGAATATCACTGTTTCTGACGTACCAGGGCGCATTAATAATGTTCCTTAGCACTTTATTTTGAAAGACTTGGATCGTGTTGATATTGCTTTTACTGGCGCATCCCCACATTTGACAGCCATACGTCCATACGGGTTTTAGTATCTGTTTGTAAAGTAGTAATTTGTTGTAAGTTGACAGCTGGGACTTTCTTCCCAACAACCAGTGCATCTTCTTATACTTAATATTTAATTCTTCTTTTTTCTTCTTAATGTGTTCCTTCCAACGTAGTTTTACATCCAGGTTCATTCCAAGGTATTTTGCTGTATTAGCGTGTGGTAATATGCTACTGTTTAGTATGACTGGTAGGTATTCATCTCTCTTGTTCGTGAAGTTGATATGCACGGATTTGGTTTCATTTAACTTTATTCTCCATCTGTTTGTCCATACTTCTATTTCATTTATGATTTGCTGTAGTGCTTCGCTTGTTTCTTCAGTGTTTTTCCCTACTGCTAGTATAGCGGTATCGTCCGCAAAAGTGGCTGTAGTTGTTCGTTCGCTGGTGGGCACGTCGTTGGTATACAGAAGGTATAGTGTTGGCCCCAGGACACTGCCCTGTGGTACCCCTGCTTTAATTTCGCATAAATCAGAATACTTATCTCCTTGTTTGATCCTAAAAAATCTATCACTGAGATATGATTTTAGTAGTTCAGAATGTTGTTTAGGCAATACTTTACGTAGTTTATAGTTCAATCCTTCATGCCACACTTTATCGAACGCCTGTGAGACATCTAGGAATATTGCTGAGCATACCTTTTTCTCTTCCAGGCTTTTTTCAATTATATTAGTTATTCTGTGAACTTGGTCTATTGTGGAATGTTGATTTCTAAATCCAAATTGATGTATGGGTATCAGTTCTTTTCTTTCTATTATTGGCTGGAGTCGCTTTAGAAATAGCTTTTCAAATAATTTTGAGACTATTGGCAGAAGTGAAATAGGCCTATATGATGTCATTTCATTTGGGGTTTCCAGGCTTTTGAATCATTATTATTTCAGCCACTTTCCAGACGCTTGGCACATATTTTAGTCTAAACACTGCATTTATTAAATTTGTTAATTTAACTATTGCTTTTTGGTAGCTGCTTCAAAATCATTCCTGTAATTAGATCAAATCCAGGAGATTTCTTTGGATTTATATTATTTTTAATTTCTTTTGTTACTTCTTGTGGGGTCACGTATCGTATTTCTTCTTCTTCTGTTCTGTTTTCTTCTTGACTTGCTTCGTTTTGCATTTGTTGTTCGTTAGGTTGGAATATATTTTCTAAGTATTTTGCAAAAGTGTCTGCTTTTTGCTTGTTATTCCTTGCCCATCCATTTTCAGTTCTTAATGGTGGTATTTGGATTATGGGTCGTTTGATTTTCCTAGTTGCCCTCCATACGGAATAGTCGGCATCTTTATCGTTTGAAAGGTACCTAAGGTAAGTATTCACAGATTCGTTTTTATTTCTTTTAATTCCTTCTTAACTGTTGCGTGAGTTGATTTAGCTTAGTTTTATCTGCCGGTGCTTTGGTTTGCTGCCATTTTTCCTGGCTCTTCTTTTTCGACCACTAACTCTTTAATTTCTTTAGGATAGTTGATACCTATTGTTTTCCTCTTTATCTCTGGCGTGTTATTCCACGCAGCTTGCTGGATATCTATAATAAATTTTTCTGTTTCTGTTTTGGTCTAGTTGTTCTTTATTCACAAGGGGTACGTTGAGGTGGATTCTATTGCATAATTCTTCTTTAAAGGCTTCCCAATCTGTGTACTTATTACACAATGTTGGGTTGCACTGTTTCTTGATTAGGTTTTCGTTTAATGTTAATATAATTGGGGAATGGTCAGAACTTAAATCAAAATTCTCTTCCATGTCCACAAAATTTATAGCAATTTTCCTGGAGATAAAGAGGTCGATCAAGTCAGGAATTTTATTTTCATCTGCGGGCCAGTAGGTGGGTTTACCCGTGGAGTGGAAATTACAATTCATTCTAGTTGCTGCTTCGTACAACTCTTTTCCTTGGATATGGGCCCTACAAAGAAAAATGCGACAGGTACGAGGGTACAAGAAAGAGGAAAGTAGCCTTGGACGAGTATTCCTGTTGGTGGAACGGTCTGGCATTCCTAGAGCAGCCCAAATGGGAATGGTCAGAAGAACTCTTGTGTGAAAGTGAACAACCCTTGACTAATTCTGGCAATACAGACCACTAAGAAGCTGTTCTTTGTAGGAACCTGTGGGAAAACTACCCGGAGGAAAAGTAATTTCTTAGCAATAATCAGAGTGTCCAGAACGAGTTCTTTGTTTCAACTTTTTCCAGTACTAGACGGTGATGGGTATTACAGAATAAAGTCTCGCGTGGCAGGGGGCCGGGTGAGAATTTAAGGTTCCCCATAATTATCCAGATGTGCTAGTAATAAACTTACTTGGTAACAGCGAACAAATAAAGAGACTAAAGTGCAAAACACCATTGGACCTAAAGCATGATAGATAAACATCAACTTGTACTTTAGTTATTTTAGTTACACGTTTGTAATAATTATCATATAGAGACTATTGCTTATTGGGACATATCTCTAATTACCTCAACATTGTCGGATCGTGCAAATGCATGTTGTTAATACTGTAGCATCGTATTATAAACCTTAAAAAAAACAAATAAAATAATCTAAGAAAGCAAGAAGTAAGAAACATAAAATAAATTAAAAATAAACGACAAAACGTCATAAAACATATAAGATGGTTTAAAAAGAATCATCTGATTTAAAATGTTTATATTATAAAAAATAATAAACATAGACACAAGATAATTTTTTTACATTCCAAATCATAGGTGCTTAATAAGCCCCCGTTGGAATGCACAGCATTTGTCCATATGGTAGCCAAATTCCTCCAAAACTTTTGCGAGCATATCTGCATTCACTGCTCCCGCGGTTGCTATTATGCGGTTCGGCAGTTCGACCACTGCAGTTGGAAGAGGAGGCACATAGGTAAATATAGTCTTTTATAAACACTTACAGTGAGGTCCGGTGACCTTAGAGACCAGTGATGTAAAACTGAATCGTTAGGTTCCATATGGCCGATCCATCGTTCTAGAATCTAATTATTCAAAATTCTCGAACTTTTAGGCTCGGGTGTGGTGGTGTCCCCTTCTGCTAGAAAATGAAATAATTCGAATCGGTTTCTAACTGCCGGAAAAGTCAGTTTTCAAGCATATCTAGATATGTGATTCCCGTAACACTGTTCTCTAAAAAGAAAAGAGGTACGCCTTTTCCCCAAAAGTTGCATAAACAAAATTAAGTTTAGAAGAGTCTTTATAATGGTGTACAATTTGATGTGGCTGCTCCGTACCCCACATTCTAACATTATGGAGATTTATCATACCACCTTAATAAAAAGTACCCTCGTCAGAAAGCACTATGCGTATTTCAAAATTGTCATTTTCTGCCACCTTGTCGAGGATAATTCACCCAATTCCACATGTCGTTCCTTGTCATCTGCATTACGAGATTGCATTGATTAAAGTTTGTATGGTTTCATAATCAAACATCACCGCAAAATACGCCAGAGAGACGATGAGGAAATGTTTAGTTCTCTACCTGCACGGCGAGTGGATTTTTGGGGGCTAGGTGTGAAACTCGGCCGAATGTGGTCCACATCTTCGTCTGACACACGGTAACGAACACTGGATTTTTCTTTACACAGACAACCCGTGTCTTGGAATTGTCTAGACCATCGCCTAATGCTCTGAGCGGTAGGAGATTCAACAAGATATTGTCGCCGAAAATCACGCTCAACAATTATTACTGATTCACACTTTACAAAGCGTACAACACAAAATAATTTCTGTTGTCCAGTCCTCATATTGACAAACACTGAAATAACAGGTAAACGAAGCACGCTGGTGCTACCTATCGAAAATTAAGCGAAACTCGAGAATTTCCTCTTTCTAACAGTACATTGTTCGATCAAAACGGATTAAAAGCCGAATAGTTATGGTTTTTTTAATTGGATAATTCTATTTTAAACACCCTGTATTTAGGATTATATAATAATAATGGTAAGACTCTAAAGTTTCGTGTGGGAGCACGGCCCGCGAACGAAGGTTGAGACTCTCATATGTTCGCTCACTGTACCCGGTAGGATTGGAAAACAAATTACAATTTTCTAGACACAGTTGTTAAATTTTCTTTAAATTCTTAAATCCTATATTGGGTTAAGAAACACTAATACCCTTAATTTAAATTAAGTATATTGTAATCAAGAAATATAGTGAAAGCATTTTAGTCGACCTCGACATTAGTGTCTGAGTTTTGAGATCTCAATGGCTTGTTTATGTTGCCTCATTCACATATTGTAACCATCATTTCAAATTCCGACATTATAAAAAAATGTACGAAATACCCATATGCATCTAAAGGACGTTTACTTCACTCATGCATTAAAATACCTTCAATTGTCTTGTCACATTCTGTTAGATTGACATGTACTCGCATCTTGACCTTTTCATAGTATTTTTTAGTTCTGTAAGTTGACAGTACATTATTTCAATTCAAATGTGTTATATTAGTGTTTCTAATTTGTTAACAAATAGAGACAATCACATAATTTCATTTTAATAAAAATAATAAAAACAATTATAATGCTTCAATTTAAATTTTTAACTAAATGTTTTGATTAAAAAAGTAATATGTCGTTTTCTGACGGCTATTACTCTTTGTTAAACGTTTTATTAGAAGAATAACAATAATAAAAATATAAAATTTTCTTCAGATGTATGTCTTTGTTAAAGTCTTGTGAATATAATAAGTGGTGCAAAAGTCATCAGAACATGCTTTCATTTTTATAAATGACGTCTTACGCCATTGCAACTTTAAAATTTGTAAAGTAAACAAAAGCAGATTAAGAATCACTATACTCCAAAAAAAAGCAAAATAATTATGTCAATGTTTCTGACGAATGATCGAGTGGTGGTTTTAGCTCAACGTAAATTTCGTTTCATATTCCGTCGTCGTGTGGCATCAACTGGACAAATACTGCGATGTTTAACCGCTCGCTTCAAGTAGACTAACTCAACATGGGACAATAGTAGACGAAGTCAACCCCGAAACAGCCGTTTGGTCGAAAATGCCGCTGCTGTGGTTGTAGATGCCCAAGAGGACCCTCAAACATCAACCAGACGATGGTTACGCAGTTGGACATCAATAGACGGTCTCTACAGCAAATTTTGGCAAAAGTCTTGAAGATGTTCCCGTACAAAGTGGAAACTGTGCATCAACTATTGCCTGCAGACCGCCAATCACGTGTAAATTTCAGTTAACCTTTCCTAAACCTCGACCGCAATGAGCATCACATTTCAGTCTGCAGAAAAACACGAAACCGCTGCCACTAATAGACAATCTTCCAAGTTTCAGCATTTACAAAAAAAACGCTTTTACAGAACTGCATTAAAATCAAACGGTAATAAACTTTTTTGAATATAAACGTAGCCAGAAAGCCGCCAGTGCTCTTGGTGAACAAGAAAAATTTGCCCTAACACCTAAATTTATTTAGGTTGAGGATATGGTTAACATAAAAGCACCCATACAAAACATTCTCGTGTAAAATCAGAGGAAGTTTTGGCCGAGGTTTCACGTATCTTGTGTCATGCTAAGCCACCTAAGAAAAACCTACAAGGGGGGAATCAAATGCTTTTCGTAAACTCAAAAATGACAATATTATCATCTTACCAGCCTACAAAAGTAATACCGTAGTCATAGGTGTACTACACAACTAAGATGTCCGAACTGCTTGTTTAGAAAGCTTATACCACTCTCAAACGCAATGCCACAGCATACTAGGTAACACAAAGAAACCGATAAAAAGTCACTCTCTAGATAACACTATTAAGAAAAGAATAGCAACAACAAAATTGCTGCCTCCAACATATACCGGCTCTCCAAAATCCACAAGGATGGTATACCACTGCAACCCATAGCAGTGCTAAATGGGTAAATAAATACCTGTCCAGCCTATTACAACTACACATTGGACATATCAGCAATTATATCAAAGATGCAACACATTTTATCAACTACATTTAAAAATTCAACTACATGCGGGAGATCTAATGGTTTGGTTTGATATAATATCCCTGTTTACCAAAGTTTCGATCCAAGATGCTTTGGGCCACCTGAAGCAAGTTTTGCGAAATGACATCTTGCATCTCTTTAACAGCGCCTTACATCCAACTTTTTTGTTTAGTGAGGCACGTATTACGTAGGAATTAACATACGAGTCGTACGGTTCCCACTAAAATAAAAGAACACTAACGACACCTAGATAGAGTACCTGCTAACACAAGTTTTGTTGAACTCTAGACACTGTTACCCGATTAGCTGAGGGACAGTAGACATTTATAAATAGAAGACCTAAATCTTAGTCTTAATAGTAACTACAACCCAGTACCTCTCACCTTGGGGATTACAGACGGAGCCCACAACGCATCCTTCCGTTTCTACGTCTTATGGCCCGCATTCACCTTCCATCTAAGGCAGACCATGGGGCCAATCACTAAAATCTGCTCTGGTGAAGACCTGTAGGAGGCGGTACACTACCTCACCGTCTTCATTCAAAGGTCCATTTGCGTCGCCACTAACGCCGTCCGCACCGGAAATGCCAGAAATCATCTACCTCCAAAGTTAAAGGATCAGATGTGTGAGAAGAACGGGGCGCGATAACTCGCGCACCAGTTCCCGCACTTTGACAATCAGTAAATGTGGCTAGCTGCCGAAATCAAGACCGCCGATGCGGAACTGGGAAATCAAGTTGGAGCCGACAAATCGCTATAAAGAATGGTCAAGATGTTATACAACCAATGTTCCTGCATACCGCCCATCCACGGAGAGAACGGCGTAGCCTACACCGCTGCTGACAAGGCAGAAGTGTTCACCAACTACCTAGAATGCCAGTGCAACTTGGACTACGCCGATCGATGCCAATCTTGACCATCTCACCATCGTTGACCGCGTGATAAGACGCCTGCGAGATACAGACTACAAAAAACCTGCAACCAGCGTCTTGAGACGAAAAGTTTAGCAGTAGATTGGTGCACTATCACTTCGTAAGACTCCTATTCCAGACGAAATTCCGGATCGCACACTAAAAACTCTCCTGAAGACAGCAGTCGTCAGCATCACTTTTCAAGTTAGTAAAAATTAGCATATGTCGCAATACTTCTCAAGTTTAGGAAGTCCGACGCGTTTTTCCAAGAGTACCTACATCTACATCTACTATCCGGAATAATTTGTACTGAGCAAAACCATAATGACTGTCATGGAAGTAGTGAAAACCAAGGTGGGTTCTCAGTTCCTTCCTTGATTGGTGGGGGGTGGGAAAGGTGGGAACAAATGGGGTGAAACCTAATACCCTCAGGAAAAGGAAGTGAGGAAATTCGAAAGCTCGCGTGGGCAGGGTGCGTTAGGGCCTTGTCTGGCCACCACCAAAACATAAATATTTTTTATTTCTACAGCTCAAATAAATACAGGTTGATGCAAAAATAATTGCAGTTTCGAATTATCAAACTTAAAGCAGTATATTTCAGCTTAGGTCTTAGTCAATCAAAATAAAAAGCATTAGTTTCTATGCATTTTTGCCAACAAGAGACAAGTTTACTAATTCGGGAAGTATAAAATTTTGGGGTTCTAGAACCGATAAACTCTTCGAAAGCGTTTTGAGTTTCTATTTGGTTATAAAGGCCTTCTGCAGGAAATTGTTTTTGTACAGTCATTTGTGTGACATATAGTCTGGGTTATCATGGAGAAGAATTGGTCTTTTTCAAGTAACCAATGCTGGCCATAAGTTTTGCAGTTATTGGTACACTCTGTCGATTTCCTGGCAATACTTCTCTGATGTGATGGTTTCGCAGGGTTCAAGAAGTTGTAGTGAAGGACTCCAGATGCCGACCGCCAAACAGTGGCCATTACCTTCTTTTGATGCTGTTTTGGTTTGGAGAAGTGCTTTGGTGCTTCATCTTTATCCCGCCACTGCGCTGAACGACGTTGATTGTCGCATAGGATCTATTTTTCTTGTCGCATGTCACAATGCTATCAAGAAATGGATCATTTCTGTTATGAAGAAGAATCGCAAAACAGACTTCGTATTGTCGAAATTTTTGATGTTTGTTCAGATCGTGAGGCACCTATTTGACGAGCTTTTTTAATTTTCCCATTTGGTTCAAATGTTGAACAGCTGTTAAATGGCTAACGCTAAGTTCTTCTGCAATCTCTCGCTTTGTTTTGTGAGGATTCGTTTCAGTAATGACCCTCAATCGCAAAAGTACGTCTACAACCCTCCTCATCTTTAAGGCTTTCGTTCCCTTGACGAAACTTTTGGAACCAATGTTGAGCCGTACGTTCACTGATGGTCCCCTAGCCAAATGCTTGGTTAATACTGCAAACAGTTTCTGATGCTTTATGTGTGGTGCAATAAAATTGCTGAAATTTGCTTCCTTTACATCATTATTTAGACGACCTACTCCATACCAAAAACAAACAGTTATAACAAAACAAATTGCATAAGTAAGTAAAGCGAGCTTTGCTCTCTAAAACGGTATAATACATAAATAAAATTAAATAAACGTTTTCCCAAAATTAAACATCAAAATTTAAACTAAAAAAACCCATTTATTTTCCCACCCACCTAACACTAACTCACTTCTTCTTTTCTGTTGCGAAGAATTGTTAATTTAACCACAAGCGTAGCTGGTGATAAATATTTTGAGTATTTGTGAAAAAAAACCAATAACTAGCTTTATTTATCATACCACATGCTCACTCCATATATAGCAGAGCGACTTTTCTAAAATGGTATTAATTAGGAGCAGCCACTCAAATGTTACAATTTTTCTACGAACGCTGGCTTTTTGTTCCTATTAAGGTAGCTATTATGTTGCACCTTATGTTATTGTGAAAGTTGCGCGTTGAAAGTTATTAGCTGGCGTTGCACATCTTTCGCCAAGGTTGCCTTAAAGTGTGGTCCTTGAAATTTACTAACAGCCTGCTTGCATATTAGTTTTCAATTAACTTCACTCCACCAGCAATTAATTACTGTCCCCGGCCGGTTTTCCTCCACATTTCGAACCTACGAGTGTGCATTTCAGAATGATTCACGCTGGTTATTAACTGTTTAAGGAAGTGCAAGCTGTGCAAACGAATGCTGTGCAAACAGTGTGAGCATCGCAAACCGCTGCCGACAAAGTGTCTTACCTAAACGTTCCTCCTTTCACGTACGTCGGGCGGTATTTTTAAAATTTATGGGCTTACTATAAGTGCATGGCACCATACCGTTCAGTAAGTGATTATTTCTCAATGATACTTAAACCGGCTTACGTGATTTTTGCAAACGGCTGGCCGGTGGATTTATGATAAAGCGCTTTCTGCGTAAAATACGTTTATGATGGTGATCGACGTTTACTGCTGCATAGCAAATTTAAACCGTATATTGTGGTATGGGTTGAGTGATCTTAAATACGACTTCTACAATTTATTGTTTCATTTTTCTGTCAACTAGGTACTAAATTACAATAACAACTGTTGTAACTTTATAACATATTTTATCTGAATTGATGATCTGAAACCAAATTTATTAGACATGTAATTGAACCCGTTGGATAACCTTCATAAGATAGCAGTTCTTAATGTTTATTATAATTTCCGTTATATTAAAATAAAGTCGTTGGAAATATCAAAAAGAAACATTTGTAGTATTTTTAATTGTTTTATATTCAAACCGTGTAATTAAAATAAACATATTAAAATTCAAACACCAAAATACCTGAACAATTAACAATGTAGAGTTCGTAAGCAGTATGGTTATGGCAAAACAACACATAATTTTAACTTGAAGGCAAATGTGCGTAGAATAATAACACAGTTGGAGTTATATAAAGTTTCTCCAAAAACCATGAGCATAAGAAATGCCACGGCAGTTGGAGACAATTAATTTGTCGCTATATTTTTGCATTCGATACGATAATTTCTTTATTAAATGAATTTTTAAAAGCCCCTCCACTGTTGAGCAAGCGTTATGTATTTGATATATTTTTAAGAAAAGAAAGAATTTTTGTATTCCCATATTTTTCTAGTTACAATTATAAGTAGAGCTTGTAACATTTGCAAAATGCATTTTTTTTAAGTTTAAATACACACAAAAAATATAATTAAGCATATTTAAGGTCACTCATGTTCATTTTATTAGTTGGCTTGATTTTATTTACAAAAAAATAGTTACAATCCCTGTTCTGGATTTTTAAGTGCCAAAGATGCTTTTAATCAGTTTTATTTTTTCCTTATAGGAGGTAGTTGAAATACCTTTATAATAGTTTCCAAAAAGGTTAATTCAAAATCTATTTGTACTACGCACAATTGTTAAGGGATTAGTAACACCTTAATGTAACCCTGGATTACTTTTCGACGCACACATTTTAAATTGCATTTAAAGCATTTAAGCAATTAGGGAGCCCAATTTCTTAACATATGAAAATACAGAAACTATATAACACATTTTGTATCTATTGTATTTGCTAGAATATATTTACCAGCCTATTAATAGTTTGATTTTATTGACTTTGAACAGTTTGTAAAGTATATTCCTCTGATATGAAGTGTTTATCTTATTTTGTAAGAACCGTATCTGTTTATAAATGCCCAAACAAGCAGCCGCGAGAAGTGTCTTATTCAAAAAATGGTGTCAAAATAATACCGACTTAAAAATTATTGACTATTCTCATATTTTATGCACAGTTTGTGCAACTCTTCATCAAGATGCAATTCAATGTATTTTATTTTTGTTTTCAGCGGCAGTCAGGTATTGTTGAACGTAGTTTGTGGACAGATTATTCGTTGGTGGTAAAGCACACCTTGCTCTGGAATCCAATGAAGTCCCAGGGATCTTTAAGTAGGGACTCCGACCGCTCCGACAAATCTTTGAATGCTTTACTCTCAGCGCCAACAATCTTTTCCAGCAGCAAATTTAAATTGCTGGCTAACTTAGGCTCCTCTGCAATGGACTTTGTTACATCTCGGATCAGCTAACTGGCTTCCTTATTTGTATCTACGTTCCAAGAAGACTTTATCAGTGCTGGAAAGGGCATCGCCACAGAAGAGAATGTAGCAACTAAGAGAGCTGTACTCCTGTTGGTAATACTGGTATGGCACCCTCTCGAGTTCTTGGCGTATTACCTAATAAAGGTCAAGATTCAGCTGCAAGACCTGTGGAAGCTGAAAATAGACTGAGGTGGTGGGAGTGGGATAAACTTCCAGGCACGGTGGGAAGGAAGTAGATTATGTAGATTCGTGGTCGGGTAGATGAGATCCAGGAAATCACAAATATTTCCGACTGAAAAGAAAAATCCGGCGGACAATGGTACAAGGAAGGGGAAAGCAGACTTCGACAAGCATTCCCCTTGGTGGAACGGTCTAGCATCTTTAAAGCTGTCTGAAATAGAATGGCAGGAAAAGCCCAGGTGTGAAATTAAGCCACTCTTTACTAATTCCATGGAACAAAGGTAAGAGTTTGTTGCGGTTGCTGTAGAAGTACCTAAGTTTTGTTTGCCGGGAGTGGACTGTTTCTCGAAATACATGCGTCTGGGCCGAGTAACTGGCTTTGCTCTGAGGTTCCTAGAAATTCTCAAAATTTGCAAGAAGCTGGAAATCCAGATAATTAAGAAGCTGTTATTTGTGAGGACCCAGTGGGAAGATTACCCGGAGAAAATAAATCAATAATCAGAAAGTGTCTAAAACGAGTCTTTTGTTCTAGCTTTCTCCAGCACTATACGGTGATGGGTGTCTCCAAATGAAGTCTTGATTGACAGGCGCCCCAAATGAAAATTTAAGATTGTCCATAATTTTCCTTCCTAACAATCGGCTCACCTAGCACCTTAGTGACCCGGACTACTACCACAGATTGTTTGCTCACCAAGGAGAGTATACAATCCAAAATGAACAAAGGCAACGTTTCTGGGTTCCCCGACTAAAGACTCAGTTGATAAGTGTTATTGGTGACTACTGGGTTTGTAAGCCTAAGAAGGTCAACGGAAAAATTCCAAAGATAAATTTTCAACCCAGGAAATTACATTGTTTGGCATAAACTATTTTGGCCCTACGGAGGTGACAATCTGAAGGCGGAGAGAGAAAAGTTATGGAGTTTCCTTCACATGTCTAGCTGCCCTTCCGTATAGAATTCTCCCATTTCCTTACCGAATAGCTGCATTATGGCCACTAGGAGGGACCAGCTGTCACAAATCCAGAGTGACAATGAAACAAACGTGAGAGGTGCGAACAAGGAATTGAGGAAGTGTTACTAACAGCTGGACCAAAATAAATTAGAGGAAAAAATGTCTATTAAAGGCATTTAAGGGCACTACATACCTCCCTCTGTGTTACATATTGTGGAAAAGTTGGAAGAGACTTGTCCAAGTCGGCCATGATGACCATACTAAAGTCCAAAGCACCCAAGGAAAAAGTTCTGCTCACTGTATTACCCGAGGCAGAGGCTATTGTGAACAGTAGACCTCTGACAGAGATGCCCGTACATATGGATTCCCAAGAAGTCTTGACTCCATTTTATTTTCTAATTGCAAGCTTAAACAGTACGCAGCCGCCAGGAGAATTCAGCCAGACTGACCTAGATTTACGAAAGTTATGAATGTATTGGCTAAAGGAGTTGCTTCCTACTCTGCAACGTGATACTATTTGACATCGAATCAAACCATCAGTGGACACGGGTGATATGGTGGTCGTTCTTCACGAAAGTTTAATTTTTCCGGAGTATTCCCGGAGATTGCCCTATGCGACTGAGTTTTATTTAATTGATTAGTAGATTTGCCACTTCTGCTAATGTTGAGTTTCAATGGTAGGGGCACGTTTAGCAGCCGTAATAGTGGGTCAATAAAAAATTGAAGAATTTTGACTTTTTGATGATGCCCATCGGCGGTAGTTCTTAGTTAATTTGCTATTAAGTAGCTATTAAGCAACATGATAGTTATATAGAAAGCAATTTTCTCTTAACAATGTATCAACACGTTATAAATATGCATTAACAATTAAAATAAAGAATATTTTATAATTACAATTTTCCTCGTTTTTCATAATTGCCCGTAATGTTGCAGGCATTTTTTCCCCAATATCGTTGCTTTCACTCCTACTTTTGCATCTTCTTCTTCTTAAGTGCCGTCTCCTCTTAGAAGATTGGCTATCATTATGGCTGTTTGTATTCTCGACGTTGCTGTTCTGAACAATTCAATAGAACTGCAATTGTACCATTGTCTCAGGTTACTCAACCAGGAGATGCGTCTTCTTCCTCTATTCCTATTACCCTGTATCTTCCCTTGCATGATATTTTGTAGCATTTCATATCTTTCTCCCCGCATCACATGCCCCAGATACTGTAATTTCCGTATCTTAACTGTATTCAATACTTCTTTTTCCTTCCCCATTCTTCTGAGTACTTTTGCATACGCATTCAAAACACACTTGAAGAGGCACAAAATAAATTGTTAATAAAAAATTTCCAATTTCAATAAAGAACTCTTGTATTGTTTAAAGGACAGCCTGTTAGGTTTTTGTGGATAATTCATGAGTCATTGTTTCCCAGCTCTAATCTTACTCCACCGTTGGTGAAAGATTTTTAAAACCTTATATAAAAAACAATTAAATTTTAAATGTAGGGTGACAAAATACCACTGAAAAATTTATGCCTCATATAACATCACTCAAATTTATATTTTTTGTCGTTGAATGGTCGGGGTATAAATTTTTTCGATGTCTTTTCTTCTTTTTTTCAATATGTTAAACTCAGAAAACCGAGTAGATAAATATTCAGCATCGTAAACCTTTGTCAACAACATACATACAGATATGTTGCTTGACATTAACTCTTAACATAATTCTAAGCTAAATGAATTACTCAAAATTAAAGTAACCAAATAGCAACCTATTCAACGTGTACATTTAAAATAGACAAAATAAATAGAAAAAAAACAAAATAATACTATAAAAAAAAGTACAGAGTGTTTCAGGAAGAATCGTTTGATTTAAAATGTCGGAAGAACGCTTTATCTTTTGAGGCTATCCACGAATTGACCAAATTTTTGGTATCTTCATATGATATGAAGTACTGCTCAGACAGGCCATGTGCCATCGATCGGAACATGTGATAATCGGAAGGGGTAGGACTTCCCAATTGAGTGTTTCCAAGTAGGTGTTGACCGGCGCGGCGCCGCAACATGTGGACGAGCATTATCGTGCAGGAGAATAATTTTGTCGCGTTTGGAGTAGTGGTGGGCGCGTTTTTCCTTGAGTACTCGACTCAATCACATCAAGTGTGTTCGGTAGAGAGCCCCAGTAATGGTTTTATACGGTTTCAGCAACTCATAATATACGACACCAAGCTGATCCCAGCAAATAGATCCCACCAAATACACAACATGAATTTTTTCCATGAATATTCGGCTTAGCTGTCGATGTTGAAGCATGGCCATGTGGTCCTTATAATTTCCTCTTCTTTGGATTATTATAGTGAATCCATTTTTTATTACCACTGACTATGCGATGCAAAAAACTCTTTCGTTTACGCTTGATAAACAGCATTTTACATGTGTAAAATCGGCTTCACTTTATATGGAACCCAATTTCCTTGCTTTTAAATCATTTCCAACGATTTTAGACGATGTGGAATTGCTTGTTGAGTTATTCCTAATGTAAGTGCAAGTTTCTCTTGCGTTTGGCAGGAATCTTCCTCCAATAATGCTTCCCATTTCGCGTCTTTGTACACTTTCAGCCTTCCGCTACGTTCTTTGTATTCGACGTCAAACCCGCCGTTCTTAAACTTATGAAATCACTCACGACAACTTCTCTCAATTAAAGCAGCCTCACCATATGCAATCAATGCGTCTTAGCTGCAGATTTCTTCACATTAAAGAACTAAATCAAAAGTTCCCGCAAAATGACGGTTTTATTCGGCTCAAAATTCGACATTTACGCACGAAAAAATTATGTGATGCTGATACAAAATTGCTAATATTTTAAGGTTATGGTGTTGCCAGATTTTTAACCTTAACGTTTTATATCTGACAATTTCAACCATAACTTACTGCTAGGGCCATCTTTTGTCATACGACGAGATTTTTTTGGACTCCCTTTACATACCAAATTATAGGTGCTCAATATGCCCACTCTTGAAATACTCAGCATCTGTTCGTACGCTAGCCAAATTCGTCCCAAACTTTTGCAAACATATATGGATTCACTGCTGCCACTGTTATTGTTATGCGGTTCTGCAGTTCGACTACTCTAGTTGAAAGAGGAGGCACATAAATAAACATAGTGTTTTATAAACCTTCACAAAAAAAATCGCACACAGTTAAGTCCGGCGACCTTGAAGCTCATTAATGTAAAGCTGAACCGTTAGATCTCATATGGTCGATTCAACGTTGTGAAATTTATACAAATCAACCTTTAACTGTGTGAAAAGTTAGTTTTCAAGCGTATCTAGATATGTGATTCCCATAACAGCGTTTTCTGAGAACAAAAGAGAACCACACACTTTTTCCTGAGAAATTGCACGAAAACATTGAGTTTAGAAGAGTCTCTCCAATGCTGTACAATTTGATGATATTCTAATATTATCTTACCATTTCAATAAAAAATAGCCTCGTCAGAAACACTAAGCGTGTTACAAAATTGTCATTTTTTACCACCTTGTTGAGGATGAATTTACGAGCATTAATAGCTTGCATTAATTGAGTCCTGTACGATTTCATAATCAAAAGTCGCCGCAAAATACGCCGCACAGGCATTAAGGAAATGTTTAGTTCTCCACTGGCACGACAAGTGAATTTTTGAAGGTTAAATGCGAAATTCAATCAGATGCGTTCCACATCATCGTCTGACACACGGGAACGACCACTGGATTTCCCTTTACACTGACAACCTGTGTCTTGGACTTGTCTATACCATCTCCTAATGTTTTGAGCAGTGGGAAAAATTCAACATCATATTGTAGTGGAAAATTACGCTAAACAGTTTTGTAGTACACAAAATGATTTCTGTTGTCCAGTCGTCATCTTCACAAACACTGAAGTGGCAGGTAAACGAATCCCGCTGGTGCTACCTATTGTCAGTCGCATAAAACTCGAGAATTTCTTCTTTCTAAACATTGCTCGATCAAAATGGATTAAAAGTTGATTAGTTATGATTTTTTTAATCGGATTATTCTTTTTGATATACGCTAAATCATCAATCATCAGAATTTTACCAAAGAAAAACAGACAGTAAGACTTCCGATTTATACTTGTTAGTTTATTCACTTTCAGCATAAATAAAGTGAAAGCTAGGGTTCAAGAATTTGTTACATCAGACCATAAGGGGTGATATAGAGCCAAAACTTGTAATTTGGTAACCAGATGGATTAAGGCTCGTACAGTAATAGTTTCAATTGTAATTTGTATTTCTTCAAATTTTAATTAAATAAATAGATCTGCACGACACCCATTGTATTTGTATTTAATTTTTATTTCTTATGAAAGAAGTCAACAAAGAACTACTACAATTTCTAAACTTGTTTTTCAAGAACGGGTTACGAATTTCAAATAGGTTTAATGCAAATTATACCCAGACATATAATTTTATTCTTTCTTTAAATTAAGAATTAGGCTAGATACAATAAGGTTACAGAAGAAAAAAATTAAAAGCTACAAAAATAGCAATATTAAAAAGAAATACAGTCAAGATAGCATTGCAAGCCCTAATTACATAATACATAAAAAATAACCAAAATAAAGTTATAGAGGGGATACAGTCACCTAATAACATAAATTGACGAAATCAAGACGTAAACAATATAAAACTTAATAAAATTACAATACTATAAGTTGGTTACGTTGATAATGTATCATTTAACAGTATTATATTCGAGAAAAAACTATAAAACTATTCTTGAAATAATAAAACAAACGTACAACAAAAAATATACATAATATATAACTGACACTAGTAAAATAACATGTAGATAGATTTAATAAAAAACAAAGTGAAATTAAATTTTTAAGTAAGACGGAATATTTGCAGACAAAAGACATAAGGCAAGATTAAAATTAAATATAAATTAAAATAAATATGAAAAAAGAAAAACTAGAGAATATAACGTTTTGAAAAAATATACAAGAAGTCATTAAAAATCTTAAATGGAAAGAAAATAAAATAGTTTGCATCAAAAATAAGATAAAGCCTAAAGAACAAGAGTAAAAAGCAACAGTTGCGAAAGGAGAAATACATCTACTACAACATAATTTTATAAAAAAGGAAGAATTGACACATTAAATTAAAAATTCTTAAAATAGACTATAAACATTTATAGAATAAAATCTGAGCAATATACAGGTAGAAAGAAAAGTGAATTATATTCTATATAAGATTATAACAATGAAAAATGGTGTAAAAAAGATTTAAAAAATTACAAATGTCAGACATTAACCCGATATGTGCAGTTGCGCAAATCTTAGTTAATACTAATAAGCAAAAGTGGCTATTCAGGTATTTTCTCTAAAAATGCGCGCAATGCAGTTAAACTATACGACGCTATAAAAGTTTTATAACCAATTATTGGCAAGATTATAGTTGGAACAAGTAATTTGAACAAAATAGCTCAAGGTAGAATTTTACGATTGACTTTGTTGTTTAATTTAATATGTGAAGGACTGTAGATCAAGACACACAGAAAAAATAATTTAGTTTAGATAAAAATAAATATTTGGAAATCTATATGATATTGTATGAAGATTAGGGAAATAATATAAAATAAAATGCTAACACAAAATACGGAGGAAATTAAAGTGGGCTTATTAAACTTTTTAGCGTTAACAAGAGTCCTTTGTTGCAAGTTTTCTACTATTTTTTACTATACTTCAGCTACTCATTTTTTATATAAACTTTCAGTGTAATTATATAACTTTCCGATATATTCCATTTTTAGTTTTTAGCATTTTCTGTTGTGGTATGCACTTGAACATTTAGATTCGCATCTCAATAACTGTCTGGACTGGGTATTGAAACGTATTCAGTGAAACCACAAACCTCAAACCTCAAAATAAAGCTCACTACCCTGCTGAGGTAGAGGAAGCTGTGAGTAATTTAACATCAATCCCCGTACATGTAGCCTACTAAACTACGCCTCACCTGGAGGCCCAAACCAAAATCATAAATCTTCCTTTAGATGCAAAAATACTAACTGCAAACAAAAGAAAAGCCCAAGCAAGATGGCATCAACGTCACGCTCCAGCCGATAAAACGGCATAAACCAGCTCACCAACAAACTTAAATCCAAATTAAAGAAAGCACACCACAAATCATTTTAAGAATACATGTCTAATCTCAATCGCTACTCAATATAGCAACGATCAAAGCTGCACGTAAACCACTTCAGCCAAACCGGCCACTTCGTAAACTTAATCCCACGCCTGGCCCATGGTCACAAAGTAATAAAAAAATGGTTGACCTTTTTGCTCATCACTTCACTGACGTGTTTACACCTAATGATGACGTACCACACCAAGAAATCTAAGACACTTTCTCAAAAGTCCTTTGTCTCCAACAGATCTTATCAGCCTGTTTACCCCTAAAGAACACAAACATGAAATCATTTGATTAAATAACAGAAATCACCTGATTCTGATAAAATTACGCCAAAAATGTTGAAAAAACTTCCAAAAAAAGGTATTGTGATCCTCACATAATCTTTAACGCTGCCTTAGAACTATAGTACTGACCTCGGTGCCTAAAGTTAGAGGAGATAATTATATTTTCCAAGCTCAGTAAAAATCCAAGTAGACCCTTAAGTGTACTATCATCTATCTCTAAATTACTAGAAAAACTCCTGCTTTACAGAATTGGACCACTCCTAGATAAAATCTCTGATCACCAGTTCGGATTTTTGCAACACCACTCTGTAACTCAAGAGTGCCACCACATCGTCCATGAAATACACACTTCACTGGAAAACAAAAAATACTGTACCTCGATGTTTCTGGGTATAGGTCATGCTTTCGATAAGGATTCACACGCTGGCTTCCTCTACACGATCAAGCTTTTTCTGCCATTATACTTCAATTTGTTCAAGTCCTATTTTAGCGCTCTTGGGTTCAAACCAAAGTCAATGGTAAAGCCTCAGATTTCTTTCCAATAAAATCCGAAGTACTAGAAGGAACTGTATTGAGCCTCAAATTTGTCCATTGTACACCGCAGATATATCTGTTTTATCAACTACCCTAATTGCTAGCAATGAAAAAACTTAAATAGCATTTTTACACCTATATCTGAATGTTCTACAAGACTGGACTACTAAGTGGAAAATTAAAATTAATGGCGCAAAGTAACTTTCATTTTAAGGTAAGGTCACCAATATCTATAAATAATACCGTCATCCCTCAAGCCTCTTCAGTTCGCTATTTAGGACTACATCTTAATAACCAATTCACCTGGAAGATCCTCATTATAAAGAAAAGAAAGCAAGTTGACCCGAGTTTTAAATATTTATACTGACTACTTGGACGAAGGTTGCATTTGCTACTGAAAGACACACTTCTCTGATAGACTATAATAATTCCCATCTGGACATATGGCACCAAATTATGGGGTTGTGCCAGCAAATCTAAGACAGCCATTCTTCAACGAGCTGCGTCTTGGTATGTCTCCAATCAAACGATCCATACCGACCTCAGCATTTCATTGATTTCTGAAGTCATCCAAAACCGGAGTAGCATACATCATGACCAGCTTGCAGTCTACAGCAACTCTCTCTTACAATCACTTCTACACCATTCCGACAGCAAAAAACTAAAAAGATATTGGCCAATCGACCTCATAACGCGTACGAGAACTCCTTGCTGCATGAGTTCTCTTCTTAAAAAGCCTTGAAGAGACATTTATTATTAATGTCTTTAGGTGACCAGCTTATATAATGTTTATATTCTGATTGCTAATTTCTAGAAATAAAAAAATTAAACTTATTCAGAAGAAGCTTATATACATTTCACTGCAAGGAACTTCTTGTGGAATGTGTGAATTATTAAACACTAAAGTATATTTGAAACTCATTTAGCTTCTTTTTGTAGTGTGCTATTTAATAAAATATATAACAATAACGGAAAATAATTATTTATTATTTATTATTTGGATATATATATATATATATATATATATATATATATATATATATATATATTATATTTATTTAGTGAACATATTAAACAGTGACGAATTTATCTTTTCGGATGAAAACTTTATGGTTATTACATCTCGAGATCTCTTGTTTTACTTTAGTTGGAGAGAAAGGCTTTATCAGCAGCATTTTTAATCGGTAGTATTTTTAATAAGATAATCGTTATTGTTATTATTGTAATTTGCAAAGAGTGTTGCTCTTTCTCGTTCAGTTTTTGACCAACTTCCGTCTTCTTTCTTTAGAGGTAGAGTGTGATGCATAGGCCGCATTATTATTTGGTAGCCTTATACATGGTATGTGTTCTTTTGATAGATTGCTGATATATAATTCAAATTGTTGGGTTAATCTACTATATTAATTTTTGTCTATGAAATTACGGCTTCTTTCCCATTTATGCCGTATTTCTTTTTTTTTTAAAAACAAAATGTTTTATATATACGGGTATTTTTATGTTTATTGGGGGGCAGAGCATTTGTGTTGATAGCTGGTGTGGCGGCCTTTTCGCCCTCGAACCGCTTTATATCGCGGCGACATGCCGGGGCGGCTTACATCTGCCGCTAGGTTTTGCCGTCGCACACACAGAACGGAATATATGGGCTTTGCTCAGCCAACAAATATACACGCTCCGCAGCGCGGCCAATTCGGTCGTGCTTAATACCCCGCAAATACTCGCTCCGCAGCTCGGCCAATTCGGTCGTGTCTTAATACCCCGCATATATACGTTCCGCAGCGCGGCCAATTCGGTCGTGCTTAACAACCTGCTTATATTCACACCGCATCGCGTCCAGTACGGACGCATTTAACATCCCGCAACATACAAGAAGACAGCGCATCAAGGTGGCCACCGTGAACCATCGCCGACGAAGCCGAAGCCGATTCAGGTGAGCGATTTGGCTTTACTTTCGGTGGATATCGGTAGCCGCCCCCATCCGCTTTCGCGCTGGGCGTTTAAGGGACGATTTGAGCCTTATCGGTTTACGGACCAAGAAGGCCGTACTACGTGTCCCGCACCGCATCACGAGAGCGGCTATTTACACGCCTGCCTCTCCATCTTTTGATCCTTACGAGCCGTATCGATATCGTGTCCCACACCGCACCACGAGAGCGGCTATTTACACGCCTGCCTCTCCATTTTTTGGTCCTTCGAGCCGGATCGGTATCGTATCCCACACTGCACCACAACAGCGGCTATTTACACGCCTGCCTCTCCAATAGCTGTATACAATATATAAGTCTAGAGTTTTATCTATGTACTTTTAAATATACACCAATTACTTTTCGGTAATATTAACTTGCTAAGAGTGATGATAATAAAAGTGTGATCAATGAAAAGATCCCAGGATGCTTGTATGGTAAAATAATTAGGAAATATGGTTTTAAGAACAAAGAAAATCAAGTAAGTTTGCAGTCTTATTGTGTCCGATGGCCAATATGTGGGTTGGCCTCTAGATTAGGGCAAAATGCACTTAACATTTTTCTTCGATCTTCACCCACATATGCCTCCTTATTAAAAAGAATTTCAGGCAAAATCTGGAGGCGATCTGATGAGTTTCAGGTTAAATCCCGTGGATCCAGATTTTGAAAAAAAAGTTAATGATGAAGACACTTCTCCACCAACTGCGAGTGATTTGGGAAGGGGAATGAGATGGTAGAGAAACCAAGAACGCCTTTGAAAAGAGGTGGTTCCACAGGAAAGACATTGATGTCAGCCAACTGGGAATAGTGATCAGCCGATAGATTGAACTCAAACTTTGTCGGCTTATTTGGTTTGAGCTTGGCGGGCCAACGAAACGGCCCCTGTCTTCAGAAAAGAGTCCCTCTCCTGGATCATAATGGCAATGATCCATTCTGGATTAGAAAAGCAAGCGTTGTCGACGAAGACTTTGTCCACTGCCTCTTGCGCAGCTCTTTGCATTTCTTGGATGCGCATCGCCAGCTAGTGGGAGATGTAGGGTTCAGAAGAAATGATCGGGTTTCCGCGAATGAGAAAAAAGATGGAGCAATAAACCTTGACTATGTAAGTTGACATGAAGGTAAGTTGAGGGACCGAGTTGGGCTTCTCTTCGACCAAAAAGTGACGAATGATGCTAGAAGCGCTCGTCGGCCAGCGCGAGTGGTTAGGAGCTGGGATCTCTTGAGTGAGTGCTTGCTTAGAGATGTCGCTGATTGTACCGGTCTTGGCCACCAGACACAGGTGGTACAGCTGGGTTTGGTCACTGCGCACCGATGTCGAGAGAAATTTGTCAGCCCAGGTAAGAAAGAGAATGTGCTGTGCTCGTTCTTTTAGGAAATGGGCCGAAAGTTGGCAATAGGAAGAGTGGAGAGGTCGTTTCTTTTGATCTCTTCACCCAGCGGGCCTTTGTAGGTTGATGTGTTTTTCGTTTTCCCCATCAATTTGAGGATCAGTGCTCGAAGAGGAAACTCGTTGAGATGCATTAAGCAAATCACCGGCTGAAGTGGCTTCTTGAGGCGTTCTTCGAGTCGAATGATACCAGTCCACTTTCCAACAATCATCGCGTAGCCGTCATACCCCATGAGCATCAGACTCGTTCCGATGTCGATCGCACGATATTCAAAATATTCCACCGAAACTTGAGTTGCAACACCGGCGACTTGCAATTAAATAGATACAATAAATTTAGGTAGTGTACAATAGCAAACATACCTTCTTTTTATCGTCCGCCTCGGGAATGGTGAATGAGGTGCAGAACTTCAGCTCAGTATCCACCTGAGTCATCGAGAGCACAATGACATACTCATTGGTCACTGGTTTTTGAGTGAAACTGCCGTCTTCCCGTCGTTCAGATCGCTAGCTAATCGATGGCTTTCCATTGAAATAAATGACATATGGTAGGTTGTGTCGCAGCTTGTTTTCGTACTGAGCAGTTGCCAACGACCTCACAGAATTGATGCCACTTTGGATAGCGCCTTTGGTGATCTGGTGAGGTACAGCAAAGTGGGAGGCCAGCGAGTTGAATGTCTCAGATGCTGTTTTGTGAGACACTTAATTACGTATACGGGTAAAAAGAAATTATTTGGAAACAGTAAGCCGGCGACGTTCCCACTTGCGTACAGCCAAATCCGGTGATGATTTTTTGCCGTTCTCTTCTTCTTCCTCATCGTCGTCGGAAATGATCTCAGATAGATCAATTTGAGGCGTAGCTTCATTTCGGTTCAGCAGACGTTCAGCACCTTGCGTTTTCGATCTTGGTTGCGATTGAACGTGTCACTCTTCGCCTGGAGATTCTGCGATCCAGTCGAATCAACAAAAGATAATATGTGACGGAGCCGCTTACCGCGCCCGTCGTCTAAAACTCGACGTCACTCTTTCCATTAGCTTGGTTCACACCACACATCTGTAATCAGTTCCCAGCTAAGATTGGCAAAGAGTAATATCGAAGAGAGAACGATATGCGCCCTGGTTCTCCTGGATCTTCGCTTTCCACTCGTCTGTCCCCCCTTCTTCACCGCGTGCCGATAAAGCCAGTGCGCCACTTGTTTCTCGTAGTGCTCGTATACTCTTGACTTTCACCTTGACGGCGTCAATACTTTTGCCCATTTCCCAATGATGGGTGACTTCTTTGGCCACTGTATCGACCAGTTCGTTGATCGCCTTTGTCGCCTTTTGAAGGTAGCTGAGTGGCTGGAAGCTCTGCAAAGTGGCCCAGAAGGGACACAAGGTCCCCTTGTGATCCGGATAGGTTTTGGATTGGCATGAGAATGGCAGAATTGACTAAACAGCTATATAAATTGGATAAATTGACTAAAACACAGCGCCGAGCTGATGATGCAACGCGCGCAACAACCGCCCACACCGCAAATGTCTACTGTGCGTTGACAGTACAGTAACGTAGTGGATGCGTGGCTCATCTGGGACGTCAGCGCCCACCTGAAAGTGTGACTACCTAGTGGCAGCTGACGAGACTACGCGGAATCATTATTTTCCAAAATCTTTGGATCGACCGGACTTGACCTTAAACTCATCAGATCGGCTCTAAATTTTGCTAGAAATTCTTTTTAATAAGAAGCCATACGTGGGTTAATGTGGATGAAGACCGAAGCCCAACAATAACACTTAATAATACCCTCATTCCCCAAACTGAAGACCTGAACTATCCGGGTTGCATATTGATCAACACCTACTTGGCGCAAATAGATCTTTACATAAAGGAACATCTCGATATTAAATTTACCCAGATAAACTAGCTGCTCGGTAGAAACCTACAATTGAAGATTGAAAGTGAGCTTCTGCCCTATAAAGCTGTTGTAAGTCCTATCTGGATATATGGTATACAATTGTAAGGTACTGCTAGCACTTCTAATATTGAGATCTTGCAAAAGTTTCAGTAAAAGTACTTAGATGCATTTTCAACGTACGTGTTTAATTATATAATACGAGGGTGAATTAAATATAAACGAGACTCTTAATCTCGGGCGCGCAATATTAACGCGCGAGGGTTCTCGCTTCGTCAGGGGTTGAGTAGGGATGTCAGGAGTAGGGGAAGCAGGCGGGCGATTTCGTTCGTTCTGTCAGTACCCGTCGTGACAATGTCTGAGCAGGAGGTGCCGTCGTCAATTGCGCAGCCTATCATTAAATATCTCGCCACGGAAGGTGTAAAACCGGCTGAAATCCTGAGAAGATTGACTGCGCAGTTCAAGGAAGAGACACTGTCACGAGCTAGAGTGACAAAAATTCGTGGAGGGTCTTAAGAATGTTGAAAATGAGAGCCATGATCGCCGACCTCGCACCAGCATCACCAACGAAAACATCGTCAGCGTTCAACAATTTATTGAGGGTGACAGGCGTCTGACCATCGATAAGATTGCATCTGAGATTGGAATAACTTATGGCATCACTTTTTCGATCATCACAGAGGAGCTAGGGTTTCGTAAGGTGTGCGCAAGGTGGATGCCCCGCCTTCTGACAACTGAGCATCGTTCACAGTTGAACACCCTCCCTACAGCCTTGACCTATCGCTCTCCGACTATCACCTATTCGGTCCTCTCAAGGAAGCCATGGGAGGGCACAGATTCGACAGCGATGAGGAGGTTGAGGTCTATGTGCGCAATTGGCTGGAAACACGACCAACTTCATTCTACGAGGAAGGCATTTCATAATTAGCTACACGTTGGGAAAAATGTGTTTCTAAATCAGGAGATTATGTAGAAAAATAATCTGCTATTCTTTTGTTTCAAGTTCAAATAAAATATTTTTTAAAAAATAAGTCTCGTTTGTATTTGATTCACCCTCGTATAAAGTGAGGTCAATACTGAATCAGAGCAAGAAGTAGTATCAAGATATTATGTAAAATATAAAAACAGACTTTTTGTACACCCTCAAACTTTAACTAACCAACTGTTATTTGGCAAGTTGTAACTAATTTTAGTTATTTTTAAACCATTTACTTCGTTCGTGCATATGTAATAAAATATATATATATAAAAATTTAAGTAATCCATTTCAGAAATAAAAAAAATATATACAAATTTCTACGCAAGGTCTACACTTTTATTGAGTTAAATAATGCTATCATTACAATAATCACAAGTTTTATCAAGTTCGCCCACGCAGTGCATTAGAAATCAATCGCCCATTTTAGTTCAGGTCGTTTCCGTATTCGTGACAAACTTACAAACACCAGTGCTTAGCGCAACTATCGCGTGGAAGTGCTGTAACATCGTTAATTGTGGTGGATAATTGATTAGATAGCACCACTTAATTGTGTGACTGAAACTATCGCGCACATCTTTAATTAAGATCAGATCTCGCCCGCTACCCTCTAATCGAACCGCGCTGAAGTTACCAGTCTCACCTCGCATTGAAATTACTTACGACGCGCTTAAAAACCAGTAACCTCTGTGGTTACGCTTCCATAAATCATGCTTCTAATGCAATAGCTCTGTTGGCTGTCGCTGTGTGCTCCAGCGCCGACGGCGCGTTCTCGCTCATTACGCCGGTGACGCAACCGCCTCATATCAGCGGCTAATGATATCTAGCGACGATTTGTTGTTGAAAAATCGCGGAGCGGGAATTAGCGTTTTTCAGGGAGCGCGAGCATTCACCGCGCGCGTGTTGCGACAGCCGCTCAAGAACAGGCAGCGCAGAACAATGATCAACCTGTGCCGCGGCCCTGCGCATTTGCATAATAATAAATTTGCAATTCATTTCGATAAACACAGATGACAGAGGAAGCGTTTAAAACAAGAACACGTAAAGGTTGCCGCGGTTCAAGTCGGCCCAGGAATGTTCCCATGAACCTGCTGACACAGCATCCATCCTCCTATCCTCCTGCGCATCGCCATCCCTTGCATAACACGGGCACGATCGAGACGACGAAGGAAACTTACAATCTGCCGCCGCTACTAACTCACCTCCTCCCTAATATGTGCAGTCAGCGATTGTGCAGGGCTCGTCAACCGGCGATTACCATACCGCGCCACGACAAACAGAGCAGCCTCGTGTTAAACAAACTCGACTGATGTAATGTGTTTGCGGCGGCTTCCTACGCGTAAGCTACTTCTTTGCTTTGCTTTATTTTTACAAACATCCACGAGTCAAATCTAGAGCGGGCCGCAGCAACCTTGTTATTCGTCTACATTATCTAAATGAAACTCGAGGCTGATTATCAACTTGTCCTCAATCGCGGATATCCAACCAAGGGTTATGTCACTTCAAAAGCTATTCAAATTTGTTTTAACATTCTGTTACAAACATAAAAATCCAGATCGTCTGAAATAGTATATTCCCCTATTATATTGCTATGTAACATTTAGGATTTTTCGATTCCATTATATTGGTGCTATAAAATTTTATAATCATCCCTTTATCTTCGTGATATTTTGTAATTTTATGATTCAAAAAAGACTTTCCACATTCATCAAGATTACTCTATTAGAGGTAATTAATCTTCACATTCGGAATCATACAAAGTGAAAACATACTATATCAGAACACGAGGTAAAAGATCATCTAAATTCATTCGTGATTAGCAAGGTATGATTAACTGAAAGGCCGAGTAAGATGATATTTTGAGTTGTGTAAATGAAAACGTGAGCTTTATCAGAAGAACTCTAAAAAGGCTATAACTATTAATCTTTATTTATCGTTCACTGCAAAATTCAGAAAACATTCCGTAGAGCGTCTTGAACAGAGGGATGCTGGGATCAAGAAAATAACAGAACTACACTTTTTGTTGGGTAGTGTACAATGGCGATCGTCGCAATAGACTTCAGTGACTTTAAGTCCAAATTATGGTGGATCGAATGTACAGCTACAAGAGAGTTTGAGATCTTAGAGCTCTGAAAATACTTCCAAAGAGATAGAACCAATTATATCACTTATGAGTCGGCACTTTGGTGCCTAAATGATAAACTTTGTTATGTTCGAATCGGTGACCTACAATGGCATTCAACAAAAATGACCCTAATTAAAGCTTTGTAATGGCCCAAATGTTTTTTAAGTGTTCTTGAAGTTGTTAAGTTTGAGCTTTTCGTGAACTAATAATTTATGGCAATAATGAAATATTAGGCTCTGTAAAAAACGATAATTTTCTTGGTTGTGTAGAAATAATTTTAAAATCCATACTTTTATGGCCAAACATACAGCAAAATTTGGAAATAAAGAAAGAAATGTTCTTCTATACTTATCAAGTGCAAGTGTCAATGAAGTCATTGTACAATTAACGGAAAAAGTTAAGCTGCTGATTGTCCAAAAGATTGTAAGTATTATTTCGTAACTGCAAACTAAAAGCGAGATGTATCACACACAAACAAGTTAAGTTTTGTTCTATTCGCTATTTACTACCTACTAGAACTCATATTGTTTGGTACACATCTCTAAACCCCCTTGTCCCGAATCTCATCTCTACCTGCAACCTTGATTCTGGCCGCTAACCCACCCTAGTCACAAATAAATGGGATTTCCCATTCGAACCCCCGTGAGCGCCGGAGCAGAGCTAGCCGACCAGGTGCTGTATTGCTCTTTACTTGCGCGCTGTCGATTGCCTTTTGTACGTTCCTCCCGTCCGTGGTGCACCAGTACATCTGGCCAAGGAAAACCCACTCCCGGGTTGAAGCCGCCAAGCAAAGCACGCAGACATCCGCCGCCCAGGCTGCCAAACAACGTTACTTGCGGTAAGTCTCGTTTTAGTTGTTCCGTCGTGCATTTGTTCCCAACAGCACTTTTTTCTCGCAGTCTGGAGAGTGCACAACTGACCTGCCGCCCACCGTATTTGGAGTTATTTAGTCATAGTTGTATTGTTTTGCTTTTTCTCAATTTATTTGCTTTGCTTAATTCATTGTTACTTTGTGATTAATTCCTTTGTGCCCAATATATATAGTTTACACAGCTCTGTTTTGTTTTATTTCCTTTTTTATTCATTGAGTTACTTTTAACTGTGCTTAATTATCAAATACATATTGAATGATTTTTTATGTTTATTCATAGCTGTAGTCATAAATGTAGATTTTGTAGGTCTTGATCTAAATAACTGTAGAACACAGAGCTACAACAATGCCAACAACATGTTTGTGTACTACAAAAATCTTCAAGCTGGAATAAAAGGAGTAAATACTCTGACCATGTACATCCCTTGCGTGAGCCACTCTTTACAAATATTTGACTCTGTAGCTGCTGACAACAGCAAGTACTCTGTTGTATTTTTTCTTTAGAATAATAAATCTATCTTTTTTTAGTTCTTTAATTAAAATCTGGAACATCTTACAGCCTCACCTTAAAAAGACTATTCATATTTAAAAACTTTGATAATAACCCGATAAAGTGTCAGTTCAAGAGTTATAAAATGGTATATTTTTAGAACAATGTCCTTGTAAAGTCTCAAGAAGTAAGTGAGAGGCTTCAAGAAAAAAGTATAGGCATACCAAAGATCATTAATCTATACAGTACTTTAAAAGCTTTTATAATTTTTCTTCAAAATAAGGATGCTCTTAAAGTTGGCGGTTTGTTCTTCTGTCTGTTGAAGTTGACAGCTTTTAAATATAATTTTACTCTCTTGTGACCTGTAAAAAAGGAGTTCAGATAAAACAAAGGTCATTTCAAATTGTGTTCAGGCTTCTTCTGTAAAATATCTAACAAAGTTTGGTTCTTCGACGAGCCGGATCAGGCGCGCGCCTGACTCGAGAATATTAATAACAAACAGTTTCAAGGTATTGACCAAAAACAAGGTGTTATGCGGTACCCATATTTTATATTAAAATGGAGAAATTGACGCCTTTTCAAGGAAATAATTAAGCAATACCGAAAAACGCAATTGTTAACTTTAAAAAATCTCCAAAGTCTAGATTGTTAAAAACATACATGAAAACGCCATTAGAAGCCATAGAAAAGCACTGGGACCTACATGTAAAGACCCATGATGAGATTGTAAAAGCTTCTAAAGCAATTGACAGAGAAAGACATGTATTATTTTGTCCAAGACATGTTTAGTGAATTTGAGTAGGAGTATTTATGCTGTAAAGCAGACATGATTGAAATGTTAGAAGCTTTTGAATACACACCAAGCAACATAACTACAGAGTCAACATCAAATTACCATAGTCAGGAAGTTCGATTACCGAAAATAAACATTCCTGTTTTCAATGCTAGTTATAATAATTGGAATATATTTTATGATTTATATACATCTCTCGTTTACAACAGAAGTATTGGTGATATTTTTTTTAAATTTATTTATTTAATTTAATTTAGTTATATGCAAAAACTTCATTATTTAAAATGTAGCATTACTGGAGAGCCTGTACAACTAATAAAACATATTCAAGTTACTGAGAAGAATTATTCAGTGGCTTGGGATACAGTAAGACAGCGATATAATAATAAAAAGTCATAAATGCTGTATTAAAGCCAGAGAAAATTAAACAGTGAATCGGCTAAAGGTATTAAAGACCTGCTTGACACAATAAATAATTGTCTTAATAATTTAAAAAATAATGATATCAATATAGAAAACTGGGACCTCTTAATTATTCACTTAATAGTCAACAAACTAGACCAAGACTTACATAAACTATGGGAGGAAGAATTACAAGCGTTTCGGTAGAATTGTTACCTATTATGGATAAATTTAATAAATTCTTAGAAGGAAGATTCAGAGTAATGGAGATGATACAAACATCACAACCAAGAGAGAAAACAAGTTTTAAATCAAAGTCTTTTTATACTGCAACTATGAGTACTAATACTTTAAAATATACCGCACCATGTCAATACTGTAAGGAAGACCACTACATTTATCAGTGCCAAGGGTTTTTTTAAATTAGATCCTGAGAAAAGGTCTGAGTTTGGTCAAAGGTCATTACTATGCTTTAACTGTTTGTGGGTAGGTCACAGTGTAAATTTTTGTGGTTACACAACCGCTTGTAGAATCTGCAAGAAGAAACACCACACATTATTGTACATTAATAGAGTAAAGAGGAGGAGAAGATAAACAAAGCTGAGGCAAGGAGTACAGTTGAGAATACTACACCCACACCGCAGATTTTGTCACATGTGTCTATCCCTGGTCGTGTGACTACGTGACTACTGCTTTAATGAATATTGAAACAAATAGAGGAGCACAAGTTTTAAGAGCATTAATATTATTAATATGTTCACAAGAGTCATTTTTATCAGAAGTAGAACCCGTAGCTAACAGTTGAGTTTAAAAGAGGTTGATGGTCAGGTCGTTGGTGTAGGCAAAATGTCTACCGAGATCAAGCACGCGGCGGAGATAGAGATCTGTCCACGTATAAATAGTTTCAAGATTAAATGCACTATTTTTATAGTCAAGCAAGTTACCGATATTATGCCTTCCAATAAAATTCATAACCAAGCCTGGAGTTCTTTCAGAGAGTTAGAGCTGACTGGTCCCACATATCATACACCTGCTCAAATTGATTTACTGCTAGAGTCAACATGCACATAGAGATATTAAAAAATGGCATAAAAAGAAATAGGCCAAGAGAACCAATAGCTCAAGAAACCTACTTAGGCTGGATTATATCCGGGGGTGTACCTCTAGCAGATGCAAAGAGTCACAACATCACTGTTGGTATGTACTTGACTGAAACTATGCCATATGAAGGAAAAGCCCGCATACCTAAAAAGATTAGAGCTGAAGACATTTATCAGAAGACAACTAAAAAAATAAAAATGGTAGATACATTGCAAGACTTACATTTTAAAGAGAGATCCTAAAATTACCTGAAAATTCAAAGAGTATAGTCCTGATAAAATTTAAGAGTTTAGAAAGCAAATTAGCTACAGATGAGAAACTAAAAATAGAATATAATAAGGTTCTACAAGAGTATATTAAGTAGTAAAAGAAGAGAGCACTACAACAAAGGTACGAGTGGTATTTGATGCTTGTCAAGGCACAAATAGTATATCACTTAACAGCGAGTTGTTAATTCAAGAAGAGCTAAGAGACATTATTAGGTAATGGAGAATGCACAAAATATGTTTTGTTGCGGACATCATAAAAATGTACAGACATTCTGATGCATGAAAATGACACAAACTATCAGAGAATTATTTATCGATTCAATAATAAAGACCGTATTAAGGAATACAAACTCTTCACAGTAACTTTTGAAACAGCAGCCGCACCATACCTAGCTATCAGAACATTAAGACAACTTGCCGAAGATGAAGGAGAAGAATTTCTTGTGGGTGCAGAGATAGTAAAAAAATCGTTCTTTATGGATGACGTCTTAAGTAGATTTGACGATGAGAGCTCGGCGGTTGAAGCGCAGAACCAGTTGACACAATTATTAAAGAGAGGGGGCTTCGAGCTGAAAAAGTGGTCGTCGAATAGTCAGCGATTTATAGAATCCATAGAGCCATGCAAGAGACCAATAAGCAGTAAAACTAAATTAGAATAACAAAAAGAATGCATAAAAACTGTAGGTATATTGTGGAAAACAACAGAAGACATAATAAAAATAAAACAAAAATTATTTTATGATGAAAATAAAAAACTTACTTAAAGAGTAGTATCGTGACAAATTGCTTTACTATTTGATCCCATGGGTTTGCTTCCACCTGCAGTAATTTCAACAAAGACTTTTATGCAAAAACTTTGGTTAAGAAAATAGAGTGGATAAACCGTTACCAATAGAGTTGGGAAATGAATGGAAAATGTTTTAAAAGGACTTACCTGTTCTGTTTGAGATCAAAATACCATGATGGAGGGGAAGTACAAAAACTGCAAAGGTAGAGCTGCATGGATTTTCTGATGCATCACAGAGTGGTAATGCGGCAGTAGTCTATACCAGAGTTATACCAAAAATTAAAGTGGCACCTGTAAAATTGTTGTCATTACCTAGATTAGAATTGTGTTCTGCCATATTACTAATTAAACTAATGAAACACATGACAGAAATTCTCAATATCGATATTAACAATATATGCACATGGACAGATTTAAAGGTTGTGTTATCCTGGATAAAGGGTGATGCTAACAGATAGACACCATTTATAAGAAATAGAATCATAGAAATTAATAATAACCTGAGCAATACTTGGTTGTATATTAACACCAAACAATCCAGCAAATCCAGCGTCCAAGAGAGCGCTACCACACTAACTAAAAAACAATTAGTTATGGTGAAGTGGTCCAAGATTTTACGAAGTTTTCAGTTCCAGATACCAACCGAACATATTCCAGAGATAAATTTAGAAAAAGAGTAATGAGTAATAAGGCCTGAAATAAGTGAAGAAAAAATAGAAAAACTTACCATATTAAAGAATATTCCTCTCTTAAAAAACTGCTGAACGTTGTTGGCTTCTGTTGAAGATGGTTGAAGATCATGAACAAAGAAAAGGAATTTAGATATTCAATATCAACCTATAAAAGAAAAAAACACTTACTGTATGTCTAAAAATGTCCTAAGAACTAGAATTTGAAGAAGAAATTAGTAGCCTAAAAGAGAAAAGACCATAAAAGTAGTAGCCTATTGCTACTTCTAAACCCTTATTTAGATGAGCAAGGAGCACTGAGAGTAGGAGGTTGGTTGAAACATGCGTCGATACCTAAGGAGGGAAAATACCCAATTATACTTACCAAAAAAACGTATTTATTCCTTTACTATTGGATGAAGCTCATCAGATAACTTTGTATGGAGGTCTACAGCTGATGTCGTTCCTGAAAAATAAATATTGAATAATTACAGGAGGTTAAACAATTAAGAAATTTTATAGAAGATGCAAGAAATGTGCCCGATTTAATGCAACCGCAGGTAATCAATTAATGGGTGACTTACCTGGAGTAACAGTCAATCCAGCGCGTCTATTTTCCATAAGTGGAGTAGATTCTGCTGGTCCTCTCCTTTGTCTCATGAGCAAGGGAAGAGCCAAAACATACAAATCTTATAACTGTTTATTCGTTTGTATGGCCACTGAGGCCATACATTTAGAGCTGGTGAGCGACATGATAATTGCGTGCTTCAAAATATTTGTCGCGAGTTTTGCATAGATCATGGTACAACATTTATATCAGCAGAGAAAGCGCTACTTGAGATGTGGAGACTAGGGAGAAATGAGCTTTCTGAAGAGTTGAGGAGATTAGTAGATGTCAAAAGCACTAGTTGGAGATATACACCGCACGGAGCATTAAATTTCGGCGGATTATGGAAAGCGGGAGTCAAATCTGTAAAGTACCACTTGAAAAGATTCTTAGGGCAGGCAGCTTTGACCTTCAAAGAGTTATACACTATTTTAACCCAAGTAGAAGCTTATTTGAATTCACACCCGTTGGCCGCTTTGGACGACGAATTCGAATACGTAACGCCCGACCATTTCTTAGTAGGTGAAGCCACTGTTGTTCCAGTTGAAGCAGACAGTACCTAGCTCAGCACCTCTAGCCTCTCTAGATGGCAACTAAACCAGAGTAGATGGCAGACTGAATGTCTCTTTCGTTTACAATAACGTCCGAAGTGGTTAAAACCACAGAAGAACTTAAAAATAGGAGACCTGGTGTTGATTAAAATTCCAGATTACCAACGGCTTAATGGAGATTGGGACGAATTCAAGAAGCGTACTCAGGTTCCGACGGTTTAGCAAAAGCTTATGACGTGCCACCTCCGGGGTCGCACAAAGAGCGATACATAAAATCTGCCTGCTGGCAGTTTAGGGTAAGGATAGAAGATCCTTGGCAGCGGAGTATGTTAAAGTTGGCGGTTTATTCTTCTGTCTGTTGAAGATGACAGCTGTTAGATCTAATTTTTTTACTCTCGTGTGATGTGTACTATGTGTGTAAAAAGGGTTCAAATAAAACAAAGATAATTTCAAATTGTATTTGAGTTTCTTCTGTAAAATATCAAACAGAGGCGTTGTGAAGCATAGAAAACAAAATGAAATTGATTTGTAAAACTGAAAAATTATCAATCTAAGGGATCAAAAATCTTAATGCTTGTTACCCTTGATCTGTTTCTTTAACAGTTGCATAGATTCGTTTGTTTAAAAGCGAAATACCGTTTTACATGCAACTAAATGTGAGGCTCTGATTGTAATAACTTTTCGCACAATTCCTGCAGCAGTCTGGCAAATTTACTATAATCAGGCATCGAGTATCGGTTGTGGATTAATGATTTCTTCTTAACTGTTTATAACAATTAATAACAAAAGCCTACACATTTAGTTTATTTTAGAAATATTCTATAAACCCAATTATAAACTAATGCTCCAATATTGTAATATTTTATTTACTCTAAGATAATTAGTCTTTTGATTGATATTACAGGATTTGTGTAAAAAGTAATGAAATCAAATTCAGAAAAATATATTGAAGATATCAATACACTTCTGCCAAAGAGTTTTCCACACTTGGAAAGTTGTTTTCCAAAATGTCCTTCAAGCAGTGCATCGAAGCCGCTCGGACATCTGCTACGGTCCTATCACAATGTCCTTTGAGAGCTATCTTTACTTGGGGGAACAGGAAAAAGTCCGCCGGGGATCAGATCGGAACTGTAGGGGGGCTGGGAAAGCATTGCGATGTCAAAACTTTCGAGACGAGCTTGGCACAAATTTTTCATCTGCAAATCTTCGGTAATGATGGTGTGCACAGTCGTTTTATCAGTTCCTACGTAATCTCCATAACCAATTTTCCGAGTCCCACACAGAATTTAATGATGTTCAACAGAACGTTACATTTTTAAGCTTTAGGCCAGAGTCTACTAAAACGACGAAACGAACCGCATGGAAGTTCGTACGCAACAGACGCTAGTTGTGTTTTAATGATGGCTTTTCTTCCATCGAGCTTGCCTGGAGCCAGCGCGGTGGGATCTACAATCACGTCAGAAAAATAGGTCTCATTACTTTTTACGCAAACTTTGTATATTCATTAAATCTCTGGAGTCGTCTATGGGAGTGGTTAACAGAATATAGTAGTTACAGCTTGACCATGAGTCAGTTGCCTGAAGTTGAACTATACCAATAATTATTTATGTATTATCATAGTCTCTTGCCTGACACAAATATTCATCATGTTTTTATTTTTTTATATTAATAAGCAACTTGATTTTCTTGGAACACAGAACTAGAAAAATAGTTTGACAAAGGTCCTTCCAAAAAGGGCATTTATATTGAGAAATAAAAAAACGAATTTAGACCAAAAATGTACGATGTTTAATTTCTTTAATACAAGTGACTTTTAATTTAAAATAGTTGCCCAGCTTTTCTGCTTGTTATTGGATGCTTTCAAAGAATATTGGCGTTAACAATTTCCTGATCAGTCCGTAAAAATTCGCATTGGTCGTCTACTCGTTCTTCTTGTAACCGTATACTAATAGCAAAGCTAATCGAAGCAGCCCACGCCTTATTATTTGACTTTCAATGAATTGTTTCTGTAGCGTGTCTATCTATCTATCTATCTATCTATCTATCTATCTATCTATATAAGAAAAAATAACTATTAATTTTTTATTTGGTTCTTTGGCTCAGTTTACCAGGAATTTTTCACTTGACTTTTCTGATTATGCCAGTAATGATTATATTAAATAAACTCCAAAAAACAATACTGTAAATGTGCATTATTTAAATCATCGTCCATTTTACATTTCCCAAACGATTTTGAGAATTAAGAATCTTTTTCTGAATACACTGAATCGCTCTTGGTGTTTTTATCATACACATTTTCGTCAGGATCATTTTGACGGTCTTCCTCGATCAGCTCAAAGCGCATAGGCCAAAACGCAAATGATACGCCATCTAATAATATTGAAATACTAACATACGCTTGTAAAAAAATTAAAAACTAAAGTACTTATCTGTCGCTTTACACTACATACATGCATAGAAGTACACTAGAGTCTTTTGCACTACTTATCTTCATTTTTCCTGTTTTTTGCTACTTTTCTCCATCTTCTAACTTTTGTTGCTCTCAAGTTTTCCTCAACTTACCGTTTCCAGCTAACCTTAGGTCTTCTTCTCTCCCTCTTATTTATAGGTTGCCTATTCAGAATTTCCTTAATTATTCTTTCTTCTTTAGCTCGTTAAATATGTCCCATTGATCGAATTCGTTGACTACTTTTGATAATTGTGGTTCATTATAAAGCTTATATATTAGGAAGACCGGAAAGTAATGTGGTTTTTTTTTATATTAACTTCAAACAGATAATTTTTTTTTTATTTTTAATCAGTGATGTAATCGGAATAAATGGAAATCCGATGGCACAATATTGCGGAGCATGGTAGGTGAAGCAACATCTCCCACTCCAATTCATTAATTTTTTCAGGGTTTCAAATAAAGACTGATTTACTCGATCCAATTGTTTACAGTAAAGGCTTCCATTCACAGTTTGTCCAGGTTTCAACACTTCAAATGAACGACTCCGCGAATACTCCACCAAATACATAAAAGCGCTTTTTTGGGATGTAAACCCAGCTTAGCTGTATTTCGAGGCGATTAATTCGGGTATAGTCACTGCCTTTTGCGTTTTAGATTATCATAGAGGATCTATTTTTCATCTCCAGTGATCAAGCGATTAAAAAACACCTCTGTATTGTGCCGCTGAAGCAATAAATTGCATGTGGTGGACCTGTAACGTCGTTTTCTTCGGACAGATTATGCGGAATCCAAACATCTGTATACTTACTTTACCAATCTGCTGAAAATGTTCTTGAACCAAGGTTGGTTAAGAGTGCTTGACAGTTCCCCGATTTCCTGACACGGGTTTGCTTCCATTTTTGCCCTTAAGATGTCATTGTCTAAAGTTGTTGGTTTTCTGGTCTATACGAGCCAGAAAGATCAAAATTACCGGATTTGAACTTAGAAACCACCTTTGGTATTTATCCTGATATTTATCCTGATTGCTTCTTCTCTTCCACAGCTCTTGCACCTTGTTCCTTCCAAATATTCTCTCTTAACATCCTTCTTTTCCATATATCTATTTTTTTAATACGCTCTTATTAATTGCCCACATCTCACAAGCAAACGTCATGTCTTATAAATTCTGTGTTTCGTGCTTCCAAATACCGTTCTTCACGTTAGAGAGCTCACGAGAACTCCAGAACTTGTTAAATCTTTTTTTTAATTCGTTTTATTTCTTCTTTATTTTCTCAATTTGGGTGGAAGATACCTCTATGATAGATAAAATTGTCTACTTTTTTTATTTCAGCCTGTTTTCTTTTCTTCTCCTTTTATTCTTTACTCCTAAATTCATAAAGTTTGTCTTATTGTAATTTATTTGCAGCCCCAAAATTTTCGCTTACATTTCAATTTTTTATCAGACTGTTCAAACCTCTCTCTCTCTCTTTCTTTCTCTTTCTACCCCCCTCTCTCCCTCTCTCTCTTTCTCTCTCTCTTAACCAGAATCGCCACATCATTTGCATACGCTATACATCGATGGCTTTTGTAGTATATGCTTTACTTTGTAACTCATTTTTTCTTATTACGGTTTGCAAGTCTAAATTAAATAAAACTGTCGAGAGTGGGTTTCTTCGTCTTAAGAGGGAAGGCTTAATTAGAAAGGTGTTTTTTCGGGCTTGTTTTTCACGTAGAAGAAGTAATCTGAACTTCTTGAAATTATGATATAGTTTTGTTGAGGTTTTCACATCTACAAGAAGATTTTTTTTCGAAAAAATCTAAAATCTGCGCTAGTGATCTGTATGGGAAAAAATGTTTATTACTTTTTTACACCATTAGCTACCAGTCAAGTGACAGCTTATAAAAAATTTTTTAAATGAGAGCAAAAGAAAAAATGACCGTTTTATTGACTCTTTTGTTGTAAATAAAAACAATTTTTTATTATTTTTTTGACCAACAATTTTACCTAACTGGTGCGGACAAGTGTCAGGAAGAAGCGTACCAAGTTTGAAGACAATCAATTTATTATTTATTTAGTCATCGTAGCTAAGGGGTCAGAAAATTTAGTTTCGAGAAAAACGCGTTTAAAGTTTTGGTAGAGAAAAAATCTAGAAAACTATTGAATTTTCAAGATCTATACAGATTCTTAGCTGCGTGGAGGGCATAAATATAAAAGCATAACGGCTTTTTTGCCTGTACACTACCGGAATACGTACCTCATCTCAGTAAAAGAAGAAAGAAGATATTTCGAGCACAATAGTGAAAGAGAGAGGCGGAGCAGTCAGCGAGCGTCGGGTTTATACATGCCGCGCGCTCATCCGCGAGATCGGAGATGCGCTATGTAAAACGGATTTTGAGAGAGAGAGACTTCAGCTAGGCGGATAAAAATTTAGGGGCGTATTCTTGAGACCTCACGGAACACGATTCTGTAAAAAAAGTGAAAATTTCAAATTCTAATTAGTTCTCCCCGCTTAATCCTTGCGTAATTTGAAAACCTTCTGTTAGTCAGCGCTCTACTCTTACCTTGTATTTTGTATTACTTAAAGTCATTTTTATTAGTCTACACAGCTTCTTATCTATAATTCTTGCAGGACCTCCAGAATTTGTGTCTTTTTATCGAGTCGTATGATGTTATGTCATCTCTTGAAATCCCAGAGGAGAAACCATTAAATATCGTAATATTCATCTCGATACCAGATAACGTAGAGCACATGTGTTAACAATAAACCCAATCTTGGGTACAGTAGACTAAAATTACTTTGTCCTCTTATCAATTTTAACACTCCACTTCGCAGCGAATGTACAATCTTACTCTATAAAGTACTGCTCAGACCAATTGTCACCTATGCTTGTTCAGTGTGGAGTACAACCTCAAAAACAATCATTAGAAAATTACAAGTTTTTTGCAATAAGGTTCTAAAATATTTGTTTATGCTCCTTGGTTTATTCGAAATAAGCAGATACACAATGAAATAAGGATCGACAGCAACAGTTTATCAGGCGACTCACAGGCAAGCTCTTTGATGACTTACGTAACTCAAATAATACCATCCTGCAAGAACTAGGCCAAAAGAACATGCATACTCGTCTAAAAATAAAATTACCTCAAAAATTAACATCAGACTGGGAATTTCCCACCTAGCGCCAAGAGGTCGTCCACCTCCAAGTCAATTTATTTAAACAAGACATATATGTAATTACAACCTTATCGTCCATGACACTATAAGGTGTTGAGTTGATTAATTGTTAAAAAAAAATTAAATTAGAATTAAGCTTAATTGTAATAAGCTAAAACAAGTCTAAATTAGGACAGAAAATTGCCAGAAATTGGTTTGTATATTTAGATATAAGATTTACACAAGGACAGAGTGTAATCATCTAGGAGGTAAAAAATCTTCAATACATTGAATTGCGCAATTTATTTTCGCGATCCAATAAAAGTGGTTCAATGACATATTCTATGTGATCGATGGCTGTTCCTCTTTAATCCTTATATAACATAAGGTCAGATTCTAACGGGTATGGCACACTTCCATAATTCGAGAACATACGAAATTACGCTTTCTTAATCGCACATAGTGGTGCGCCTAATTTTGCGTTGTGTAACAGAGTCATGCGGCTATTAAATGCCATTAGTTGCTGCAACGTAATTTGGAATCTATTGATGTAACACGGATTCATTATCGATATGGAATCAAAAACATGATTGGCGATAGGTATGTAAATAGAAAATTGATTGACGTACAACGGTTCCATTGTAAATGGCGACTTTAACAAAAACAGCAACAGTAATATTAACAACTCATAATACTTTATTTTATAAGAATACATTTTTTTTATTTTGACATAAAATAACAATAAATTATAATAATTAGGCGAGCGTGGTTTTGCGTTCATGCCCGCTTGGCGGGTGACCTACTCACTGACTAATAATAATTGAGTACCTGCGTAATACTGACGGTTGTCTAAGGCGTGATACTTGCCACATCGCCCCGTATCAGAGATGGTGCGTGACTACCAGGCGCAGTGGCAAACATATGAGAGCCTTAACCTCTCATTTATATGTCATAATAAAATTGCAAATGAATTTGCACGTGTTTATTGTGGTTCTTTATAAAATTAATTTTTTTCTCTGTCATTGACGTAATAGGTAGTAACCATGATGGTTAATATGGTTAATAAAATTAGTAAAATATTAAATAGACTTGTAAAATGGGAGAAGAAATAATGAGAAACCTCAATAAACAGGTCTATCAATATGATTGTATGTACATTGTTTGATAAAATAAGTTACCTGTATGAGTGTAAGTATTCGCAAACAACAGATAATATCGCCGTGATGCAACGACTAGTGTTGTAAAGTATCTAAATACGAAATATCTGAGCTTGTTAATTGTATCTTTTTGTAGCTATTATATTTTTGATCTATTTTTATGTCTAGGTATAAGGAAAACACCTCTTTAACAGTATCTAAATACATTTTTTAAATATTTTTCAGTATCTAAATTAATTTTAGCATACGCAACTACTCTCGCGAATGCGATAATTAATAAAGCTTTGTAACTCACGGACATGTTATTATCAGTTGAAAGACAAGATTATTTACTAGATATTTGACAAACCCACATTCAAGGATCATAATCTTGATTTATTTCTTACAGACACTTCTGTATATTGTGTAGCTAAATTTTAGTGTTCTATTTTCTCTCTCAGTAGTGAGCTTCGAATCAGAATAACGTTCTATTTGTACAATCTTGTAGAGTGCTTTAATATTTGTGTTGGTGAGATGCAAATATTGCTACTGTGTGTACCTTTGTCGCAAACAACAAACGACTTTACTAAAGATCTCCAAGTAAGGGAACCATAAACGTTTCGCACACTGTTAGTGACTGAGTTAACTAGTAAGAAAGTGCGAGAACATAGTTCTAGAAATATATCATAAAGTCTCTTAAATTTCTCCAATATCACATTTGCTTCATACTGTGCGTACTTTTTCTTATTAACATTATGGGTAGTATGTGTTTAAGCATTCAAAATCCCCTGATATGATTTGTATAATGCTTGACTAGCGTCGGCACAAGTTATCACCAAAATTTTTAAAGATAAATAGTCCTAATTATAAAGTGGCCCCGCGGAGGAACCCTAAGACCTTTGTAGCACCCAGACATATTGCCGGCATTATCGTCCATCTATCCTCTCTAGTTATTTAGACCTATAAAATCTATGGTTGAGATTAAGAGCATCGCCATCTCTTCACCTTTATGGCTACGGTTAGGAATAAACGTCCAAAAACGTTCAAGTAAGAGAACACATAGCTTACCACGAAAGCTATTTGGGCTATGTGCTACACATGGGGATTAAATCCACTATTGTGGAATCATAATTAGCAATCTCTTAAACAATCTCTGTCTTGACTTTGTTCACTAACTGGATAATCAGTTTATTGACAGTTGTACTTGCTAAGTATATAAAAATACCTCTTCCCGTATTTTAAAATTTTGCTGCAGGTTCTGCCATAAAAGGATCGAATTTTAAATTCAGTTTAACACAGCCAAGAAAGTTACTATTTCTTACAGAACCTAAAAAGACAGTTCACATAAAGCTACAATCTTTACAACTTCAACAATTCTTAAGAGAACATTTTGGCAATACAAAGCGTCTTTCTTGGATTGTTCTGCTATTTTACAATTTACTTTTTGCTAAACTCGACTTTACTAATAAATTTAAATACACCCTTTGTGTGCTGCGTGATGCGCCTGGAGTAGATTATGATATGCCTAAATGTCATAAAGTTATGCACGCTACTTTTCTATTTGTATTGACCGTTCATTAATAATAATGCAATTTTCTAAAAACATACGTTTTAATTACATTTTTATTTTTTTACTGTTTCTCTTAAAATACCCTAAACAATAAAAAAGGGTATCTTCTTCCACTTGCAATTAAAATGTAAATTTTAAACTATTTATAGGGACATTTTGATTGTTATCAAATATGCTAAAGAGATTAAAGCGAAATGTTAAAATATTTGTAATAGAAGACTGTTAGTTTGATTACAATTCCAATTAAGTCTTAGTACAAAAGAATTATTGCGATTCTAGAGACACACTTAAGAAAGCAATACAGTTCGTGACTACCTTTGGAAATTAGCTCATTGCAATATACGTCAAACTCTAAAAACCAAAATAATTTACCATGCACTGCAAGATAGATGCACTGACAGCTCGTGATTGATGCATTATGTACTTGTCTGTAATTTAGCAAAGAGTGGTTAAAAGCAAAAACGTGCACTAAATGATTTCACTGCACAAGCCTCTATAAGGCGTTTTTTGAGTTTTCACTGAGAACGAGTTACTAAGGACGCTGCACCAAAATAAAAGTAAAAATTGTTGGTTCATCTTGGAAAGGACTTGTATTTTAAAGGGAATTTCTGCTAAAAATTAAATGCATAAGCAGTGCAAATAGGTTTGCGTGCTATGTGTAATTTTACTTATCATCACATCAACACATTCAAGTACTTGAGCTATTAAATTAGTATGGCAGATAATTAATAGTTAACCCTACTAACTAGATAATGAGTCGGGCTTGATAGCTTGTTAAACATTATAATATTTACTGGCATTTTATTTGACCTTAAACCGTATAAATAAACAAAAAAGGGCACACGCTGCAAGTCAATCACCTTTACTCACTCAATTAACTAAACCAAAAATGGTCATATTTTTATGAGGGATTGACTATACTTTGTACTATTACAAATCCATATCAAATTGAACTTTTGCGATGTTTATTTTGTTTCTAAAAATTTGAAAATAAATGTGAAATTTTTATTACTTTTTAGGTTTTCACGCTTACAGACCAAGATCTAATTATGTTTTTGGAAAACATAAAAAGTACCACAGATACTTAAAACAATAGAGAACAAAAATTGTCAAAACATTTCTAAAATTTTAATTAAGTTAGTATTTAGTTCTGCGTAGGACTTTTATTTCCGATATTATTGAGGTTTTAGCGAGATTCTAGTTAGAAACTTAACCAATTGCAAAAGCACGTTTGGGCGAATCCTAAACGAGCTTTGTGATTGAAAAACATCTACCAATTCGAATGCATCACTAACAATCGAAACAAAACAAAATAGGGTTCATCATAAATATTCGGGAGTAACAACCATCCATTTTGATAAACGGGCACATTAAATTTTATGCTGAACTTTGTAGCCTCTTTCCAAAGACTTCTGTGAAGATGTCAAAGATGCCCTGAGTCCGATGGGCGTGGTTCCATCTTGCTGAAACCAGTATTGGTTGATTTGTCTTTTATCTCTTACAATTGGAATGAAGTTCTCGAAAACTTCTGTGCGATAAACTTCTTCATTCACATATTTCGTGAGAAACAGCGGGCTGACAATTCTATAGTAAAAAATTTCACACCATACACTAACTATTTTTGGTGCAATCGACGAACTTTGGTCAAATGTGAGTTTTTGGTACCTCAATCAAGCAATCAAGCCTTGGAATAGACGTGCTTTACATCCAACTTTTTGGTCTAAACCATCTCCATGATTACTTTTGTAAAAGTAAATCTTTCGCCAATATTGATTTTGGCCAGAGGCGTTGGAAATTAAATCTTATACGAAAATATATTTAATTTTTAATAACGATGGTGTACATAGAGCCCACATTCACATCGAGTTATGCTGCGCCTTTAGAGGCCAAAGTTGTGGGTTTTTGTTCATAAAGCTTCTGAGCTTATTCTATGGTCTCGGGGAGTGGTCACAGGGATTGGTCTATCAGGTTATGATATAATTTTTGTTTTGGCAACTACTATCTGCCACCAAAAGACTACTGCCAACATCCCTACGTTCAAAAAGAGCTCGCAACGCAGAATAAAGGTAGTAGAATTGTGACTTGAGCCAGGCCATCTTGGTACAATATCAGGTATTTGAAAATGAGCATTGCAGGTTGTCTGTACATTAATTGAGAAAAATCTTTTCCGATTTCTATAAAGTTCTGGTTGTTCACCTCCTGGCGATTTCTTGTTAAGACAGAAAATATACAGGGTGATTCTAAGTATATGCGACAGACTTTAAAGGCTAATTCCAGGGGTTATTTGAGCATAAAATAAATGTCCAAAACGACTTAGTTTTAAAGTTATATGATGTTACTAATAAATCAAGAGTTTATACAATAAAGGATAAATAATAAACAAAATAAACTTATAGAAATTAATAAAAATAATCGCCGCCAACTGCAATACAGGCTTCTGTCCGCCATCGTACTGAATAGCAAACACGTTCAAAAATACCAGGGTTATTTCGGATTGTCTCAAATGATCCAACAATGCGGTTTCTGAGTTCCTCAACATTTTCAATGGCAGTCGTATAAACTAGTGATTTAAGGTGACCCCAGAGAAAAAAAATTAGAGAATTTAAGTCTGGAGACCACAGTTGCAGATTTAGATATGCACCATCCCAAAACTCACAAACTAAAATAAAATGTGCCGAAACACCACCGTGCATAAAATACATTTGTAATCTTAATTGATATGGGACTTCTTCTAACAGCAGTGGCAGTTCCTCTTTAAGAAAATGGCGGTATGCTTCTCCATTTAACCTCATCGGCAAAAACTGTGGACCTAGCAAGTGATTTCCAACAATTCCGGCGCACAGATTAACTGAGAATTGATGTTGATGATGGACAACCAATGTTTCGTGCGGGTTTTCTTCGGCCCATATATGGTTATTATGAAAATTAATAACAGCGCTTCTAGCAAAATAGCCTCGTCGGTGTAGAATATTTGCGCCAAAAACTGGGGATTTTGTACGAATTTATGTTACATCCATTGACACAAAGCCATTCTTCGGTTGGCAAAAGTGCCTGTACTCGTAGAATGTGACAGGGATGCAACTGTTGACTCTTCAATATCCTCCAAACTGTGGGCTGACTTATTCTTAAGACAGATGTAATATTTCTAGTGCTTTTAGTAGGATTCGATTCGATTTAGTGGAGTTCTAACTATGCGAGGGTATTTGTTACTAGCCATATGTTTTTTAAAACTTTCCGTTTTACTAAGACGTTGGTAAATGTGAAATGATGCGGGATTATATGGTTCGGGTATCGTTCTTCATAAATATCTGTAGCTGCACGTAAATTGCCATTGGTAAGGTCGTAAACAAAATGCATATCGCACATCTCACCATTTGTGTAATTTATTTTAAAGAACAGAAGCTGGCAATAAACTTTAATAAACCAATGCTTTGACACAATAATATGGAAATAACAAATAAATATTTTCACTTCAAAATGATCCTATAACTTTAAAACTAAACCGTTTTGGACATATATTTATCTGAACTTTTATGATAAAAATAACCCCAGGAATCAACCCTTAAAGTGTGTTATATATATATATATATATATATAACAATCACCCTGTATAATAAACTCTTAAAATTGAGAGATTAATTCACACTTTGAAGTTAGATATAAGCAAAGCCTCAGCTTGAACCCAATGAATTTGGCGCTTAAGTTAAACCGTAAGATAAGCTTCAAATTCAGTTTAAGCTAATAGTGTAAAACTTGGACAAGTGTTAAGCTTTGGTTAAACTTGAACCTCAGCTGAAAAACTGGCCCTAAGTAGTTCTAAAAATTTTGTTTTTGAAGAAAACGTTTGCTGATGAATTGTAAGCACAGTGCAACATTGGCTATATTACGAAGTTTCTGTTAGCGGCTCTTCATCCAGACTCGGACTCGAAATATAATCAAATCAGTTCGTATCCAATGTTTGAATTGTAAGAATATTAAACTAATTTTATTCAAATAAATAACTTGGCTCTGTTGAGCCGAGTTTAACAATTGCACATTAAAAGTGCACTTTCTATAAGGAAATGCGATGATGCTCCAGATACCAATACATTGACAACCTCCTATAAGTAGGGTAGTAAACTATCTTACAAATTCAAAACTATCAGCAAGCACCATATATCAAATTCAACCAGAATTTTAATGCATTTCATCATAAAGCAGGAAGTACCACAAATAATCCTCTAACTTCCCATAGCTTTATATATATGGAAGATCAAAGTGAAGATAGTGACTTAACAGAAAATCCCCATTTATGGCAAATGATAAAAAACAGAAGACAAATATTATAATAAATATCACATATGTGGTACTCATATGTAACTTCCAATTTTTGTCTAATATTTGAGCTAAAGTAATCTTTAATGTAAATTCTGATTACCCTAAAATTACTACCAATCTCTAGACATATATGGGGTTATCGATTACAAAAAAATGATTACAAATCTCACGGCGGCTTCAGACAAAGAAATATTTTATTACAAAGCATTGTCGAATAGAACCATAAAAATAAATGCACCTTCCCCAGATACGCAAGAGAAACTGATACGACATCTAAATTATGACAGGATAGTATACCACAAGTATCAACCAAAAAATAGGCTGTTCAAAGTCGTTATAAGTAACCTCTATTGCTCTATTCTAATTTTTGACTAAAAATGAGCCACTAACCAACCCTTAATGCCTTTCTATGTAGACTTAAAACTTAGGTCAAATAACAAAGACACATACAATCTGGAACTTCTAATCCACCAAATAAAAAATATTATAAAATGTACGCGCTGTCAGTTAAGATCAATGAAAGTTATATTGTTAAAGATCCTGCAAATGTGTAAAATTTAGTCGAAACCACATATCATTCTCATATCAAAAACTTAAAGCTATGCGAACCAAATGTATTTTGTGTTCAAAAAAATCTCCCATCAAATTACAGACGGAGAAATGTATAGAAACCTTGAAGCTACCAGAAACAACTTTAAACAAATTTAGAACCAGTTAAAAAAACAAATCTGCACATTACCTGAACCATAAAATGTAACATTTTTAATTTCACAGTAGGTAAACTATTTATGAAAAGCCAATAATAAATCCAGAATAATGCAGCATGCATTTAGTAAGAGACTTACATAAATCCGTGCAAAGGAAAATGATGTTGGAAAAATGCTGTAAAAAATGAGAGAAGCGCAATAAATCCTAAGACTGCAATACTATCGGATACAGAAGTCGGATACTGAAGTCTTTAACAAAAAAAAATACGTCGGTCAAAACTATAACTTCAATCAAAGATCTGTCAGACAATTTTTTCACTGAATTTAATAAATAAAAATATATTTAACCAAGTAGTTAGTCGAAATAACATGATGCTAAACATGCTTTCAACTGTCATAAATAAGTCACATTGGTCTCTTGAGTGCTAACACACTAACAAACATAGAATCGATCTTTGTCGTTTTCCCGAAACCAAAAAACATATCACCTCATCTCTGAAACACATTTTATTGATCATACGGCAATAAAAATACCTTACTATACTTCTTCTTTTTTCTCTTTTTCCTCTTTGCCTAAACGGCGTCGGATGCCTCTATCAATTTTTTATAGTTGTTTCTGTCTCCTGTCAATCTGTTTACTTTCCCCATCGCTCTGCCTTTCCTTCCTGCCATTTCTTGAATGTTGTCTGTCTACATTTTTCTTGGCCCACCACTTGGTCGTCTGCCTTCTAGAGTTGGTCTTGGAATTTGGTGTTCTGCCATTTTTTTGGTATGCCCATACCATTTTAACTGTTTATTTTCTATTGTGGTTACTTGCGGAATTTGTTGCAGTTGGTCTCTAATCGTTGCATTTTTTATTCTATCTCTTCTCATTTTCTCAGCTACTTTCCTTAGCTAATCAATTTCCCCCATAGTTATCTTGAATTTATGCTTGTTTAGCGTAGTCGAGCTTTCTGCTCCATAGGTCAAAATTAGAGCATATACTGTTTTATATATGTGTAGCTTTGTTTCTGTCCTTATCTCTCTTTTCCCTTTCTATACGATATACCATACTACTCACCCCGATGGCACAGCCCACGGTAAAACAATGTATTGTTGCATTAGTAACCACTCAATTCCAAGCATTAACAGTTCAAGTTGACACTAATCTAAGTCCTTTTACAATTACTGTAGCACTGAATAATATTTTTTTTATTTAATTTAACAGGAATATAATTTACAGCGGAGAAGATTGTAATACTAAGCACACAAGCTGGAATTCTAATTATATAAATTCTGAAGAAAGACCAACTGCTTTAGACTATCATAAATAATAACTATTACTTATAGAGAAGAAAATCAATTTGTTGGCTCTAAACAATCTACCCGATTTTCTTGATTTTTTTGTGATCAGTGGCTTAACACCTAATTATTTTCAAATTTAAACCAACGGGAACTTGTCATCAAAACACACTCTAGTGATTTGTTAGATTTTGTAGCCATATTATTATTAAACCACATTCACTAAGACTTATTTCTAAAACTAAATAGATGTTTCCAACGTTACTTAAAGGAAAATTTGCAACTAAATATTAAAAAAAAGGAAACTGAAGATCTTGACAATATAGTTTACTACCATACTAATAAAAGTAACATGGAAAAACATACCAACTCCTTCTGCAAATCCACCTGATAATAACATACCTCTTGATATTAGTGAATTAACAGCTGAGAAAAGACTAGCGATATCTATATAGACTAAGAACCCAGTTAATATGAATATCTACAAAATTTTAAAAAAGAATCACAGAAACTTAACATATTAGACATGCACAACTAATTTATCCAAAAATGACCAATTACTTTGAAAAGCAACTAAAAAATAAGGGGTCAAGGTTTATTGAACCATATACTACCGCTAAAAATAAACAAAAACAGATTAACTAAACCAGAAAATAGAGTCATCATCTTTAACAAAATCTTGCAGTAATTTTAAGTCCTCCATACATACGCTAATTCAAATAATATTAACCGACATGATTGAAAGAGTATTCTTCATAAATTAAAAAAAATCTATATATAAATACCACAAAGCTCCAGATCCCACAACCCCAAAAAGCAGTAGCAAGCCAGAATTAACATATTTTCCCATGACTTAGAAATTCACCAAATTTGAAACAGTTATCAAAAATATTTGAAAAGCTGTTACTCAGAAGGCTAAAAACAGAAATTAACTGATATGACATTTTATCTAAAGATCTATTTGAATGTGGGCAGAAACATTTCACCATACAACAGTGCTACATAATAAGACCATAAAAACCCCAAAAGAGAAAAATATATGTACTGCAGCTTTTCCTAATATTAAGATTGGCATCAAAGACTACTGTTTAACATAAAACACCCTTCCCACAAATTACAAGTTTACTCCATATCTTTCCGATTTACACTTTCAAGCTTTTCTTTCAGTTTCGTTAGCAATTAGAATGTGAACTAATCGAATAATGTTCTTTCCGTAGGGTAAAGGTTATATTCTTTTTCTTCGTAGAGTAAGCTTGCGGCTTGTTTATTTGTCCAACTACGTCTCCGTTTTCAGTTTCTTGAAAAGCAGAGATCCGCGATTCTAGCCATTGCTTCGGTAGTCTGCCAAGCAGTCTGCGCGTTATAAACTTTCCATCTCTTGCTATTCTTACAAGTCTGTCTTCTCCCATTCCTGATACGTGTTTGTTCCAACCACTTTTCTTTCCCAGGACCCATCTTACTATATATGATTTATTGCAAGTTTATTGTATTACCTCATTTGGGATTTTGTCTCTTAGTGTGTGTCCAGTTATTCTTCTTAAAATCTTTATTTCGGTTTTTGGAGTGTCAGCTCTGGTTTCGGCAGCGAATGTCACTGTTGATCGTGCACATATTTTATTTATATACGTATCTTACTCTTCTTTTGCCTATTTTGCATTTTTAATGCTACAGATATTCTTGTAGCCTTGTTTATTTAGTGTCTTGCTTCGCTAACACTATGTTGATGCGCTGTCAGGTTTACTCCCAGGTACTAGAATGACATGACCTGTTTAAGTACAGCGTAGTCTATGGCCAATTTACAGCGGATTGAGTCTTTTAATATCACCATAGCCTTTGTTTTGTATACTGATATCTCCATGTTATATTTTGTAGCTGTCAGATGAAAATTTTGTGTTTTTTTGTAATTTATCTTTGCTTTTAGATATTATTACTACATTGTTCACACAGCAAAATATAGTTATATCTCCTCTAGTAGTTTTGATGCTATCAGTGATTTTATCCGTAACAAGCCTGAACAGCAATGGGCTTAAAGAGTTTCCTGTCGTGTTTCTGTAGCCACTAGTATGTTGTTAATTAACACCTTTTTCATCGTGTTTGTATTTATTTCTTGTATTACCCTAAGTATTTCAAGTAGAATATATTTTTATTTCAGAATGGTAATAACATCTTCAAGTCTAATTCGGTCGTAAGCTTTGGTCAAATATGTAAAACGTATAAAGCATCTATGACTGACCTGCTTTTTTTGAATCGTTCTTGCTCTTCATTAATTGTTATATATTTTAGGATTACGTTTTCATTGGTGCGAGTAAACAATTTAATTGTGTAATTTAAAAACATTACGCCTCTACAATGATTTGGTTGTTTTAGTCACCTTTTCATACGTATAGGTACGGTTATGCTTTTTTTCCATTCGTTCAAAAGAGTTCCTGTATCCATTACTTTTTGGAACAACATTATCAATTGGCTACACAAATCTTCACCGCCGTGTTTAAGCAGTTCATTGGGTATTTCGTCTGTTCTAGGCGCTTTCCTATTTTTTAGCTTTTTCACCAGCTCTATGTCTAATGATCTCTTTATTCGAGTTGTTGCGCTTTCTGCCATGGTGTTCCTTTTAAGTGGTATGTTATTCTTGTTATATATAATGGAACCGCTCACACTCAACGATGACAACAGGAGACTGAGACGTTCGTGGCCTGTAGACCTCAAGTAAGAAGCTAGAGGTAACACCGCACGGTGCATTCCTCATCATGCCCAAGGTTATGATTATATTTATATTAATTAATTTTTGTAGATGTCATCATATTAGGACATAAAATTAGCCTATAGAATGTACATTCTAATTGCTGATTACATTGAATAAAAAAAATTATATAGGTCTCTAAAGTATTGTATCCACGTATCTTTATTTGTAGTAGATGTTTGAGGCTATTCCCCATATTTTTCTTTAAATACCATATAAAACGTGTTCCATGTCAGCAGTAATCGTTTTTTAGTTCTGTAATCTTGTTCACTTAATTACTTATTGTTTTATACCTATTATACTCTTTCGGTGTTTTATTGATCATGTACTTTAAATATGCGCCCTGTTTTTGCGTGTCTAGCTGTTTTACTTCCATTGTAAACCATAGCGTAGTATTATTTTTAAGATCTGGTTTACCATTGTCTTTCCTAGCACTTTCTCTGTGACATTCTGAATATTATTTTTTATCTCCTGCCAGCTTACTTCGACGTCATATTTTTGCAGTAGTCTTTTAGCGTAGAGATCCCTTACTGCTTCATCCAACATTGATTCTATATTGAATTTCTCTATGTAATTGTTTTGTATTATTTTTTCTTGGTTGCATAGGTAATCTTACTTTACCCAACTCTGATCTTTGTCGGGAATCTGTATCTGTTGAGTTTAAGATGCGTACGTTGATGATTTGCGAAGGATCTATTTCTCTGTTAGATATTATATAGTCTAGCATCGTTAATTGGGCTTTGAAGTGAAACCGTGTTATTTTGTGTTGAGGCTTGTGATTAAAAAACATGTTGTTTATTCGTAGTTCATTTTCTGTACAGAACCCTATTAGGTTTATTTTGTTTTCATTCAGAATTGGATCATTAAATCGTTATTTTATGCCTGCTATTTGTTCTTATCCTATCCGTATGTTTAGGTCATCCATTATAAAAGTTTTTGTACGTGCCAGTATCTTACCTATTGCTTCTTGAAGTTGCATGTACAATGCTTCTGTCTGGTCCTATGCTTACACCTCATCAAGTTAACCTTTTCCTTTCCGGTATTTAGGGCAATCCCTAAGATTCTCTCACTAACGTAATAAGTATCTTCTATATGGTGACCGTATTTGTTACTTATAATGGAGTCTACACCGGCTGTTGCTTTTTTATGTTTTGATCTGCTGTATTTGAGAATATAGGCTGAACACATTATTTCTTCTTTGTCTTTTTGATTGGTTTCGGAAATTGCGCGTGTCTATTTTATATGTCTCCATCTTCAGCATAAAATTTTGATTCCTGTTACTTCACGATAATATATTTCAGCTCACAAGTCTAATAATGATTTTGTTTCATTTATTTCTTTTTGTGTGTGTCTAAACTCATTGTCTTTGCCCGTGCGAGGGTTGTCTCTTTATCATAAACCCTATTCCGAGACTGTTGTTCTTTAATTTTATCCATTATCGTTTAATTTTTATTATTTTCCCTAAAGCATACTTATTCATCTCTTTCTTTGCTCAGTTTCATGTCATTGCGAGGTTCGTCATATTTGGATCTGTGAGCGTTATTTAGTTTTACCCAAATAGGTCGCTAGCCTCGTTTGGAATCTCTTTTCCTTTTCCCGGACTTCGAATCGGTCATGGCGGAGATTATATGCATTAATATTGTGCCGTTTTTCTTGATTTTATATTTGTCTAAAATAATATTATTTAAGAGCCGATTGAGCCTACATAAAATCAGGGATCAGGGATCAGGGATCTATGCATGCTGGTTTAAATCTTTATTTATTTTATTAAGATTTTCAAAAAACTTGAAAATGAATGATAGAAGGCTTATTGGATAATAGCATGTATTGTCCATCAGATTTTTCCCAGGCTTGGGTGTCATAATAAATTGTGCAGATTTTAAATTTTTTGGGGTACTATTAGTCATAAAATTGCATTAATCATATATAAAATTTTCATCATTCCTTTTTCAGGAGTTCTTTTTGTCTGTAATCTATACCAGAAGTTTTTTTTAGCTTACGTCTTAATTACTTATTGAATTAATTTTGAAATCGGCGCAGCTAATTTCTTTTCTACTGCTTGTACTCAATCATTATTTTGGGAAGAGAACACTTCATTAAGATGTGTGGCAAATAAGTCCGCTTCCAGCCTTGAGACATTAAAAAAGAAAATTTATTCTAAACATTCTTCGTTTCTTAAAATTGTAATTTTAGCTTGTTGTTAATTCTTATAACCACAAATAAAAATTAAATATAACTTAAGCTACAACATATATTAGGACTTTTAGGTCGAACACCTAAATCAATACTTAAAAAAAGATCCTTCTTTACAAAAACATAGTGAAACCTATATAGACATGTCAAATATAGCTATAGCGACGTACTATACCGTGAAATATCAAAATCATCTAATTCACTCAATCAAAAATCTTATGCAAGGTAGCAAATTCCCCATGGTACATTAATAATAAAACCATACCTGATGAACTACGCATTCCTACGGTTAAAGAAAAATCCGTTCCATGAAAACTACTTTTTTGACTTATAGGTCACCAGAACAACGAAATTAACAAACTAAATAAACCTCTTCCAATACAAAGATGGCTGAAAAGACAACGACCTACAGACCTAAGGATAGAATCATAAAGTAATTTTATATACAAAGGAAGTCAATAGATGTCTTTTCCTCTCAAATTATTTTTCTTCGTAGAGTAAGCTTGCGGCTTGTTTATTTATCCAACTATATCTCCGTTTTCAATTTCTTGGAAAGCAGAGATCCACGATTCTAGCCATTGCTTCGGTAGTCTGCCAAATAGCCTGCGCGTTACAAACTCTCCATCTCTTGCTATTCTTACAAGTCTGTCTTCTCCCATTCCTGACACGTGTTTGTTCCAGCCACTTTTCTTTCCCAGGACCCATCTTACTATATCTGGTTTATTTCAAGTTTGTTGTATTACTTCATTTGAGACTTTGTCTCTTAGTGTGTGTCCAGTTAATTTTCTTAAAATCTTTATTTCGGTTTTTGGAGTGTCAGCTCTGGTTTCGGCAGCGAATGTCACTGTTGGTCGTGCACAGATTTTATATATATATATATATATATATATATATATATATATATATATATATATATATATACATATCTTACTCTTCTATTGCCTATTTTGCATTTTTAATGCTACAGATATTCTTGTAGCCTTGTTTATTTAGTGTCTTGCTTCGCTAACACTATGTTGATGCGCTGTCAGGTTTACTCCCAGGTACTGGAATGACATGACCTGTTTAAGTATAGCGTAGTCTATGGCCAATTCACAGCGGATTGAGTCTTTTAATATCACCATAGCCTTTGTTTTGTATACTGATATCTCCATGTTATATTTTGTAGCTGTCAGATGAAAATTTTGTATTTTTTTGTAATTTATCTTTGCTTTTAGATATTATTACTACATTGTTCACACAGCAAAATATAGTTATATCTCCTCTAGTAGTTATATATCTTTGCTCGGCCGTTTTGATACTATCAGTGATTTTATCAGTAACAAGCCTGAACAGCAATGGGCTTAAAGAGTTTCCTGTCGTGTTCCTGTAGCCACTAGTATGTTGTTAATTAACACCTTTTTCATCGTATTTGTATTTATTTCTTGTATTACCCTAATTATTTAAAGTAGAATATATTTTTATTTCAGAATGGTAATAACATCTTCAAGTCTAATTCGGTAGTAAGCTTTGGTCAAATATGTAAAACGTATAAAGCATCTATGACTGACCTGCTTTTTTTGAATCGTTCTTACTCTTCATTAATTGTTATATATTTTAGGATTACGTTTTCATTGGTGCGAGTAAATAATTTAATTGTGTGATTTAAAAATATTACGCCTCTACAATGATTTGGTTGTTTTTAGTCACCTTTTCATACGTATAGGTATGGTTATGCTTTTTTTCCATTCGTTCAAAAGAGTTCCTGTATCCATTACTTTTTGGAACAACATTATCAATTGGCTACACAGATCTTCACCGCCGTATTTAAGCAGTTCATTTGGTATTTCATCTGTTCTAGGCGCTTTCCTATTTTTTAGGTTTTTCACCAGCTCTATGTTTAATGATCTCTTTATTCGAGTTGTTGCGCTTTCTGTCATGGTGTTCCTTTTAAGTGGTATGTTATTCTTGTTATATATAATGGAACCGCTCACACTCAACGATGGCAACAGACAACTGAGACGTTCGCGGCATGTAGACCTCAAGTAAAAAGCTAGAGGTAACACCACAAGGTGCATTCCTCATCATGCCAAATGTTATGATTATATTTATATTGATTAATTTTTGTAGATGTAATCATATTAGGACATAAAATTAGCTTATAGAATGTACATTCTGATTACTGATTACATTGAATAAAAAAAATTATATAGGTCTCTAAAGTATTGTATCGACGTATCCTTATTTATAGTAGATGTTTGAGGGTATTCCCCATATTCAACGAACTTAAAAAGTTCGTTGCTGAATTCTATGTGTCTGTCGGTCTGTCGGTCCGTCACAAAATTTGAGATTTTTTAAAATTTGAAAATGGATTCTTATAGGAAATTTTACGCTAATTCGAAAATGAAGTCGAAAAAATTCTAACGCACTCAATCAAAAATCCTATGCAAGGTAGCAAATTCCCCATGGTACAGAAATAATAAAACCATACATGATGAACTACGCATTCCTACGGTTAAAGAAAAAAACCGTTCCATGAAAACTACTTTTTTGAACTTATAGGTCACCAGAATAACGAAATTAACAAACTAAACAAACCTCTTCCAATACAAAGATGGCTGAAAAGACAACGACCTACAGACCTAAGGATAGAATCATAAAGTAATTTTATATACGAAGGAATGTCAATAGATGTCTTTTCCTCTCAAATTTATTTTAAATCAACAAACTTACTTATTGCTTCCAAGTAATAGTTTATATATATTTTATTTAAAAAAGTAGAACAAATAATAACAGATAATACAAAAAACAAAATAAAATTTGTAGAATTTAATAGTTTTTATGTCAAAGGTTGCAAAAATGCATTTGCATATTCAGATTTATTTATGATATAAAAGCTTATACACTTAGGATTGTAATATGAAACAATCGCACTCCACTTCTCCGAGGCTAAAATGCCACCCAACGATTTGTAAAATTTAGATGTGCACAGCCGGGCATCGAGCCGCATTGCACTTGTTTACCGCAAAACGTGCCAAGGCTCAGCCGAGTACTTACCGATGTAGCGCAACGGCTTTCAACTCTTTTTACCTTTTTGCCTGCAAAAGGACTAAGCAGGTTCTCACGTTATGAATCGCCTTGAACGCTCAGAGTGCGAAAATGTCCAAATTCCTCGCGTAATGGCACGAGTCACGCCACAGCTCGGCTAAGTTATTGCGACCACGGCGGCGTGCATTAAAGGAACGAGGCGTTTCCTATGAATCAAAAATCCTCTCGATTAATGGGTAATTTATTGGCAAATTAGAAGCGACAGGCCGTGCTCCTTGTATCGAAAGGTGCAGGCTGTGTTTAGTAATAAATACTGACGGGTCTCGAATATTTAAATGTTTTTTTTTAATTGCAAAGTATTCTCAATATGTAACATACCAATAAAAAATGAACAAACATTTTGCTATTCGAAGAAACATCCGCAAACGCAGTGAAAATAGAGCAGAGGACATTGGTATTCCTTAATCTAATTTATTGGTTTCTTTGGTATGCTCCTGTTTTTTCAAATTCTCCATTTGCTCTCCCTACCTTACAAAGTTGAAGGTTTTTTCCACGTCAATAAACAAGAGACACAAAGGCGACAGTCATTCCGTAGATTGTTCTATAATTCCCGTGAGCGTTTATCATGTCTACAGAATGCCAATAAAATGCTAAGACAAATTTATACCAGCTGTCTTACTAACATACGTAATTTGATGCAATCATGTTTTGTTCGAAATTGCTGTTCCTCCTATTTAACAATTTTTGTTACTTCTATGCGTTGACGAGCCGTCATTTAGTGGTAATTACTTGCTGTTACCGATCTCAAGTCCAGATAAAGGAAAAGGGTTATGACGCCCACACTTTCAAGAGAAGGCGCCTGATAGGATCTGCTTTATACGACAAGCTAAATACTTCTACGAACATAAGAAATCCAATAAAAGACAAACAATGGGTCATAAGAAACCTCATAACAAAATAACAAGATTTACTACGGGAGATGGAAAAAATAAGCCAAGACAACTATCTTACTAGAATAAAAAAAAAGGAAAAAGTATAAGGAAATATCTACATATTTGAAGTAAAGTCGCTAAAGATACAAAAGCAAAGTTAGGATAATTTGTTCTTATCAAAAACAAATGGATCAAGAAAATACAATCATGTGAACAAATTTATGAAAGATTTATAAAAATCACATTGGAAATACATGGACAAAAGGGTTTATGGAATAGCTGACGACTATAAAATAGATTTTTCGACAATCTGGATAATATAGTGGAAGGAAAAAATACACGAAATTATAATTATAGGATGTCTTAAGTGCAGGGTCAAAAAAACAAGGGACGATAAAGTTGTGGGAAGATTTGGAGAGGATGGTACGGAATTACAGGATGATACAGATATGCAGAGAACATATATACAAAAGTTTGAGCACAGGAATATCGATAAATATGCATGGAACAAAAATCTAACATTGATTTAATACTAATTAGACAAGATGCAAAGCTAAAACCAAGAAACGCTAGAGGACACAAACAACCGGAATGGTACGGATCATCATCTGCTGATAGAAAAATATATTTTTATTGGATAAAGAACAACAATATAGAAACTAAATTAAATACAGAAGAACTACAAGAAATATAACAGTACCAATATGAAACGGATCTATTACATCAGCAAAGCATAAGAAAATTATATCAGATTCTCCTCAACATTAAAAGGAACACCCACAGAACTATACGAATGCCTAGTTTAATGTGTATAGAGTCATATTTAAAAAAAAAGTATTAAGAAGAATTGTAGGTATTATTAAGAACTCGGGGTTATTTAATTTATAACTAGAATATTTGAAAGTGCAATTGAAAATAAAAAATACAAAAATATATGACGAAAGTAAATAAAGAATAGAGAGGATGTTAAAAAAACTTCCAACTCAAGCTTGGGTAATATTTTCTGCATTTGATAAGTAGTTGAAAAAGAAAACAACATCACTGGGCATATGATGTTGGTACGACCACGTCCCGAGAATAAAAATTTTGCCAGCAATGCGTAGGCTGCAAATCTTAAGGGAATGGATTAAAAAATTTGGGAAAAAGAATAAAAGTAAATTTTGATAAGACAATATATGTGTAAAGGAGAAGAAAATAACATAAATCTAAAACACCATACTATTAAATACTGCAATACTTTCAAATAACTAAGATCAATTGTAACAAATAATGGCGCAGTAGAGGAAAATATAAATAAAAGGATTAGAATGGAGGAAAAGGCAAAAAAGTCACTGCACGAATATATGAATATGAATTATTGAAAGTATTACACAAAGTATAATATTATATAGCAGAGAAATGTGGCCTACTAGTCCAGTAATTAATCACAAGAGAAGATCAACGAAATTAGACTTTCTGAAAAGAATCCTGTGAATTACCAGAGAAAATAAGTGGCGCGCAGAAAAAATATGGTAGAAAATATCCATAAAATTGTCAATTACTAGGAATTTGTAAAACCGCATCTTTAAATGGTATGGACATATGGAGACAATGTCGAAAGAGAGGTGGACTACCTCTAAAATGGAAAACATACACAAACAACATCATAAAAGAAAGAAATGTTGGGAAAATAGGTAATTATGAAAGTCGAAGAAGAAAAGGTCAGCGTGATATTGTTTTCATTATAGAATTTTTGTTATTACCCTAGTGCCCAAAGTGGTTATAATTAGACTATGATCTCAATTTAAATCTGCACAACTTTCTACTTTTTACTATGTATGCTAGAAATTCCTTTTGTAACTGCGAAGTCTAGGAGATCGGGAAATTTATTTAAGTCTGTTGGCCAGTAAGTTGGCTCGCCGGTGGACAAGTGCCGCAAATTGTTTTACTAGATTATTTGAAACAAGTACTTTCGTAGTAATCAGCCTGGATCCACAGCTATTATGCTTGATATTCCAGTCTCCTGCGTTAAAAAAACGTGGACTTAATGGAAATCAAAACTCCTGGTATTTTGCAGGTGACATGCTATATCTAGGTGGACTATACATAACTCCCATAGTTGCTGTCCAAGGTAGTAACGCCATTTGTATTAGAGCACTTTGAATTTTATTAGTTACGTATGGCGGTAGTTTATAATGATTTGTCGCTGACCTGACCGGCATGAGCAGTTTCGTCACTCGATATCGTTAAATCAACACTTGGACTCCGAAAAGAATTTTTTGTGTACCCAGTCCGCTTCGATATCCGAATTCGGTTTCACTTAATTTTTTCTCTGGTTTTCTAGTATATTCTAACATGAAGGATACGTAAAAACATTGTCAGCATATGACTCATTAAACTTATGGGGCGGGATGGTCTTTGCAATTAATCGCCTTTTTTATAATCACAATAAAAGTAGATTCTAACTAGTCTGTTGGTATGCTCCTGTTTTTCAAATTCTCCATTTGCTCTCCCTACCTTACAAAGTTGAAGGTTTTTTCCAAGTCAATAAACAAGAGACACAAAGGCGACAGTCATTCCGTAGATTGTTCTATAATTCCCGTGAGCGTTTATCATGTCTACAGAATGCCAATAAAATGCTAAGACAAATTTATACCAGCTGTCTTACTAACATACGTAATTTGATGCAATCATGTTTTGTTCGAAATTGCTGTTCCTCCTATTTAACAATTTTTGTTACTTCTATGCGTTGACGAGCCGTCATTTAGTCGTAATTACTTGCTGTTACCGATCTCAAGTCCAGATAAAGGAAAAGGGTTATGACGCCCACACTTTCAAGAGAAGGCGCCTGATAGGATCTGCTTTTATACGACAAGCTAAATACTTCAACGAACATAAGAAATCCAATAAAAGACAAACAATGGGTCATAAGAAACCTTATAACAAAATAACAAGATTTACTACGGGAGATGGAAAAAATAAGCCAAGACAACTATCTTACTAGAATAAAAAAAAGGACAAAGTATAAGGAAATATCTACAGATTTGAAGTGAAGTCGCTAAAGATACAAAAGCAAAGTTAGGATAATTTGTTCTTATCAAAAACAAATGGATCAAGAAAATACAATCATGTGAACAAATTTATGAAAGATTTATAAAAATCACATTGGAAATACATGGACAAAAGGGTTTATGGAATAGCTGACGACTATAAAATAGATTTTTCGCCAATCTGGATAATATACTGGGAGGAAAAAAATACACGAAATTATAATTATAGGATGTCTTAAGTGCAGGGTCAAAAAAACAAGGGACGATAAAGTTGTGGGAAGATTTGGAGAGGATATACGGAATTACAGGATGATACAGATATGCAGAGAACAAATATAAAATTTTGAGCACAGGAATATCGATAAATATGCATGGAACAAAAATCTAACATTGATTTAATACTAATTAGACAAGATGCAAAGCTAAAACCAAGAAACGCTAGAGGACACAAACAACCGGAATGGTACGGATCATCATCTGCTGATAGAAAAATATATTTTTATTGGATAAAGAACAACAATATAGAAACTAAATTAAATACAGGAGAACTACAAGAAATATAACAGTACCAATATGAAACGGATCTATTACATCAGCAAAGCATAAGAAAATTATATCAGATTCTCCTCAACATTAAAAGGAACACCCACAGAACTATACGAATGCCTAGTTTAATGTGTATAGAGTCATATTTAAAAAAAGTATTAAGAAGAATTGTAGGTATTATTAAGAACTCGGGGTTATTTAATTTATAACTAGAATATTTGAAAGTGCAATTGAAAATAAAAAATACAAAAATATATGACGAAAGTAAATAAAGAATAGAGAGGATGTTAAAAAAACTTCCAACTCAAGCTTGGGTAATATTTTCTGCATTTGATAAGTAGTTGAAAAAAGAAAACAACATCAATGGGAATATGATGTTGGTACGACCACGACCCGAGAATAAAAATTTTGCCAGTAATGCGTAGGCTGCAAATCCTAAAGGAATTGATTAAAAAATTTGGAAAAATAGAATAAAAGTAAATTTTGATAAGACAATATATGTGTAAAGGAGAAGAAAATAACATAAATCTAAAACACCATACTATTAAATACTGCAATACTTTCAAATAACTAAGATCAATTGTAACAAATAATGGCTCAGTAGAGGAAAATATAAATAAAAGGATTAGAATGGAGGAAAAGGCAAAAAAGTCACTGCACGAATTTATGAATTGAATTATTGAAAGTATTATACAAATTATAATATTATATAGCAGAGAAATGTGGCCTACTAGTCCAGTAATTAATGACAAGAGAAGATCAACGAAATTAGACTTTCTAAAAAGAATCCTGTGAATTACCAGAGAAAATAAGTGGCGCGCAGAAAAAATATGGTAGAAAATATCCATAAAATTGTCAATTACTAGGAATTTGTAAAACCGCATCTTTAAATGGTATGGACATATGGAGACAATGTCGAAAGAGAGGTGGACTACCTCTAAAATGGAAAACATACGCAAACAACATCATAAAAGAAAGAAATTTTGGGAAAATAGATAATTATGGAAGCCAAAGAAGAAAAGGTCAGCGTGATATTGTTTTCATTATGGAATTTTCTACCAGGTAGGAGACCGTATGTGATGGAAATATATCGTGTATCATTCCCGTTTAGTAACTACTTAATACTTTTTGACTAGCAAGGTAGCTTTTACAGTCAAATAATCCCATAATAGCTAATGTCATAAGAAATAAAGTAGCACTATAAGTGTGCTGAATGGTCCAATTAGATCATGAGTCGTTGGGAAGCATTACATGGAAAGCATTTATTCGACAGCCAAAATTGCTGTCGTTTTTGCACCCAAAGAGATTACACTAAAAAACGGTGTATACCATAGTGTCATTTTAAAATGTTGTTTCTCTTTGGACCTAGAAATAATATGACAATCCTATTTAAACATTTTAATAGTATTCTATACCTATAAATCAGAATCTTTTCTTGGCAGACTATCCTTAGTTAATAGGTGTATAAATAAGTTCTCAACTTTTTTCTGCAAAATTAAAGTTTTATTTAAAAACAAACAAAAAAAGCTTAAGTACCAAAGTATTCTTCGTTGGCATCAATGACCTTTTGCTATCTTTCGGGTAGCTTGCGAATTCCCTGGTGATAGAAGCTCACCGGCTTCGAGACGATAAAGTTATCGATTCATTTTCGGACTTCTTCTTCTGTTTTGAAGTGCGTATCAGCCAAGTGATGCTGTAACGAGCGAAATAAATGATAATCGGAAGGGGCCATGTCTGGGCTATACGCCGCATGTGGCAGAAGTTTCCAGCCTAACGCGTCTGTAGCTCATCCGTGTCAAATGTTTGAGGGCGTCCAGCGCGTGGTTGATCTTCAAGACTAAACTCTCCTCCACGAAATCTTTGGTACTACTTTTTGCAAGTTGCATGACTTACAGGATTCTCACTATATGCAGCACAAATCACTTCGATGGCTTCAGCAGCGTTTTTCTTAAGATGAAACGCGAGGTGGATAGAGAATCGAATATGCTCTTTTGTGATTGCCATCGTGAACACAGCTGATTATTGAGGTTATGTGCATCAAACCCCAAATCGCATCATGTTTCGAAAAACCAAATGTCATTGCTTTAAAACTGCAAGAGGGCGGACTAATACGTTATATGTAAACGGTGATTTGTGTCCTGTGAAATCTAAAACTGAGAACTTATTTATACACCTATTAGAAGTTGGCGATTATTTTAGAAAATGTTGCTGTACTGGGTACTTAAATATTTATGCGTATCCACTGCTTTATATTCTTTAGTCAGGAAGTTTTCTCTTCCTCTTTTACCCGCAGTTATAAATTGAGAATTTATATTTTTCATTTTGTGTTAAGTCCCAATTAGGCTATCTTTCTTCTTTTGACCGAGAGTTCGCCGGCGTGTTTGATTGATGGCAGGAGTTTCCATATCCCGGAGGTCGTTTGTTGTACGCCAATTGCGTGTACGGATTTGGATATTTGCCGACAGAGAAACTCGGACTATTTTCTTCTATATTTTGAGCCGGCGAGAAAGGAAGAAAAGCCCTGTTGGAAACCTCGGACACAACCAGTTGAAGGACCCACATCAAACGCTTTCAATTGGCCCCGCAGTGAAGATTGGGGTAACTTGTCCTATTTTCCGCCCACACCCTTCTTTTTTCTTCCTCCTCGATCCCACCTGATTACAGTCCCGCGTAAGTCGATTACTGCAGCAGAGCGTCTGCTTTTACGGCGAGTGGCTTCCAGCCTTTTGGCTTTTTGATTAAAATTCTTTTTTTAATTAAAAATACGATATAGCCCTCTTAAACCCGAAGAGAAGTAACGAGTACTAGTCCTTTTCTTGGTAGTTGTTTACTTTACCGACTATGAGATCATAATCTGGTGTTATATCTATTAGCTTTATTTCCCTGTGAACTTTGGCAAGAATAAATGATCTTGAGTTGAAAAATTCCCCTACTCCTTCTTCAGTATTTAGGTTATTTGGTGAGAGTGGTGCAAGGTATTTACCAAAAGTATTTGTTTTTTCAGCATTAGTACGGGTCCAACTAGTATTGGGTTTTCTTAAAGGTTTTTTTATCATATTCTTCTATTTCTGAATATTGTTCATTGTGTCATTCTGTCTTTTGTTTTCTAATTTCTTTGTTAATTCTATTGTACCTTATTTTATTTTGATTTTAGAATTTTCTTCTCTCGTTCATGGAATTTAAAATCTCATCCATCTTTGTTTTTTATCGTGTCTCTCTTTGAATATTGTTTCCTGTATGTTAAATGCTATTTTTTATATGTTTTAGCTGTGTTTCTATATCTTTTCTTTCATTTTGATTGTTAAGATTGTCTTCTATTTCTTGTGTAGCGTTTTTTGCATACTTTTGGGCCCATTAATTTTTCTCTGTTCAATTTTGATACTTTTTTTGTTTTATTATGTATTTTCTTGTAGTCTAATACAAGCCAACAATAAACTATGATCTGTTAGTACATCTGCTGCAGAGCATGTCTTAACCGATTTTGTGATATTTCTAAAACTTATTTATTTCTTGTTAACTTCAGTACTTGTTTAAGGTGTTAATAGAATTATTTGATAAAGTCTTTACATTTTGACATAGGGGCATCAACTTGAATTAAGTACACTATCTTTGTTGTTATCATAATTATTTTGTTCAAGTATTGCACTTTTTATAGCCTTATATACTTCCGGTGTTACAATCATTATAATATACCACATAGTCATCTACATTGCACGTTCCGGATCCTGGCCATCTCATTTTACTAATTTCCAGTATACTGAGTTTAACCTTTTCATTTTTTGTACGGCGTTTTGTATTTTTCCTGCTTCGTACATGCTTTGAATGTTTCATGTACCTACTTGTATGTTTGATCTTTCCTCAGTTTTGATAGCGACTGATCGGAAGATTCTTAGCACCCCTGTCCCATTTAAGGGCGCCCGCACCTGGGACCACTGTATTTATCAACCATATCATGATTGTCCTGGAAATAATAGTGAGGTGGTTTCTCGTTGGCGTTCTCACCACAGTTCGGAAACCTTTCTACAGATTCAGTTTTGCTTTCCAGTATTCAATGCTGTGCCTTTCCAAATGCGTTTTTTTTTGGCTATAGCTTAATATTGGCGGATCTGCTGCCATTCATCAAGCTGGTTTTGATTCACCTCGGGTATTTCATTTTTCCGGTACCACCCATATCTGGGAGGCCTTTTATCCACCACCCAGGGAGAGGCTTGATGGGAGCCAGCAACCCCACACGGGATTTTGAAAGACATTTGCTAATCTTCCAGATTAATATGGGCTGCGAACATCGTTCTGCAACAGAGATGGTGCGCGACGACCTGACAAAAAGGGGAACGAACTTATGAGAGATTCAGTAAGATCTCCCAGTTCACAGTCCGAGCTCCCACGCGAAATGTTGAGCCACATAACCATTATCACATATAGGTTTCATACTAAATATTATCATATTCCAAATTGCTATTAAAATATTCTATCACTTATTGTTTTAAGATTCTATTACTTTTTTTCTGGGTACCTCTGTTTTTTTTATAAGACTTCTATACATTTAAGAAAATAGGCCACGAATATCGGTTTTCTGTCATATTACTGTTTTATTGTACTTTTGATTAATTATCTGCGAGAGGAGGTTTATTAGCAGGATATATCCTTTAATTTTTAGTGTGTCGTTTTCAAATAATAGGATTACGACAGTATTATTCCATTTGTCTAGGAGCTCTGCCTTATTTATACACTTACAATACAATCTGACTAGTTCTTTCTATAAACTACGTCCTCTATTTTTAATCATTTGTTTAATTGTTTTGTTTTATTACGTTATATATTACTTTATTTATATCTGGTGATGTTTCTCTTAGTCATTCCACAAACTTATTGAACCCTACATATTTTATTGTGTTTATTATTTCTTTTAATCAAATATCTTTGCTTTAATAGCTGTTTTGTTTTGTGTTTTATTTTTTTTTTGTTTCTTATGTTCCTATTACCTTAGAATGTGTCATCTATCATTACCTATGGTATTTCTTTATTTACATTTATCTTTTGTATATGGTTTTCCTCTACTGTTTGTGTTCAGCTTTTTCCATCCATTTTCGGTATAACTCGGCGTTTCCTTACTGTATAGCCATTCAATTTATATTGTTTTTGGGTGAGTCATGTATTTTTTCTAGTTGTTAATTACCAGACGATGGTCATATCCTACGCTGAAATTATGTAATGCACTTTCAAGCAATATGTTTGTTGCAAATTAAGTCTAGTTTGTTACGTGTTTGTTTGTTTATTGGAACTAACTCATATTCATTCCTTGATTGGACTTTTATGAACAAAGATGTTCGAACAATGTAATCACAGTTGCTTTATTTTTCTATGGCCATGGTTAGATCTTCGTAAAATTATTTGCTTCTTCTTTCTTATTTCTTAATGTCTTTATTTCGCTTTTATAAAATACGGTACGCCTGTTAAATAATTTACGCGACCCTTCACATCTAGTTTTTCTTTCAGATAAGTGAGTAAGGTGAAAAGTTCTCGGCCTGACACAGAGATAGTGCTGCAATCGGCAAACAATTATGCTTCCTGCTTGGGTGCATATGTCATTAGTTCGTATGACTAGTTTCAACTTGTTCGCTCAAGTAGTTTGTTTACATGAATTTTTTCAGTAGACATGTTGGATGTTTTTTGTTAAAATGGATAAACTTGAATATCGTGCGGTTATACAATTCTTTGTTTTGGATAGATTAACCCCTAAGGAAATTGATCCGAAGTTGACAAAATTTACGGGAACTCTGGTCCTTCCATGTCAACTGTTAAAAAGTGGGCAGCTGAATTTAAACGTGGTCGCACATCCCTCAAAGATGACCCACGTGAAGGACGGTCAAAAACCGCAATCACACTGGAAACCATCGAAAAAGTGCATGATATCGTGTTAGACGATAGGCGAGTGAAGGTGAGTGAGACAGCTGAGGCTGCGGGGATATCGGAAGAAAGGGTGCGAAACACCTTGTACGAAGAATTAGGGATGCGAAAGCTCTGCGCAAGATGGGTGCCGCATTTGCTGAATGCCGATCAAAAGCAAATGCGCAAACGATTTTTGCAGCAATCTTTGGACCGATTCAACAGGGATCCGACCGATTTTGTGCGGCGATTTGTCACCATGGATGAGACATGGGTCCACCACTACACGCCAGAAACGAAACAGCAGTCCAAGCAGTGGGTGGAAGCCGGTGGTTCAGCGCCAAAGAAAGCGAAGTCGATCACATCTGCCGGAAAGGTGGCCAACGTATTCTGGGATGCGAAAGGGATCCTGTTAATTGATTATCTTGCAAAAGGCAGAACAATTACAGGCGAATATTACTCCAACCGTCTTGACCAGCTGGATGCCAAAATTCGCGAGAAGAGGTCTGGCTTGAAGAAGAAAAAAATCATCTTTCACCAGGACAACGCACCTGCGTTGGCGATAGGAAAACTGCGGGGTTTGAGGTATGATTTGCTTGGCCATCCTCCCTATTCTCCTGATTTGGCACCCTCAGACTTCTATCTGTTCCCAAACTTAAAAAATTTTGTATCTGGGAAGCGCTTCGCATCCAATGAAGAAGTTGATAAATATTTTCACACTCTTCCAGATTCTCACTTCCGAGAAGGAATACTGATGTTGGAGAGGCGCTGGATCAAGTGTGTGGAAGTCAAGGGAGATTATGTAGAAAAATCATTTTTTAACTGAAAGTCGCAGTCTTTCATTGTCAGGCCGAGAACTTTTCACCTTACCCCAGTAACTTCAATAACTTAACTGTGTTATATTATAAACAAAATTCTTACTGCCTCCATTTTTTTGTGCTACAATTTATGTATGTTATCTTTCTCTTAACACTTGGTTTTTGTCCTGTAATCCAGAGCTGGGTCAGCTAAGTAAAATTTTTGAACAAGGTTATTACTCCTACCCTTCTACTTTTTTCATCCTATCCTAGCAGGCTTTGACGGAGTTATCTTTATCTAGCCCATTAGCAATTCTTTTTAGTAACATTCCGAACAACAATTTGTATATTATGCTAAGTAACATTATTTTTCAATTTCTTATTATTGCAGCCATTTTTAGTATTTTATATAGTTTATTTGTTCCAGATGCTTATTATTGTTTAAATATTTGCTTTATTTTATGTTAAATTTATAGCAGTACTTTTCTGAAGTTTTATAGAAGTTACGAAGCTTTAGATATTTATATTTTAGTTTCATTTCTCCTGGCAGGTTTATTTTCTTTTTTTTTGCCTTTTACACTATTATGGCTGATGATCTTTTTTATCCTATTTAATATTAATTTTTCTAAGAGTGTGCATGCGTGGAAGGATGAGTGTTTTTGTTAGTTCTTTATGTTCTTCCTAGATTATTTAGTTATTTCTCGGCTTATTCCTAAGTAGTTCTTACAATTCTTCTTTTAGCGTACCTAGACCTCCTTAGTTTACTTTGTCTATTTTATCTTTTCTTCCGTTTCTAGTTTTTCTCTTTGTTTGTTGTAATTTTTTTAGCTTAATCTCGTTAATATTATATTGGTTGATGTACTTTTTATTTCTGTTGGTAACAGTTAATTTTTAATAGCATTGTAGTTTGGTTTTATACAAGCTATAATGATTAGATGCCATATACAAACTTTCTTTGCTTTGGATATATGCCTATTAGTCCTTTATTATTTTTATTTTATCTGGTTATCTGTTATTCATCAGGAGAGGTAGACGTGCCCTTAAGATAATTTTTATAAATAAACATAGTTTCTTTTATTTTAACTTAATATACCCTACATAATTTCAAATGTTGTTTAGTTTAGTTTTTTTTTCTGTTAATCAGTATTTTTAAAATTGCTAATATTTGCAGCTACTTCAGAGGATTCACCTTTTCATTAAGATTACCACATCTCTTTTGTTAATGTTTATTGTTACACTATTCAGTTAATTATAGAAATTTTATATCCTATATTTTTGTTCTAATTCTATAATTATTTTCGTAATTTGTTTCTAATAAAAATAAATATTTTTTTTGCTATTATAGCTTATTTCTAATTTATACAATACTTTTAATGGTTTTCGCCTTCTTGCTTTTTTTGTTTTATACACTGTTGCTGTAGCGTATCTCCAAAATTGGTATTTTTTGATACTTATAACATATTTTTTGCTTAATATAAGACTTTTAGTTTGCAAATTTTTTATTATTTTTTTAAGCAAAGCGTTTTACTTGACACCCATTGTTTAAATTATTGTCTTTGCCGGCTTAGACACTATATGCCTGTTTTTAATTCAACTTTGTTTTCTTATTCCTTTTCTATTTGTAAGAAATAATTTAGCGAAAATATGAAATCGTCGAGTTTAATTTTGTATTTGTAAATGTATTTTAAATAGTAAAAGATTTGTAAACAATAGTTGCAATTCAAAATCATTGTGCCACATACTTTTTGAGTACAATATTTTTACGTCTAAATGTGCATGGAGATGTTTAGCTTACTTTTCTAAGTCTCTATTTAATTATGCCAAGAAAATAATTTTGCAAGCACTATTGCATACTATAAGTTGTATCATTTTGTTAACAAATAGGAGTAATGCGTTCATGAGAAGAAAAGAGAAAAAATGTGAAGCCAAACCATCCACTAGAAAGAAGTGTTGGTTACTAACATTTATTCTATATGAAGATTAAAGGTCTAACTTATTTCATTGGACTTTTTTGCATGCCATATCTCAGTATAAATATTCAAGGCATGTTTGTTGAAGGATGATACTGTATGCTCATCTCTGCTTTTTTTATTCCTCCTCTTTAGCCACTTATTATATAAGTTGGTTTTTCTTTAATTAGTTTTTGTACCTTTTCTGTTAACCAGGTTGTTCTTTGATATTGTTCCTTTTTAACATCTAACATATATTTGTACTCAAAGTGGAGGCCATCAGCATATTAGTGAATGTGCTTTACCGGGTACATTTAAAGAGACTTGATTTACCTAGTCAAAGTATTTCTTTGAGGTTAAAAAGCAGCAATGTACTTGGTATGACCATCAAATATTGACGTCCAAAGCTAACATAGTAGACTTATCTAATAACGATAATAGGTTTTCAAAAACTTTCTTAAGTAGAGAAAAATGGTATGTTAGGTTGGATCGTCAGACATTAAAATATTATTTTTATAATCACCTTATTTAAAAATAGGTATCCATAACTTACTCGTTGACAACAAAATAGTAGGGCTGGTCAAGATATATTGTTCAAGCCAAGAATCGCCACATTTAAAAAACTTTGTGTGCTGATCCTATAATAGATAAAAACAATATAATGATTTACGCTCTCTGATTTTGTAAAAAAGCACAGGCAAAGCTTTATAATACTGTTAGTCTACATATACACAAAAGCAGCGGATATGAAAATATTTCACGAGCGGGAACACCTAAATTCCAGAGGATTGCGGGAAACGTTATCGAAATATTTTTTATCCGGTTGAGGTAACGAGTCCATGCACACCACAGTTTCGACATCGCCGGAGATGATACCGATCCGGTACCATCCAACAAGAGCTGAGAATGCCGTGCTCGTGAACGTGCCGACCCTAATTGGGTTAACTGTTGATTAAATCATGACTCAATTTAACCCGGTGCGCAGGTGAACACTTATGTCACGAACGCTGGCCTGCAATTATCCGCTAAACACATTTTGCGGACCTTTAAGCACCTGATTTTTTGCCGCTAAGAGACGACTCTTTGCCGATTTTTAGCATGGAGCATCGACTCTGCTGCAGGTGGTTATGCAAAGGCACTTTAACATAAAATAATTGATTCCTTGAGTGGGTGTTGCAGCTTATGCAAAACTTAGTTCAGGTTTTTTTCTGTTTTAATTACCATACATACAAGGCGATCCCAAAAGTAAATGGGGTTATAGTACAGTTTACATTTAATATCGAATTACCCATCTATCAAGTATCGTTAAAGAGAGAAAGAGAAAAGTTAAAATTGATGTCTTAACAAACCACTAAGTACAATTTAAAACTTATGAAAACATCCCCAATATTTATCAGTCAAACAACGAAGTCTATAGATAAAATTTCATAAAAAATTAATTAGTTGTGGAGTTTGCGTCAGTAATCTTTTTTATAGGTAGGAATGAGAAAGAAACGCCGATTTGTTGATATAGAGAAACCTGGAAAATAGTTAGAGGTTCTAAGGAGAGAGCATTATAGTTCAGTAAGTTTGTAATTATTTCTAAGAGAATTTTTTTAAATATATTAACTGACAAGGACACAAGGGCAGAAGTATTAAATTGCTATAAAACAATCCTAAAAATAGCTTTTGTGGTATTTTGGTGCCCCACTTGTATAACGTTAACTGGGATCTTTAATTTTTTTGTGTAAATTGATTGCTATAATTTTTTCTATTAACATAAACATTTTGTTTTAAGGGAATACTAGTGGTCTTATTATTCAGTTTGAGTTGGTCTTAGAATTTTGCTGTTTAACTTATTGTTGACTGTTCTTATTACATGCTCGCTCTATTTTTATTTCTGTTAACATGGCTTATCCCTAGTGCAATCATCAAAACTGAATCCAGAACAAAATGTTCCGGAGAAAACAATTTAAATGTGGCTGAAAGCATAAAGAAGGAGATTACAGTTAGATGGAATGATTAATTTCCATAAAGAACAGATAATTCACGATGTGCTTTAAAAATGCAGTCTTAAAGTAAATATAATAGGATTGAATGCAACTAGATAACCAAATATGAAAGAAAATCAAAGTATGAAATCAAAAATATACTACTAAGGTAACAACCACCACATTGGAATAGAATATAAATGACAAAAATGTCTGCAAGGCGGTAATCATTTTCACACTTATTTCGGATAGAGTAATCATGAGCGGATTACAGGCAGTTCAAGAAATATTAAACATAATACACGCATATGGCTGTGTAGCAGAAAAACTGACAAAGTTCTAGATGTTAGAGAAAATTATGAAGAATTTCAATTTAAAAGTAGAACAAGAAAAAGTGACAAATATTATAGGCGATTATGGGTTAAGAATAAGAAATGAAAGTACGTCCTTTGAACTATTAGAATAAAGATTATCGCCATCAGATAGTGATAACAACGTCGTCAAATTAGCCATAGTAAGTACCAACTGAACATAACCCAGTAATAATAAAATTCGAATTAACACCGTGATAGAACAAAAAACAATTTTAAGTATTAAAATTTAAAAAAAATTAAAGAAAAGGTTAACTACCAGTGAAAATTAATAAAGAACTAGAAAAGACGGAAATAAATAATAAATGGGGAGCATTCAAAAACACCGTAATGATGAGATATTAAAATTAATACAGAAAAGAAGAATAAAGACATGCATAAAAGGAATAAGAAATAAAATACGCGAGGGAAAGACAAATGATACAAACACAGGTAAAAGTATAGAAACAAAAAAATTGTATACATAGCATAATAACCTTAAAGAATTGGGACGGATAAGATAAAATAAAAGTAATATTCTATTAGATAAAACGCTAAAACAATGACTGTCATTATAGAAATATTAGAAAAATTGAAAAAGTGCGTTTGGAAGCTACTTGAAGATGAAAGGCAACGGGAAATAATAAAATAAAAACAGACACAATGGTCCATGTATAACAAAAGAAAAGGTAACACCAGCAATGAAGTTGTTAAAGAGAATAAAACCCTAGACCTTGATAAAATTCTAGTAAGAATTATAAAAAATGTTCTTCTTCTTAAAGTGCCTTATTCATTATTGAATGTTGGCAACAATCGAGGCAAAATTTTGTCTATCTTTAGTATCTCTTATCAACTCATGTGTACTCATGTGGGTCCAATCTCTAATGTTCTTAAGCCAGGAGCATCTCCTGCGACCTCGCCCTCTTTTGCCTTCAACTTTTCCTTCCATAATGAGCTGCAAAGTATTGTATTTGTCATTCCGATATAAATGTCCAAGATAAGCTGTTTTTCTTTTTTTAATAGTTAATAGGAGTTCATTTCTTCTATTCATTCGTCTCGGGACCTCTTCGTTTGTGATATGCTCCGTCCAAGATATACGTAGCATTCTTCTAAACACCCAGTACTCAAAAGCTTGTATTCTCTTTTCTGTATTAGCCTGAGGGGTCCACGCTTCAGCACCATATAATAGTATTGAGTATATGTAGCACTGTACAAATCTGTATCTGGTTGTAAGACGAAGACTGCGGTTGGTAAGTAGTTTTTTGAGTTTTTGGAATGCTGATCTTGCTGTTTCTATTCTTATTTTTATTTCCGTTTCTGGGTCTCCATTTTCTGTCAGCCAGCTTCCCAGGTATTTGAATTTTTGTACTTTCTCTATTTGTCGATTATATATTATAAGTTGTGTTTGTGCTATTGGTGTTTTCCTGAAAATCATGTATTTTGTCTTTTTAGTATTTATCTTTAACCCTATTGCGTCTCCTTCACGGCTTACTGCATCAATCAGCCATTGTAGTCCTTCTAGGCTATCCGAGATTATTGCGGTGTCGTCAGCGTACCTTATATTATTAAAAAGTTTACCGTTTATTTTATTCCGTCTTCGGAATTTTCTAGGGCTTTGACAAAACTGTCTCTGAATAAATATTAAATAATAGTGGTGAGAGGATGCAACCTTGCCTCACTCCTCTTTTAATTGAGATAGCTTCCGTATTTTCATTATCTGTTCTCACTGTGGCGTTTTGGTTCCAGTATAGGTTTCTAATAGCTATTATGTCTTCTTGATCAAGTCCTTTCTCAGTCAATACTGTCAATAGTTCGTCGTGCTTTACACGGTCGAAGGCTTTTTCATAGTCGATGAAGCACACGTAGATATCTTTTTGTTGGTCACGGCATTTTTGTAGCAGAACTGACAGGCTAAATAACGCTTTTCTGGTACCAAACCCTTTTCTAAATCCAAATTGGGAGTCGCTCAGATCTATTTCACATTTCTGATATATACTACGGTGTAAAATTTTTAGAAATAACTTGAGAACGTGGCTCATCAAGCTTATGAGTCGAAAATCATCGCATTTATTTGCGTTGGGTTTTTTGGGTATAGTGATAAACTCCGATGTCATCCAGTCAGAAGGCATTTTCCCAGTTTGATAGATTGCATTAAAAAGATTAGTAAGTAATGTTATGTTTTCTTCATTTAGAAGTTTCAAAAATTCGTTATGAATCTGGTCTGGTCCAGCTGCTTTGCCGTTTTTAGAATTTCGTATTACGCTTGTTGTTTCACTTTGTAATATATTTGGTGCATGCTCCGTTGTTGTTATATGTTGTTCAGTTCTTACATCTTCAAAGGTCTGTTTTATATATTCTTCCCATACTTGTTTTAGATCTTCTTGGTTTGTGATTAGTTGGTTGTCGTTATTTAACATTTTGTTGTAGTTATATTTCTTAGTCCCTCCTATAGTTTCTTTGATCTTTTTGTGTAGGTTAAAAGTATCGTGTCTCTTTTCTAATTCTTCTATTTCATTGCATTTCTCATTTAGCCATAGTTCCTTCGCTTGCCATATCTTCTTTTGTATTAGTTTATTTAGTTGTTTATATTGTTGTTGATTTTTGTTCTTGTACGTTCTTCTGTTGTCCATTAACATTAATATTTCTGATGTCATCCATGGTTTCTTATTTTTGTTACGATTTTGCCTGGTTATGGTATTTTGTGTGTTTGTGATGGCTAATTTTATTTTGTTCCAGATAGATTCGATAATCTCTGTGCGGTCTGTATCGTCTACATCAGTAATTACATTATTTATTAACTCGTGTATTCCACTTTCTTTTATATTTTCGTTTAGAGTCTGAGCCAACTGCATGCAGTGGACTGGTTCTTTCAGTTTCTGTAAATCTATTTTCTTGTCATATCGCTTTCGTAGTTTTTTGAGACGTATGTTAATGTATCCTACAACAGGATTATGGTCTGAGCCCACATCACTTCCGGGATATGTTTTAACGCCTGTTAGTCCATTTCTATATCTCTTGTTAATTAGAAGATAATCTATTTGATTTCGTATAATGTGTTCCGGGGTGTGTTGTAGAGACGTCCATGTATAGAGGCGCTTAGGTGGTAACTTGAACCACGTGTTCATGATGACCATGTTTTCTTCTTGGCAAAATTGTATTAGTCGTTCTCCTCTATCGTTTTGTTCGCCCAAGCCAAAATTTCCCACAATGTCTTCTACTTTGCCTTGGCCCACTCTGGCATTTAAGTCGCCCATAATAATAGTTACTTCGTCTGTTTTAATATTTTTTCTTAGTTCATTTATGTGCACGTACAGTTGTTCTATTTCTGCATCTGGTTTTTCCATTGTCGGGGCATATATTTGGAAGATGTTAATATTCTTTGGTGACGCTTTTAGTTGTAGTAATATTATACGATCTGAAAAGGGTATGCAGTTGATTATAGATTTGTTTATGTCCTTGTTGACTATAATCGCAACACCATTCGGATGATTTGTGTCATTGTTACCTGCATAGTATATGACATGGTTACCAATTTCACTTTTCCACATCCGGCCATCTTGTTTCTGATATTCCTAGAATTTCTATGTTTAATCTAGTCATTTCTTGAATTACGTTGTGTGTCTTCCCAGCCATATAAAGGCTCCTTACGTTCCGTGCTCCAATTTTAGTGTTTTTTCTGTTTTTATCCACATTTGGGTGGTGCCTATCTTGTTTTAACGTGGGATTCTTAGCACCCTTGGTTATTTAAAACCTGCCACGGACTAGGGCCCAAATTCGGGTTTTGTGTTGCCATGATTGTTGGAACTTGAGAAAGTAGCGCAGTAGTTTCTCCTTGCTTTCTGCGCCGCGGTGCTATGACTGGATAGCATTTACATAATGCTTTGCCCATAGGTTTCCGATAATAAGCCTTTAAGGAAGATAATCTTGCAGTAGCCTTATTTCGGTACTAACAACACCGCTGCCTGTTGTCAGCCAGTTTTGGTCCACCCCAGGGAAATCAAATTCCCTGGTACCCACCATATCTAGTGGGCATTCCCCTATCCGCCACCTGGGGAGGCGCCCGATGGGGGACTGGAAACCCCACATAGGATAAAAATGTTAACACAAAAGAATGCAATAACTGCCGGATTAGTTTAATAAGTCACACTCTCAATTTTACTGAGATATACATAAAAAATTTTAGAAAGTTATAATAAGACCCTTATGACATCCAATTTAAGGTTAGGAAGGCAACGGTTGCAAGATAACCCTTATTTGCTTTTCAAAGTTTAAAGTTGCCGAAGTTTGACGTAATTATCTTATTCAATTATTTAAAAATAAAAATACAGATATGAAAGATATTAAAATAATAACTTGTTTTTTATTTTAACTAAACTGTTTATGTAAAAGTGAACGGTATGTTACAAGAAGAGATACAAAGAGGAGTAAAGCAGGGATATATTCCTTTGCTATTACTCTTGTTATATTTAAAATATATAACGAGAGAAGCATTAAAAAAAAACATCAACTAGGATTAAAATTAGTGAAAAATGTTTAAGCAATACTAAATATGCATATGACTCTATAGTTACTTCAGAGTCATTAGAAGATCTACAGGCAATATTAGATTAAAAAGTCAAAAGTAGTGAAGAAAAGAGTTTGATATTAAAAAAAACACAAATTCATTATAATAACAAAATCACCATGATGGCGTAAAAGCATATAAATTAGAGGTAAACAAGTGGAGAAAGTTAAAAAATATAAATACAATTAAATCAAAGATTGATTAAGCTAAGACAATGTTTAATAAAATAAAAAATGTATTATGTAGCAGAAATCTAGACTTACACAGCTTATAATCAGAATGTTGAGATACTATCTGTTTTCCAGCAGCCTACTATAGAATAGAAGTTTGGATAATAAACAGAAACATTAGTAATTGATTAGAAGCATATGAGGTATGGTCTTATCCAAGAATGTTAAAGATAACCTAGGTAGATAAATCAATAAATGAGGAAGTACTTGAAAGATACAAGAAATACCAAGAAGTGTTAAACATAATTAAAATAAGAAAATTTCAGTATCCAGAATGCTACAAAATGTTATACAAAAGAAAGTACTGGAAAGAAGAAGTGAAGGAAGAAAACACATATTTTGATTGCATGACTTGAGACTGTGTTATTATTGGTGTTCTGTTAGATTGTTCAAAGCTGCGACGTCGAAAATGCAAATAGCCATGATTATAACTAACCTTCTAAAAGAAAATGGACCTAAAGACAAATTCATGATACACAAGATACACACACTACTTTGTAGTACCTCAGAGCTCCTGGTTATAAAAACGTAATACTCTTCCTTTTAAAAAAAGGGACATATTCAGAAAATATGATTTAAAATCTGACTAACACTCATGTAACGGATTGCTTATGTTTTTGTAAAGTAAACCATTATATCTTCACTTTATTGTTTAAACTCAAATGATGATAAAATTTACCACTGTTGAGAGTGTAAAATGCTATCACATATTATGCTATTATATCTAACAAAGGCATTTTAATGATATTTAACAGCTTTTCTTGTCATAATTTTTCTTGGATAGTTGAACTTGATAAATTAAAATTTATTATTTTCGACTCATACTTGATTATATTATATAAATATCTTCTATTTCCATCTGATTGCATTTCTCTCTCTATTGTCTCAAGACATCTATTTATCTTGTTTGAGGTTTCATTGTCAGTTCTTTATTCCTGATTTATTTTATTGTATCTTTAGTTTGTTGATCTCAATTTTACGTTTGCTGTATTCTTCCCTATAATTTTGTTTCTTGCCTTATGAAATATCTTCCATTTGATATTTGATGTAGACGGCTAGCATTTGTTCAACAATAGTGGGTTACCACATTAAAATTTAATTTTCTTCGGTAACTCATTTTTCTATAGCTGCTATAATAAATCTAAGAAGAATATAAAAGCCGAAAAAAACAATGATATAGACTAAATACTGTAGAACCGAAAAAAATATACACAAGATTTATATTGTAGGTATATACGCTCCAATCCATGACGATGATTTAAAAGTAAAACAAAAATCTTAGGATGACAAAACAAAAAAGTAATTTAATACTTGCATATAATACGTGGAAAATAATAAAATAACTGCAGTATGCGATTTATTGATCTTTTGAAAATTTTTCCCTATAAATAATAGATTTTTTTCAACATAAATACCAGTTCAAGATAAATGGCATAAATGTGTGTAGAAGACTAGAATGTAAATCAAATCACCTTGTAATGAGGACATAAGTGTTCATCCCATATAGAACAGGAAAAACAAAGGGATTACTAAATAATTCAAAATACTCTAGAAGATAAAATAGAATATTTAAAATGCAACCTAAATTGTCTTAAACAGGAATGAATTCGACCGCTATATGGATTAAAATTAACTGACAAACTGCAAAGACTTACAGAGGGCTCAACTGAAGACGTGTATAAATATTAGATGGGGTCAATCCCCACCATACTTCTTTGCATTCCTTAGACCATGGTATCATATTCCAAACTTGCTTTCCAATATTTTTAATTTTTATATTTATAAATTGTTTATCAGTTTTTTCTTTCTTTCCTAGTGGTATTAATTCTAATATGATATTTATTTCTTCTTGTTAGTCAGCTTTCATAACATGCCCTAACAATTTTGGTTTCTGCTCTCTATTTTCTTCGTTTTAATCTTGGAGTTATTTTCTGATATTTTTATTAGTCTCAATATTGTTATTATAATCATTCTTTTCATTATTCTTAGGTATCTATGTACTTTCTTTGTCATTGTCATAATTTATGCGCTCTTATTAAAGTATTATACATTTTGTTCTTTAATTAACTGTTGTTAGCAAGAAAAACTCCATTTTCTCCTACTATTTATCTTTTATTTCTACTTTTTTTACATTGTTAAATATTGTAGATACTTCAATTTGTCAACGTCTTTATTTTTAATATTTTAATTTTTCCTGTTCTATTTTCTGCTACTCTTATAGTTTTCTGACCTTCTATTATTATTTCTCAAGCACTTTAATCAATATTTCTTGTCTCTTTCTTATCAGCACGTCATCTCCATATGCTCTTATTTTTACTGGTTTATTTTTTAAATGTATCTTCTAGGGTTATATCAAATATTGTTGCATAAGACAAGTGTCCATGTTTAACCCCTTTAGTTATTTTAAATTTTATCATTTCTCCTGCTTGGGTTCTGACACTAACATGTATGAGTCTAATTTTATGTTTATGAGTCTTTTTAATTTTATAAGTCATAAATTTTCCACTATTAGGAATCCATTGGCCTGTTGACTAGATTACATTTTTCTTCTTTATTGTTTGTAGCAAGTACCTTGTATACGGCGTTTAATAGGGTAATATCCTAATAATTCTTACATTCCTTTTATTTCACTTTCTTATGTATAGTTATTATTTGTCTAAGCTGACATTTTTTGTCCTTTCAAATTTTTTGTATGAGCATAGATATAACTCTTGTAATGTATTTCCACCATACTTTATTAATTCTATATTTATTTCATATTTACTGAGTAGTTTTCTATTATGACTATTGTTTATAGTTTATTTCATCCCTTGTAATGTTCCTGTCAGAATTCTTTAAAAATCCTCTCTGATTTTTAATTATTCGAGCTTTTGATTTTTGGTTATTAATTCTTTAAAGTGCTTCGTCCAGATTTTGTTAAATTTATTTTTATTTTCTATTACTCTGTCTTGTTAATCCTTTATTTCAGCTTATACAGTTTATTTTGTTTATTAATCTTCTAGTAAATTTTTTGTATTTATTGTTTTGCTCTTAGATTTTATTTCTTATAATTCTCCTGCATATCTCCTTCTTTTTTATTGTTTTATTGCATTATTTTCTTCTTTTTTCATACTCCACTTATTTTTTTTTATTATTGGTTTTTATCCATTTTAGCCTTGCCTTTGCTTTTTTATGTACATGTTGACACTCTGAATTAAACCATTTTTCTTTTTTCTATTTTTGCTTTTTCTATTAATTTTAATGTATTGCTTCTCTTATATTACTTTATCTAATAGAAATATTGATGAAAGTATAAAATGCAGCTTATTATAATTAGCTTTCTACAAAGAAAGTTTAGATGGAAAACTGTGTACCCTTGAATAGGTACATAAAGGCTTAATCGAATAAAGCAAAAATAAAGTTTAGTAAAGAAAATGTGAATGGCCAGTTAAGGAACACGTAGTTATCGTGGTCATAGAAAACTTTAAAGAATTTACGAAAAGTACAAAATATGATTACATCTAGAACAACGAGAGACTGGTAAACTGTGACTAAGCTTTGTCTACAGAGAAGATACCAAAATTCTGTAAATCCAAAATTATAAGTCACATTTAGGTTTCCAAGAACTGAAATGCAGTACAAAACTGAGAAATAACACTTTCGTGTCTAATTTATTTTTGAGCAAATAACTAATAATGAAACACAACTAACTCCTTTAAAACAGGTGGTCGTTGAATGTTTCGATGTTTTATTACTGGACAGTTCTTACCTAGTTTCTGAGCAGTTCTTTAACTTATTGTTCTCACATTCTTTGTGATTTGTTCAGCTGTTAATGACGAATTCGATGCAAAAAAAACAAATTTTATACGTCTTTTAAAACGTTTGCCATAATTTCTGGTTGAAACTGTTAACAATCTGATGCAAACGACCTATTACTCGTGCAATAATATCATTCTTTAGGAAGTCCCTTAATTTTTCGAATTTCCTGAGTCATTAAACATTTTTGTCTTCCAATTTTAGCACATAACACTTCAATTTACAATGTTTTTTAATTTGTTTTGTTACAACGCGTTTGTTGCATTAAGACAGTCTATTACTCGTATCGTTTAATTTGTTAAAGGTATTTACTGGTTATATTCATCTTGCGTGTAGTGTATCCTTCTTCTTCTGCAATGCCGATCTCTACAAGGTGGCGCAAAAGTTGTCACCCGATATTCTTTGGCTGTAATTTTTTTTATGAATGTAAAACTTTGGTTCTGTTTTTTTCCATTAAGTCGAGAAAATGACATCGGCCAAATGGCCGCCGCCAGAATTGTTGACCATACGGGCCCGATTTATGGAATTTTCCATCACTCTTGCCAGAACTTCCGGCGATAGGTTCTCGAATTCTTGACGGATATTCTCTTTGAGGGCTTCAAAAGTCTGACCCTTGTTGAAATAAACTAGTGACTTCAAGAAACTCCACAAAAAGAAGTCTGGAACGGTTAAATCGGATGATCTTGCCGGCCAGTGCAAATCACCAAAACGAGAGATTAAGCGACCCGCAAATGCAGCCCTCAGAATTTCAGGTTGTGGCTCGTGCAGTATGCGCCGTTGCTCCATCCTGTTGGAACCATATGATCTCCAGTCCCAATTCATCCAATTGAGGAAGGAGAAAGTCGTTGAGCATAGCTCTGTAGCGCTCGCCGTCTACAGTAGTCGTTTGGCCTGCGGCGTTTTCGAAAAAATAAGGCCCGATGACGCCTCCAGTGTAAACAGCACACCATGCAGTAACTTTGAGCACGGTGTAATGGCTCTTCGTGGGTTATACGCGAATTTTCGGTGCCCCAGAAGTGATAATCCTACTTATTCACATATGCACAGAGATGGAAATGGGCCTCATCGCTCATGATGATTTTCGATGAAAAAGTTGTCTTCCTCGTGGTCGAAATTTAGGATGGCTTGAGCGTAAGTTACTCGCGCTTGGCGGTCAACGGCTAACAGCTGATGCACTGCCTGCACTTTGTAAGGGAACGTCTTCAAGTCGTTCACCAAAATTCTCTGTAAAGACCCCCGATTGATGCCCAATTGCGTGGCACGTCGTCTGGTCGATACGGGGTCTTCTGCGAGATCTTCAGCCACAACCGCGATATTCTCAGCAGAACGGCTGTTCCGGGGCCGGCCAGACCTGGCAGCATCTCCTGTTGTCCTTCTTTCTTTAATTATTAGCTGTAGTAGTCTATTTCTTATTTCGGAGGATTTGTCCAAAATAGGCAGTTTTTTTTTAATTGTATTTACTAGTTCTTTATCTTTTCCTACGCTTTTAATACTTAGCATTACTTACTCTATCAATACAAGATATTTTTAATATTCTCTTTATTGTCCATATTTCGAATGATCCTATTCGTTTCATAATTGTTTTCTTTAACGTCCAAGTTAGACCACATGTAGTACTTAAGAAATTTGTCTTACTAGTGTTTTGCTGATTACCACAATTTTGTTTTGTTTAAGTTTATGCTTAGTCCTGGTGTTTCATGTTCGTTATTTAATCACGTTAACATATTTTGGAGATTTTCAGCGATTTTGACTAGGATTGTTGTATCGTCGGCATATTGGATGTGTTAATAGTTTTTCCGTTTATCTGAATTCCTTTTGTCGCTTTCCAGAGTGCTTTTTGAAATATCTCCTCATAATACACATTAAATAAGATCGGCAAAAGTATGCAGCGTTGCCTTAGTCCTGGTTTGATTTCAATTTCGTTTGTATTTTCATCTTCAGTTCTGATTATCACAGTTTGGTTCCAATAGACATTTTTTATTAGGCGTATATATTTTCCATCTGGTTCTAATTTTATTAGAGATTTGATAAGGTGGGTATGTTTGACTTAATCGAAAGTTTTGTCGAAGTCGATGAAGCCAACAAAAACTGGTTTTTGGTATTCTACACTTTTGCAACAAAAACGTTCATGCTAAATAAAGCTTCTCCAGTACTCAATCTACTTCTAAAACCAAATTGCAAATCGGTTGCAATAGCATTACATATTTGTATATTTGATGTTGAATTATTCTTAGTGATATCTTGAGTACGTACTCATGAATCTGTTCAGTTTAAAATCATTACAGAATGAAGCATTGTGTTTCTTTGGTATTGGTATAAATATGGATTTTAACCATTCATGTGGTATATGTCCTGTATTATAAATAAAATTGAACATTTTAGTTATTGTACCTATATCATCTGCTGAGCCTGTATCTGGTCCGCCAACTTTACTATTCTTGCCTAACTTTACAGCATATTTGACATCAGACTTGAGTATATCTAAGCCTTCTATTTCCACCATTTCTTGTAAATTAATATCTTGTCTGTCGTTGTCAAATAAATTTTTAATGTATATTTCCCATATTTTAATATAATTTTCTCATTTTCATTTTTCATTACATAATGCATCTTTCTTTTAACGTTTCCTGTTACTTCTTTTAATTTTTTATGAAGATTAAATTCGTCTTGCTACTTTTGCAATTCTTCTATTTCCGCGCATCGATCCTGATCCATTTTTCTTTGACTACTTTTATTTCTCTTCGGATTTGTAAATCTTCATATTTGCTTTTATCTTTATCTTTGACAGTTCTGCGCTCTTGCATTAGATTCAGGATTTCCATCGTTATCCATTCTTTCTTTGCTTCTTCCTTATGCACGCCTGGTACTTACAGTGAAACTTTCGTAATGATTTCCTCTATACTTTTTCATTTATTTTCTATTTCTCTGTTGGAGTTATTTGTTTTTATTTCTTTATTTTTCAGGTTTTGCAAGTTAATTTTTGTGTATGATCTTCTTCTATGTTGGCTACTAATAAGTTATGGTCAGTATTGGCATCAGCACCGGGGTGTTTTCACGCTTTTGATACTATTGCGGAATCTTTTATTAATTATTATAAAATTAATTTGGTTTCTCACAATTATGTTTGCGTTATCTTGGCAAGATCTCCGAATATACAACCTTTTATGTGCAATTTAAATCATGTATTTTCTTTACTACAAAATTGGATTAATCTCTTCCTACGATCATTTCTGTTACCTAATCTGTGATTGCCCACTATATCATTAACTCTACCTACCCCTATTTTTGCATTGAAATCTCCCATGATAATGTGTTTTCTATTTTGTAATGTCTTTTATTTGTCTCTAGAAGTCTTCTATTTCATCGTCTTTTTTATGTTGTTAGTGTATATGTCTGTATGATATTAATATTCATTGGTTTTGCCTTTATCTGGAGCAGCATAACACAATCAAAGTACATAATGAAGTTTAGCACATATTTATTAATTCTGTTATGAATTGACATACCTACGTCGCTTTGATGGATGCCATCATTTCTTCCAGAAAAATGTATAACGGTGTCATCTAACTCAAATTTTTCTGAGCCTGTCAATCTGGATTCGCTAATGCTTAGTATTTTAATTTGATTTATTATGTTTTTTAAATTTTCTGACTGGTACATGCTACGGACATTTCATGTCCCCGTATTTTCAGTTTGACTTTCCATGCTAGTTATTCTTGAGAAAATAGTGTAGTAGTTTCCCCTTGCTTTCTACACCGCAGTTCTTCAACCTTTCTGCTAATTTAACTCAGCCTGAAGAAATCTGTCAACGAGCCGTACCAATGTCTCATCTCCGTCATTGTTGCAGTATTGATAGTTACTGCCACCCTCTACCAATTAATACAACAGCCGGTCTCTACGAGACAAACACTGTTGCTCTAGGCTACTATGAAAACCATTAAATTTATTATTATTACATAGTTTGGACTGTGTGCTTCTAAAGCTTCTAGGAGCCATAAATGAGAGTAAAGTCCACCGGAGATCAATACCCCAGGATGACACAAGGATCCGACAATCCTGATTATAGATGTACTACCCTCGAGTGAAACTCCCGTACATCCCCGTAGTGTATAAGCGTGACTAATTAATTATATTGATTATTTATGCCTTCATATAGATCAAAAAGCGTCAATGAGAGCAGACTAAATTCTACAGTTATGGTAGTGAATGCTAATAAAATAATAATAATAAAATAATCTCTTACTTTAAAATAGTTGTCGGTGAATATGATTGTAATATAAACATGCAGTTTAGCCAATTAAATGAATGGGAAGTAACTAAAATCAATTTTACGTAAAATTGTAAATCTTCAAAATGATACCATACAAAAGAATTGTGACTCTACCATCTTGAACTGACTTACAAGCATTTCCAAAAGTTATACGTCTAATTCGTATATAAAAACTATCAATAAGAGTACCTATTGACACTTCGTACACGTGCGAAATGTAGTACTTGTGATAATTCTTAACAAAACTATCGCAAATTGTAAATTGTAAATATAAAGAACTTTAGTAAATATTTTACAGGAGTTGTTTAATCTCTTCACACTAGCGGCCGACAATTTGACTTCGTTATTTTCTGCAGCTGAACCCGAAGGTGAATCATAACATAACCGCGCAAAAATATAATAAGCTCACCTTGGTCTTAGTCTGCAAGTCAGATCCTGGAAGAACGTCAGCTAGCACCAATTACAAATAGCCTTTGGAATGTCAGTAATTGGATCTGCAGCTTTTTTCACGACTGCGACCTATTAATCTCTCCGCTTTTACCGTGAGACATTTTTCTAAGGACTCGCTCTAATGCTGAAAGTCCCTGCAGGCAGTTCCTTAATTTGGCCACGCTCTGATGGCATCTCGGCGGCGCGACCTTGAGATTTAGCCCCGCTGCCCTCGCAGCGACGTTAAGCTCTTTGTGGCCGAGTTGGAAAGTTCCGGACGTTGCCTGATAATAGGCGGTTGCGGTGGTATTTGGAATTAATTTTAAATATCAAGAAGCTTGGCATGTATTTGATTAAATTTAAAAAGAGCGCATCAAAGTGACACTTGGAAGGTTGCTGAAACGATTTGTGCGGTACGCTTAGATATTTAAATAATAAAGCTTATCCGTGAGCAATTTAATAATTAATTTATGTATTTGTTTAATTCATCCATGCGAGTTATACGTGGTTTTTACAAAAAGTATATGAGTAATTTTTTTACTAAAACTAATTTTTGGATTTTGATACTACTACTGACGTTATAAATTAAACAAAGTTGTTTTACATTTTTTTTTAATAGTTAATATCATATTTTTGTCGGTTCCAGATTTGTTTCTAGTATTTTGTTTTTCACATACTAGGGGTTGCCCGCAAAAAGGTCCTTTTTGCATCCTAGACTGATAATTTTTCAGCCGCCTTCCTTTAAATTTTTGCAAGCTGGGAACGTATTGAGCAATCCATTCGAGAAAGAGTAAAAGCTGCCCCGACGTGCGTGCACAAACGCACGGACCTCCTTGTGTAAATCAAGAGCGCAGAGGTCGACCATGCCACCGTTCATATCAGCTGTTTTTGTTTACTTTCCGTTCAAATGTATAGGCTGTCTTTGTTTACTACGCACGCACCTCCTCGTGTAAATGAAGGGCGTAGGGCGACGCCACATTTGTTTGCTTACTTTCGGTTCAAATGTATAGAGAAATAGATTTTACTCCCATCTTTTTAAATAATCTACTTATTTTCAATTATACGAAATAATATATTTTAAGATATATTTTTAATACATCTCATATATTTTATAGTTGCAGTATTACTTTTATCTTCTTGAATTGTCTTATATAGTTTTTTTAGTATTTTCTAGTTACACCATCTTGAAATCTTGATCAACACCATATGTCTATATATTTATTCTTTCACAAATGTAAGCTTCTGCAAGCACTCTTTACAGATCCCTATTTGTGCTTTCTGTATCCAGTTATAATTGGCTGTTCTTTTTATGTCGTCGGTTTATCTTAGAGGCGGTCTTCCTCTTTTCCTTTTTCCCAATCGCGGTGTCAACTGAACTATCTTCTTTGTCCACCTATTTTATGTTATACGGAAAATATACCCCTCCAATGACCATTTCAATCACGTTTTCCACTTTTAACTTTTGTCCAATTTTTATATTTGTCCACCTATGCCTTAAAGATATTCTTTGGGCTAGTCTTAACTTTTGTTTGTTCCTTGCGGTTGGAGTCCACGTTTTTGCTACATAAGTCAATACTGGGATCATATTCTGATTAAATAATTTTGTTTTTATCTCTTTTTTTATTTTACTTATTAAAGTATCTTCCCATTTTCCAAATGCAGACCAAACCGGTTTTATTATTTTCTCTTCTTCTTTTGATTAGCTATCTGCCTGCAAAGTAATGCATTGACCTAGATATATGCAATTTTCTACTTATTCGATAGTTTTGTTTTCTATTCAAATTTACTAGGTTTGTCACTATTTTTATTTTCTTCTTGTTAATTTTTAATCCAATAACCTTTACCTGTTTATTTATAACTATAAGCATTTCTTGTAATTCCTGTAAGTTGTCTGTTATAAGTAAAACGTCGTCGGCGAATCTTAAGCGATTCAATCTTTTATCGTTTTTATTAAGTCCTTTGTTCGGCGAGATTGTGTCTCCCCACTCCTTTTTCCAGTTTAATTGCATTTGTTGTATTGCATAGTTTAATTTTGCAAGTAGCAAATTTTATTAGCTTAATATGTCTAGAATTTACTCGACTGTTCTTTAAATGATTTTATGCCTAATGTTCAAATGAGTCAAACGAATTTTCATAATCCATAAAGGCAAAGCACAAGACCAAGTGATATTCTCTGGATTTTTCGATTAAGTTTCGTACAACTTGTAAATAATTTTACGGGCTGTAACCATTACGGAAACTCGCTTGTTCTGGTAGCTGGTATTCGTCTAATTTCTTAGTGAATCTGTTAGTTATAATTTATGTTAGTAATTTATATAGTTGAGATATAAGACTTACGGGTCAGTAATTCTTTAAACGAGTTATGTCACCTTTTTTAAAAACTAATATAATAATATTGTCCCAATTTCTCGGTCTTTTCCTCATGGTTAATTTAACCAATCGGTCACCACACCCGGTCGTTTTATGTTAACGGTCTGTTTGATACGGTTGGCCACAGATCAAATGACCTGGGCTCACGTCTGTTACTGAATATCATGTGTCAACACGGGCAATGCTAATTGGCTTTCGTTTGGAGTGGCAATAAATAATGCCAGCGAACTATCGGAGACAAATGACCACAGACTGAGTAGTGGACGTGACACTCTGTCTGAGCCACCGCCTGAGATAAAATCGGTCCTGTATTGATGTTAATGGTAGAACAGCTTCACTTAAAATTCAGAATAGTTCTTCAAGACAACACTTTTTTGGTAAAAGCTCAATCAGAACAAAAGTCTAATATGTCGGACAAAACTAATCATTTGGGACAAAGCACCGATGATGAAAAAAGCTGCATTCGAATGCATCTACAGGCTTATGCAAAACTTGATGAAGAAGACGAACTATTTGGTGGGAAATTGCAGTCTTAGGCGGCGATTGGCGGCAAATGCTCCCTATTGTTCTAAAGGACAGTCCGTATGGCATCATCGACAACTTTCTAAAGAAGTCAAACATCTGGCCAAGATTGGGGAAATATAAGCTCACAGATAACATGCGCCTTATCAATAATCCTCAAGCCAAAAGTCTTCTCCCGTTTCTTACATCAAGTTGACGAAGGCCGCTGTCCAGCTGAAAACAGAAAATCTATCTGTTCAGTTTGTAATCAGTCAACAAATTCTACGAGCTCATGAATCAATCATCTCAAACAATACTTTAGAAAATTGGACTATTCTTAAAGCCAAGAAACAATTATCGATAAAGCTAACAACAAGAATTTGGATAAACTGACTGGATAATCACACATGTTTTTGAGTTTGAATTTAGTATTAAAAGAAGAGCATCAAAATCACTTCATCGACTCTTCTTCAAGAAAATTCAAGTCATTCTGATGAAAAACCTGAATCCATTTCTATATCTATGCAACGAATCTCAGCTGAAGATTGTTGCCTTCAAAGATAATTTAGTTGCTGCCGAACAAGTTGATGGAAATAACGCCGAAAAAAGTGTTTTTCCGAGAAACCCTATGACAACATTTACGCTATTAAAAAAACAGTACCCATTAAGGCTGTTATATGCCATCACAATCAACAAGAGCTAAAGCCAAACTTTGAACAAAGTGGCACTCTATATGAAGGACGGATGCTTTACTCATGGCCAACTGTACGTCGCTTTATCGAGAATTCGATCTTAAAACTCTTTGAAGGCATTTAAAAATAAATCTCGGAATTGCTTTCCAACTAGGAACATTGTATACCTAGAAATATTTGAATACTAAAAATTCAGAAGAAATATGGTTTGAAACTAAGACAGAAAACTCGGAAAATAAATGAGTGGACTTTGATAACAATGGTGTAAATTAATATATTTGCACTGCTCAACTATTTTTTCAAATTAATGTTGTTTTATCAGCCAAGTATTAGCGCTTGCAATAATTAAACTGATTTTGATCAAATTAATTCTGGCCAAATGAGCAAACTAACAAAATATATTTGTTATTGATACAAACACACACAAACGTCCGTTTAAACGGGCTTTTTCTAGTGTAAGTGACAGAGAACTCTTTTGATCTTTAAATTATTCAGTACGATATACGTGGTGTGTCTAAAAAGTTTGGTGAATGCTCCTATACCTTACCGAAAATGGTCCAGACGTGCGCGCGCATTGTATTGCATCGTTTAATTGTAGTGGGGAGTGCAGCTAACAGCCAAGGTTAACCTGATGGTGGTCTAACGTTGTTGTGTATGAGTCATACTACACCGTTCAATGGAGCAACGCGTTAATATGAAGTACTGTTACAAATTGGGAAGAACAGTGAAGGAGACGCATAAAGTCTTAGCGCAAATGTACGGGCAGAAGCCGTGAGTAGAAAATGTGTATACGAATGAGAAACGACTGAGTATGAGCTACGTTCGGGTTGGCCGTCTACAAGCAGAAGTCCAGTCATGATTGAGAGAGTGCGACACATGCTAGCACAAGATCGCCGACTGATGCTACGATTGATTTTAGAGGAATTAGACATTAGCAAGGACACTGTGCACATAATCATCCGCGAAGATTTGGATAAGCATAAGATCTGTTCCCGGTTTGTACCGCACAAGCGAACAGACGACCAGAAAGCAAAACGGATAGAAACCTATGGAGATTAGCTCAGCATGACGTAACTGTTCTCGATCATCCGCCGTACTCTCCTGATTTGGAGCCAGCGGACTATCTTTCTGTTTCCACGTCTCAAAACGCTCAGAGATGATTTAGCTGTCAGTTTCCAGAAGGTTTATGAACGTTGTCAAAAGTGTGTTTTGTTACAAGGCGATTATTTTGAAGGCCAATAAATGTAACTTGTTTATATCTTTTGTTTTCTTTGTTCTTTAATACTATTTACTGAACTTTTTGAACACACAACGTAAATGTCTTAAGGAGGTGACAGTTTGTCATACCTTTTCTACTACTTATCAGAGAATAATTTTTTATATTTTTATAAATTGGAATTGTCTAATCAATTACAGTATTCTGGCTTCGATTTGTTTCAATATCCTTACAATAGCTTTACCATGTCTATAGAAGGTTGAGTCTCCTAATTTGTCTTAAGCGACTGAAGTTAAAATATTTGCGACATTGGCGGTATTGTGTGTAGTATCTTGTAGATTCCATATTTAACATTTTTGCTACATCTTTTACGTTTGTCCACTACGCTGTTCAAGTGTGTATGCCCATTATTTTTCTCCGCAGCAAGTGATTGACGGCATTGAAGTTCTGAGTGGTTTCTGTATTTGAAACTGCATTCCGTTTTATATTATTTAATCGGGTTTTGTATTCTTTTTTATTATTATAGTCTAGTGCGTGAATGTTATCCATTTCATTATAGCACAGTTTTATTTATTTTAAATTTTTAAATGAAGATTTTCCACATTTTTACGCAAAACTGATCTTAAGTAAATGCAAATTTCATTCACATTAGACGCTTTTGTACAATAACCAATTACGCTTTCAATTAACAAAGCAACTAAACCATTATAGTGCTCACCCATCTTCCTGCATTGCCTTAAACACAAATGATTAGCGATTACATCGCAATGACCGTCCGCCGTCAATAATCATTCAGTTATGGCAATCATCGCCAGCGAAATAAACAACAATTACCTCCTACCTTTAAGGCGAGAGCACGTTATTGTCAGCATTGAAACGCGACGACACATCAAAATCAGACGTGTCTCGTCGTTCCACATACCTCAGCACTTTCATAAATCGTCGGCGGGCAGATTAAGTTGTTAGAGTTTATCACATGTCTGCGAAATTGAAAATGCGACGCACTGGCGCGCTGGAATCTAAAAATACAATTAGCTGGCACAGAGATGCAGGTGGTTCGGCCGAAAGAGGCGCTCTCGAGGAATAGATGCCTCGATGTCCTTAGAACTGGCAGGTAACGTGCAACGCTCTGCATGTAATTAATTGTTTGATGTATTTTCTTGATAAAGTCGTCCCCTTTATGTTCCCAGCTTCGGAGTGCACGTTACGCCAACGCAGTTGCTTCACGTCGTATTTCCATTCCATATCTGGAATGTGTCGCTGCGGCATTCTAGACACATCCAGCATATCTAAGTTATCCTTATGCATGTCACAGTATTCAAAAATCCGCTTCATTTATCATTGTTCATGTAATCTTGTGTCTGAAAACTACTTGCATTATTATTATTATTATTATTACAAAAATATAAAACACGTACTTGTCAAGAGCAATGCCAAAGCTGTCAAAAGTAAATTGCGTCATACAAATTGATGTATCCTCAATTAAATAGCAATCATCACGCATTAAAGTACGCACTCAATATCAAAAACTCGTGGATTCAATGATCTGCAATTATGTAGCTCGTTAACCTTTGTGAAATAATTTAAACTCACTTAGGCTGGTTGCTAGTGATCATAACAAAAGAAAATTTCTCGTGACTACAGTAGTTGTAGTGGTTTTTACTTTGATGTGTGTATTTCTGGAGTTAATATATTCATTATGATTAACATCTAGAGTTCATTTAGTAATATTAAAAAAATAATTTATTCGATTCTCAACGATGTGATCCCTAACTATTTAGCATCTATATAACATTTCAGTGATCACGTGAAGCAAAATTGTACATATATTTTGTTTTGAACGCCGATGACAGTTGGCAACACTTTTGAACTTGAGCGTTCACGATTTTCTCTCCATTCTATATGAAACCCTTCAATTCAGTGTCATCCGTCTCTTCTTCTTCTTGTTGACTACCACTTGGTTAAAATATTCTCGGTCTTCAACTAATCGTAATTGTGTTGCAGTTAATCCAGTCCATTTACGTATGTTACGCATCCATGACAATATCTTCCTTCATACAAATCGTTTTTCTCGGAATTTTCTCTTTATTATTATTTGGAGCAATTTATATTTTGTCATTCTTTTGAATGTGTCCGAGGCAGGTTGTTTTTCTTTTCTTTATAATTTTTATCAGCTCTTTTTTAACACTTCTTCATTTGTAACTCGCGTAGTCCAACGTATTTTTAACACTCTTCTATACAGCGACATCTCAAACGCCTCTATTTTCTTTATGATGTTTTTTTTAACGTCCAGGCTTCCAGTCCGTACAGGAGAGTTGACCAAACGTAGCAGTTGATAAACTCTATTCTAATATCCAGTCGTAAGTGATTGTTGTATACCACTGTTTTGTATTTATAGAAAGTACTTCTTGCTATTTCTATTCGAGATGTTATTTCATAATTAGGATCAAGATCATTATTTATCCAACTTCCTAAATATTTAAATCTATCAACTTGTTTTACTGCTATTCTGTTTATCGTTATTTGTGTTCTTGGTAGTGCTTGTCAACTCATTACCGTAACCTTGGTTTTTTTTGAGATTACTTTTTAGACCCATCTCTTCACTGGCCTTGTTTATTCAGGGCTCTCCGCAAGGACATAATATTATTTATAATTTTTTCTTTTATTCTAATCCTTTCTGTTTGCTCCCATAAAGCATTTTCAAACCCACGATCCCAATATATATATATATTAAATAAAACAGGTGACAGAACGCATCCATGTCCATGTCCTTCCATGTCGGTTTTATTCTTAATATTAATTTCTGTTCGGTTGCTGTCGAAAAGATTTGTTATACAGTTTTCCAATGTTCTTATTAAATTATTTTTGTCATGTATTAAATTCCCTTGTTCATTTCTGAGAGTATATGGAGTTCTTTGTTTGTAATTGCAGGTCACTTTTTTTAATTTTTTCGTGTACATTAAACTCGTAAAGTTTGCTTTGTAACTGTTCTATTTCTCTACATTTTTCTTTTAACTACACTTTTTTGCTTGTTTTGTACTTTCTGTGCTATTTTCCATTGCTTATTCTTGTTCAGCTTTCTATTGTTGATAAATATCTATGTTACTGTCTATATTTGCCAAGTCTTTATTGAGTTTGACTTTTAACTTTTCCTTTATTTCGTCATTTTCAGATTACTTGTGTCCTCTACTTTAATGCAGTTTCACATTTGTATTTGCTATCAACGTGTAATACGAATCTATATCTGCACCGGAATAAACATTTCACCTTTGGGCTTTGTGTTGCCTGGACCTTTTCCCATGTGATCAGTGTCTCTATTTTTCCATTTTTCGATTTTGGCGTTGAAGTCGCCTGTAATTAAAACATATGGTGTTTTTATAAGGCTTTTGCTACTTTGATATCTTCATATACTTGTTCCACGTCTTCATCCTCATGAGTGCTCGTTGATAAATATGTACGTAAAGGGTTTTCTAATAGAGGTGCTCGAACTTTGAGAGTGTATAGCGGCTATGTAGGTAAAGCTACAACTGTCAAATTTAAAGACTATAATAATTAATGTTGGGCAACTCATCATGGAAAGTTACAGTGTTGAGCAATGCATGAAAATTATTAAACTTTACTATGAAAATGTCTGCTCAGTTCGAGCGCTAGGCGATTTTTACGGTGCACGCAATCGTCGTCTTGATTCTACTATTTGTCGTTTGGTAGACAAATTCAAATCAAATGGTTTGCGAAACGTGAGATCTGCAGAAAACATTGCTACAGTAAGAGTGTGCAAGATAACCCGAGGCAATCAATTCCTCGTTGCGCTCAAGAACTTGACCTTTCACAGGCTTCAACTTGGCGAATTTCGAGTCGGGACTTGGGTCTTTAATTAATCCAGACACCGAAGGTAAACGCCTATAGGCAGTGTCAAACGTTCGCTGACTGGGCTCTGGAGCAGTTGGAAGTGGACCTCGATTTTGGATGGAAAATCATCTTCAGTGACGAGGTCCATTTTTAAATGAAGGGTTATGCCAACAAACAAAATTATTGCATTTGAGGAGATAATAATCCATGTAAGACTCATCAGTTGCAAATACAATCAGAAAAAGTCACTGTTTGCTATGGATTTTGGTCCGGCAGGGTCAATGGTTCATATGTCTTCAAAAATAAAGCTGGCACCGCTATAACTGTCACCGGAGAAAGGTACAGGTTGATGGTAACCAATTTTTTTGCATAAATTGGAAAATATGGGATCTCAACGATCGTGGTTCCAACAAAAAAAGCGCTACGTGCCACACAGCTTCTGCACGACAAATTCGACGGCATGGTTATCTCGCGTTTCGGCGACGTCAACTGGCCACCGAGATTGAGTGATTTAATGCCATCACACTTTTTCTTGTGGGACTACGTTAAATCACGGGTCTACGCGAATAACCCGCAGACGATTGATGCCTTAAAAGTAAACATAACAAATGCCATCAATGACATCGGGCCCGATTTATGCGGTCGAGTCATCGAAAATTGGAACTCTCAGATAAGCGGGCCACTTTTTTAATAATATATTTGAATGATAATGATGCGTTGCTGTATACGGAAGCATGATGACTTTTCCATGCACCAACTGCACAAATTTAAACATTCACAGAACGCAAAAAGCGCGCAATCAATTTGGGCCATCCTAGATTTGCATCTTCTTGACTGAATGAAGTAATTACATTGATAACGTTCGACACACTCCCCTCTTTTTTAAGCAGCGAGCAAATGTTTCAATTAACTTAAATAATTCGTACATCAATATTCTTATAATAAGAATGTTTGAGTGCTAATCATTGTGGACAAATTTAAGGAAATTCTTATATTATCCACAATGATATGCATTAAAATAAACATTTGACATTTTTTGGAACTTTTAACTACATTTAAATACAAACTTAAAGTTATTAAGTCTTAATTAAACCCAAACTATTCTAAAACGAGTTCTTTGTAAAATTTTTGGATTTCAATCATGAAAAGAAAAAGAATATGTGCAAATGGCAGTGTGTCTTCCAGTACATTAATTACACGACAAAGTGTAACCTGCTTACATTTTTCAGCGAATACCGTTCTAATTGCTTGATTACAGAATCAACTATTACTTCTAGAGCTTGCAAAACTGTTGTAACATCTGCTTCATTTGGTTTGCAGGTCTTTTGGAAGCAAATTATACTTTTTTAGTGCTATGAGAAAATTGCTGAAAAATCTTTAGTTACTTTCATTTGAACTCTGTGTTCTAGATATATTTTCGTTATACATTTATTTCAAATTAAAAATTGGAAGTCTATTCATATGTGGTTTTGTCCCAGTTGTCATATGTTAATTTTCAGTTTAATTCGCAATATACTGCAAGGTACTATAATAAATACTTGCATAACATTTTTCCTTTTTTTTAGTAACTATATGCTGAAAAGTTTTAATTAGTAAAGCTAACCACGTTCAAACTTTATCTCTTTGTTTTTGCATCTAACATTTTGAGTGTTGCGCAATAGTAACTTGTCCCTTAAACTAATTATCGCAACCAAAGTATGCCGAACGTTCTCGATGATTAAATCGGGACTGGAGGCTAGCCAATCTACTGTACTGTTTAAACTACTTTATAACATCGCCGACGTGTAAACAGTGCAGTTATCTTGCTACCAAGTCTACTGAGTTCGGTCTATTTACTGTTTACACAGTAAAATGAAGGTTTTGTGTAAATCTTTGATGTAATACTTGTGTTTGTATTGGTGCTCAGAAACTAAAAATAAAGGCGGCACCGTCGCCTTCCTGACGCTGAATTCGCTGCAGTCGAGGATTTTCAATTCAATGAAAATCCATGGCTTTTTAAGGAAACATTTTCTAGAGCGCCTTATTTCATTGCGTAAGGATGTGGATGGGGCTACTTGAAAGCTCAGGTTTACATTGAAAATCCACGGACTCTTAAAGCACTTTCGGAAGCCGTAAGAAATTCGAGCTATGTTTGGAAGGTACATAGACAATATTTTCACCCGCCTGCAACAATGCCTGAACAAGAACGGTCACAACTTAGAAATTGTGCTATCATTCACAAGTGTGTGCAGGCAGTGATTATTTGCAAGAGGCCAATTGACCTTTCGTTGTAAGCTAACTAAAACTAACATTTATTTTTAGAATTATTATTTCTGCAGCGTTATAAACAAATCACAATGCAAAATACTAATGGCTGTTTTCTTGAAAATCGGGGTTACTATCCTGGTCGTTGTATACAGCAACAAAATTACGTGTCTTAACTATTAAATCAGCTTATTGTTACGTGGCAAATAAAATTTCAACAAAACTTTCGGCAACCTTGTACTTTGCAACCATCAATGTTAATGCCATTATGCGCGATGAAAATCAACAAGCAAACACAATACAAATTGCTAGAAAGCTTTTATCCATCGTTTTCACAATCACCTGCTAAATTTTTACAATCACACCAATCACCGTTAATACTTCAAATAGATGGTTGTCCATCTTCATCATTAATTTAGTTTTTCAACCCACCAGGTGCTGATAACATGTCAATAGCAACCAATTATTTTCTAGCACAAAATGAATGACTTTCAAAAAGTTAAAAGGCGTAGTAAAAGAAAATGCACTGATTATACCCTACCTATTATCAATACCAAACATTTAAACTCTGAAATAACTACGAAAAACCTATACCAGTTTCCAGCAAACTGTTATTATCAACTTATGCAAGAAAACAAATTGAAACTACAGATATACAGCATAAAAGACTACAAGAAGATAAGGGATCCCACCGAAGAAAACCTAAAACAGAAAGTTAACATCATGAACGTACTAAACAGGAAACTAGACATAAAAAATCTTTTCTTTACTGATCTTAAACATAAAAGATTAATAAAGACATCTTCGACATAAGGCACATTAAAAATGCCATTATATTGTTAGAAAAACTCGGAGAGGAAATATAGATAGCCCAACGTAAAAATGGCAGATGTTATGGACATTCAAGAAATAGATGCATTAGACCAGCTCGTTGTGTCAAATGCACCGGCCTGCATGACTACCACACCTGTCCTAAAAACTGAAAAGATGGTCAAGCACCCAAATGCGTCTTATGTCAAGGCGAACACCCCGTTAACAATAAAAGCTACCGGGTCTATCTAGACCTTCTCAGCAGCAGATTTGAACATCACGTAACCCCTAGCTTTGCTGTACCCCAAAAACAACCGCAACAAAAACAAAAACAGCAAAACCACCAAACCCCGGGCGACTTAGCAATTTTCTGTTCTCCAATCCCAAAACCAAATAAACTGGAACAATCAAATGTTAGACCCTTATTCTCAATGAAAACTATACAGTCAAGCAGTAAACCAACACACGAATGAGTTGATACCTCTTATAACTTTACTTCAACAGATCATTTTAACACAATAACAAGCCATTAATAAACTCAGAACTCAAATTAGAACTCAGAAAAGAATTAAGAAAAAAATGGCTCTAATTTATAAAATTGCCTTGTGGAACGCTAGTGTATATTACATCTCTTGAAATTGAAGTCCGTTAGTCTGCTGCATACTGTTATCCTAATTATCTGACCAACAAACAAGGTTTTGTCGCATATTGTAACTCCTTTGAAAATCGCTTCTTAACAGATGGTAACTACAATTCTAAGCACACCCTCTGGAGTTCTTGTCTATCGCCACCTAGCGTAGGTAATGCATCTAGGTCTTTTATCAACCTATAAACCCACATACTGGCTTACCAACCAAAACAAGTTGCCAGATCTCTTTTATTTTCTTGTTACACACGCTATTACTACTAACTATTTTCAAATGATATCGTGCTGGGACTTGTCGTCAAATCACACCCCGGTGATTACAACTGGGAGTTCTACGATAATAAAAACAGAAAGGCCGTTACGACTATATAACAAAAATACAAATTGGTACCACTTCACACAGCATCGTTTACTACCACCTAGACATGCAAATCCCTTTAAAATAAATGAGAAACTTGAAATGGGTGTTCAAAAGTTTATCTCATTGCTTCAGCATGCAGCTTGAAAAGCAACACCCCAACTTGCAAATAAGAATTTGAAAGTGCATTGCCCCATACCAGTTAAAAAAAAATTGCTGAAAAACGACGACTTAGAAGAATCTGGCAACGCTTCAAATGTCCCTCATACACGCGTGGCCACAACCAAGCGGAATTAAAGAACTTATTAGGACGTTGAGAAACGCGATACCTTACAAATATAAGTGCAACAGGAGACACAAACTAGTCACTGTGAAAAGCGACCAAGAATATAAAATTTTAAAATAAACTAATTCCTCCCCTTAAGAAAGAAGATGACTCATAGGCACACACAGACCACGAGAAATGGCGATCTCTTTGCAGAACATTTAGAAAAAATATTTCAACCAAATTCACAGCGGTTTCCTGTAGATGAAGTACTTAAAATACAACAAGCTCTGGAAATACCACACCAGCTCACTCTGCCTATAGACCTGTTCTCCGTGTCAGAAGTCAAAAATACAATCCGATCAAATTTAATCTCTAAAAAAGCCCCTGGTTATGATACAATTACAGGGAAGTTACACGAAAAAGTCTTGTAACGTTGACTATGTTTTATAATACCGTTTTGCGTCTGGGATATTTACCAGCTCGCTGGAAGGTTGTGCAGGTGATTATGATTCCTAAACCTAGAAAATCCCCACAAAAAGACAGTTTCTACAGGCCAATTAGTTTATTTTCTGTATCAGGCAAATTGCTAGAAAAATTGTTACTTAAGCGAATAATGCCATTAATAAAGGAAAAAGCTAATATTCTGAACCATGAATTTGGCTATAGAACAGCCCATTCCACTATACAAGTTCATAGTATTGAAGATGCTTTTGAGAAAAAGCAATATTGTACAGGTGTTTTTGTCGACGAGAGTCAAGAGTTTGATAAAGTGCTTCATTTACTTAAATCAGAAACACCATAAGGCAGCGTCCTTGGTCCGCTCCTCTACCTAATCTGCACAGCTGGTATGCCCACCAATCAAAATTACTTCACCGCAACTTTTGGTGATGACAAAGTCCGTATGGTAACGGTTCAGTGTAAGCAGCAAGTCTCCTCTAACAAAGTCTGGACTCAGTCTTGCAATGGACTAAAAAGTAGGGCGTAAAAACGGAAGAAGTCTTTCCATACGCAAGGGCAATACTCTGCCAGTACTTATTGATAATATTCCATTTAGGCAAGTAACGGAGATAAAATGCCTTGGTATTCACCTTGATCACCGCCTGACATGGAGGACCCACATTTCAAAAATGCTCAAACAATTTTGGCGAATTGTTTATAGAATATTATTGACTACTTGGTAGAACGTGCAACTTATCCCTCCCCAAAGAATTTCTCGTCTACAACAGTGTTCAAACCGGTTTGGTCGTATGGTACCTCCCTATGGGCACAGCGACAAACTCCAACATATAGATAATTGAAAGATTTTAGTCTAAACTCCTACGTGTGATGTGTAATGTCTCCTATTTTGTGAGGAACGCAAACATACTTAGTGATCGAAAATTGTAATCGGTAAAAGATATGATTGCTAAATACAGAGCAAAATATTTTAGTTGGTTCTAAATCTGCTAGACAATAGTGCTTATGTACAAAAGACTAAATATACATAAACTATTAGACTTACCGTATTGATTTTAAATGTTCTTATTTGCACAGTTTTTATACTTGTCAAGAAACAAAAGTCTTATAACGTTGACTTATGTTTTATAATACCGTTTTGCGTCTGGGATATTTCCAGCTCGCTGGAAGGTTGTGCAGGTGATTATGATTCCTAAACCTAAAAATCTCCACAAAAGACAGTTTCTATAGTGTCAATTAGTTATAAGTTTTGCTGTATCAGGCAAATATGCTACAAGAAATTGTTACTTAAGTTGAATAGCCATTATGTTAATTAAATAAGCATTATATTCTGTACCATCAATTTGGCTAAGAACAGCATTCCACTATACAAGTTCATAGTGTTGAAGATGCTTTTGAGAAAAGCAAGTATTGTACAGGTGTTTTTGTCGACGAGTCAATAGTTTGATAACAGTGCCTGGTATACAACTGCTCTTCAAGATAACAGTTATCTCTCCACGGTGCATTTATCATGATTGATCATCCCTGTCATCTACGGTAATTGGTCAAACTTACAGTCCTTCATTTTGAAATAAACTACCACAGGTGCAGCGTCCTTGTAATCACTGCTAACTTTTGGTGAACAAATCACGTATGGTAACATTCAGTGTAAGAACAAGTCGCCTCTAACAAAGTCTGGACTCAGTCTTGCAATGGACTAAAAGTAGGGCGTAAAAACGGAACAAAGTCTTTCCATACGCAAGGGCAATACTGCAGTACTTATTGATAATATTCCAATTTAGGCAAGTAACGGAGATAAATGCCTTGGTCATTCACTTGATTCACCTGACATGGAGGACCCAGCTATGGTTTTCAAGAATGCTCAAACATTGGAATTGTTTATAGAATATTATTGATCTAACTTAGGTAGAACGTGCAACTTATCGACTCCCAAAGAATTTCTCGTCTACAACAGTGTTCAAACCGTTTGATCAAATATTAGTACCTCTATGGGCACAGCGACAAACTCCAACATATAGATAATGTGAAAGATTTTAGTCTAAACTCCAGGTACGTCGTGATGTGTAATGTCTCCTATTTTGTGAGGAACCAAAGCATACTTAGTGATCGAAACCTCCTAATCGTAAAAGATATGATTGCTAAATACAGAGCAAAATTATTTTAGTTGGATAATCTAACACTCGACGATAGTGCTTATGTACAAAATGAGTCAAATACATAAACTATAGACTTACCGTATTGATTTTAAATGTTCTTATTTGCACAGTTTTTATACTTGTCAAACAAACATAATATTTATGTTGCCTCTATGTTGTTCATCTCTGGATGCAACATCATGTCATTGTTTTCATGTAATCTCTTTACAGAGAATTTGGTAATCAAGAGGAGGTAACTACTGACAGGACAAATTCACAGAGATCACAAGCGATCTGATTTACAGAAGTGACGAAGTCATACGCAAATTGAATGAGAAGATCGCTTAGATGCCAAAAGAAATGGGTGTGGGGAGATTGACGATCAGTCTAGCAGTGCATTAGGAAATTCACTCTTTAGCCCTAAATAACCACCAACCGTTGACTGAGAAAAACGAGATGGATCAGGAATTTAAAGCCCTAAGCACTGTTGAACGACATCTAGCATAACAACCTTGGCTTTGTAAGATTCTTTTGGGGCAAAAATAATTTTATCGACGACAAGAACGTCGTCGAAATGCATCAAAATTCCTACCACTATTTATGCGAAATTTTCTGCCTCTGCAATGGTGCTGGAGCTTGTAAGCAGGGAAGGGAATGTCATTATGCCTTACTTTTTAAGAAAAGCCTGAAGGTCACCTCCAACAGCTGCATCAACGTGCTGGAGACAGTTGTCAAGTTCTTGATAAAAGAGGTGACTGCTGGGTGAGAGTACATGTTCCAGCTACACTTTGTTCCAGCCGACAAGGCAAGGAAGGACCAGGAAATTTGTATTACCACTGGCTACCCTCCAGTCCTAATTGCAATTCCTTCTAGGCGAAGGTCTGTAAGAGGTGACATAACACCAAGGACAACTTAAGAAATTCTATCATGGAGGTAATGACACAAATAAACAAGAAGGAAATTGCGTTGGCTTGCACTTTAGATCCTGACTTTAGAAGTTCGTGGCCGATGAGGGTTACATGAAATAATACTACTTTAATTTCACTTAAACAAATTTAATTTTTCTTTAATTTTAATGTTATTTTCATTGTTTATAAAAATAAGCATATTCGTCACTCTCATATCTTTTTCTCTGTAGTCTTCAGCCCTGGAACTGTTTTGTAGCAGCTCTCCACTTCTTTCTGTCTTGCGCTTTATTTTTTATTCCTTGGTCATTCTTACTTCTTGAGTCTTTGATTATTTGTTTGATAATTTCATCCAGGGTGGACTTCTTGAATTCTCACCATTCGCTTTTCCTTCAATAATTTTCTTTTGTAAACCATTTTCTCTCAGAACACGACCTACTGTTTGCATCCTTCGTTTTGTCTGCGACTTCTTCGTTTGTTTTTTGTTTCATCCAGGACAATTTTATTGCCCTCCTGTAGCACCGCTTTTCCAATGGTCCAAGTTTTGAATGTAAACAGAGCTATGCTCTCTACATATATATTAATGTATTGTTCTTGGTATTGGTATGCCATTGGATGTCAGCAGTGTTTTTTTATTTGAAAATGCTCTTAATCTGTGGTTTTTTCTACTGTTGATTTTCCTTGTGCATCTATAATCTCCAGTGATCTGGAGGTATGCACATTCCTTTACTGCTTTTGTGGTTTTATTGTTTGTGATAATATTGTATATTATTGTGCATTACTTTTGTTTTGTTTTTGTTTTCAACGAACTTAAAACGTTCGTAATTGACTTCTATGTCTGTCTGTCGGTTCGTCACAAAATTTGAAAATTTTTAGAATTTGAAAATGGATTCTTATAGGAAATTTTACGCTGAATTCGAAAATGAAGTCGAAAAAATTCTATGCCGAATAATTTTTGAGAAATCGAAAGGTCTTTTTCCATGTTCGTTCTGGGATTGCTTACAGAGCAACCTCTTCGCCGGCCCCATGTTTTGTTATGTTATAGTTGTTTTGAAAAATCTCATCCATTTTTTTCGGTGCTTGTATCAGTTCTTCTTCTGTTTTTGCCAGTAGGGCTATATCGTCTGCGTATTTGATTGTATTGATTTTTTCGCTATGTATAGAGATTTATTTGTTTTGTCTGAATTCGTTCATTACTTGTTGTGTGTATATATTAAAGAGGAGTAGCGAGAGAACACATTCTTGTGTAACTCCTCGTCTAATTTTTTATTCATCTTGTTTCCCGTTATATTCAATAATTGCTGATTGGTATTTGTTATGTTATATATTATTTATCTTTATTTGTCGTTAACTCTTATTTATTGTAATATTTTAAATATTTTGTTCCAATTTACCCCCCCAAACGCCTGTTTCTCGTCAATAAAGACTATATGCAGTCTTTTGTTTTTCTATTGTAATTCTTAAAGCTAGAATTGCTTCTTTTATTTCAGTATTCCTTCTAAAATCGAACCAGTCTTCTGTCAGGTTTTCTTCTGTACATTTTTTTATTAGAATTTTTGAAGCATGTAATATTAAGGCGATGGTTTTGTTTTTCGCATTTTTGTGTTGCAGCTTTTTTGAAATTGTTACTATTTTTGTTTTTCCAAATCTTTTTGGTATTTTCCCTGTGCTATACATATCTTGCATGTGATAAATATTTTGTTTAGTGTATCTTGGTCGAGGCATTTGATTACCTGCATATATTCACGTTTAATCAAGATTTTAAAGTTGCTACATTTTGATTAAACAAACTCAGCCACAACAATACGCTTTGCCAGACATCTTAACGTAGTGAATAGAGAGCTTAAAAATTCTAAACAAAAGAGACAAACAGCAGTATTTCATAAATTTACATATCTTTACTGAATTATTTAGGTTATCACGAACCAAAGAACAGCATAAGCAAGTTCCAAAAAGTGAGCAAAACCTCGAATAACACGTCACTCAATAAGTCCCGGGCGTAAGTAATAAAACAACAATGTTTTGCAAAAATTCTTCTTTATTCATCAAAATGATCCCCTTTGGCGGCGATACAATCATGCCAATGGTTCTCTAACTTTTTGATGCCGCCCTTGTAGAACGATATAGCTTTGCCTTTAAAATAGGTTTAGTTTCGGAGATGACTTCCTCATCCGAGCCAAATATCTTGCCACAGAGCATCTTTTTGAGTTTGGCAAAGAGGTGGTAATTTCTGGTGGCCAGATTTGGACTATACGGTAGGTGCGGAAGCAATTCGAAGCCCAATTTGTGCATTTTTGCCATTGTTTTGAGCGACTTGTAACACGGTGTGTTGGCTTGGTGAAACAAAATTTTTTCGCCAAATGTGGTCTTTTTTGCGATTTCGGCCTTCAAATGCTCCAACAACCCAATAGTCGCTGTTGATTGTTTTTTCATGTTCTATATAGTCGAATAATATTATACCGTATGCATCCCAAAATGCAAAGGCCATAACCTTGCCAGCTGACTGCTGTGTCTTTGGTCGCTTCGAAGGCTTTCACTAGCTGCTCTCCACTTGGTGTGGCGGCCTTTTCGCCCTTGAACCGCTTGTATATCGCGGCGGCATGCGGGGCGCTTTGATATCTGCCGCTACGTTTTGCCATCGCACGCGGAACGGCATATGGGCTTTTGCTCAGCCGGAAAGTCTGCATACGCCGTCGGCGGCACCCTTTAATATGAAAGGTGCTGTCGAAAGAAAATTTCCCGCAAAGACCTACCGCTAAGCCAGGCGCGAAGCCCGGCGGTATACGCACACCGCAGCGCGACCAATTCGGTCGTGTTTGGCACCCCGCAATACGCACACCGCAGCGCGGCCAATTCGGTCGTGCTTAACAACCCGCTTATACTCACACCGCATCGCGTCCAGTACGGCCGCATTTAACATCCCGCAACATACACGAAGACAGCGCAGCAAGGTGGCCACCGTGGAACCATCGCCGACGAAGCCGAAGCCGATTCAGGTGAGCGATTTGGCTTTACTTTCGGTTGATATCGGTAGCCGCCCCCATCCGCTTTCGCGCTGGCCGTTTAAGGGACGATTTGGGCCTTATCGTTTTACGTTTCAAAACGGGCCGTACTTAGTTTCCCACACCGCACCACGAGGGCGGCTATTTACACGCCTGCCTCTCCACCACTCAGCAGACGGCCGATTTGATTCCGAAGTGAAATAGTGTATCCATGTTCCATTCATTGTCACATATTGACGCAAAAACTCCGATTTATTGCGCATACACATGCCCAAACAGCGCTCTGAATTATCAATTCATAGTTGTTTTTGTTCCGATGTAAACAAACGCGGCACCCATTTCGAAAACAGCTTTATCATACCCAAATGTTTGTATATAATAGTGAGAGCACTACCTTTTAATATCTTCAGGGTGTCAGTTATCTCAATTTCACTTTGCGGTTGCCCATAATGATTTTTAGAGTTTTTTCGATGTTTTCAGGAATAACTGCCTTATTTGGACCTCCAGAGCGTTCAGCATCATTTGTGTCTGTATGACCGCGTTTGAAGTTAGCAAACCAACATTTAACCGTTGTTTCAGATGGAGCAGAGTCCGGGTAACATTTGTCAAGCTATTGCTTTGCTTGAACGGTATTTTTTTCATTATAAAGCAATGATAAATCAACACACAAAAATTCTTTGAATCCATTGTTTTGAAAATAACAAAAGTAGTGTCACTTAAAGCACTGTAACTCGATAACAAATTGACCAAATGTCATAAAATTTTGACTGTAACCTTTTGAAGGTTGGCACTATTGAAATATCATACCATCTAGTGGTTAGGCCCGGGACTTATTGAGTGATGTGTTAATATCAGAGATTTATCTATGGGTTTATGAAGATGTTACTCTGTGAAAATGGTTGAAAATAACAATATGCCAGTGCAAAAAATTATGTTTAGTAACAACATTGTCTTTACGAGGCAATTCAATGAAACAATCTGACCGGAGTGACACGGTCTAGTTTTTGAAGATGACAACGATCACAGTCACGTCGGTAATCTGACCAAAAAGTAGTTTAAGAGCTCGATTTATACACAACCACTATATTTGCTTGATCTGGCTCTTTCAAATTCCATGATTAACAAAATTATAGATTAGTTATTAAATTCTTTACGAAGCTTGATTTATGGTCATTGTCTAACCACGCATTGAAGTTTCCAGCTATTAGTGCTGTTGTTAAGCAATTATCTAAATTTTTATTGGGAAAATTATTAACAATAGTTTATAAATATAAATACGTGGCCAATTAAATGATGCCTTTATGCCAACAAAATAACCAACATAATAATCGCAGCCTGCACGGATTTGCTATTATTTATTTAAAGCGTCCTGTTTATGTTAATGACCTTTTTCGACACAATAAATAATTGTTGCCCACTACGGTGCTCACGAGCTGATGCAGTTGTAACCTTAACTTCAAACTTTCTAAGTAGTTTGCCAAGCCGCACAACTCCTCGCAAGCTTTTTGAGGAACGACACTCCAATTAGCCCACTTTGAGCAGTTGTAATTACCATAGTAAACACTCGGCGGCAAGCGGTGTTTATTGTTTAAAAAAATACGGCATTGACAAATGCCGTCTCAAAGGCTAAGTCGACACGTGCTTGTCGCTCCTTAGAGCCCCTTATTTGAATAAAATTGTTTTATTAACGCTAATGAAGTTCCGTTCTAACTGAGCATTGGAAATCGTTTATTAGAAATTGGTTGGATGCGCGCTAGTTAATGAAAGTGGCGTAATCATTACATAAAGGTGTTATTAAGGGTTAATGCAATTAAATATTGCGATTTAGTATTGGAAAGGCGTATTTGAGCTGCGCTGGCATTTTAATTATCAAAGTCGCCGGATAACGCGGGAGAGCTGCTTAAAAGTGTTTTCTGGATTTTTTGCAAATGTGGAAGATTTTTCGCAACAAACCGATTGCACAGAGCAAGCACGGGGTTTTTACGGTTTTTCGGCGTGCGTTGCCTCCGGGCCGGCTTGAGAGATCTGAGGTGTAGATGTTTATGATCGGGTATGAAAATGTTAAATGTTAATTGCAGCGCTTTTAGCACAGCCTCGTCTCGCCCGCAACAAAATCGGCAATTATAAATACCCGCCATCTGTGGCGGCTACTCTATGGGTGTCCCAAAAGAAACGCGGGATTTAAATCGTGCGCTATTTTCGCTGCAACATTTTGTAGTAAACTCATTAGATAGTCGATATGGAGCGCTATCCGATGGAGGAGCGGGAGACGTTTGTTAAAGCACGAAAAAATTTTTGCGAGACTATGCGCAAATTACGTGGTATTTTCGGAAATAAAAATGCATTAAATGAAACAACTGTGAAAAGTCTAAATAAAAATTTAAACAAACAAACTAATAGTTGTAAATATTATCTTTGCGAATGATAATGTGACAGGGAGTCCAGAAACCTCAGTGCATCTGCATCTAGTCAAGATTCACCTAACCCAAGAACTAAAGCTAGACGAGCATTTAAAGCGTCGATTTAAAGCTACTAGAGCATCAAGAAGTTTTGCTAAAAAAATCATTTTTAGCAAGCAGGTGTATTTCTACCTTATTTGGAGCACAGAAAATCCTCAGGTCATTCAAGAACGGTCTATGCGTACCTAAAGATTAACAGTTTGGTGAGAATTTTAGGCTGGTGGAGTGATTGGACTGATTTCTTTAGAAATGAGGCCGGAAACGCAGCGACTACTAATGGTGAACGTTATTGTGAGATGATATTGGAATTTTTATGGCTTCATTTAAACGGCCTAGATTAGGATGCCTTGTGGTTCCGGCAAATGATGCCCCCGGCCATATGACGCGTTAAACACTCCAATTGCTGAAGCAAAAATTTAATGGGCGACTTATTACCAAAAACAGCGAAGCATACTGGCCACCACGATCTTGCGACCTCACATCGTTCAAAATTTTCCTCTGGAGATTCGTGAACGTTAAAGTTTATGCTACGAAGATAACGGGCTCTGAATTAAAAGCAAAAATTCAAAGAACTGTCATTTGTCAAATATCCTACTCCACATATAATGGCAATGTTTACCTTTAAAATAATTCCATAACTTTGCTAACCAATAAATAAGTAATGTTTAAACACCCTTTAGTATTGTGCTCGCATCGTGATCGTCCCGCCGCGCAGCGTCCTTGCATGCAGCGGAGCTTAATGCGAACAAGTAGATTTGCGGGAAAATCACGGGGAGTGTTAATGAACAGATTCTGATTACAGAGCCCTCGTCGACTCGCGTTTCTGTTGCATAAATCAGCATTGTTGCGAAAATAAAACTCCTAGACGTACAGCCTGTCAAAAATAAATGTGAGTGCGCTGGCTGGAACGTTTATGCTAATAAGCCCTTGAAGCTACACTCCTTTTATTTTTTTAATTGCCGGTGTCTAATTTAGTAGTTTTTATTATTATATTAGAGCCCGCTTACAGTTTAATTAAGTTATAATTTTTAATTAGGTTGTAAATTTAATTGAATATTATTAATATGAATATCAATAAATAGAAAAAGTGCCTCATTTTTCTTGTATGCGAGGATATTTTACAGCTAAAAATAGCACACGACTAGAGGCAAAACGCTCCGCGAAGTTAATTAATCCTGTGCTTAAGCCATTAATCAGAAACTTTAGCCGCGGCAGCATTTCATCCAATTAATAAATGCTTGCCCTTTGTATTTGTTTTTAATTAATTTCAATTTCACCGGCTGATTTATGGAACGCATTTGTATCGGTGGAATTTCATCTGAATTTTACACATTAATTTTGTCCTTCATCGTATAAGGTAACAAACTTTGTGGCATCCCAAAAAATGGCTGTAATAACAGAGTGCAGGTGATTGAAATTTCAGAGCCAAAATTTGCAAACGGCGCACCTTAGGCGACGCGAAGAGCACGTAGAGCCCAGACAGCGCAAATTACAGCTAGCTTTCCCTTCACTAAGTTGGATATAAATACCCATTTTATTTAAATACCTACGTATGCACAATAAAGCCATAATAATTCATAAATTTTGCATAACGTCACCTTTTGCTCTACGCAAGCCGGCGGCGTAGTGCAGAAACAATGCCTCCTAAACACGTCTGCAATTCGAGCCGGCTCGCTTTGACACGTCTCGCAAGGTGCATCTAAATGCTGCCTTGTAAGCTGCTCAACGGTTGCTCAACACCGAAATTGCATGAGGATGCATTTTATCAAGATTTGCTCTAGGTAATAAAAAATTAAAACTAAAATGGCAATAACATAGTATTTTTGTTCTTCCAATTCTCACACAATAACAATTTCTTCAAATTAGACAGCACCCTAAACTCGCAGTGTTCTTATCATCGTCTCATTATATCAGAACATTGTACAAATGCATTTTATATATAATATTTCCCACCCAGACGGTTCGTCGCCCGCCTGCAACCAATTGCCGTCGGAACCGATGGCCTAGCCCATGACTTTATCTAACCGCCGGACCAACTGAATCATCGAAACCATTTCAATTCTTAACCACATCGAAGAGGTTTTAGACAGTCTGTCGGCCACGTGCGGCCAACCAAAGGCCCACATGTCCGATCACCGGGTCACTTGAGCTATTTGGAACACCTATTACTCAAACGGGGCTCTTGAAACTGCAGCTACATGAGCAAAGATTATTAACAGCTGCAACCAACAAAATGTGGCTTCCAAATGTCTCCTTCTTTAAAAATGAAGATGCTTGCAAAATGGTTACAAAGCTAACTTCTTGTCTATATATCATCAAATAGTGTTACCATACTTTAAGACATAGCATTCGCTTTAACACTTCAATCACTTTCAGCAGAACTAAATCTCAATTAATGACTACGTCTATTTTCTAGGCAAGCGTCTTCGATTAGCATGATTGATCATATAATGATTTATAACACCGTTATCATGCCATATATTTGGGTCCTCATGCAGAGTATCATAAAGTATCCTCACAGTTGAATTCTATACGTTCTTATAGGTTTGATAATCGTCTTGTACAGCAAGACTATTTTACAGCAAAAGGCGAAGATCTTTATCCACAATTCAATATAATTTTTTGACTTTTAGATTTGTTTTTTTTTGGCAACATGTTTTATACTTAGCGTACTATTTAAGTTAATTCCTAAGTATTTTGTCTTCTTGGTCATTTGTATTTCATGGGCGGACATTGCTGTTTTCGCAAAGTAAACATAAGTTCTATAGATTTAAATTTTCTTATCGTTAAACACCATTTTTCTAGCCAGTTACAGATTAAGTTGATGTGCATAATAACTAGCTATTTGAGAGTCTTTGTAGCAAAAGAAGACATCAGTATCATTCTCAAAGGTTCCTAATAAAATATGTTCTGATGAAAGGGAGCGAATATATAAAAATTGTTTTCGCTCTTTTATATAATAGACTGTGAATTTAAAATACTACTGATTGTTGGGATGCCTGCCACTTATACACAATCTTTCTTTAGCTACAAATAGTAGATGATTTTTTATGTTTTTGATATTTTTCTTTGTCTTAATGAAAGTAAATTGTCACACTACACCATTTGATTGTAAACTAATAGGTTAAACACTAAATCAAAGAACAGTTTGATGTCAAACACAGTTTTTTAAATAAAGCACAAACTATGTACCATAGATAAAGCTATCAGAGTATGGTTTTTAACTAATTGGTTGCGACAATATATTAGCAAAAATTTATCAATTTTTTCTTCTTCTTTGCTCAAGGTTTAGGCTGCAGAACCAGTTCAACCTTATCTATTGCCACGTTTTTCTCGATCTATCTACCTCTCTTGTTTCACTAAAGCGATATTTGTATACCATTTTTGGTAGTCGGTGCTTTTCCATCCTTTCGACATATACTTTCTAGCCTTGTTTGTTAGCTTCAATTGTAGCTAATGTTAATTGTACTCCTCTTATATTATCGTTTTTGATTCTCTCGTCTCTAGCATATATTTCAACGGCTTTCAAGAATTTCAAGTTTTGCTACCATACAGCAAAACGGGGATTACCATATAGTCTTATAAAGTATTATTTGTGTTTATTTTCTAGACCTGTTTTGGGCAGTTTTCTAATATCTTATATCATACCCCAAATATTTAAGGTGATTCACTTGTTCGACTTGTTAGCCGTCTAAGGATACCTTTATATGGACTTTTCTTCGTAAAACACTATAGTCTTTGTGCTCTGGTGTAAGATGGTCTAGTCGTATTTTTCACTTATCAATAAAAGCTCTTTGAAAGTAATTTTTAATGCCTTTGATTATGGGTAAGCTATCAGCTATTTGTCCCTATCATTTTATTTACTAAATGTATATTAAAAAATGTGGACAAAATAATACATCCTTGTCATATATATTCATTAGTAAGGAAGGCTTTATTGCAGTGGACATGTATGTTTTGCATATATTTGAAGTAAGCTAAATGCTCCTCTTGGACTGCTTGTTCTATTTCGTGGTTCGATATTCAGGGTCCTTCCTTTTTTGTATTTTTTGTTCGCATAAGTTTTTATACGCTATTTGTTTTATGATTCTCCCAATATTTTCCCACTTTTTTTAAGCCGTATATTAATTCTGACACTAATGCTGAATTTATTCTATTTTGGTCTAGTCATTTTGTTGCTTTATCACGTACTAGATGTATTCTGAACTTTCGTTTAGCGGGTTGTTTGCTAAAACTCTGATTTTTCCATTCACAAAGATATGTATTTTTGAAACTACTAATGACAGTCAGATCCTATTTTACTATTTCTGAAAAAATATGTATTCATAAAAGAACGGCTATTTTATCGTTTAGTCCTTTTAGAACCTCCCAAATAAATTTGTAAATCTGCTTTTTCCAGAAGAATATATTAGTTCATTTAAATCTGCTACATGTACAAAATTTCCTTAGGTATCACCTGTTTTCATTTTATGTTGTTCCAACCACGTTAGGTATTGGTCAGTTGCCTACTTGTGGTGTTTAAGTTACCACAGAGTAGAAGATAATTATTTTCAATGTGAACGATTTAATTCGCGTAAAACTGATTAGTCTTTCGATCTTTCCTCCTCTGGCGCATAAACACTTACTGTCATCATATATCTTCTTTCAGTTTGGAACTTTAATATTAGCATTTCTTTGTTAATGTATTCGTAGCTCTTTATCGTACTTTCTTTTTTCGTTTATCATTATCTCCTTAATAGCTTGTGTTCTTTTATTTTGATCGACACCATTATAAATTAATATATATTTTATTTCTTCTTAGTTTCCATTATACTAGCAATGTTGATATTTGTAGTTTTTCTTCTAATTTTATTTATTCCATGTCCAATCTGCCTGGTCCTTTTAATAGTTTATCCTCCTTTGCACGTTTGCTGCTATTATTGTATTTGCCCGGTTTCTTAGGCAACATTTAAGCTTTCGTGTTCTACTAAACAGGTTATTCGTGGTCTAGATCAGCTGTAATCAGCTAAATATAAGCACTTCTAGTCACCTCGGCCTTAGACAGGGAAAAGCTCTGGTTCAATCAGCCCTATAGTAGCGATACACCTATCTTTGCTTAGCTTCTTATTGTCACATTAATTATCTGGTGTAGTGCATTCATTAATTTCCTTTTTTTTAATCTTTGTACATGCATATTAAAGGAGAGTATTCTGTTTAATTAAAGAGTAGATAAAAATAAATAGTATTTTCTTCTACACCTTTAGAAAAGATTCTACAAGCAGTTATGCTATCTTATAGTGTTAATTACATGAATATCACTTAGAAGATTATGCTGTCTACTTAATAATATTCATGTGACATATCTATTTTTACAAAAATTTGGTGACAGGGTTATTCTTCGTATCATCAACTTCATTCTCGTTGGAAAACGAATAGAGCTGCTTTTTGAGTTAAAAGAGGTGGTTCAATATGAGGATTTGGTGCAATAGCTCATGCAGCAACCTTTTAAAATTTGAATACTGAACACTGTCACCCGAAGATAATGGGAAAACAAATTGGAATTTCTAGAGACACGCGCTCAATTCTATTTGAAGACTAGGTGAGGTCTTAACGGATAGTCTAATACCACTTATCCAGAGAGAATGCTGACGTTGATTTTGAGGTTCTATCTAAGAGAGTACGTTAGCTACGTTTGGCTTGCTAACAAAGAGCTTAATATTAATTTGTTAAAAATACTGCACACAATATTATTTATGGAACCCATATGTTTAGTTATATTAGTAAATTTATAACACTAAAAATTAGTTTAAGGCTAATTTTACTTATAAACCTTCTATGCGCAAAATCCTTTTATACTTGCAATTATGGATAAGTTTTTATGTGTTTTAGATAAATTACGTGTGTACCTTATAAATGAAATTTCCGAAGCTACATAAACAAGAAAACGTTTTTGCTATTATTTCAAGAGTTGTTATTTTAATTTTTATATGGTGTTTGATACACCATTATAACATCTATTTAAGCGGCCTGTATTAATATTAACATACTTATACCAGCTACAAAAAGTTTTATATAACATTATTTAATACCTTGGTAACCGTCGCTCCCGATTCGTTTTGGTCCCATTGTTCATCTGTAGCAAAGTCACAAGAAGTTGTATGACCCTTTTTTCTGCTGGAAATAACAAAGGCCAAAAAATGTATTGAAATATTGCAAGATTGTGCAGTCAATGAAAAAATATTGCACTACTTCAGTTGATGCAGAATAGTGCATGCGAATCGTATGCGTTGCAAAATTTAAAAATTAAGATTTAATTAATTATTTGAAGAGACTAATACATACAAGAAAAAAATTTCCGAGCAATAGAAAAAAATTTAAAAAAAATAATACGGAGTAATATACATAGTAGTATTTGTGTTTTGCGTTAATAAAAATAAAAAGGAGTTTCGAACAGTGTTTAAAACATCTAAATTCAAAACGTTGCATCTTAAGAGAGTGCTAATTTGTAAGTTAAGTAACACATTGGTTGAAGGAATTTTTGACTCAAGAGCACACCATAAAGCTTTGGTGCCTTTTATATAGTTTTAACTTAAAATTTATTCATTGTGTTAGCTCAAAATCTTCCAAAGGGCATTATCTTAAAATATTTTAAATCTTTGTATTACAGAGATTCTAAACACTTAAAATAAAAACTTCTCCACTGCCATGGAAAGTGGCAGCATCGTTAGAATCGGTATATTCAGTAAGCAGTAACCTATTTAGAAGAAAATAAATTGTAATTGCATATACATTTAATTTTTGTAATTATTGTCATGATAGTAATAACACGGTGAAGCTCTGACGTCCCACGTGGAGGCATGGTCTGCAAACTGCGAAGTTGAAGCTCTCAGATATTCGCCCTCACCGTCCGCTCATTGTGCGCCATTTTTTGATACGGGACGATGTGCCAATCACAGCGCCTTAGACGATCGCATCACTAACTTTTTGTTCGAAGTCAACGCAGGTACTCAAATGTTTTTAGTAGAAAACCCACCAGCCATTTGAGCCCAGAATTGAACCTGCGCCCGTCTACACCGCAGCAAAACAGCCTTCGCAATTTTAATTAAAAAAAGTACTTCAAAATTATACATAGTCCAAACAGAAGTTAAATGTTTAAAAACTGGCAAAGCACCGGGATATGACCTAATTACGTCCGAATTACTCCGTCAACTGCCAAAAAAAAGGGATAGCAGCTATAACACGTATATATAATGCCGTCTTAAGAACTCAGTACTTCCCAATCCAATGGAAATTTGCCGAAGTAATTGTCATTCAAAAGCCAGGAAAACCAGCTCAATTACCAGCTTCTTATAGACCGATTTCGCTGTTACCATTCCTCTCTAAGCTCTTTGAGCGAATTCTACTAAGAAGACTTGAACACATTATAGAAGAACTGCATTTAGTTCCGGAACATCAATTCGGTTTCCGCAGAAAATACTCAACATTGGAACAAGTCCATAGGATAGTGGATAAGGTAGAAAAGACTTCGAGGAAAACGGTTATGCCTAGCAGCATTCTTAGACGTGGGCCAAGCTTTTGATCGAGTTTGGCACCCTGGCCTCCTATATAAGATCAAGCAAACTCTACCGCAACAGTACTATCTGCTCTTCAAGTCGTATCTAGAAAACAGATACTTTCGGGTCAAAATCAATGACAGCCACTCGCCAATCTACTCAGTCGATGCAGGTGTACCACAAGGTAGCGTACTGGGACCGGCATTATACCAGTTGTTTACGGCAGACCTTCCTGTTACCGACAATGTTTTAATTGCTACGTTTGCGGACGACACGGCTGTATTATCTTCACACAGAGATCCACTTCAGGCATCAATATACCTGCAAAATGCGCTGGAAGCTTTAGAAAACTGGATAAAGACCTGGCGCATCAAAATCAATGAAAACAAATCGGCTTCAGTGGTCTTCACCCTCCGCAAGGTTGTTCCACCTCCTATAATCTTCAACGGCACTAACATACCACACAAAGAAGATATCAAATATCTCGGTATCCATCTCGATAGCAAACTAAACTGGAAAAACATATACAGACTAAGCGAAAAGAATTAGATATCCGCGTGAAGAAGATGTTCTGGCTCCTCGGACGAAAATCCCAGCTCAGTTTAACAAACAAGGTGTTGTTATATAAAACCACGTTAGTACCGATTTGGACGTATGGGATCCAGTTTTGGGGATCTACTAAGTCATCGAACATCGAGATATTACAGCGATTTCAAAGCAAAACACTTCGCGCAATAGCAAACGCCGAATGGTATGTGAACAACCGCACATTACATAACGATCTAAAGATCCCATGGATTAAAGATGTCATCAAAGCTTGCTGCATCAGATACAACGATCGTATTAGTGATCACCCTAGTGTTCTAGTGACAGACTTATTAAATAATGCAAACGCAGTTAGACGCCTGAAACGGACAAAGTTTAGTGACCTAACAAATTAGTAATAAGACTTGTATACCTTGTAATGACAGGAGGTCACTCTTGGTGTTCCTCCCCACATGCTATGTACATTAACTCATTTGCTTGTTAGTCTAGTTAGACTAGTTGTAAATATGCAGTAAATAAAAAAAAAATTATACATGCATGCAACATAGGTATCTCTTTTCCAACGCCTGAATTTTGCTTTCCATTTGCTTTGATAGTACCCAGCTTTCACTTCCATATATCAGAATTGGTTTAAAAATAGATTTGTATACAGCGATCTTCGTTTTCTTAGATATTTCTCTTTTCTTACAAATTATTTACTTAGGGAGTGGTATATTCTAGCCGCACTTTCTAGCCATTTATTTCGACATCCATTTTTCCGTTACACTGTAGCCTCGCCCCTAAATACTTAAACGTTTGTATTTGCTCTATTTCTTTCTCGTTTAGCTGCATTGGTATGTCTAGATTTTTTTTCCCTATCACCATCACTTTAGTTTTATCGGCAGTTATTTTTAGAATTCTAACCAATAGAGCGGTGTTCCGTGTTTCCAAATTATGCTGCATGTCATTTTCCTTCTTTGCGTAGATCACTAAATCGTCAGCAAATACGGTTTCTGCTATTTTCACCACTTTTATGTTTCTAAAAGCCACCCTCAGTTTCTTTACTTTTTCCTTAGTTTCCTTTATTACGTCGTTCATTACCAGATTAAATAAAGCAGGGCTAAGGACTCTGCTTTATTTTAATCCCACTCTATTTGTAAACTCTTCCAGATTGAAGGTTACCTATTCCCATGTAATTTATTGTTTATATTTATACATGTAATGAACTTGTCAACTTTTCTCCTTCTAAGGTTATTCTATACTATTTTTCTTGGTATGCTGTCAAATGCTTTCTCTAGGTTCCACAAAGGCTACGTTGTTACCAGGTCGGGCCCGGACGGTGATAAATCGGGCGTCGGGACGCTACGACCGGCAACGCGTGGGCTAAAAAAACGAAGCGTCGGCTCCAACTTACGATTAAAACTATATTTACAATCTTACAGAACTTAAACTACGACTTAATGTACGCGCTGAAACCGGTAGCGAAGCCGGGCCGCGAGCTAGGTCCAGCGGCGCGAGCAGCGGAACCAGGCAGCGAGCAGCAGGGAAGTAACGCGGCTGGTCCAGCAGGTCCAAGTAGCGGGGCCGATGGCGGAGCCGGAAAGCGAGCAGCAGGTCCGGACAGCGAGCAGCAAAAGAAGCCAAAAGGACTCACCTGATGACACTAGATGGTTTCTTCTTAAGGGGCTGACGACTGAGCGCAAATTATTTGGTGGCTCAGGTTTTAAAGGCTCAGCTCGTGCCCACTCTGCTGGTGGGGGTGCAGAGTTCAGGATGGAAGCACGCTGAGCCCGCTGGGGAATGCAGGGCTTGTCCAGGATTGGTGGACGCCGGGGGGGCCTTTACGCTTATTGGAAAATGCGCCGGCGCCCTTGCCCTGGTTGGTAAATGCCGTGGCGGCTATGGTCGGTGGTGTTCGGGTCGACACGGCGCCACAAAGTCGGCCTCATGTAACATTCCTTTAGGATTATAAATTCCAAAGAAGGATCTTTGTGTTGCACACGGCTCCACAAAATTCCGGGCCAGGTAACATCAGCCCCAGCGAAATCGGTGCCAGGTAACAACGTATATTTTATTTTAGGTGAATTTTTCTATTAGTTGTTTTATTACGATTTATGTACTCCTCTGCCTTTTCTAAATCCATGTTGAGAATTTTCCAATTGTTATTCCGTTATTTTTTCTAATCTAGCAGACCACATTCTTTTATATGTCTTTGCGACTATAGACAGTATGGTTATTTCTCTATAATTCGAGCAATTCCTTTTGTCGCCTTCTTTATACAGTGGTAGTAATATTACCATCTCTCATTCTTTAGGGATATTTTTCTCTTACCATGCTTTCTGGAATAGTATCGTTAGCATTTTCAGACCTTTCTGCTTAAATTTGGGATAATTTCGGTAACAATATTGTCGTGCCCAGCTGCTTTGCCCCTCTTTAACTTCATCACAGTTTCTATTATTTTTTCTATTTTTATTTCTTCTTGTTCTTTGTGGTTTTCACTGTTTTCTATGTTATTTGCTTTGCTTTCTTCCTATTTTAGTGTTTCTTATGGTTGATCTATCGTTAACATTTCTTCAAAATTCTGTTTCCATCTCATTACAATATTCCTTTCGTGTCCCAATGTTCTTCCATTTTTAGCTTTTACGTGAGTAATTTTGTGTGATTTTCCTTTTCCTCGGCGATCTGAGAACTCTGTTTAGTAGTTTTTGGTTTCCTAGACTGTCCTGTTCTATTTTCTCAGAAAATTCTTTTCATGTTTTTTATTTTGCTTGTTTAACCATTTCCTTGACTTTGGAACTCCGTTTTCGTATCTATCGTAGTTTTCCAAATATTCTTTCCATTTCTGTTTCTTCAATTTTACTTCTGTTTTTATTTCGTCGTTCCACCGATTCGTTTGTTTCTTGCCCTCTATAATTTTGGTAGTTCCACACACTTCTTTTGCTTTCGTTATTAATATTTCTTTGAAACATATCCATATTACTTCAGTTGATGAGTCGTTTATATTTTCGTTAATTTTGCTCATCTTTGCTTTTGCGGTCTCTTCTCCCATGTTATATGTTTTAATTTTTCTTTTACTTCGTTTTTCTTCTTTCACTTCTATTGCACTTTCCTTTAACTTTCTGTTCTTATTACTAATTTTAACAACACTAAATAGTCATCAGAATATATACATTTGATATAGACAAATTAAACTGCCTGTTATTTATTTGACATAAATTAGTACGGTTAATAATAGCGTAAAATCTCACCTTTACATATATGTATATCTAATAAAACTGTTCATTAATGTATTATACCTTAATAGAATATTCAACTGAATGCAAGCAATACGTTATGGGTAAAAATTAAAAATACTAGAGAAAATTGGTTAGCTTTGCAGTAAATAAGAATAAAATTATAGAACTTTAAAACAGATTATTATGCTTCAAGTGATATAGTTTACTGTTCAACATTAAAGAAGCGGAAGACTAACTTGTGAACATTTTTTTTGCACATTTTAACACCGTTTTAATAATAACTGGACACCACCACAGTTAATACCCACATGTGCACATTTTAGCAATTGTCAGTCCCCGATTACTTCCCATGTATGTTATGTTTTGATTTTACGTTGTGCGATAGTGAACATTTATGCCATTTAAATACCTGAATCTTCAATAACGTGTCTCTACCGAATTATTAAAGTAGTCAGGGTAAAATATTAGATACTTTTAACATTTTTGCCATTTAAAGCTTTACTATGACGCATTGTGTTATAGGGTAAGATAATGGTTGTTCAGGGATTAATACTAATAAAACGATGTAGAACGACGACCATATAAGTCAGATTAACCTACACATAAGTTAACCATCCAGTTTTAATGTCGTATTATTGTTTTACTGACAAAACAAAAATTCTCGTTTAAATTTGACCCAAATTACACTCAAGTATAGATAAGTATATATTTATATTTCTTCAATCATTTAAATAATAGGCAAAGCATTAACTATTTTTTTCGGAGTAATATATAATATAATTATTGACTTTAATATTAGTTAAACTGCACACGAATGCTTTTTTTAGACCTACACATGTGCGCAACAGAAGTAATGTGCAATACCTGCCAATAGTGCGATTTGCTAAATCGTGATATGGCTCATATTGTCGCCGTTGCTAACAAGATGCAAATGTACTCTAAAGATGCTCGGGTAATGGTAATGGTAATGTCGTGCCTGTTTATTTTTGTGGTCGCGCAATTCGCCACATTCTCAGCATTTTATAATAATTATCTGTTTGTTTCTACTTTTCATTAGAGTACCAAGTAATTTTTTAGGTTAATTTAATAATTTAAAAATAAATATACCGAATATTTTTTAACTTTAGTTAAATTAACAACACACCTATCACTCTTTTTTACCGTCTGAAAAATGTGGCGATGAGGATTACTCATGTTAAAACTAGTATGGAAATCATATATTTTAAAAACAAAATTAAATAATTAAATTTTTTTTGTGGCTATTAATAGATTTTGTTTGATCAAAGAATATTAACATTATATTTTTACAAACAGTAAATTAATTGGTTCATTTCGATCATAAAACTTAAGAATATAAAAAAATCTTCGATCGGGTCAAGCTTAAGCCGGCCAGAGAACGGAAACGAAGCCAGCTTTAATAAAAGTTGAAAAAACCTCTCCGAAAATACATTGACGAAAATTTATAGAAAATATAAAATAAAGTATTGAAATCCGACAAGGAGAAGCTCCAAGCTTTTTCTTTTTTAATCGTATTGTGAACACAATTATCAGTGAAGTAAAAAAATTGCCCGCGCACAAAAAACATCTCCGTAGTATGCTATGCAGACAAATTTGAAAATATCTTGCAGGGCCTTCTTTAACAAATAATATGGAAATCTCAGCTACTAAACCTAACGAAAACAATATTAAAAAAAGATTTGATGCAAATTTGAAATAAAAATAATAGTACGGCTTAAATCCCTGCGTGAGAGGCTAAGGAGGTTCTCATATTTTCGCCTTCTTTGCCCGGTCGTCGCGCACCATCTCTGATGCGGGGCGATGTGGCAAGCACCGTGCCTTGTTCAAGATGAACGTAGGTACTTAATTATTTTTAGTGTCTGAATAAGCCAATCGCTAGGCATCTGAAGCTCAGAAATGAACCTGGGTCCGTTCGCATTACAACCACGTGACCACGCTGACGTTTGCAAATTTGAAATAGAAAGAAAAATAATCAGGTCATGAATTTCTAATATTTGGGAATAGATATATCTAACAACCGCAATACACAAAACAAAGTAAGACAACAAATTACGAAAAGTGTACTGGAAGTATAATTATTTGAAAATTCATAGTAAAATAAAAATCTGTAAGACTACAATCAGACCAATTATGACCTCTATAGCAGAAATCCGACAATTTCACTAGCAAATACGTTGCCATCAGTATTCGGGGAAACAAGGCAGGATATAATTAGAGACAAGGATGTAAGGGATGAGTGTAACTTCACAGATGAAGCCTGATTTGTAAAGATAAAAAGAAGAAAGGAACAAAATAAACAAATTAATAAAACCAATGACAACATAATTATTAAAATAGCACAAAATAATAAACCACATAGCAAAACGTGACAGGGCAGACCACGAAAGATATGGTGGAGAGGTAATTATTGTGAAAAAGCAATATGTTTAGCCTACATAAAAGAAAAAGAAGAAGACATCTTGCTTAAAAGTTAAATTAGTAAATGAACTAAAATGTACTGAGTCGCTCAAGAGAATATATCACTAGTATCTGACAGATTCGTTTCTAACGCGTTCAGAAAGGCTAATCTTTATCAAAAACTTGAATTATATAAAGGAACCCTGCAGAACAGTACTGTTTCGTTTGAAATGATTGGTTAGTTTTCTTCACAAACCTATGGATTTGTTTGTCAGTGCCCATCTTCAAAACCAAAGTGGTGGTCTGAAATTAGATTATATGAAAGCTTTAGCCTCTTCAGTAGAAGTTTTTTTTAAAAACATTCAACTTTAAATACTAGTAAACTAATAGAACAATAAAATGCCACTTGTGTTGGTTTTCGAACTGTAGCATCAGAATCTTTGAGTTTTCTTGGATTTAAGTAGTTTTTAATTGCAGACTCATTTTCATCATTTTAAACTTACTATTATTAAAGTCGACTTTCAGCATCAAAATCAAAATTATTGAATCGGCCCTATTGGAAGTGAGTGAAACGCTTGCACTAAATGTATGGTTACTATTTTGGCTTTCTTCTTTGTATATATACCCAGCTTTCATATTTTCCTTAATGAGCGGTATTGTTTGTTGCGAGAGCTTTAAGTGTTTATGGTAGTTGCCATAATAGCCTTAGCTTTGATGTGAGCATGGTCTTTTGAACTGAGAGGTTAAGGCTCTCATTTGTCTCAGTAGTACCGCACTATCTCTCATAGGAGGCGAAGTGGAAACCGGCACGCTTTATACAACCGCATTATTACTCCTTGTTCAAAGTGAACGCAAGTGCTCAATTACTTTTAGTGCTTGAGTAGACCATTGACAGGTATTTGAGCCTCATAAATGGAAATAAATCATGTCCAGCATGTTTCTTTTATCTATTAGTTAATAAGTATGTTTTCCAGTAGAGAAATAATTAAGAACATGGCTATTCTTTGAATTTAACAGTTTTCTGTCCTTAGGAGTTGTTTGTCTAAAATATCACTCTTGGTGTTTGGAATGAAATGTTTACCAAGCATCTTGAGGAAGTACCTAGGCAGGCACAATATTGCTGCACTTATAGTTGACGCTATTTAAATGTGAACTATAACATTTGTCATCTGAATATGATCATATTAATATTTATTTAAATTATTATGCTCTATGAAGTTGCTACTGATAAATGCTGTGCTGTCATAAGCTACCTCATTCGGGTATTTTATATCACAGACACTAATTTAACTCCACCATTGCTTGTGCCAAGTCAGGATGAGAAAGGAGGAGGGGGAGGAGTAATAACCTCGTTAAAAAACAGGGTTTAACTGGCTTGGTTGATAGTACCCTGTAAGAGCCGCTGCCTAGGGTTACAGGTAAAACAAGGTCAATGGGTAGAGAGGTGGATGAGAGTAAAAATTCCAACGGCTTTAAGGGCAGAAGAACTACTTTTACCATAGGGCATTAGTTATGGTAGTACTGGATGTACGTGGAAACAAGGTTATGTGTGGCACAAACTTAGATCGCACTAAAGACATTATTGCGTATATCAAGTCGTGTCAAATTATTGCTAATGATCAAGTTTAATCCAAAAACGCGTTATGACGGTTAAATTCGTTTAAAACAGTGGTGAATGGATAGTTGATTTGTCAAATTCTGTAAATCTGGTATGTTTTTAGATTGATGTGGTAGATAGGTAAGAGTATGCTTCCAGTAAAGACAATTCGAAAACACACTAATAATAAAAGTGTTTGCAAAGTAAGAAATATCCTTAGGTACCACTATGAGCTCAACGTTAAATAGCATAAATTGAGTAACATAAACGCAATAGTTTTCCTGGTGGTAGATTCGTTTCTTGGAGGTTAAATATAGAGGGATCATATAATGAGATGGGTAGTTAGAGTTGCAATTTTTGAATGTTCTATTAAATCGGGGTAGTCATTTTTAGAGTTTTTATAATTACAGGTCTTTATTTTTGACCAACTTTTGTTAATACCAAATATTACGGTTTTTATATTTATTTGAGGATATAAAAAATTAATATATCGATATAATAGATGATTGAAATGGGAGTCAACATCTAATCAACCAAGATTTTTATTTTTGAATTTATTTATATTGAAGAACAACTTGCAGAAAATGAGGGAAGTCAAGGCCAACTACTTTCAACAACATTCCTGTTGGCTGTCATATTATTATGAAAAAACAAAAAATTCCGGGTATATTCTGATGACGGTCTTTTGATTGAACAACTGCTCTGTACATTGGTTTGCGTACCCGGGGGCAAGTCCCTCAAGAGTTTCATTTCTGACGTACCAAGGGGCATTTGTTATTGTGCGGAGGGTCTTCGATTGACATATTTATAGAATTTTGGTGTAGAAGGCCTTTGGGTAGTCCCAGACAGTTGTAATCGCCTTCCGATTAACCAATTCATATGCTTTATCTTCAGATCTAACTGTTTTAGTTTGGTTTTAATATGCATACTCCAAGTTAGCTTTCGCTCAAGATGCAGCCCAGAATATTTGAATTCAGTTTTCTGAGTTATTAGAACATTATTAATTTTGTTTTACATATATAAAATGCGTTTGGTAACAAATATGATTTATGAGGACTTTACACTATTGACCATAATTTTTCAGTTATTAAACCAGTCTTGCAGTACATAAAGGTGAGTTTGTAAGTGTATTGCTATTTCCAGAGTTTGATTGATCGAGGATATACCTACATCATCAGCAAACATGGTAATTGCAGTACTATCTATTGTTGGTGAGTCAGAAGTGTCAGAGAGATAGAGCAGCGGGCACTGAATTATTTGCCTTGACTTGAAAAATTCTTTTAAGTAGATATGACTTTAGTATTAAGTAGAACTAGCTTAGGAAGTTGAGTTTCATCTTGTATAGCAGTCTTGCATGTCACATTTATGCCACTTCCTTCGCGTCCTGCGTTTTTTATCGATAAAATCATGTATGTGACGAAAGATATTAATAAATTCCTAAGGATTAGTTGTTATATTGGGCTTAACATACAGATTTTTATATTATTGTAGTTAACTACTGATTTGCTTGATCAAGACCTTGGGCGTCCTTAATTCGGATTGCAAGATTTACTTTTAGTCCAAGATAATTTTAAATGATCTAAATGATCCCTGTTGGTGTACTTGGTGCAGTTTTGGTAGAGAGTCTTTGTTGGTAATGTTTGTGCTTAGAGTAATTATATCTGAGTATGGTCAAAAGCCAAATCATAGTTGGGTTCTACTTGAGTATGTGTGTTTATTATACTGCAAGAAACAGCAAAGTCAAGCAGAGCTGATATCTTATTCGCCCAATAGGCCAAAAGATGAGCTGTCCGGTTTACTACGTTTTTAGCATCAAAAGAACGTAGAAATTGTTCACATTCTTTAGTAGAGCTAGTATGTCTAGACGTGCTACTATTATTAGCTAGTAATGAAGCACTTAAACTTTTATGATTGCACTTAGAATTAGGTCAGTCTGAAAGTAATCCCATTCATAGAGAGCAATTTTATTATTGACTACTATAATTAATTCTCGTGTGTTCTACCGTTAGGATAGTTGGAAAAACTAGCAAAATGTTGATATTTTGTCGTTTCAAAAATGTTATTTCTAGTATGTAGTTTGATATGCGGTTGGCGTTCCAAAAAACAAGCCGTAAAAAATTTTCCATTGTTATGCTAGTTTGCTTATTACTGTCAAAGCTGCAAAAATATTCCACGACAAAATTAGATAACATTCAAATGTTGGTTATCTGGTGTTCGTTGAATCTATGCTTATGAGGTATTCCTCTTGTTGTTTGTGAGAAACAAATTTTATTTAGAGTATAAGTTATGGTTCAACTACTTTTATTATTGGCTTGTTTACCGGGCAAAGGGAATTCATTTATGGTGCATCGTGTGGATGGTGCTCGGGTTATAAGGCCACGGTCGGAGTTCGAAAATTCTTGACGTTTCGTCCACAACTGCGGCGGACATCTTCAGAAAAAATTTTTCTAAAAATTAAGTTTTTGCTTTTATATTTGTGCAAATGTGGTAAGAATGGTGTTAGGGCACTGTTGTTGACGTCACCGGGATGAGCAGCTAGCTGCTGACGTCAATCGGGTCATTGCAGGTAATATTTCGGCATATTCTGACGTCACTAGCTCTTTCTCGGTATCGTGGTCCGTTTTTGCCCTTTAAAAGAAATAAACCAAGATTTAGGTAGATTTAATCCATTGTCTCTGTGAAAATTATTTTTATATTTTTAAATCTTCGCCGCCTCTCTATATAATCTCGGGTAATAATTCCTACAATTGGATAAAACTTGTGTTTGCCCGAATTCTATTTTATGGTCAGGATTTTTCATAACATATTTAGCAACTGCCGATTTTTCGGGTTGATTAAGGCGTACACGACGTTTGTGTTTCTTTGCCCTAGTGGTAATTGTTCTGCCCATAGTCCTAATGTAGAGTTGCTCACATGAGCAAGGTATGCAGTATACTCCTGTAGTTTTTTGTATCTTTGCTATTCTAAGCAAACCTCGTATTTTGGTGGTAGTAGTATAGATGGTTTCCACGTTGTGTTTATTGAAAATCTTTGCCCACAGTAGCCGATTTCGGTTGTGTTTTCGTTTTCATTTGTTAGGTTTAGTTGCTCTATTTATCTCTGTCCTCGAGGACGGTTTGTTGCTTTTGTATAACCGTACTATAGGATAGTTTTTATTTTCCTGAGAGGTTCAATTGTAACAAATATAATACTTAAATGTTTCACATTAAATATATTATTATTCCCTGTAGACTGTATATTAACCATGAACAGCAGTAGGGCTGTTTGGTAACTCAGTAACAAATATTAATAATATTATGAGCTCACTCAATTCTTAAGTTATGTCTTTCATAGGAATAGTGTGGTAAAGATTTCGAATGGTCACCCTACATGCTTTTTCTTCTTTGATTGTAAAATGTAGTGATATATATTCTTATTTTCAAAATGTTTGACAAGTTCTTTATACGAATTTATAGTGATTATATTTATTTTGGTTGTATCGTTCTTTTTCTAAAACTATTAGTATGTTGCTAATCATTTTATTGTAATTATTTACTCCGTGGAAATAGAGAGGTAGTAGTTTTGCAATTTACGTTGTTGATTCTTGGGCCTGTGCTTTGGCCTGTATATTATCCATTTTCTTTTATGAGGCGACCTCGTATCTGTGTATTGTACTGATTTGGTTAGGACACGGTATAAAGTTGTTGCTTTTCCTTTTTTATATGTTTGCCAGTTTGTCTGGGTCACCTTGAATTTTTTTATCATCTACATTAGTAGAATCTAAGTCAGATTCTTGGTCTTTCTTACTATTTACATTCACCTTTGGGGTTGTAATTGTTTGAAGTATTAAGTATTTGATGGTTTGTGTTATTTTACGCAGTCTAGGGAAATGAGACAATATGAGGATAAGGAATGGAAGTAATGTTTGATTGTGAGTTGCATATGCGAATTGTGGATGGAGCTGGCTTTGTGATTGCAGATGTTGATCTTCTTGGACCCTAGGTTAAACGTAAAGATTGTTAAATCTATGAACAAGAAATTCATGTTTTCTACAATACACGACTAGCGAAATTTTTTTTTAGAAAATGGGTGTCGGTATTATTCAATCCAAAGTAAAAACTTCGACAAGTTCCTAAAAGGCCTTAAAAATTTCACAGATTTAAAGTGTCAGCAACATACATTTACTACTACACATAATGGTTAACACTGGCTTCGACCGGCGTAGGAATAAATTGGTTGCTATGGTTTTGAAGGCTCCTCTAAATTCCGGATAGTCAATAATTTTATATCACTATACAGTCCTACAAAGTCCTAAAGTATTAGGTTGAGAGAGAATAGCAATGAACTTTATAGAGCTGCCATATTGCTTGCAAATTGTGTAAGATTTGACGAGAGTGTCTCGTGGTTTGAAAGTAAATGCTTAATCTGACTATTCCATTTTTTAAATTCTGGAATCTCAATATTGTCTTAAAATTTTGTCTTCGAACACCATTTGTATAGCTTCATCATTTAGCATTGTAATCATCAAAATAATAAATCGATTTTAAAAAAGATAAATATATTTTAAAAGTAATGCACGCAACGTCTTTAATATAAAAAAAACTTTGCTTATTGCTTATTTGCATATTATTGCTTAACTCTAATATTTTTGGACACTTTTTAAGAAGACGTTGAAGAATAATTAAATAATAAACTTATTAGAGCAAAGTTTAAATCGTTTATCCATTTTACGTATTGCCTAATACAAAACGACTTTATAAATTATTATAAACCTGATAGTGACTATAAAAAGATTTTAGAAAAATTACTTTTAAGAGAAAATCGAGTAGATAAGAAAACGTTTCTCTAAACACCCGGTTTTTGTTTTGAAAAATTTTTAATGTAGTTTTTCATTATTTACAAATGACAATTGATGCCAACTTATTTGTTTAGCAATCTCAGCCTCATAGGGTATATAAACATGATTAATTACAAGCTAATTGCTTTATAAAGTACAGTTAAAATTACTCAATTTGAAACCTTTACATCCATAATTAATGGCTTGCTCCTTCAACTATATTTTATGCTAATGCACCAGTACATAGGACCGCAGCTCTATTATAAATTAACAGCTCAATATTTTCGACGGCAATTAAACTGGAGGTTAATCATGCAATCAGTCTGGCGGCCGGCCAATTCGACGCCGATTTTTCATCTTCATCCCTTCACTTTTTACTAATACGGCCAGAATTTATTGCCAGATCGGCGCAAAGTCGAAAGCACATGCAGCAAGCCGCACGAGTCGTTTAATTACGGATCGCTGCCACCAGAATACAAGAGCGGCCGCCTAATTATTTATTGCGTCGGTGCGGGTGCAATAAATTTGGGAGCCTTCGGCGAGACCTTTACGGCGCGGATTGCCGAAATTAACGCGTAAGTGAAGTAACGCGGCCTTGGAAGCGTATTGTTCCATTATCGAAGCATTTGGAGATGCTCGCCTGTGGGCCGATCCACTATCATTAACGAAAAGTGCAGCTTACGACTACAATGGTGTGTTCATTTGGGTTGCTCAGTTTCCATTATTCAATTAGACATATAAAAAATACAAGAATTAGTTTTCTAAGAAAAGTTTCACATTCATGACGACATATAACGTGATACACAATTATGTTTTCTTTTTAGAAAAAAATCACTGACATTTACGTTTGACAAGTTGCTTTAACCAATCCCTATAAGATGTAAAGGTTGATGTTTTATTTTCTGTGCCTCGTTTGGTATAGAAAGTATTAACATGTCTTATTTAATTATAATAAAAAAATTGAATAAAAACTAATATTACCGAAAGAAAGTTTTTTTAATTATTACTAATAATATTTACTCTTGTACTATTGTATGTATTTATATCCCCAATGTTGTACAAAAAATTAAAATACAATAAACTATGTTCTAGGCAGTTTGGGCAAAAAATATTTAAACAAAATACAACAAGAAGGGTATAAACTCAAATTTGCAACTACAGAAGTTTTAACTAACAGGATGGAAAAAAGTTTTGGTCTGAAGCATTTGTGTACCAAATTTGGTGTCAATTAGAGCTTTAGTTTTCGAGTGATGACAGACACGCGCATAGACGGGACTGTAACGTCATTAACTACCTTTTACGCATTAACACGCTTTCAGTAGTTGATAAAGATGATGTAACGAATTGGGTTTGTTATTCTATTATTTATTTTAAATTAAGAATTATGTAACAATATATAAGTACTACCAAAATCTTTCGCTCTTAACTCCTCAAAACTGTTGCAAATTTTTGTGAAAAAATCGCTATACTGCTTTTGATAGTACAAGCAGTGAATTACATATAAGTCTTTGTTGCTGTCGCTTAACTGTAGGAATATACTAGAAATACTAATGTGTCTTGCTTTTGACACTATTAATTTACGTTTTCTTTAAATTTTATTCAACAGAACTACTTTTGAATTTCCTATGACGTATTCTTAATCATAAAGTGTCATTTTGACGCCACTTGATCGGTTTCTCAGCACTAATTACCGTAAAGTGTGTTTACCGCCATTGACGTTCTCTGAGTCGTCCCCAAAAGATAATTTTTTAAAACAAATGTGCCCAATAAGCCTGTATGGGTGGATTCAGTGCACTGATTTTTCCCTGTTGCGATCTCGCCTTATAACACTCCCATTTTAGCACCATTCTTAATTCTTACTGCGGTGGACATTTTCAGTAGAAAATCTTCTAAAAAAAATTGGAAAATTTTTCTAATTTCTTTTCATTATACTCTTCCATATTTTTTTCTACTTACATGTAAATCCTCACTCTAGAATGGTCCAAGCGGTTGAGGCGCGGACTGCGATGTAGACGGACGTGGTTTCCACTCCCAAAGCTCTCTGATGCCTGGCGAGTGCCCTACTCAGTCACTACAAATAATTGAGTTCACTCGAACAAAGGGTAATAATGGCGGTCGTCTAAGGCGCGGTGTTTGTAACATATAAAAGCCTTAGCCTCTCAATTCGTACGCCGTGCTCCTATAGGGGAGTGGCAAAAATCTAAATTTTCAGACATGTTCTTGCGCGTTTACTTTCAGCTTCTTTAAGAATTATAGAGCTTTTCGCGTTTGTCTTTCACACTTTTTTAAAACTTCTGGAATATTCTTCTAAGCGTATTTTACGTCTTTTTTAATGCTCGAAAGACTTCTTTCATATATGCTTTTATACTTGAAATCTTCCAGTGTTCTTTTCAAATTTCTGAAGTATTCTGCATTTATTTGTGCTTTTTGTAACTGTCCTTATACTTGTCCAATCAAATCACTAAAATTTTCTCTTGTATTCATTGTTACTTCTTGTAATTTTCTTTTTAATTCTCCTTTCCAATTTTTAAAGCATTCTCCTTAGTTTGTCTTCAATTTTCTTATCGATTTTTAAAATGCTATAGCTAGACATAAAAACCTTCTGTAATAAAAAGGAAGGTTTAAAGGAAGTTTGCAATACTTTACTACTTAGCAACAGCTAAACTATTTGGACTATTTCTATTCTTAACCAAGAACTACATGGAAGAACCTTAGTGTCTAAACTATCCATCGCCTACATGCGGCCACTGTTGGCAAGCCGAAGACCGCCAGACCACTTAGACCATCTGGACCACCCATTGCTCGAACTGGGAGTTCAAAGCTGCAGCTGCGCGAGCGAAGACTATTTGTGGTTTCAGCCAACGAAATGCGTTTTCCAAATGCTTCCCTTTTTAAGAGACCGTTAAAAATGCTTATACTTTAGATTTTGACAACAGGTTTTGAAATTCCCACTTTCGGCGACAAGAACCTATATCATTTTTTTCTGTACAACAATCTTCTTGTTTGTCGTTTTTAAATCTCCATTTCCTAACTCATTTACTTAGTATCCCGTATATTAAAACCTCTTTGGTAATTTAACAGTAGTTTGCATTGATATACATAACACTCCTGACACCAACTCTAACAAACTCTATTTATAAGTTATTTCTTTATTTCTACTCGAAAATTATTTAATAATATATATGCACCATTTATTTGTATATTGGGTTAAAACTAATTAACTGACTCATTAAATATTTATATATACAAGCAGATCTGCTTCCCGATGCACTTGAAGGACCACGCATCCTCTATTGCAACTATCCGCAACTCTTTTGAGTGTTCCTCATATACACTTAAATATCTACACACTTGTTTCAAGAATGTTCGCAGCTTTGTGTAGTTGACTTTTTTGTCCACAAAGCTCCAAGAAATACTAAAAACCATTCGGTAGGTATCCTTTAGCTCATTTGTTCAAAATTCTTACAGAGAGGTTCGCCTTTTCACGCCTTTTCTACATTCTAATAAAATCTCAAATCCTAGATTTGAGTTTATTAATACATTTTATGTTTATTATAACAAATTTTATATAGACAAAACTAATAAATGATATCAAGTTTGCAAGAAGTAATGTTTCTAATAAGCCGATAGGTAAATAAATAAAGTAAATTCAAAGTAAGGTCATAAATCTTCGCATTTTACTAAATTTTAAGAAATATAATTTCACATAAAGTTAATTGCCTAGCGATTTATATAAAAATTTGTTAACCAATTTTTTATTAGAGTGTACGTATGTATGCAAAAATTAGTTACTTTTTTGTACTTTTTATGCTGTACAAGAGAAATTACAATTGCATATTGTAATACATTTTTGTTTTTATATAATTAATATTTTTATATAGACTCGCCAATTGATATTTAGACTGGCAAAAAACGACTTACTTCATTTTATTGTATCTAAAACTCAACTAAACTAAATTAGTGCAATTGAATGTAGCTAGAAGTAACTATGTGTCTGTAGCTACTTTCACAATAAGTTTTGGAATGCCCACCATCAACATCCAAACCTTTTTTGCCCTCTTAACAAGCAAGTGTTTACACTTGGTGATACTTCTGATGTATTTCTTGACGTTATCACATGTAAAAAAGTTTGAGGGCGGTAATGGCAACAAGCCTTTGTTCATTACCAGTTTAATAACCAACATCTCAAAAATGCTAGCAAAACCTGCCTCTTAGACATATAGCAGATTGCTGGATCCTACTAAGAATGGAAGATAGCAATAGTGCACTCTAAGAGACGATGCCTTCAAACTATGGGTGAAGGCGAATGTTTAGCAATTAAAGTATAATTATGTTGAAGTTGTCTAAGTGATATATGCGCCTAATATAGTTTGTGGGATTAAGAGCACTAAGGTACCGGTTATTTACAAAGCAATACCAAAGAAGTTTGGACAGAAAACATTAAAGTAATTAGACCTCAATAAAGACCGATGACGTTGATGTTGACATCTTTGGCAAACAAGATACTCGAGTCTAAGCCCAGGCGTTGGAAGTTGGAGTGCCATATAGTCATTTCCTAGATAACAGAAGCTTGATGGTGACCCAGACGTTCAGTGGTGACTCAACATGGATTTACAGGACATCAGCCCTGCAATAAACTCAACGAAGTTGGTGTCCTTTTTGTATTACCATTGTGATGTTCTCTATGGCTCCCAGGGTGGTGGATTTTACTTTACAAAACTAGTTGGAAATAGTTGCCCAGCTCTGGGGTTCGGACTGCCGAGGAGGATGCTAAAGCTGGCGGTGAAGAGTTAGCTACGGGCGATACTCGGCAGGAGTTATTTTGCCTTCACTAGTTACAGCAGTATACAAATAGCCTGGAGTGGTTGCCGCCTGACAGGGAGATGGCTTAGATAATTTAGAGCATTTCCTGAAGCTAGAAGTTTGCGCAGGTGGCTGACTATCTCCGAGGCTTTTTGCAGTCGTCGGAATTATGTTCTTCACCTCACTTCACACACTTAAGGGCAGCACTATAGCAACGCTGTGCGTGTCCAAATTGTTAGCCATTCCTCATCTTCCTTACGATAAGGACTAGGAAGTCCTCCTAGAAACACCTTCTCCGGTACGTTCTTCGGGACTTTTCGAATGCATGAATCGGAGTAGTTTGTTTGTCTTCATCAGATGGTAGTAGTATGCTTTTTCTTTGTAAGGAAGCGAGCTAGCCACCTGTGATTATTAGCGGTAGCGGGCTGTATATAGATTCCATCCGATATGTTCCTAACCTTCAGAAACCCTATGTGGTTTATGTCCAGGGTTTTCCTGACTGAAAACCAGTTTTTTTACTCCCGCGGGAGGGATTTATTCTCTGAAAGGGAGAGGCGGTTGATCTGTGCTAATTGGGGCTCGAGATAACTGGTACCGCAACATCCACTTCTCAGTCACCGACAATTTCCAAGAAGTTGGTGGTCGATGCTGGTGGGGATGGTGGCACCATCGTAACCTTAGTACGACAGTAACAGAAGCGGCCGTAGTTGCGGGCAGTTTGAAAATCCTGCTCCACGTTGGGGCTCACCTGAATGGGGCTAGCGTGCGTCGAATTGCTCTTCCTGTCGGAAGGCTGCATCTACTTCCTCTAGATGATCGTCGTATAATCCCATTATCTCAGATCATCTCTTGAGAAGCCAGAGGGGTTAGTGTACTAAGCCTCCAGCCAGGCGTCGAAACTATCGCTTTCACTATTACTGTTTATTGCACTACTCGGTTTGCGCACTGACACCTGAACGCTACCAGCCGCCACAACTACGGGCAGGAGTCATTTTGGTTAACATGCAACTTCACGTCCTACCACCTGCACTGCTTGGTTGCGACTCTTCTCAAAAAAGACCATAGACCTCGTGGTCTAATATAGTTCAGTATGATGTAAGATCAGTGGAAATTAGTAATTGTCAAGCAATAGTTAACTGCACAAAATAGAAAAACGTTAGAAGGAAGATAAAGAAGGTTCAAAATTAATTGCAAATTTAAGTACTTGTTCTGATTTTAACTAAAGTTAAAAATGAGAAGGAGAATATATAGGTATAACTAAAAAATATATCATATAGTGCTCGCTTAAAAATACAACAAACAAAGTAATGTGTAAATAATAATTAAAAAATAAATTTTTGGTGTCCAGTAGCTAGAAATACTAAATGTAAGCTTATAAAAGAGTTTTTTTTAAATTAAAATTTGACATTGCTTTATATATATATCAAACTCCCAATGTGGAACCTAGAGCCTCAACGTAGAAGTTCCATATAGTTCCAATCACGTCTGATCCGTAAATTCTATTTCTTTTGAATAGTTCGCTTCCAAGTGGGCTTGGGCCTCCCTTTGCTTTAGAATTTTGTAGGTTCCAGTCAAGTGCCATGTTTGTTATGTTTATTGGTTCTTGTCTCAGAATCCGATCTAATTCTACTTTCTGTTCCTAATTTCTACTGATACCACTGTCTGTTTTGTTCTTCTCCATAATTCTGTGTTTGGTACATGGTCCATCCAATGTATTTTGAGAATTCTTTTTAGGCATCTGTCTAGGAAAGCTTCGGGTTTCCGATTTTTGGCGGCTGTGGATTTCCAAGTCTTGCAACTATATAATAGTGCAGCTTTGACGTTCGTGTTGAAGATTCTAAATTTGTATCGCTGTGTGAGATGTGGACTACGCCAGATTTTCTGAGCGTTCCAAATTCGACCTGTGCTTTTCTTCTCCTTTCTTGTCTGTCTGCTACAGTGCCTCCGTTTGTTGATATTATGCTTCCCAGATAGCAGAACTCCAACTTTCAATGAACTGGTTATTTACGAGAAAGTTTCGTTGGTTATTTGTGTCTGCTTTCATAGATTTAGTTTTTGTTGCATTTATTTCGAGTCCTGCTGATTTGGTGTAACATTTTAGAACTTATTTTATTTTGCTTGTCGGTGAAAATGTTAATGTTATCTGCATTGTCTAAATTGGGATGTTGCTTTGGAATTCCCATGTTATTCCTCTACTTTATTGATTAACATTCTTTATTATCCAGTCTAATACTAGATTAAAGAAATGTGAGGATAACAGACAGCCCTGTTTGACTCTGTTGGTAATTCTGATATAGTTAATAGTTTTCCGCCTGTATTTTACTTTACAGCATGCATCGTTAGAGTTTTTATTAGTTTACGATTCTTGATGGAATTTCTATTATGTCTAGAATCATCTAGATCGATTTGTGATTAAGTGAGTCAAATGCCTGTTTAATGTCTGTGAATATAATGTGCAATGGGCTACACCACTTATTGATTTGTTCTATTATTATTCTCAGGTAGTTTATTTGGTCATTGCAGGACCTTGTGGTCTAAATCCAGCTTGTTCTAGGCGAATTTTCATTTCTATTTATTCCATTAATATGAAATTTATTATATTTTCTATTATTTTGATTGTCATATTCAAAAGTGTTATGACTCGCCAATTGTGACATTTTGATAGGTCTGTTTTCTTTGAGAGTTTGATAGCGAGTCTTTCCTTCCATGCATTTGGTATTTCTTCCTGCTCCCATATATAATTCAGTGTGGAGAGAACCAATGTGGTGATTTGATAGGCTTCTGCTTTGAAAGGCTTTTTTAGTTTCAAATATATTTGTAATCATAATTTTGATAAGTTTTGATGGAGTCATCAACATTTCAGAATAATAAATAACTCATATTTCTTCTTTTGTAATCAATTCATTTTTTATTTTTTGTATTAATAAATTATATATATGTATATGCCAAAATGCTCTTATAAGATGTGTTCACTATACTTCCTATTAATGGCTTTTTAGTTTCATTTATAAAGATATCTTCCATTGTATTTCTCTTTATTCTAGTTTTCTGTTTTTTCGATTACCAATAGAAGGATAGGTATTATGCCCACTACTATTTTGACTTTTTTGAACTTTTTATGTTATATATTCTTATCATATTAAAATATTATCATGAAATTTTGTGTCGTGGGTCCTGCCCATAGACGATTAAATATTTTCTTTCTGCATAGATTTCTTTATATAATCACCATGTTTCTATTTAATACTTTTTGGCTGCCTAGTTTGAATTCCTAATTCAATATTTATGAACTTATATGTCTGCTCCAACTTTAATGGATGTCATTTGCTGCCTTTCCTGCAATCCATCTTTCAATTACCAGGGCAAAATCTCCGTTTGGTTATCAATCACAGACACGTGTAGCTACAGAACCAAAACAGTAAATTACATTTTGACATAATCGCCATACAAATTGAGGCACCTGTCATAACGACTTACAGCCCCTATGTAACAGCATCTTGAAGCGCAGCGACATCGTCAAAGAGGTGCGACGCAACCCACTGTTTCATGCGCATAACGGACCTTTTTATCAATTTACTACACAAGTTTATTTCCGATTACAATTGGCGTACTCATAGTGCGACACTATTGACATGCACCTTCACTCATTACGTTCGGTCTGTAAACATTACACAGTTCCTCATGAATCGTAGCTCAAAGAATTTTTTCGCACACGATAATTGTATTACTTTATGCACTTCACATTTGGGGGGATTTTTCATAGTAGCGTTAATTTTCGATTAATCTAATGGTCGAATAAATTGCAACACAATCTTATTTTTTCACTCCGCACTGCTGCGTACAGCGCCATAGAACGGAGGTCACTAGTCTTTATATTTCTCGCTCATGCTTAAGCACAAATTTCTCTGAAAATTGCCCTCATATTTTGGTGCACCAATTTAATATTCTTTATATTGTCTGGTAACCATTGTAGCAAGATTAACATTTTTTATTATAAAACTCCAATATACATCAAGGTATGTCAAATTTCGCTCTGCTTCACGGATTTGTATAGATAAGTTACTAATTGCGCATGAAAGACATTTTAACATCATTTTTTATGAGGGTTCCTTTTTAAATTCTTCACTGTGCTTCGTATTCTTTGTAATAATGCCTGCTATGAAATATTACGTTGTAAAATTAGGTACCAAAAATTAATTTTTTATTATTTGTTTTTTCTTTAGTTTTTTTTTAATTTGTGTTTCGTAGGATCTACTATAACATTTAATAGTGACAGGTATATATATGAACACCAAACCAGCAGATCTTCAGCTTTTCCCTAATACAAACCCTAGAACTATCTTATGCCATTGTGACTATCAGATATGCTTCATCAGCGACGAGCCCTTCAACAACACTTATGAAATATGTAGCAACAACTTCAGTAGTTGAGTTAGTCTATCAGAACTAAAATACAGAGCCTTTATTATGTGATGAAAATGATAAAAAATTTATTATAAAAAAACTACGAAAGCAAAAAATTAGTGCGTTATGTTTTAAAAATGACCGCCTTTATTAGAGATGGTCATTTCAACCCTTTTCTCAGAACTCCCAATTGCGGCTTTTCTAATGTTCGTCAAAATGGCCGGAACCTCTTCTGTGATGAGATTCTTGAGTTCGTCGATGGACTGGGGTTTGTTTCGATAAACCTTAGCCTTAAGAAGAAATCACATGAGTTTAAATTGGGGAACTTTAAGGGCCGCATCGAGTAGCTCTTCTTCCTTATGGGGGGCGTCCAGACTTATGGTCCTCTTTCCAAAGATTTCTGTAAGGATGTTCTGAGTCCGATGGGTAGTGGCTCCATCTTGCTGAAACCAGTATTGGTTGGCTTGTCTTCTATCCCTCACAATTACAATAAATTTCTCCAAGATGCCTATGTGATAAACTCCTTTATTCGCATATTTTGTGAGAACAAAAAATTGCGGGACAATTCCGTAGTGATAAATTGCACACCATACACTAACTTTTTTTGGGTACAATTGACAAAGAGTTTTTTGGTTTTCGGTACCCTAATCTTTTGCCACACTTACACCGAGTTGAGCTGCGCCTTTACACACTGAAGTTGCGGGTTTTGTTCATAAAGCTTCCGAGTTTATTCTACGGTCTCGGGAGTGGTCACAGTGACTGGTCTGTCAGTTCTTGACAAATTGACATCCAATATACTTCTTTTCGCAAAACTTTTCCATCAGTCTATTATAACATGATAAAATAAAGCAAATTTTATCATCGGATTTTTTGTAGAGACAGACAAGGTAGTGTGCTTGTCAAACTTGGCCTTGAATGCATTTAGAGCTGCACTCGCACTTCGGCCCCTCTCATAAAACGTGTCTACAATAAAGACCCTTTCTTTAGTCGAATAGCTGCTCTTCGCTGACGCCATATTCATTGTTGATCTAGAGTGTAAACAAAACTCCAAACAGTTGAGTTAACTATAACTAACTTTAAAACATAAAATTGACTGAAAAGTTTGATCATGGTAATAAAAAAATCTTTTGCTAGACATAAAGAAGGCCCTGTATCATACTTAGATGACTGTAGTAAGTAAATATCAGTAAATAGCCCCATAATCAACATTTTGACCTAATCCGTAGTTTCTTGGTCGTTTCTAATTACACGCAAACTTTCTTTTGACGTGTTCTAAAAATATCACCAAATTTTGAGAGGAAAGAAGAACTTTTTGGTTATCATCTTTCAAACAGAAAAAAAGTGAAAGTTTGGAGGTTAGAGTTATATTCTCAATTTTATATCCTTTTTAAAAAAGCTATTATAATAAGAATGCTTCTTAAAGCTTAAATACTACGTTTGACAATGATATTTATTATCGTGAGCTACCGCTTTGCCCAATTTTTTTGCTATTAATCCCCACCCTGCTACTCTAAACTCTCTTTTCGTGAACAGTAGAATGTGTTCATAATAAATTACAAAAACTGCGTTTTTAAAATATCTTTTTAACGTTGTTCTATTTTGATTTTCGTGTTTCTCTGTTTGGGCTGTAACTCCTGTATTTTTTTATATTCTACAACAGGCTGGATTTCGAGTATTCGAAGTATTATATACTTCAGTACACAAAAGTGGCCAAAAATGCTAAAAACTATTACAACCAAATTAAGGACATTGAATGTTTAGCAAATAAACAAATTAACATTACCTCAATGTTCCTAACAGTATTAAACTAAAGCCATAATTAACCTTGTTATTTAGATCGCACAACTAAAAAAATTAAATAATAATTTTTATTTCAATAAACTTTAAGTGTAACCTTTCCATAATTTCGATCTGATTAAATAGAAGCATTACTAATTACAGCTAATGATTTGATTTCTAAAGATCACTTGGAGCAACTCTGCATTTAGTGTTCATTACCAATGAAAGTAATTTTGTTAAACAATAATTGCCCAAAACTGTGCTAAAAGTAAGTGAATTAATAAAAATTAAAATGTACAAAAAATATAAGCGGAAAGCGTAGGACAATTTTTATGTTCCGTAAAGAGACAAACCTTGCCTAGCTTATTAAAACACGCTAATCACTAATAGCAACTACAAAAAAAGTACGTACTGTCCAATTAGAGGGTTATTTGGTATTTATTAAAATAACAAATTAAGTGTAAGTAACTTAAAAGTATATTTAAGAAATATAAATTTTAAGGGCAAAATTAGATGCCTAACTTATTAGAAGTAGATTAGTAATTCATTGTTAATGAGGGCAGTATCAGGTTAACTCGCCAAGCGTGTAAACAACAACATGTGCAGCAGTTCCTACGCCTGCAGCCCTTGCGCACGACTCCACACGGCGCGCGTAAAAAGGGCGAATTGGGCAATTGGCCCGTGCAGCGGACGTAATTAAGCGCGATTTGCATACATGAATGGAGGAATGGGGAATCGATGAGGATGATGTGTGAAAGGTCGGCTCGGCACGCAAGCGGAGCCCACTATTTGCATCACTTTTATTTTCATAAAGGAAGATGCTCTCGTTTCGCTCACTGTTCTGATTAATGAGAGGAGTGGGGTTGCATCTTCTGCTCCGATTTCGAGCTATATAAAGGGGATCATCTTCAGCATCCAGTACAGTCTTGGGTTCTTGCATCGGTTGTGATCGAATCGGCATCATGAAGTTGGTGAGTGATTGTAACTTAGAGCCTTTGCAGGATGCATAGCGAAACATACCACAATGTCCGTTTCATCAACCACGATGCTTCATATAACATCCCTTACTAAAGGTGGTTTCTGTCATTACGCAAATTTTTGCAATTTATTTTTGTTTTCACAATTTTAATTATTTATCCACCAGTTTAACATAAAGCGCAAATGTAGCTCATAAATTCAAGTACCATCCGCATGCGTCTGGCTTTGTATAGCCATTGCCATTCGTTTTGTTGTCTTCGACGTTTAATTGCAGAATGCAATACCTTTTGAACTTATACGGAGCTATTGCTAAATTTGTAACATCTCCAACTATTAAGGTTAAAGTTTGCTTACGTAAACTCTTCCTAACCGGTATCTATTCACCTCGATGAGTCCTGCAGATAATCAAATAGCGTTAGGTAATTCTCTGAGAATGCCTGTAGGAAAACTGCGGATTTCTAATCAGACTACACATTTGATATGTCGGTAAAAATAAATAAGTCCCTATTAGATAGCAATAAAAGAATTTGCTTGCATCTTTGTTCAATCAAGGCATTTTTTAGCTAAGAATAAGTTGCATGTGCAGGCGGCGTATAGCTAATTGCGTTTATATAACCCATTACGCAACCCATGAGTCGCCAAGTACTGTTTATCTCAAACCTTTGCCGACGTTTCCTCCTTTCGTTTCGTCTTTTTTGTGTACATCGTTCTGTAACTTCAGCGTATTCATATTGCATGAGGAAGAAGCTGTAAAACTCGGGCAAGGTCAGGTGCGAACCGGTTGCATTGAAATTGGAAGTAGAGCACCGTCTATGGTGTTAGCGCCACATTCCACGATGAAAGCGATAGCGTTCATTCATGTTGTCGATTTATAATGCATGCTTGACTGCGGATTTTACGAGCTGGCGATGAACTTTCATTGCCAAGGTAGAAGGCAGCGTGTTGTATAAATTTTCTGCCCATGGATGCTTATTGTCTGCATTACTTTTTTAATAAACATCAAATTGCATACTGTAAGTCACGGTATTTCCGATTTACCTACAATGGCAATAAGTTGTATTTTTAGCCTTAACGACGAGTAACAACTATAAAGGCAAACAGGCTGCATATTTAATTTGTTTAACACCGGTCTTCCCTGACCTTTACATCTTTTATAAATCCATCTATTGTTGAATTTCAGTTGGTGCTAGCTGTGGTAGTGAGCGCGTGCTGGGCTGCTCGGCTGGAGAATACCTACCTTCCTCCAGCCGGAGCTGGAACTGCGGGTGGCGGTCCGGGGCTATCCACTCCTTTTGGATCTAGACCTGGTGGGCCTGGAGGAGCTGGAGGGCCCGGCGGAACTGGAGGACCCGGAGGTCCTGGTGGGCGAGCTCCGGGATTTGGAGGCGCGCCAGGTGGCGGAGCCCCCGGATTTGGAGGAGCCCCTGGTGGTAGAGCTCCCGGTTTCGGAGGAGCTCCGGGTGGCGGGGCTCCCGGTTTCGGAGGAGCTCCGGGTGGCGGAGCTGCCGGTTTCGGAGGGGCTCCGGGTGGCGGAGCTCCCGGTTTCGGGGGGGCTCCGGGTGGCGGAGCTCCCGGTGGAGGCGCTCCCGGCTTCGGTAAGCTATTTTTTAAGCTCTAAAGCTTTCCTAACCCAGCGAAGATCGAAAGAGTCATTTACCTAAACCAGTAAGTCAGCAATTGCTCAATGTGAAGGTGCACCATCCCGGGCTGTGACTAACGGCCGCCCGTGATCCCATCTGCCCCGAAGTCGTGCCGAACGATTTCCAATCTGATTTTATGAACTGTTTGTTCTAGGAGAGCATTCCTGTGATCTTGCAGGTGGTTAGAGTCATATAAATAATGGGGAGCGTGATAGGTTAACGCGAGCGCTTCCTAAACTTGACGGTGGTTACGACGCGCGTCCCCAGTTACATATTTAAAGGCGATCTGTAGCTAAAAATTTCAAGTCAAATGTCAGATTGAGCTCATGCAGTGCGCATACTTTCATCTTCGGCATAAATATTTACGAATTTGAGTAATCTGTGCCGTTTTAAGAGCAGCGCTGCATGAACCGCGATCACTGTAATTTCAAGGTATTGCCGCACATTCACTTTTGAACATGTGAATTAGCTTTTAACTATTCCATTGCGTCACCAAGACAAAACGGATGTTTATACTTGCTAATACTCTATAAAATGCTTAGTTAATAGAATAAAAGAAATAACTTTATTTCTGAATATTAGTTCCTTAATGTTTCCCAAGATAAACTAAATATACTTTGTTATCATTAATGCATTACGCAATACTTAAAACTTCTGATTTGTTCATTCTTATGGAATATTAGTTATTAATTTATATTAAAAATTATGAGTTTATTACAATGTAGTTTAAATACAGGTGGACGACCTGGTGGGCCAGGACCAGTCTATGGACCACCAAGCGGACCAGGCGGTCCAGGCAGTCCAGGTGGCCCTGGAGGTGCAGGCAGACCTGGTGCTCACGGCGGAGCTCGGACTGGACCCGGTGGCGGATTTGGTGGAGGAGCTGGCGGAGGGGGCGGTCCAGATGCCAACGCACCCATCCTCCGTTTTGACAATGTACCCAACGCTGGAGACGGAAGCTATCAATTCAGGTTTGATTTTTACCCCTCTTTGTTACGCCTTGCTAACTTTCATCATGCAGCTACGAAACTGGCAACGGAATCCAAGCTGAGGAGCAAGGCCAAGCCCGACCTGCAGGACCCCAAGACGAAGGCGGCGAGGCCGTTCGCGGATCTTTCTCGTACACAGGTCCTGATGGACAGGTGATCCAGCTAACTTACACTGCTGACGAGAACGGCTTTGTGCCTCAAGGAGAACACCTGCCGACTCCTCCTCCCATTCCTGAAGAGATTCTGAGATCTCTGGAGCAGAACGCCGCAGAAGAAGCTAGCGGAGGCGGCCCGGGTGGACCCGGTGGATTTTCCAGGGCGGAGGTGGTGGAGTTGGAGGCGGTATTGGAGGCGGCATTGGAGGTGGCGTTGGAGGCGGAATTGGAGGAGGTTTTGGGGGTGGTGCTGGAGGAGGAGCTGGAGGAGGAGCTGGAGGCGGAGCTGGAAGAGGATATCCAAGTGGACCTGCTGGGCCTGGTGGACGACCTGGCGGACCTGGAGGTTTTCCTGGAGGCCAACCGGGAGGCCCTGGCGGATTTCCTGGAGGTCCCGGCGGTCCCGGCGGTTTACCTGGAGCAAGGCCAGGTGGAAGCAGGCCTGGATTTAATCCACAAACCGGATACAGTTATTAATTATTTGTAAGTTTCATTCGTACACATAGGCCTTGCATAAATTAATAAGCATAATTTCTGTTTTAGATAGATACGCAAAAGACCACTAGTATTTATTATGAAGAATCACTGCCATTATGTTCATTCCATACGCCTGTATTACCACTATATTATTTTTATTAAGTAATATACAAATTGCAGCGTATGCGAGTGTAGTAATAAGTGTAACTCTAACACTATCCATGTATATAACAACTACTGTAGGCGTTCTGTGACATTTAGATTTAAAAATTAACGTTATCTAATTGTATAATCGTAACTGAAGGGAGTACAAAATTAGATCGGAACATCTAAAGGCTATAGCAATTTTAGGTGCGCATAGTGCGTTAGGGGTAAGCTGCACAATGACGACTTCGCTACGATCCAGGATTTCGAGTGCTCGTGTGATCTTTGTGATTCTCAAATGGTGCTATGTTAGTCTTTTAATATGATGGTTAATCTGGGTGTCTCCGGCGCACCACTTGCCACGGATTAACTGTTGTATTAGATCCTTATGATTGGGTAGCCATTATCTAATTATAAAGCGGCGAGTGAATGTATTTATGTAATAAACATAAAAATGTATACAATTTATATATATTTTTAAATAAATATGCAAGTTTAGAAAAACACGAGCATTCTACTTATTTTCTTTAACTGCCTTGTTTAACTAATATTTAAGTAAATAGGCAAACTCATAATTTAAGTGAAATTGTAAAATAACAATCTCAAAATAATATGCAAGGTGTTCCAAATAGTAAATACTTCAATTAAATATAATTTTGAAAATTTTTAATCAGGAATGTGTAGTATCAATTTTAAAAGTCTAATGTAACAAATCCAATATTTGTCAATGTACTTATTGAATCTAATATTACGATCTAGTATTACGATACTTGGGTAAGCATATTACCAATTTTTTAAGGTGTTATTCCTTTGGATGAATGGTACCATATAGTACCCAAAAAAGAAGCTGCTACTCATCCACTTGCTTTAAAAATGATCTATTGAGCTCATGCTGGTCTATTTTATAATAAAGGTAATAGAGGAGATACATAGGTATATTGCATCCCTAACTAGCTTCTTATAGACGAAATGGCCAAAAATTCTACCATACAACAATGCCATCGCATAACACAAACCATCCTCTCTAGTTTTAACAACAAGGAATATTGTATACCAGTATTCCTAGATCTAAGCCAGGCTTTCGACAGGGTGTAGCATCAGGGTCTACTATATAAAATCAAAACTCATCTACCAGCATTACTTACTTAAGTCTTATCTAAATAATCGACAATTCAGAACAAAAGTAAGACAGGAAGTTTCCGCTTTCCTTCCAATTAAATCTGGAGTACCTCAGGGTAGCGTTCTGAGTCCTCTACTTCATCTCTTATTTACCTCAGATATTCCAGTTTCACCAAATGTCACAATCGGTACATTCGCTGATGACACTGTCATCGCGGCTAGCCACAATGAAGTTGTTCGAGCATGCATTCTAATCCAAGAATACCTGTATAGTCTACAGCATTTTCCTTTGTTCGCGTTTTTTGCATTTGGCATTTTTGGCTGTGTTCTCGCCGATAAATTATCAGCTCGACGAGGAAACCTTTTTACACCAGGAAGATGCTCCCGTTTTCGTCTGTTGTGAAGATTGGGGTAACTTGTCCTAATTTTTATCCATATCTTTCTCCTGGAAGCCCTAGGACCAACAGCAGGGAACCGATATCTGCGGGAAGCGCCGTTTCCACAGGTTAGTATTTTAATTTTAGAGTTGTTTTAAGTTTTCTATTCAAAATTCAAAATTACCTATACGGTCCACTTATTCCGGCCGAACCACAAGGGTTTTGTTTTCCTTTAGAAACGTATACATTTTCGATGTTTTTGTCCGTCCGTATTACAACTACTCTCATAACACATACTATTGTTCTTACTTTCTCAATGGAATATTCAATTATTGGAATACTTAAATTATTGTAATCGCGCGTATTCGAATATTAAATTATGTAAATATGAATTCCGGTCACAGTTAAACTATTTAAGTATGTGGGGTTGTTAGTTCTCTATTGAACGCCTCCCCAAATGGTGGATAGGGAAAAGTTCACCAGATATGATGGGTAAGAAAGAATAAAATACACGGAGTGGATACAACAGCTACGGTACTTCATAGAAGCAGATAAATTTAATCCTGTCAGGGAGTATGAAATTTATACATTAAAACGGATGACCAATGTGCGCATTAAGTCGTTAGCAATCTTTAACCTCACACCTAAATCAATGGGCGGAATACTAAGAAGATAGAGAGTGATAAGGATCTCTGGATTTGACCAGACTGTCGGAGTAAAGAGAAAACAAACGCACATAAAAAATACAAACAATTATAAAATTCAATAAGTTAAGAGAATTAGAAGAAGATTGAACCATATTAATTTTCATTGCAAGCCAAGGAGGAATAGGTCTTCCAACAAATATAATGCATTTTTGAATTCTCACGCATTGCATAATGTATCAATATAATATAATACAGATATCGACAAAATGTACGACCAAAAAATACAAATTTATGCACTTACCAGAGAAAATTCCACAAAACATCTACTAATTATAAAGAATTCAGTAAGACGAAGATGAAGTTATTGGTAAATATGGAATACAAAAAATAAATGAAAGAAGTTAACAAATTTTTTGAGACAACAGTAAATGTATGCTATAAATTCTTTCTTCAAAAAAAAAAATTAAAACAAGTAAGAAGATATGTCCCGAAGAAAGAACAAGGAATCAGTACGACTTTATCATAACGTCAAACAAACATATAGTCAAAAATGCTTTAGTACTAAATAAGATAAATACAGGAAGCCTGCAACAGGTTAGTGTGAAGTAAAATAGTCATCGATGTCAAAAATAAAAGAATTAAAAAATATACAAAAATTAAATGGCAGAGCAAACGAAAATTATATAATAGCAAAAAAGAAAAAATAAAAATCAAAATTAAATCAAAACTAAAAGAAGATAATCTAGAAGAAAGGAACAAAAAATAATAACTACAATCAAAGACAAGTTAAGCAGATATATCAAGATTTCCAATAATACAAAAAGAAAAGCGAAAATTCTACTAAGACGTCCTTTTTGCGTTCGGCAATCAAGAGCTGGCGCGGCTATGTTACAGTTTATATCAGCTGCCTTTGTTTACTTTCTGCTTAAATATGTAGGTTGTCTTTGTTTCAAACGCACGGACCTCCTCGTCTAAATCAAGAGCTAAGACCTTGCCACATTTTTTTAGTTACTTTCTGTTCAAATGTGTAGACAAATTGTACGTGACGACCGATGAGAGGAAACATACGAGATACTTTATATCTTAGTTCGCAGTCGTGTTCCCACGTGGAGCATTTGAGTCTTATCATTATGCGATAATAAAGTTCCACTTGTCTTCTTAATTTATAGAAGAAACTTTGTTTCTTTGTGTATGAAATTGGTCAAAATAATGTCTCTGTCATGCCAAATCTAGATTGATCACTTACATTTAGTCTTGTCAGGTCAAGTCTGTCTTTATACTATTACAAGGAAAACTGAGTCCTGCCTATACATACAGCTACTCGACAAAAAACTAAATTAATTAATTGTTTAAATTAAGTTACTTCCGACGACATTGGTGTTACCAAGTAAAAAATGATTAGTAAGTAAAAAAGTTTGGACAAACAGGTCGTACCACGCAGCAGCTGCGCGGCCTTGAGATAGTAGAGCCATAACCTCCATCCTCCCTTCTGCTCGGGCTAGAACCTGTTTAGTTCAGTTTTAAAGTTGCTACCGTAGAGCGTGGAACAACGCATTGTGATCAAATTCCTCGTTGGAGAAACGTCCCGTGCGCTAAAATTTACCACAGACTCTAACAACAGTATGGGAAAGAGTGTCTCTTACGGGCCCGCGTGTTTAAGTGATGTCTTCAGAGAGCCCGTAGAGAATAAACAGTTTGATTGTCAACCGCAAACATTGGTCACCGAGCCAAACCTTAATTATGCAGACGCGTTTATTTGTAAGAATAGGCGCAGCACTATTAAGCAACTTGGAGCAACGCTGTTCATCTGTGTTGATAGTGTAGAAGAAATCGTGAGAAACCACCTGCATTATCACAAGGTAGATACCATGCACTTTGGCGGACGTGAACAAAATGATGTGCATGCAAGCTGCCAGTCGTCTCCTATAGCAGTTTTAAGACGAAGGTGATGCATTTTTGAGCTCTATAGTAACCACTACTACTTTATTCCCGAATCTCAGCAGTTATTACGCAACTGATGGCATACCTCTCCTAAACCCAAGAATGCGCGGATGAGCTGTTCGAGAGAAAAAGTGATGGCAACGTTCCTCGGGGACTGTCAGAACAGTCAATGCAGTCAGTTTATTACTTAGACCTCCCGACAACAGATGCGAAGGAAAAGATTCGATCCAAGCGAGTGGAATGCGGGTAGCTTTCCTTCGGGACAACAATGAGAATCCTCCGGAGATTGAAATTGAATCCAAATAGTTACCTTATCACATAAACACTATGAATATTATTGTAGTTTTCTTCTGGTCTGCCATATTAGTAACCTGTGTATTTTGTTTTATACTTTTTTTCACATCTTTATAAGCTGTATTTGATTATCTAGTTCTAATATTCACTAAATTTGTAACTTCCTAAAAATAAATTTGTAGAGATTTAAGATTTATGGCAACAAATATTTTTCTATCATATAATTGTTACATGTTACTTATTTGATTTACATATTTAAAATGGCACTCTAAAAATAACCTTCTCCCTGAACTTTCAGTTCAGAGTCAGCAGGTATAAAATTCTTTGGACCTTAATTTTCTAGAACCTACCCTATTAAGTATGTTTATGCGTATTAAAATGTGATAGTGATGTTGTATCATGCAGACGCTTAACGACATTTTCTTCTAAAAAAAAGATAGAAACAAAGGAAAAGAATACAGATACTGAACAAAGCAAAAAGGTTATAGTCTGTTTTCAACGCTTCGCCATTTTCAATTCCATTAAGTTAAAACTGTGCTTACAGTTCAGTATAGTTTCTAGTATCTAGATATATTTGAGACTGACAACGTTCGTTTTATTGTGGAATTTTGTTCTTATTCCGGAGACTTATAGGGCGTTTGTTATATTATTTGTCTCATAATAAGAATTGAGATAAACAGGAAAATGTGCCACGGGCTCACATCCGTAAATATACCGGACACTAAGTGTCAATTTGTGGATCAAGTAATATTTGAATATTTTATTTGTTTAAGAATAGCACAAAAAACTTGTTGTTCTCAAAGTTGCTGAGGAAATATATTGGGTTTCCATTTTGTCGGACTTTTTAAATGTTTCTTTAAAAAATGATCAAATACACCTAGCAGCTCTAGGGTAACTAAATAGTTTTCATTCTTGATTTTCTCTCTGAAATGGTAAATTTAGAAAATCTACACGTTTCAGTACTTTCTGACAATAATTTTTCTCTTAATATAGGACAGAAAAATTGATATGAGACGCTACCGTTAGGCGCATTTGAGGCACTGGGTTACGCCCAGGTTCATTTCTAATGCCTGGCGGGTGGTCTACACAGCCATTAAAATTTCAGAACGTTCTCAGTTGGCAGGCCATGCTCCCGCGCGAGATTTTATGGCCTCACCAGCACCAACATTGATATTAAAATCTGGGTGACATTCAAAGAAATGTAAACCACTTTGTGATGATATCTAATGTCGCCATTGACGATTTACATTTTAGTCGCCCCGAAATATAAGTTTAACCACTTTTTTTTAATAAATATTTTTTTTACTACACTGCATGAAGGTATGTCTGTTCTAACTAACTGATTGGGTGTAGGAATATTTGTAAATCTAAATAATGTAATTAAAAAAAGGTGGTGAACATAAAACTTAATAAGTTGTCTTAAAAGTTCTGCAATATTTGCGAAAAAAACAATTTTTATGGACGAACTTATTTAAAAACAACAAAGACTATTCTTCGAACTAGAAACCATTATTTTCTAGAATTTTTACCATCAATCTGCAAGTTTTAGGACCTGGTCCGGCATGGTACCATGCGAGCGGCTTTAAATCAAAGAACTCTTGGTAGGCTTCTTCGACTTCATCAAATGATTCGAACCGGCGACCATAGAAGAATTGTTGCATTTAGCGAAAGAGGCCATAATCGGACAGGCCAGCATCTGCACTATAGACTGGATGCGGGACAACTTCAACGCCGTCTAACTCTTCAAATTGACCTTCATTTTCTTGGCAGTATATTCGTTGTCTTGCTGAAATAAAGCACGCTTTCAGTTGACTAAAATCGGACGTTTTCCCTTCAACTTATAAAGCTATAAAGGTTGGCATGGTCATTCGGCGCAAGTTTAAAATGTAAAGCTTTTTCAAAATTTTACCAAAGGCAAATCATGACCTTCTTGCTTGAACGATCTTGATGCGGAACCGACGGTGGGAGTTCGGCTTCGTAAAATCCATTTCTTAAAACGATTGCGATTGGCCAAGCAGACCCACTTTTTGTCCGATGTCGCTTCCTGAATCTGTCATTCAACGGATTGTTGAGCAGTTGGTTGAAAATGTTCATTCTTTTGACGGCTTGCGCTCCAGTGAGTTTATATGGCTCCCGCCGGGTCTTCTTATGCACAAAATTAGGATGTTGGAGATGCCTATGCTCGATGAAGGTTTATCTTCCAACGTTTTAAACAAGTCTACATTGTCCAACTTTAACGGCCGAGCGGAGCGAGACTGATCATTGAAACTCATATCGCCGGAATCGAAGCGCTTGTACCATCTGGAGACAGTAGAGTAGACACTTCCTTTGCCTTCAGCATCGCAGATTTGCTTTGCAGTATCTCTTAACGAAATTCTCTGCTTCTACCTATAGCGCATATTCATTCATTTTTGCCCAAAACCATCTAAAATCCAAAGATGCAACTTGTTGCTACACTATAAACACAAAAATCTATAATTATACAAAAATCAAATTTTTCTCAGGCGCTGCAGAACTTTCAGGACAACCTAGATCTTGAACCATTGTGCTGACCTTGAAAGTTCACTGATTTTCTTTTTTTCGTAGCTCGTTTTCCCTTTTGTGCCCCACCCAAGACATTACGTTTGATGTCTGTTCTTTAAAGAGTTGTCTACGAGTTTTACTAACTCGTAATTAGTTAACAATTTATTTTTCTTTACTTTCTTACACTTCTACGATACAAAGAGAATTCTCCAAATAATATCAAATGCCGTTTCCGATAATTTAAATTTATACTATTAATTATTGTTGTCTTTTCCATGAGTTTCTTCAATATGTTACTTCCTTATTACTGAAAACTGCAACGACGACAGACATTTTCTCGCCATTTTGATTTCGGTTCTTTCTTCCATAGACTTCGCTGGGTGATCAAAAAGTTTCTCTTCAATTCTAGCCTGCGTATAGACTAACATAAATTAAAGTGCCGATGCGTTAAACTTCTACCTGTTTGAATCTATGAGATGAAATTTACTAGAAAAGAGACTTAATTGTTTGAAGGCACTAAAGTCACCTTTAAAGTTACGTTGTGTTTTATTGTAAATTATATTTGACTCTGCTATTATACATAATACACAATTATTGTATTGAACGCAGCAGAATCAAATATTAATTTTGTTCTAAATAAATAAAACTTTTAACTGAATGTTTGCCGGACTGTTTACTTTATCTTGATTAACTGAACTACCTATTCATTGGCGTATTTTATTGACTTACCACGAACATGTTAATCTTTTCTTATTGTTTGAAAACACAAAATTTAGAATGCAAAATATATTCTACTCTTAGTAAAATATTTGTTTTGTCTATATATTTTTTTATAAATATTAACAATACTAAAATAAAGCATAGTTTGTTTTTATTGTCTAAATAATTTTCTCCAACATTAAAATTTTGATTCCAATTATAAAAAAAAACACAATACTGAGAACCTCATATATAGATTTAGTAGAGTCGGTAATACAGTAAAAAACAAATTGTATTGTTATATTTCTAAAAATAATTTTAAGCTTATTAATTAATATAGATATAATAATTTAGATTGTAACGGTAATTTGTGTTGCCATTAATTTATTAAAGTATACTAACAATTTCTTATTTAAAACTGCTTTGATATCTTATTTTTTTAAGCATTAATATATACGCAACAATTCTTATAGATTTGCATAAATTGTTGCCTATACTGGTTATTATAATCCGCATGTCTGATATACAGTTGTAGTTTAATTTAAAGACTTAGTGCTCCTAAACAGTAGTTACGCAACTGCATTTAGAGTAATTACTTTTTATTCTCTAACACAAATGTATATTTACAAATTTAATAGTAAATTACTGGTCTTGAATAATTAAGACTATATAAAGTAAAAACAATACCTATATCCGTGGTCTGTCCCAAAAGTATCGAACCATATAATACAAAAATCTAAATCTCAACGGTCTGAAATATTTTTCTTTTAAAAGGTGATTTCAGTTTTAGAAACAGTCATAAGTTACAGAAAAATCAATCTGAATTATAGGATGGCTGATTTACCTGAGCCCTCTTTAGTACATATGATGGACCTCTTTCCGAGCCTTGAAAAAACTACGATTTCCGTCATTTCAAAAGCCAGCAAAGCTAGTGTAAGCACAAACAACCCTTAGATTTTAAATACATTAACCAGTTATTTATTTTAAACTGCAGATATCTATCACGGGTTTATATGATGACGAAAAACTTAGCAAACACGTTAGTAACTTTATAAAAGACCTTGTAAGTGGTAAAGCAAACACTTTAAAGAAAGTCTTCAGCAGCATTTGCACTGTAATTGATGAAATTGTTGGCAAGTTAAAACCAAACACACCTAAGCGTATATATTTTACTGTATAACCCATACGCATTGAAATAAAACAATATAATTTGTTATGATCATTTTATTGCACAGATACATTTTTAAAAAACAAATTGAATGAGATACGTTGGAAATGATAGTAAAACTGTTTAATCAGATGTCAAGGATTGTCCAAGATCTGGCAGACCAAGTTAGTTTCGGACTGTTTAGGCCATAAGTGTCCGAATAAAATGAAATCCTCTTTATAGGCAGATTATGACTCGGGAGATGCAAATTTCCAAAACTTCAATATCTCTATTTTAAGCAAGACCTAAGACTAGCTGCTTACAAAAACATCCGAAACATTTGATGACATATTATAAAAAGGTAGGAGAGAAAAAGCAAAGAGAAAGTTGAGACAAAAAAATGTTTAGGAATGAAAAAGAATTTTACTGTGGAGGAACCTTTCAACATACAAAATGACAGGATGTACGCTACGTCGCACAAAAAAGCATCTCAGCTAGTGGCAAGGGTTCCGAGAGGTTATTATAGCCCAGCTTAATGGTTTGGTGGGAAGTGCGTTAAAGCTTGTGTAGAGGCTAAGGACGACCATTTCTAAAAAACTGCTGCTACAGCAATACGGTTTTCTTCGCAGCCCACTTTATAGATAAATAACCAAACTTGCCAAAAAAACACAATATAATTTGCAACTTTAAGACGGCAATTGCAACAGTATGTCACTGTCATAGATACTCTGACACTGTGTAAAACAAGGGTAGGTTTGGTAATATCTCAACTCCCGCGCGACCTTTACAAGTTTGCGTCAACACGTAATCTCGCGCACCATTCCGCCTCCTCCATGGATCGATTTCTTTCGATAACGTCCTGCCGCAGCCTTATCTTCTCTCAAAATTGCTGCTCCGTCATCAGCCTCCCGCAAAAAACACCAAGGACAATTCAGGGGCCAAATAATATAATTTTTAATACGTGCTACTTTTATCTGAAGAGCTACTGGTAATTTGTCATTCCAAAATGTTTGGACCTTTTTGATGAGAACGAGGCCGAACCTCGATAGAACTTGCGATAGTTCGCAATTTGCAACTTGGCATTGGCTTCCCAAAATTAGTTCGTAATTTGATTTTGATTATCATAGTTAATTATTTGTGCATTCGCTGTGTGTTATCTAACAATACATTCGTTTTTGTTTCAGATTCTTTCTTTGCATACCATTACCTTTAGTGTACTTATTGATTTATTCTAACTTGTTTATCGTCGAGAGTTTTTTAATTACTCCCTGTTCTCCCATTGTCGTAACTTTTTCCTGTTCTTCTCTTTTCCTATCCACTGCCTTTTCAAATTTACTTAAAAATTAATCATGTTTTCTTCTATTTCTTCGGCTGGTACACATATTTGGATAATATTTACTTTTTCTTTAAATTTTACACTAATACTATTTTTGAAGTTATTATTGTTTTAAAATCTCCGGTTGATTTTTATTTTATTTAATTGTGGTGTTGTTATTTATGTATATACGATTCTTTCATTAAATTTACGTCTATTTTAGTCACTGGTATAATATTCTATGTACCTATTATTATATTCTTTATTTTTTGCTTGCTTCATCCTCCATATATTCTTCTAATGTATTCTTGTTCATACTGTTGTCTATTTTATGCACTACCTTTGTGCATTTATTATTATTTATAGCGTTTATGTTTTTCCATTGTGGTTGTTTGTTATACTTCTTATTTTATTTTTATCTATTCTTAGCGTTTTGTTTGGTGGTCGTATTTATTATCTTGATTCGTCTTCATCCGTACCATTCGGCAATCTTCCCTTTAGTATTCGTTTTATAGATTTTAACTAGTTCTTCATTATATTTATTTTCCATTACATTTCTCACTTCCTCTTCCATTCTTACGTCTATATTTGCTTCTAATTATCTCGCCGTAAAACTTCACTATTAATTTATTATATATAATTTTTTCTGTATAACTTTCGTTTGGTGTACATCTCTAAACCCCTGGTCCCGAATTACATCTTTACCTGGAACCTTGATTCTGTCCGCCAACTTACCCTAGTCGCAACTAAGCGGGGTTTTTATCACCGCCCGGCATTCCGATTCGAACCCCCGTGAGCGACGGAGCCGCTAGCTGAGCCGACCCAGGTGCTGTATTGCGCGCTTGCCTTTTGTACGTTCCGCGCCGTCCGTGGCGCCCCAGTACAACTGGCCAAGGAATACCCATCCCCGGGTTGAAGCCGCCAAGGAAAAGCTCGCCAACATCCGCCGTCCAAGCTACCAGAGACCATTACTTGCGGTGAGTTTCGTTTTAGGTGTTCCGTCGTGCATTTGTTCCCAACAGCACCTTTTTCCGCAGTCTGGAGAGTGCACAGCTGATCTGCCACCCACCCTATTTGAAGTTATGTAATCATAGTTGTTTTTGTTTTTTCTCAATTTTTTTGTTTGCTTAATTGTTACTTTGTGATTAATTTAGTTTTGCCCAATATATAGTTTATACAGCTCTGTTTCGCTTTATTTCCTGTTTTGTTTATCGAGTGCTTATCAAACGACTTTTGTCTCTGACATTTTTTATATGCTCCATTAAAACCTTTCGTTGCCATAGGTTTTGTTTTGAGTAGCCATTATTTATCCACATTTCTTGTCCTTTAAGCTTATTGCTTCTCGTAGTGTTACATTTTTTATACCATGTTTATAATTGTATCAATATAAGCATCATTTAATTACTCTCTTAATCTGGCTTTCTTAATCTTTTTATCTCTTGAATCCTTTTTCATGTCTATAGTTATTCCAGTATCTTTCAATACTATTTTAATTTTCTCCTCTAATTCAAAGCATTTTTGTACTTTTCTTTATTTTCCAGAAAATAATGTTTTTCTTTTCATTTTCATTGCCAGTACCCCAATCCGTTAATTTTACCTTTTTCTTATCTAATGTATTTTTTTCCAATTTAATGTTTAATGTGTTTATGTATGGTATCTAATTTTTTTAATTTAGATCTGTGTACGTATCTCTGCATCTATTTCTGATAATGAATTTTGCATTTCGTTTGTTTGTTTGTTTTTTGTTTACAAACATTTTTATAGTACGTGTTGTTTAATATTATTTTTGTAATTCACTTCTGATTTATTTATATTTTTGGTAATTTTAATTTTATATCTTTATATATTTTATTTTGTATCCTTTGTTTCTTTCCGTGTGGGGTTGCTAGTCCCCTATCGGGCGCCTCCTCATGCAGCAGATAGGGAAATGCCTACTACTATAAAAATCAAATACCCGGAGCGAACCAAAACTAACAACAGCGTCTGTCTCAGAGTAAGCAGCTGTAAACAATAAGTGGAAGCGAGGGCCGGCTTTTACCTTAGGTATGGCGACGAATGAAATGAGAAAAACGACGACGACGACTATAGTCATAGTAAGAGCACAAAACTCACAAAGCACAAGTCAAGAGGATGTTAAGAATCCCCGGAGTCTAAACAATAATAGTCGTAGTAAATTTCTACATCACTTCTACACTCCTTTATCCTAGCAATGATTTTCTAGTTCGTAACTTGGATATTTGTATTTCTTTGTTTATCTAATGTATTTACACAGTGATTTACAAAGTAATAAAAATAAAATAGCCAAGTTACAGATCAGAAAATCATTGCTAAGATAAAAGAGTGTAGAAATGATGTAGAAATTTAAATTAAATAAAAAATACGGCGGGAGCCGGGTTAACCCTTATGGCGTTCAGTTGGACTCTATACCTGTCCTTCTGTACAAGTAGCTTGGCCTTAATTTATTTAGACCTCACAACTTTTATGGGCTGAAAATTTTTGGGTAGGAACTTGGTCTTTATGGTCATTATATTTTTTAAGGGATCTCCTTTTTTCCCCAAGTTTTAAGTTTTGTTTTTATTTATTTATTCACTTTGATCCATATCATGCACTTATATGTAATTAGAAGATTAGGACTTAAGTTGTGACTTGCAGTGATGGAGAAAATTTGTTTAGCATGAGGATTGTCCTTAGAATGTAAATTATTTTTATGTAGATATCTTGGGTTTTGCGCCATATAACTAAGATTTATATAAGTTAAAAAAGTTAAAAAAAGTGTGTTTAGGAAGATATAAATCTAATAAGAAAAAATCATAAAGATTTAAATCTAATACGAATAAGCTGAGACAAAACCTCAATTAAGCGGGGAGTTCGCTCGAGTTTATTTAACGATAAGCTAGAACTAAACGCTAGCGCTAGCGCTAAATTATAATTACGTGTTTTGCCTTGGCCATTACCATAGAATTAAATAATCCCAATTTTGAGCCTTACAAGTAAAAAACTAGACATTTCAAATTTTTTCTTTTATTTGCATAGTAACACCTATCACCGTGCCAAATTTCAAGTTGTTACCCCCACGGAAAGTGCCTCATAATTTTGACGAGAGAGTTAGTCAGTGATCAGTAAAATTTGCAACTTTTTAACGCCCTGTATCTTTGTTACAGTTTATTTTAAAACTTTTCAATTTCGCATAATATTTAACATTTAAAATTTTGTAAGGTTATGAGGAGGTTAAAATTGACGCGAATGAGTTCGTGTAATACACACACTGCATGCGTTAGGCCGGAACGACCTGGCGCACTACCAAACGCCTTAATTTATATTTAAAATAAATACACACGTACTATATTACTGTAGCTCCAGTTTTCTACATCCAGCACGGTACTTAACACTAGCCTCAACGCGTAGCACTTTCAAGTAATACTAAGTAATTACAGTCAATTGAACTTCATACTAAACTGAAATGAAATGGGGATCTATCTAATCTACTAGATAATAGATCTAACTAAGACAAAGTTTATTTCAGCGCTTAGAAAAGTATGACATCAACGCCAAAAAAACTTTTATCAACTTGGCACACATTACTGGTTAATACTAATACATCTGTAAAATCTCAAGGAAAAATGAAAGAACAACGTGCGAAGGCTAGAATACGATGAATACTTCAGAAGGAAACGCAATCAGCACCGGCGCTACTTTAAGAACAAAAAGAATGTGTTTAAAAAAAACTTTGACAAAACTATGGTTTTATTGCAACTAATGATGTGTTAAGGATAGGCAAAGTTGTTGAGCGTTTGCTTTAGTTGTAACATAACTTTCCTTTCTTATTTTCCAGCGTGTAACCAATCACCTAAAGTAGTAGTAATTGGAATTATTTCTTAATAATCATTAATAAACTCTGTTTATTATCAAACACCTTGATAATTACACCAGCATAGAATCCACAATTACATGGTAAGAGAGCGGAGCGTAGTCAAGCAGACAAGTTTCCAATGTCAAAATTCCTTATGTTGGCTCGTCTTCACGTACACAATATAGTCTGTCGTCGAATAGTCTGACATAGACGTAGACCAAGAGAAATATAAAAAGGCATTCGCACTGGCCAAGATGGACGTCCTCTATGTACCAAGAATAAACAGCAGCCTATTTTCTGTGGGATCTGCGAACGATCAAAGTCTTGTAGTCACCACCATAAAGACAATTGTCCTGAAACACATTGCCATAAATAATGGAAATCTATATTATATGCAAATAAAAGCGATTAAAGGTTTTTCAAGCGCCGCAAGCGATACAATGAGATACTGTGGCATAAAAAACTAGGTCACATTTCGATGAATAAAATTTCGTCAGTGTTGTTAATAACTTACTCGAACAACTGAAGATCCATGACATTATATATGAAGACTGTCTGACGGAAAGTACACAAGCTAAACCCGGAAAACACTCAAATTTCTGCAAACCAACGAAGCATCACATTCAAAGTCGATTATAATGACCATCTAACAGTGTACTTCTTCAAAAGCAAGACTAGAAGAAGTCACAGCTTGCCGTAAAGATTATATAGTTAAATTCGAAACTCAAATATGACAACAGCTTTAAATGCCGAGAATTGATATTAGTTTTAAATAGGTGCCACACAAATGTTGCTTTCAAACCACAAGAGAGAGGATTCGCAGAGCGTGAAAACCGAAAACCGCTAGAAATGGCGAGAACCTTGAAAAACGTGCGCGGTTTTTCACAGGAACTTTGGTCCTAAGCTATTAATATAGAAGTCGAAAAAAAAATCAGAAGCAGAGATGTGGAATGGCTCTTTGTCAAAACACCTTTGTGTGAGTCGCTTGCGTTAGTAATGGTGCCGAAAAAAGACACTCAAATGGTATGCAAAGTCAATCAAGCACCTGTTTGTCGGATACTCTAACATATAAAAAGCATACCAACTGTGGAATCTGCTCGCTTGAAAAGTCACCAATTCATAGATGTCATAATTCATAAAAAGGAATCAATTCCGCTGAGTGCGCCCGCTTACGTTATGCATTATGTATTACGAATGAGATAACACTGAAGACATAAGCAAAGAATACCAAAAAATTCTCGTTAGAAAAAGAAAGAATTTATATACCGACAAAAAACCGATATAAAACGAATCCACAAGAAGGAACCGTGGTTGCGCGCGTGACTTTTTATTTGTGGAATGTCCATATAATCTGAGAAATAGAACATCACAATACGATAATAATTTTTCTTGCGCTATGGTAGCCGATGTGAACGAACCTCAGAGTCTGAAACAAGCGGGAAATTCTCCAGAAGCAGAAAACTGGAGCAAAGAGATAGAAGACTACAAAACGTGAAAGTCGATTTTCCGCCATTGAGAAGACTAATGGCATGCAAGTGATTGTTCAAACTACAGACAGATTGATCGAAAGGTATCCATTATAGGAAACATCTTTATCACTCATCAATTACGACTTAGTTCGAACACTTTTAGCGATTGCGATACAAATGGCGATGATAAATTAACTTGGTGAACGGAGTAGGGTTTATTCAAACGAAAGTTATGGTCAAATCACTTCTTGTTGGAAACGAAGATACAACATAACTTTCGTCTGCTGAAAGAAAATAGACCTCTATGGGTCGTCATATGTAGCGTGCCCACCAGACTGTGGCCAGTGATCCCAACCAGCTCTTCAGCACTCTTCACACCTCGAACACGAGGACTAAGCCACCATTATGGGACAGTTTTAGAACGTTATACATCATATAAAACAACGCGACGGCTGCCCAAAACGTTAATAGCTCCTTCAAGATCATCGCGCTGACTTCTAAGAATTCATCATGCAGGACTCGGACATTGAAAGCATATCATCTTCCAATACCAGAGCTTCCTAGATAAGAAAAATTAAAAGTTTAGATTCAAATTTTATATACCAATATGGATGCTATATGGCTACTGCTTCTTGTTGTATTGTGTTTCCATTTATCGTGACTGGGAAACAGGTGCCTTTCTTCAGTGTGTAGGTTTCCGGGGATAATTATGGTACTTAGTTGTGAGGATATTGTTGTGTCATCGGTGTATGTAGCCATGGTTTCCCTAAATTTGGGTAGGTCTGCAATTTACTTATATATATAATATAGAGCCGAGAATACGGCCTTGCGGTACCTAGGTTGAATGGAATAAAATTGAATATATTCCTCTCGATATTTTATTATGGACAAGGAAAAACATTTTTGAGTTTATAGGGGAGTTAGCCTTGTGCATCGCAGCAGAGCAGACGTGCATGGGCTGACTTTACCTGCGTTATCGTGTCGGTGCAGCTGCAGGCTTGCATAAGGTTAGGCCTATTATTTACCAATTTTAATTTTCAATTTTTCAGTTACTTATTAATATAAGTAATCAACTCGCTAGCTATTAACATGGCATTTAACAACAGCAGTGTCTATCACCAGGCAAACCAATCACCTACACAATTGATGGCTCAGCCGCATTTTGGAGTCACGCCAGTATATAGCCAGCAAACGCAACTACGCACCTACTACGTCAACTAATATATCATAACAGGGATATCACCCTCAACAAATTACAAGAATGTCATCGACCAGTGAAGATGAACCAGATAACATACAGGGAACTAATAACATCCCATGGCAACAAGTAAGAAGTACAAAACGAAAGAAGATTTCAAGAACTACAAATAATTCTGTAAACAATAATATAATCACCACTAACAAGTACAGCACATTAGCAGTTGAAGAAAACAACGATCAAAATACTGATCCTAGTCTAAAGATCAGGAAACCCATTTAGGTATATGGAGTAACCGACTATCCAAAAATGATAAAACAAATAAGAAACTGCCTAGAGGACGAACAGTACACCACGAAGAGCTTAGCAAATAATACCATCAAGATAAATTGTTTAATTGTAGAAAATTACCGTAAATTAATCAAATATTTAAAAGAAGAAAATATCATTCACCACAGTTACCAACTGAAAGAGGATCGAGCCTACAGAGTGGTTATTAAACATCTATACAACTCTATCCCAACTGCTAAAATAGCAGAAGAAATAACGAAACTAGCGCACAAGGTGAGAAACATCATTAATGCTAGACATAGAACAACAAAGGCGCCTCTAAATCTCTTTTTCGTTGACCTCGAGCCAGCTAACAATAATGAAGATGTATATAAAATAGTAAATCTACAAAACATAAATGTTACAATTGAACCACTCCACAAGTCCAAAAATAATATCGTGCAGTGTACAAGGTGCCAACTATACAGGCATTCCAAAACTTATTGTAATAGACCTTACGTCTGTGTAAAATGCGGAGGATCTCACAGTACTGGAAGCTGTAAGAAATCTAGAAACACGCCGGCCATTTGTGCCTTATGCGGAGGAGACCATCCGGCCAATTATAAAGGATGTGAATATTACCACAAGCTAATCCAGGGAATCAGACTCAAAAAGGACAGTGCTAAAATCACCAACTACAAATAATCTTAACATTAGACCGAACTTTTATCAGGACAATTTTCAAAACAAAATAGAACTTACAGCAGTGTAGTCAAAAATAATCAACCAAACAATGATAATACATCAGAACTATCAAGTAACATATTATCGCAATTTCTTAATGAATTCAAAGCCATGTTCAACCAATTAATACAAACAGCATACTTAACATGTTAACAACGTTAATTAGTAAACTAGCTTGATTATGGCCAAGTTCTTACGAATTGCACTGTGGAACGCCAACGGTCTTAAACAGCATAAAGAAGAAGTAAAAATATTTTTAACAAACAATTACATAGATGTTCTACTAGGCAGCGAAACGCAGTTTACAGATCAAACATATTTCAAAATACCAAATTATGTAACGTATAATACTAATCATCCTGATGGTACGGCACAAGGTGGAACAGCAGTACTTATTAAAAATACAATCCGCCATTACGTACTACCAAAATATCAAAAAAATCTCCTATAATCAACTGCAATAAAAGAATCAACACTACTATATGAACTTATAGTAGCAGCTGTCTATTGCCCACCTCGTCACAATATCAAAAAGAATCATTTTGAAGAATATTTCCAAACATCAGGTAATAAATTTCTAGTCGGTGGAGATTACAATAGCAAACACACAAGGTGGGGCTTGCGCCTAATAACAACCAAAGGCAGAGAACTGTTAAAAACAATAGAAGATCACATATACTCTTTTCTAACAACTGGCACACCAACTTATTGGCCGACTGACCCAGTGAAAGTTTCTGATTTGTTAGACCTTTACGTTATAAATGGAATTAACTCGATATACACTAACATTATACCTAGCTACGACTTGACATCCAACCATTCTCCTAGTATAGCAACTATCGGAACATCTGTAATATACAAGGGACCCCCGCGTAGATTACACAATCATCAAACAAACTGGGACAAACTTATATTAAATAAATCTAAAAATTCGGTTGAAGGAAGCTGATGAATTAGAAAAAACTACAGAAGTATTTCTAAGTCAACTACAACAAGCTGCGCAACAGTCTTCACCTATACTTCACCCAATAAAAATGATGCGGGACGCACCCTTAGAAATAAAAAAGGCCGTAGCTGTAAAAAGACGTGCCAGATCAAGATGGCAACGTACCTACACTCCTGCCGACAGACATGTTTATAACCGATTAAGTGAAAGATTAAAGAGCAAGCTAAAAGAAGTACGAAACCACGACTTCTAAACTAAGCAGAACAGATAATTTCATTTGGAAGCCAGTCAAAAATTCAAGTAAACCTAAAACTCCTGCTCCACCAATTAGAAAAAGCATCAATGAACCATGGGCAAAAAGTGATGCTGAGAAAGCCAACCTATTTGCAGAACATTTGGTTTCCGTATTCCAACCGATAGATAATGTAGCAGATCAAGAAATATATATCAAACCACTGCCATCAAAAGAAATTGCAGAAGAAATTAAATTTCTAAACCCAAAAAAATCACCCGGAATCGATCTTATTACGGCTACAATGTTGAAAGAATTATCTGAAAAAGGAATAATCATGCTAACCCAAATTTATAATGCTATTCTACGTCTTGGATATTGGCCAAAATGTCTTAAAAAAGCGCAAATTATAATGATAGGTAAACCAGGGAAAGATCCAACTGATGTTTCCTCTTACAGACCTATCAGTCTACTGCCAGTAATATCAAAACTACTTGAAAGACTAGTGCTTCGAAGACTACACGAAGACCTGGCCTTAGATACCTGGATATCAGAGCATCAGTTCGGATTTCGTCAGAAACACTCGACTATACAACAAGTTCACCGAATTTTACAAACCATAAACAAAGCATCCGAAAATAAAAACAATACTGTAGTGGAGTTTTCCTTGACATCGACCAGGCTTTTGACAAAGTCTGGCACCCCGGACTGATTCACAAAATCAAGTGTAGTTTTCCTCCAGCCTACTTCAACCTCTTAAAATCATATTTGAACGAGAGAACATTTTAAACTAAGGTAAATGAAGAGAAATCTGCCTACTTTCCAATCAACTCAGGAGTGCCTCAAGGCAGTGTTCTTGGACCGCTACTATATGTCTTATACACGTCCGATCTACCGATAGCACAAAATGCAACAATAGAGACTTTTGCCGATGATACAGCTATTATTTTTTGCCATGAAGATCCTCAAGCAGCCTCAAACATTACCCAAAACTATTTAAATAACCTTCAGAAATGGCTGGAAAAATGGAAAATAAAAGTGAACGAGAACAAATCTGCGCATGTTATTTTTACACTACGCAAAGAAGCATGCCCCGCAGTCCCAATAAACAATGTGAACATACCACAAACACAATCAGTACGATATTTAGGACTGCATTTAGACACCAAACAAAATTGGAAACATCATATTACAAACAAGAGAAAACAAGCAGATATCAAGAGAAGAGAACTACAGTGGCTGATAGGAAGGAAATTACGGATATCCTTGTAAAATAAAATCCTGATATATAAAGCAGTCATCAAACCAATATGGGCATACGGACTAGAACTCTGGGGGTGTGCCTCCAAATCTAACATAGAAATCATAGAAAGGGATCAATCTAATATACTTCGACAAATTGCAGACGCTCCCTGGTACGTAACGAACCATACACTACATACCGATCTTCATGTTACAACAGTACATGAAGAAATCCGTAAAAAAGCCATCAAGCATCAAGCCGTTTTAGACAAGCATCCTAATCCGCTAATGGAACAACTTCTCGAACCAGTGCTCAATAAAAGACTCAAAAAACTGTGGCCAAGTAAACTATTTTAAGTTAATGTGTATTAGTTATAATTAAGTTGTAACAGATGAACTAATTTAAGTTATTGTATACCTCAATTATTTAAGTTTTAACAGGTTGTATCAATGGATATCCCCCTGAACATGTTCTTAATACTAGTACATCTAGTAGCTGTCAGCACTTTAGCTCATAGAATTTTGTATTATTCTGACTGCTAAATAAACTCCTAATAAAAAAAAAGTTTATAGGGTAGGCCCAGATTTCATAGCTTGTCAAAAGCTTGACTTATACTAAGAAACAGTTCGGAACAGTAAGTTAAAGTTACCTTATGTTTCATCATACATCATATATGCGATCTCCTAGTACACAAAGTTGGAATAATTGTATTAAAGGCAACAATAGCTATGTCAAAAATTAACTTTGTTGTACTTATAAAAAACTTTTAAAACTAAATGTTTATTAAATTGTTTACTTTAATTCAAATGATAAAGTGCCAAGAGAAATGTTTTCTGCCATACACTGTTAATTTATTTAATTACCTATTGATGTATTTTATTAACATACGATTAGTACAGAGATCTTTTATTAGTGTTTGCAAATACTATAAAACATTTATAAAACCAAATATATTTTCTGGAATATTATTTTGGGTTCTTATTTCTCTTTTATAAATTTTTGTATTATTATTTTCTAATTAACAATACTAAACTAAAATGTTTAATTCAATTTGCCAAAAATATATAATAAGTATTATAAAATATTATCTTCTTCTTTAACCCTCACTGCGCCCAGTATTGGGCATAGGTCTCCCTCAAATTCTTCCTTGTAGCGCGATTCTGTGCGACTCTCATCCATGGCAGTCCTGCTACTCTCTTAATGTCGTCTTGCCATCTCATTATTGGCCTGCCACGCTGTCTCTTGCCTGTCCATGGTCTCCATTGGAGGATTTTAACGTTCCACCTACTGTCTTTGATCCGAGCTGTATGTCCTGCATATTCCCATTTCAATTTCGTCACTCTTTTCACTACATCCGCGACCCCAGTTCTATTTCTTATCCATTTATTTCTTTTTTTGTCTCGTATTGTAATTCCAATCATTGCTCTCTCCATTGCTCGCTGAGTGACTTCCAGTTTTGTTTTAACTTGTTTCGTTAATGTCCATGTTTGAGCGCCGTATGTCATTATGGGAAGTATACATTGGTCATATACCTTAGTTCGCAAGCGTTGGGGTGTTTTGTTGTTTTTTAAAATATAAGCTAGCTTTCCAAAACCTGCCCACGCCAGACGTCTTCTTCTATCTATCTCGTGTTCTCTGTTTTCCTTCCTTAATGTTACAGTTTGTCCTAGATATATATACTCGTTGACGTTTTCTAGGATAGTTCCATTTATGTTTATTTGTGGGTTCTCAAGACACATTGTCTTCGTCTTATTCAAATTTACTTTTAGACCTATTTTCTTAGACGTTTTTTCTAATTCGTTTATCATAATTTGTAGGTCGTCTTTGTTGTCTGCAAATAGAACTACGTCGTCGGCAAATCTTAAATGATTCATTTTTCCCCATTTACATTAATACCCTATTTGACCAGTCCAGATTTTTAAATATTCCTTCAAGTGCCAAATTAAATAATTTTGGAGACATTGTGTCTCCTTGTCTAATACCTCTATCAATTGAGAATTTATTACTATATGCATGTAATTTAATTGTTGCTGTAGCGTGTTTGTATATATTACTTATCAGTGCTGTATATCGGGAATCTATTCTAGCACAATTAAGTTCCTTCATTATTGCCCAGTGTTCAACGCAGTCAAACGCCTTCTCATAATCAATAAAGCCATGAACAAAGGCAGGTTATATTCGATGGATTTCTCGATTAGAATTTTAACAGTAAGTAAATGGTCACAGGTACCATATCCCTTTCTAAAAGCTGCTTCCTCTACTGTCTGATAATCATCTAATTTTTGTGATAATCTGTTAGTCAAGATCTTTGTTAACAATTTATACATTTGAGAAAGTAGGCTGATAGGGCGGTAATTTTGTAATAGTAATGCGTCCTCTTTTTTAAACAAAATTACGGCGTTATCCCAGTTATCTGGTATTCTCCCTTGTTGTAGGCACATGTTAAATAGGATTTTTAGCTTGGGGATTACTATTTCTTTGGCTTCTTTGATCATTTCTATTATTATATTATCATCTCCGGCGCTTTATTGTTTTCATCGTCTGCAGGGCATGCAAAATTTCGTCTTCAATGATCTCCGGCATATCCTCAGATCCTACATTTACTATTTTAGAATTCTCTTTTGGCCCCTCAGGTTGTTTAATGTGCGACCCATATAGTGTTTTATAGTATTTCTCCGTAGTTTTAGGATCTCGTCTGTGTTTCTTATTTCTGTTCCGGCAGTCTTTCACTACAATGATTTCTCGTTTCTCATATCTTCTTTTCAGGCACTTCATGCTTTTGTTGTCCTCTATTACTTGCTCTATTTGTTCTTCATAGAATTTTTCTAAATCTTTTCTTATCATACGCCTCGCTTCTTTTCTCACTTCTCGATATTCATCAGTTGCATATTTTCCTTCTTTATATAACTCTCTTCTTTCTTCTATTTTTTGCTTTGTTTGTTGAGTAATTTTATTTATCTTTTGGCATGTCGTCTTTGTGATTTTTTCCGACGCTTCTGTTAATGCTAGTGTCAGATCACGAGATATTTGGTTTAGATTGTTGTCATTATATTCCTTTAATAGCAATGATTGTCGTATGTACTTTTGATAGGTTTCCCTGTTTTGTTTGAGTGTCTGGGCATTTATCGTTCTTTTATATCTATATTTATATCTGTTAAACTTTTGAACAGTAACCTAACAGTCGCTTCCCGTGTTAAATGAATTTAAGACTGTGACATCGTTTATGCTTAACTTTTTGGATGAGAGTACATAGTCAATTTCATTCTTGGTCTGCCCATTTGGGCTTATCCACGTCCACTTGCGCTGGGCTTTTTTACTAAAAAAGGTGTTCATAGCGCCCAATCCATATTTTCCGATGTATTCTTCCTCCTCTTTTATATGTCCTATAATCGCATTGAAGTCGCCCATGACTATATCAAGATTAGACATTCCCTTTTTCCTCGCATTTATAATGTCCTCGTATAATATTTCAACATCCTCGTCAGTATATGCCGTAGTAGGTGCATAAACTTGTATTATTTTTATGCGGTAGTTCTTTGATGTTTCTATGATCATATACGCTACTCGTTCAGATATTCCTTTGAAGCTAATAATATTTGGTATTATTGATTTCTTAACAAGGAAACCTACTCCTCTTTGACTGTCGCTTTCATGGCCGCTATACATTAGTGCATTTCCTGATGGTAGAGTGATATAGCTTTCTCCTTTTCTCCTTATTTCTGCAAGTCCCAATACGTCCCAATTAATTTTACTTGCTTCGTTTTCCAGATCGTATAGTTGTGAATCATTTAGTAGGGATCTCAGTTATAGGTGGCTACTAGGTGAACATTTCTTCTTATGTATCAGTGTCTTGTCCCCCAGAATCCTTGGGACAAACTGAAAGATCAGTGTGGGATTCTGAGCTTTGAGCTCTACCCACCTGGGGTAATTTTGTTTTGGATACTGACTTACCATAGTTAAAGAGAATGAGGGTATTTGCATTAAAACGCCACAAACACAATCGGTACGATATTTAGGACTGCATTTAGACACCAAACTAAATTGGAAACATCATATTACAAACAAGAAAACAAGCAGATATCAAGACAGAGAACTACAGTGGCTGATAGGAAGGAAATCACGGATATCCTTGGAAAATAAAATCCTGATATATAAAGCAGTCATCAAACCAATGTGGGCATACGGACTAGAACTCTGGGGGTGCGCCTTCAAATCAAACGTAGAAATCATTCAAAGGGGTCAATCCAAGATATTTCGACAAATTGCAGACGCTCCCTGGTACGTAACGAACCATACACTACATACCGATCTTCATGTTCCAACAGTACATGAAGAAATCCGTAAAAAAAACCATCAAGCATCAAGCCGTTTTAGACAACCATCCTAATCCGCTAATGGAACAACTTCTCGAACCAGTGCTCAACAAAAGACTCAAAAAACTGTGGCCAAGTAAACTATGTATTAGTTATAATTAAGTTGTAACAGATGAACTAATTTAAGTTATTGTATACCTCAATTATTTAAGTTTTAACAGGTGGTATCAATGGATATCCCTCTGATCATGTTCTTAATACTAGTACATCTAGTAGCTGTCAGTACTTTAGCTCATAGAATTTTGTATTATTCTGATTCCTAAATAAACTCCTAATAAAAAAAAAAGTTTATAGGGTAGGCCCAGATTTCATAGCTTGTCAAAAGCTGACTTATAATAAGAAAAAGTTCGGTACAATAAGTTAAAGTTACCTTATGTTTCATCATAAATCATATATGCGATCTCCTAGTACACAAAGTTGGAATAATTGTATTAAAGGCAATAACAGCTATGTCAAAAATTAACTTTGTTCTATTTATAACAAACTTTTAAAACTAAATGTTTATTAAATTGTTTACTTTTAATTCAAATGATTAAGTGCCAAGAGAAATGTTTTCTACCATACACTGTTAATTTATTTAATTACATATTGATGTATTTTATTAACGTACGATTAGTACGGAGATCTTTTATTAGTGTTTGCAAATACTATAAAACATTTATAAAACCAAATATATTTTCTGGAATATTATTTTGGGTTCTTATTTCTCTTTTATAAATTTATGTATTATTATTTTCTAATTAACAATACTAAATTAAAATTTTTAATTCAATTTACCAAAATTATATAATAAGTATATACAAAATATTATAATCTTAATTATTTATAAAAACAAATACAATTGATAACTTCTATATAAAGTATGCTAAAAAAAAATTAAAAATGCTATTAAGTTTTTTAAAGCAATCCTAAGTCCATTAGTTAATGTAGATGCATCAAACTATATCTTAATAGTAATTTTGTTGTTACTAATTCATTAAAAAATTATTTTTAAATTGAAACAGGGCTTATGCAACTATTTATATAAACTTGTATAGAGTGTTGTCTAAACTAATCATCAAGAAGTTCATTTAAAATAAGTTTTAAATTGCTTTCATCTGTTATAATTTAGACTTATAACTCCTAAACGGTAATTAGACATTCAAATACAATTAATATAATGCATTTTTATGTGCTAATTATATGCTTTGTAAATATACATAAAATTAATTTAATAATAATTTATTGTTTTTACATAATCACCAACATAAGTGGCTTTCCTGAAAGTATCGGGACATGCATAGAATACTATTAGCAAAATTCTAGCACAATAGCACCAAATGCTAAACAATTCATCCCAATGAAAAGTAGACCATGCGCAATAAATGCAATTTTCGTAATAAAACTACCAATTTAATTACAAATACAAACAACGCATCCACACAACTTCCTGTTTAAAATAGACACTAATTTCCGGCTACCGTAACACTATAACATCAATTAGCCTTTCAAGAGCCCTAATCATAACCAATATTTATTCTGGTAACCGGCCAGCAACAAAAACTGGGACCAACAAAATGAAGTGGATAAACAAACGGACCAAGCCAAACAACCTAAAATTACGAGTTACTGGTTGAACCCCAGCAAAAGCACTTTGCTTAATTTGACAATTAAAATTCAATTGAACAAAAGAAGAACTTGTCCAAAAAAAACAAAATTTTACTTTGCTCAAATAATAAATACTAATCAACAACATCCCACAAACTGCCAGTAGTGCTACCACACTAGAAAATTATGAGATGATAAACCAATCCATCGACATAGCCGAACCAAAACAGATGATGGAGCAGGTAAGTACTATCTAGAATCTTTAACCACAATTGCAAGTAGAACCCACAATTGCCCAATACATTAAAATAGCAGCATAAAACAAAGGGGCTGCTAAAGCACAAACAAGAACTAAAAGCGTTTATTACAATCCACTACCTTGACACACATAATATACGTATAAATACTGTTATACACTAATTAGAACGGCAACATAAAAGAGTTAATTATTTGTGCATTACATTTGCAGGATTTATTAAATTGGTAAGTATAATTAAACGGATTTATTCAAAATGGCTACCTTTAATCTTTCTACACAAGCTTTAAGACGTTCAAGACACTCGTCTATGGCAGCACTCTTTATAACCATGGCAGCCGTCAAGGCTCATTTCAAATAATGAATATTAGGGTCTGCTTGAGCAAACTATACCCTCTAAAACTGCTCACTGTTTTCACACACTAGGTGATAGATTTATATCGGGAGGAGATTGCAACGCAAAGCATGAAAGCTGGGGCTCCAGAATAATCACCACAAAAAAATAAGATTATGTTGGGGCCTTAAAAACCCTAGCTTACTACGTCAGTTTACAGGCGCACCCAGATAGTTATTGGCCGACGAACCCCAATAGACAGCTAAATTTTCTTGACCTACGCTTCGTAAAACACAAACTTAAATTCCTAAATTTCATGTTCTGACCTCTCGACGATATTCGTCAATATTAGTAGCATTTGGAAAAAACACAATACTTTAAAGAAACTTATTAGCATATGCGCCTATTCCGATAAATACAGGGTGTTTCAAAAAGAATCATCCGATTTAAAATGTTTATATTATGAAAAATAATAAACAAAGACACTTTAGATTAATTTTTCATTACAGGGCTAATCTTGAAGTTTTTTTACATACCAAATTATAAAAGCTTAAGATCCCCCACCCCCTGGAATGTAAGGTATATGTCCATACATTTGCGAGCATATCTGGATCCACGGCTGCCACGGTTGCTGCTATGCGGTTCTGCAGTTCGATCAACGTAGTGGGAAGGAAAAGCACATAAACGCAGTCTTTTATAAATCCCCATACAGTGAAGTCCGACGAGCTTCGAGGCCAGTGGTGTAAATGATCCATTGTTGTGGAATCTGATTATTCAAACATTCTCGAGCTTCTAGACTCCAGTGTGGTAGTGCGCCATCCTACTGGAAAATGAAGTCATCCGAATTGCTCTGTAACTATGGGAAAAACCATTTTTCAAGTATATTTTGATATGTATTTCGCGCGTAACAGTATTCTCTAAGAAAAATAAGAGACCGTACACCTTTTTCCGAGAAACTGCACAAAAATTTGCTTCTTAAATATGAATTATCTTAATATAAAGAATAATTTATTTTTCAACGGTTTATGATTGTTTATCTTTCATCTGTTGTTAGACAGTAAATGTTAAATAATTTTAAAAATATATTAAAATAAACTCAATATTTTTCAGAAAATTTTTGTTTTACATGTTTTTAAAAGGAGTACAAATAAATCTTGCCCGTTTTTTATCAAAAATTGGCCATTTAATGTGAAAGAACGAAACCTTATGTTTTATTCATAGTATTGTCCATCGCTAGCCACTACTTTTTTCCATCTTTCTGGCAGCATACGGATACCGCGTCGGAAGAACGCTTCATCTTTTGTGACTATCCACGAATCGATCCAATTGTTGGTATCTTCATATGACGTAAAGTGTTGTTCAGACAGGCCATGTGCCATCGATCGGAACAAGTGATAATCGGAAGAGGCAATGTTTGGTGAATACGGAGGGTGGGGTAGGACTTCCCAATTGAGTGTTTCCAAGCAGATTTTGACCGGCGCCGCAACATGTGGACGAGCATTATCATGCAGGAGAATAATTTTGTCGTATCTGGAGTAGTAGTGGGCGCGTTTTTCCTTGAGTGTTCGGCTCAATTTCATCAATTGTGTTTAGTAGAGAGCCCCAGTAATGGTTTCGTTTGGTTTGAGCAACTCATAATACACGACACTAAGCTGATCCCACCAAATAAACAACATGAATTTTTTCCATGAATATTTGGCTTGACTTTCGATGTTGAAGCACGGCCACGTGGTCTCCATGATTTTATCTTCTTTGGGTTATCGTAGTGAATCCATTTTTCATCACTAGTGACTATACGATGCAAAAAACCCCTTTGTTTATGCTTGGAAAGTAGTATTTTACATATGCAAAAAATTGCGTTCCAATTTCTCGGCTTCAGTTCGTATGGAACCCAATCTACTTGTTTTTGAATCATTCCCAACGATTTTAAACGATGTGAATTTTGCTTGTTGAGTCACTCCTAATGTAAGTACAAGTTCTTCTTGAATTTGGCAAGAATCTTCCTCCAATAATGCTTCCAATTCCGCGTCTTCGTACACTTTCGGCCTTCTGCTACGTTCTTTGTCTTCGACGTCAAAATCGCCGTTCTTACACTTATGAAACTACTCCCGACAACTTCTCTCACTTAAAGCAGCTTCACCATATGCATATACACGCAATCGATGCGCATCAGCTGCAGATTTCTTCAAATTAAAGAAGTAAATCAAAAGTTCCCTCAAATGGCGCTTATTCGGCTCAAAACTCGACATTTTCGCACGAAAAAAATTATATGATGCTGATACAAAATCGCTAATATTTTAAGGCTATAGTGTTGCCAGATGTCCAACCTTACGATATGACGTTTTACATTTGACAATTTCAACAATAACTTACTAGTGTGGCCATCTTTTGTCAAACGGCGGAGACTTATTTGTACTCCCTTTACTTTTACTTTTTTTTAATTATATAATAACATTTTTATTAGTCTTTAAAAATTAATTCAAAGAAACCACAATAATATTCTATAAAATAAATAATTTCTTAATCAATTACAAATCATTAAGTACATAATATTATTTCTCCCTAAACGAGACTAGATATTCAAATGACATCTTTTACCGCGTCAATGATTTATGATATTAATGATGCACACATTGAAATAATACATAATTGTAGGAAATTTGTTCATTACCTACGAACTCTTATGATACCAAGTGTAGGTTCAATGACAATGCCCTGTTCTTAACTTACGTAGCCATATAGTGCTGAACCGTAATTAACCTTGTCTTAAGAGTTAAACCAGGTTTAGCGGAGCTAAAGTTTTATGAAATCGGCACTAAGAGTGTTAAAAAATTTTCGTTTTTTTGTTACCTTGTCGAGTATAAATTCACACAACTCTACATATCATTGTTTGTCACCTGAATGAAGAGCATTAGTTAAATTCTGTAGGGTTTCATAATCAAATATCACAGCAAAACACGCCGGACAGACATTGAGGAAATGTTTAATTCTCTACCGGCACGGCGAGTGGATTTTTGAGGGCTACATGTGAAACTCAGGCGGATGCGCTCCACCTCTTCGTTTGACACAAGGAAACATCCACTATATTTCTCTTCACACAGACAACCCGTGTCTTGGAATTATTTATACCATCACCCAATGCTCTGAGCAGTAGGAGATCCAACACCATATTGTTGCCGAAAATTACTCTGAACAATTATTACGGACTCGTACTTTGCGAAACGTAGAACACAAAATAATTTCTACTGTTCGATCAAAACGGATTGAAAGCTGAATAGTTATGATTTTTTCAATCGGATTATTCTTTTTGAAACACTCTGTATTTTAAAAAATATTTCGTACAGATATAAGTCGACAATGGACATGAAAGATGCAGTAATGCATTTTAATCAGGTGGTACAAAACGTAACTCGCCAGACTATACCAAAACTTGCCCAACATATCAATGCAGCAAATCTACGGAAAGTGGCAGACAATAAAGCACCCAAATAAGAAAATAGTTTAAAAATCTTGTAACATTAAAAACCAGAACGTACAAAACTTTTTTAAAAACTTGTCGCCGCTGAAGTTAGATGACTATTTACTTTGGAGATCTATGCGGTATTTAAAATAATACCATAAAGCATAAAGCACCGATTCGCACCCTAAAAAACACTCGGGCAAATAGTGACAGGGCGAAAGCACTGTCCTTCGTAGAATATCCAGCCAATGTGTTCATACCATTTTCGTCAGAATAAATCTGTAACCTAACAAAAATTCCGTACTAAATGAGCCCAGCACTCAAAAAAATTGAGGGCCGGTAGCATAAAACCTCATAACCAGGGAGTCAGAATTAAACCAAGTTTAAGCGATAAATGCGCGTTGCACAAGTGCGCACGAACACGCTGAACCGTAGTCAAACCCGGGCCAGCATAAACCTCCGATTTTGGCGGTTTAACTAGCAGTTCGAAGTTATTTTTAACTTATAGGCTTAACGTTTCTGTCAAATAAAATACGTAGTTAAATGGAACCGCTAACAGACGATGAAGATTTTATGGAACTCGTGGAAGCTCCAGAAGAAGCATTAATGAAAAAAAGAAGGGCGTTTTGTAAAAGAATGAACCATCTCGAGAAATGGTCAGAAAAAGAATTTTTCAACCCATTTCGGATATCAAGAACTACAGCACATGAAATTCTACAAGATATCGGGTTAAATATAACATCACATTCTTCTGCTTGTGCCGTATCCTCATTGGACGTTGGCGATCAGTCTGGCCCATCTATATTTCTCTGCCATCCTGATTTTTCTTGGGAATATAATGAGGTAGTTTCCCGTTGCTTTCCTCATCGCAGTGTTACAGCCGGGTGTATCATAATTTGATAGCCACCTGTAAGTATATGATGACAAGCCTGTTACCGAAGTCATTCTTCTGCAGCCTTGACTCATTAATGACACAGCTGCTTCCTATGCCATGCTAGTTTTGGTCCGCCCCTGGTATTTCATTTCTCAGGTACCACCCATATCTGGGAGGCATTCCCCTATCCGCCACCTGGGGAGGCGCCCGATGGGGGACTAGCAACCCCACACGGGTTCACATACATTAGGTAAAAACTGTGATAGTTTCAGTAAATAAATATATCAATTTTATTTCAGAAACCATACAGCTTCGACCTCGGAAATGTTGTTACTGATGTTACGTTATTTTTACTACAGGATCTATGTTAATAGTATCTGGTGATTTTCCTGGCGTGCATAAATCTACAGCCAAGGTTTCTAGATCTATATCACAATTGAAAGATTAATATATACACTTGCCATGCTAACAAGATAGAGCAAAAGTTCATTATGAGTTTTATAGAATATCACGATTTCCACGATGTATCGGAGTTAAACCAAGTGTAGCGAAACTACAGATTACTTTAGTCGTACAAGTAGAAAGCAAGATTATTAACAGGCAAGATTTTTAAAGAGCTGCAACGAAAATATATTAAAACTCCAGCACTTTTCTTAACAATGAAAGAAAGCCTTAACTGTCGTAATCCCAAAGCGAGGTAGATCCGAAAAACATCCTGCATCGTATAAACCAATCTATTTGCTGCAGTGTTATCAAAAGTATTTGAGAAGATGCCCCTAGAGCAGCTAGTACGATTCCTATCTTACCAGATCACTAATTTGGTTTTTGAAGAAACCACGCAATAGCAGAGTAGTAGTCAAAATCACCAAACTCTTCGAGGAACAAATGTACCTCGATGCAATATTTTTTAATTTCAGACAAGCCTTTGATAAAATTTAACCTGAAACTGAAATCATACCTAACTAACAGAAACTTTATTGTCAGATATGGCAGCAAGCTAACAACTCCCTACGACAGTGTGTTGTGTGAAATCTTGTACTTGGTATGCATGGCAGACTTTCCGACAACAATAAGCAACACGGTAACTACACTGCTATACTCTCATCATACACTGACTTAATTCGGCCATCCCACAAACTACAAATCTATCTATTATATACAGTAGCGGTGAGCAAAGTAGCGTGTAAACGTAACATACAGCTTAAGAAGCGACACCTGCCCTCCACTGAGTAATCAATATACCCTCTAAACTAATAGTCCAAAGTATCTCAGTATACATTTAGATAAAAAGCTGGGATAGAGGACACATATGGCTAAAGCGCAAAAAAATAGGTTTAAAGCTACAAAAAAAAATGTGTAGGCTGATAGGGTACAAGCCACAACTCTCTTTAAAAAACAAACTATTCTTTTAAAGATCTATCCTAAAACAAATGGAGTTATGGAACACAGCTACGGGGTACAGAAAAAAGGTTTAAACCAACTGAACAAATAAACAGAATCGAACAAATATGACGCATTACATAATTTATAAGCTAATTAGTGTAAATTAAATAGATTTAAGCTTAGTGTATATACATGCGTTGGACAAAATGATGGAAACATTTATGGAAGCCGGAATATCTTGTATTAATACGGCGTTAGTTCACCTTTACCACTCAATGCAACTTAAATTGTGGACGGAATAGACCGATACAAGTGCTTAATGGAGGTGAGTGGAAATTGAAGCCATTCTTCATGACGCATAGCCTCTAGCTCTAGAGACGAAGGAGGTGGAAATCGATGCCAAACCCTTTTTCCAAAACAGCCCACAGAGATTCGATGATATCTAGGCCTTGGGACTGGGCGGGCCAGGGAAGATGTTGAATCTCACCAGCATGCTCTTGAAACCACTTTTCAACAGGTTCAGCAGTATGTTTGCACCATTGGGTGGACCTGGTTACCTAAGAGTTTTCTATACACTTCTGCTATAACCCCACCATGTAATGTGACAAGGTGGACTGCTATATACCGTCATATGGCGTACTAGACCACAATAGAGCTGACACCATGTTTAACAGTCGGATGGAGACGATCCGTATCGTATGCTTTAAATGATTCGCCACACAAACACGTGTCCAGTAGTGAGGAAGAGTGTAAAGGGTAACTCGTCCGAACAAACGACACTTTGGTAGTCTTTCAACGTCCAGTTTTTGTAGATATTGCACCGTGCACGTCGCCTTTGAGCATTTGTGTCTATTATTAGGGGCTTGGCAATAGCAACACGCCCATGGATACCCATTTTATGCAGTTCCCACTTCGTTGCTTTGGATGACACTGGAAAGTTTAAGTGCTGATTAAGTTCTGTAATTACTTTCTCGGTTGTTGTTTTCTTCTGCGATGTCACAATATGCTTTAAGGTTCGGCGGTCCCTATCCTGTAGCTTCGTCTTTCGACTACTACTGTGCTTCGCCGACCCTGTTTTATCATGCACTGTGCATGTAGTCATGACTGTCAAGACCGAGGCTTGTGTTATAATGCATAACGTCTCTGTTTTGCTCACAGATGCGATGACAGTTAGACCATTTTGAAACTCCATCAGGTCGGACGTACTAATCATTCACCACAACTGCACCAAATCCACAACCACACTGCCTCACTCTACTTTTAGTGCATAATCTATACTATCTGCAACAAACAAGAGACGATTGATTTTGCAGTGCCCAGTGTTACCAGATACAGTAAAAATATGTCCTAATTTTGACAAGTTTGTTCATACTGTAGGTATGACATCAATGAATGTTTTTCCTCTAGATATATCAACAAATTACAGGTGTTGACTAACTGTTGAATATCTAACTGCAACAGATGATAGAGAAATAGTACTTTAAAAAATATATACAATTAAGTGCCTCTAAATCTTGCATTTTATCTTTTAGTTATATCTATTATCTTTTAATCTGAAGAACTATATTTAGTTATTTGTAGCAAACGTAGTTATGAAGTGCGTTCGTTTTCTTAATTCCAATAAATATAAAGTAAGGCACACATTAAGGCAACATTTTATTATTTATTGCGACACTAAGTAACGTTTCGTTTTTTATTAACCTAATCTTAAATCACGTACGGATTTCACTTCTTTGTAACTCCCATAAACAAATTGGAAACAACGAATGTTCAAAGGAAGCGCAGCCAACCAGACGTGGGCGGAGATAAACAGCGACCTTTGACCGAGGATTTCGATCTGTGTTTTTATTTGGACAAACCGAGCTACGGAGAAGCGGACGATTGCGCAATAACCAGTGCAAAATGAAATTCCGAGATTATTCACACTTTTCTCTCAAAGGAGCCGCGCGACGATGTGGCGGGTCTGTATTCGCTTGTAGAGGAAACCAGAGACAAATTGTGCTGAATATGCATGGAGGTAGGATACGGGGACCCCATTAATCTTCGTAGCTTTGTTAGCTAGGCTGAAACAATTACGCAAGAAGCTTAACGAGAAGCATTATATCGGTGTGGCATTTCACTTATTGTGAAACAGATTGGCAAACGTCCAGACTAAATTGGTATATTGATGTCAATCTGCTTCCTTCTGTGATATATAAGGTCGTCGTACAATTTCTTCTTATATATTTGCGTAAAATATTAAATGATTGGAGAACATACGTTTAGCATAATGCATACTTTTTGACTATTATTAATATATGTACTTTTAAATAATAAAATTTAGAAGTTCAAATGGTGGGAGGTTTCTATACTTTTTAATTAGGCTCTAGTTCGGTATTAATGTGATGTAGGACCTTTTTATTCTCCCCTAATATGGCCTGTATCCTTTGAGGAAATATTGGAGCTTAGAATTAATTTCAAATGATTGGCAACAGACGGCTAGTATTTTTTTGCTATCGGTACATACCGCAATCAATTTCATGGCAAAGCACTGTAATTTTGCTAAGTGTAAAACATATAATTTTTAAACTTTAAATATGTCAAGTTTTGTGCCAACAAAACATAATTTGCAAAAAGCCTTACTTTTTTGTTTCTATTTGAAGAAATTGGCTGCCCGAAGCTTATGGTAAACTTGTTCCATAAATTTCAATTGGTTCCGACGATTTAAAAGCGGTGATTTTACAATCAAAACAAATAGCGCCAGGACTAGCCGAAAAAGTTAGAAGAGCCATTACTCAATAAAGATCTATGTTAAACGCTTAAAGAATTGGAAATTTCTTGGAAGTTCATTTATCGACCTCTAGTAAATGTTGGAAGACAGTGATTTTCACTCAAGGAAATTGAGTGCCACACAAATTAAAGCCGAGGGACGTTGAAAGACTTTTTTCCGCTTGCAAACAACTGCTTCGAAGACGCAAAAGGAACGGATTTTGCATCAGATTGTAACTGATGATGAGAAATAGATTTATTACTAGAACCTTAAGCACAGAAAAGACAGATGTATGCCCGACCAAGCATTACTATCGATCCCAAAGCGAAACATTCATGGTTCAAAGGTAAGTCTCTGTATTTGGTGGAAATCAAAACGGCGTAGTGTTTTATTGAGCTACTGGAGCAAGGCAAAACTATCACTGGGGATTGCTACCGACTACAATTGATCAAATTAAACCGTGCGTTGGAAAAAAACGACCAAATACGCCAAAAACATGATGAAATAATTTTCCAGTACAACAAAACTTAGCCACATGTAGTAAAACTATTTGGAAACACTTCGACGGAGTTTCATACCCCACAGGTGTATTCATCAGATATTACCCCTTCTGATTACTGTTTGTTTCGATCAATAACGCATGGTCTGTCTGAGCAGCGCTTCAACTCTGTTAAACATCAAAAAAAAGGTCGATTAATAGATTGCATCATAAGAAAAGGAACTCTTTTGTCGAGAAATCCCCTGTGGCCCGAACGATGGAAAAAAGTACTTTGAAACTTTGTGCTTTAAATTTTTTTGAAAATAAACATTTAATTTTTCAAAAAATCCTTTAAAATTAAATCGAAACCTCTATATTTCTGCTAATTTGCGACAGATTGTATAGAAATTTAATTTATCCATTTCTTCGGCCCAACGAGCAGTTCTGTAGTATTTTGTGAATTGTGTCTTAATTAGCGTTTTGTCTTACTGTAAACATGTTCTATAAAGTTAAGGTTAACCATTGTTTTACATATGGGTACAACGTCATACTGAAGATTAAGTGGGCTATCAAATCGTTGCTTTATAATCATTGGCATTAATAAATCCAAACACTAAAACTAGCAGGTCAGAACCATACAATAAAAATAGAAACATACTAAAAGGGTGTATCAGAAAGTAAAGGCTAAACACCACATGTGCGCAAAATTCCATCTTTTTGTCATTTGACAAACCGCAACGATGGTAGAAATAAGGCTGCTCCACTGTGATTTTACCATCAAAGATCATCGTGATATAGTACGTTTTCTGTTTACAAAAGGGTTCAATCTGCGGAAATCCATCATCAAATGTTGGCACATTGTGGAGCGTACACCATGCATCAATAGAAGATCTACGAGCAGACAGACATCTTTAAGGGAAAAATAATAAATGTAATGGATTGAAACGCACATTAAACACAGACATCTAGGAAATGAATGTCTTAGCATATCACCACATCGTTAGTTAATTTCAACTCGGTTGGTGATGCTCAGCAAGCGGTGCGTGATCAACCAAAAAACTTTTTTTGGAAGGGATAAAGAAGCTTGCAAAAACAAAACCAGAAATGCATTGCAGTGGCGGGAAACTATGTCAAAAGATATGTGGATTTGTTCTCTATTAGTAAAATTCTGTAGAAATTGGCTTTACTTTCTATTTCACCCATGTATTATTTCTCTTATTCCAAGTATTACAATAAAAACAGTACTATAGTATAGACAATATTAAACCTTAGACGTATATGCGTGCTTTATTACCTCTAGAATGTGTTCTTGTTGTTTAATTTTTACGTATTTACACTACTCTACATAACAGGTGGCATACTGTCTAGTGATGTTAGGGCTATGGGCATCTCAATTATTAAATTCAAGTATAATTATCTACCAGTGGATACTACCACCATATAGGAGAGTAGTTGGATAAATAACTTGGTTCTCAGATTTATAGACGACGACAAAAACAACTCCACATATTTTTTTATAAATAAATATTCTGCGGCTGTAAACTATTTGGACACTAATTGGTTGTTTGGTGCCTGCTTAAATATAATAATTTTGAGTGATGATTCTAATCGATAAAACATTGTGGTATGACAATCACTTTGAGGAGAAAATCAGCGAAAAAATTATAAAACAATTTTTCTACATTGAGTCAATTATTTTATGGAATCGTCTAACTTTGGGTAATCGAATTTAAACAAATGTCAAAATTTCACCATGTGTGAAGGTCTAAAAACTGATATCACGCCAGAAATCATCGACAAAATCTTTTATCGACAGATAAGTAAAAGTGCACAAATCAGTAGACGAGAGTCTCAAGCGTGTGGTGATAACTCTGAGAGCATTTGTCCACGCTAGACGTTGGCAATTATTTAAAATATTACGTGGCTGAAAATATTGAGCCTCACCATGAAGATGGTCTTACTCGCCAAAACCATTCCACTACTACAATCGTACATGCTTTGAAAGATACCTGTAAAAAATTCAGCCATTTTAGACGCTTAGTTGTTGTTTGACAGTCGTTTGTATCAGTCAATGTCAGTGCTTTTATAAAAATAGCAAAAATCGAATATCGTGCCGCAATTAATACTTGCGTTTAAAAGGCAATACGCTTACGCAAATTAAAGTCGACTTAGACGCCGTTTAGGGGACTCTGCCCTATCATTTGCCACCGTCAAAATGGGCAGCTGATGATGAACGTTCGGGACAGCCAACAACTGCAACCTCCACTGAAAACATCGAAAAAGTTCACCAAATGGTACTGGATGACTGTCGAAACAATGTTACAGAGATAGCAGAAGCTGGGGCCATATCGAAAGAACGCCATATATTGACTGAAGTATTGGACATGAGAAAGCTGTCTCGCGCTTGGTCTCTTTGAACCAAAAATTCATTCGAATGAACATTTCCAAGGCTCTGCTTAAGCGGTTTCAGCGAAACGAATTGGACTTTTTGCGTCGATTTATCACTGTTGATGAAACTTGGGCCCACCGTTATACTCCTGAGACAAAGGAACAGTCAAAAAAGTGAACTGCAAAAAGTGAACCTGTTTCAAAAAAGACGATTTTTTCGGGGGGTAATCAGGAAATTCTGTTCATCGACTACTTAGAAAAAGAAAACAATAACGGCCGGCTCACATTTCGGCGGCCGCTACGGCCAAAACTCAAGAAACGAGGAGGTCATCGTAACCGTAGACGCCTATTTGGACGGGTTAAACAGGTTGTAACATCGCCGATAAAAAAATATTTGTTTCTATGTTGTCTAACGACAATAAATGAACCGTCTCGGAATTCACGGGCTGGGAAAGTAAATTATTTGTGTAATAACTAACAAGTTATCAATATAAGAGAAAGAAAAATTCCCAATAATAAAAAAATTCCAGTCACCCAATCTTAGTCTTTATTAACTCCAGAAACAGTTTTTGATCAATCAACTAGCCGTAATATCAATCAAGCAACAAATAAAGTGAAAACTATATCTGTATTTCTACTTAAGGTAGATAACAGTTAAGAAATTGTAGCTGCCATCAACGAAATTACTGAGAATAGAGAATTCACAACGGACAGCAGTTAAGTACATCAAAGTTAATCTTTCTCGTATCGAAGATTATCGCAAATTAAGCAAAACCTATAAAAATAGATAATAAGCAGAAAAAGGGTAATCTTTTGACCGAAAATGGTATTACAAGGGAAGCGCGTGGAAAATGAGACCAAACTAGTCTCGTAGATTACTCAGCCAAGATATTCTGCGTCAACTTACGTTTCTTCGTCCAATAATTTTATCGTGTATAATAAACTACAATAGTTCGTATTTAAAATTGCGTGAGATGTGGTATTCAAGGGATTCTAATTTCCTTTTTTTTTATGGTAAAGAGAATTTTTAGTTCTTTACACAATCTGTTTTGTGATTCGATCCATCCAAGAAATTTTTAGTAGCCATCTGTATATTTTTAACTCGAAAGATTTAAGTCTCTTAAAAGTTTCCTTATTTAAGGTTCAACATTTTAGGCCATATAAATGTAATGAGAATATATAATAACGATCCATACTTCTCACACCTAACGATATATTTTGATCAGTTAATAATTTTTTTATTTTTATGAAAACCAAGCAAGGGCGCTTGTTTCATTTTTGCTAAAATGTTATCTTTGTGAATTTTTTTTCATTTATTTTTGTGTCGAAGTATTATACGGGGGTTCCAAAAAGTAATGCAATTAAGTTTGTAAAAAAAATATTCAAGGTATCTTAAACGTTTAAAGTTCTTCAAAGTACTCCCCTTGAGCATCCACACAGTTTTACCTGCGACTTTTCCATGCACCGTATGCATCCTGGAAGACGTCGACGAAGACCTCGTTTAGAGCTTTTGTCACGGCGGTTTGGATCGCTTTAATGGTTCTAAGACAGGTTTCTTTCAGGGCGCACTAGATCGTCGGAACAAAAAGAAGTCTGCCCGAGCTAGGTTAAGACCGTAGGAGGGTTGAGTCAACGTTGCTAAGCTGTGCTTCGCCAGAAACTCCTGAACGTGCAGAGCGGTGTGGTTAGGAGCGTTGTCGTGGTGCAGTTGCCAGATTATGGCGATGCCCTGTTGAGTGCATACAGCCCAGTTTTTAACTTGCACGTAATAGATAGCGTTCTGTGCTCCAAACAGCTGCCTGGCTAGCTACTCCTGCTCCTAAAACTACCAATCCTGAAGCAAATAACATTCGTCGTCATATCCGAGACCTTATAGTTCAAAAACGCAGAGCTCGAAAACAGTGGCAGCGAACCCAAACCCGACAAGACAGAACCTCCTATAACAGACTTGTCCACCGCTTGCACAATGCCTTACTGGAAGTTTGCAATGACTCATTCAACGATTACCTATCTAAACTCTCTCCAGACGACCAAACTCTATGGAAGGCAACGAAGAAACTCAAACAACCGATAGTAGCACTACCACCCATCAAAAGACCCGACAATAGCTGGTCCAGAACTGATAAAGAGAAGGCAGATACATTCGGAGCATATCTAGCCGATATATTTACGACTCCTCCCCCCAAAGAAATCACGACAGCAACGAAATCGACTCCTTCCTGGACTCCCCCTGCGAACTTCATTTACCCATCGCACCATTCTCTCCAGCTGAAGTCCGTCATGAGTTAACACACACCAATAAACGAAAAGCTCCCGGATACGATCTCATAGTAGGAGAACTATTACACCACCTCCCACGCAAGACAATAGTACTTATCACCATCATCTACAATAGCATACTACGCTTAACTTACTTTCCGATGCAATGGAAATTCGCTCAAATTATAATAAGTGCTAAGCCTGGAAAACCATCTCACCAATCCTCTTCCTATCGACCAATAAGTCTCCTTTCTCTCCTATCCAAGACATTTGAAAGACTATTACTTAAACGAATCAAAGATACAGTTGACTTCGACCTCGAACCATCATACCTTCCTACCAATTCGGTTTCCATGAGCACCACTCGACGATACATCAAGGTCACCAAATCGTCACTCAAATAATGGAATGCCTTGAAACCAAAAAGATCTGTATGACTGCACTCCTAGACATAAAGCAGGCGTTCGACAAGGTATGGCACCAGGGACTGTTGTACAAAATTAAACTCCACTTTCCTAGCCAGCTCTATTTGCTATTTAAATCATACCTTGCTGACCGGCTATTCCAAGTCAAAATCAACAACACGGTCTCTGAGTACAACCACATTACATCAGGAGTCCCGCAAGGCAGTGTACTGGGGCCACTCCTCTACCTACTTTACACTTCCGACCTGCTAACCACAAACGACACAGTGAATGCCTCATTCGCGGACGATACGGGTATTCTAGTAGCTAGTGAAACACCGTAGGTTGCAACCGATCACCTTCAGCACCATCTGGACCTACTACAGGATTGGACCAAACATTGGAGGGTATCAATTAATACTGAAAATCCGCCCTAATAACTTTTAACACCAGACGAGCAATCTGCCCACAAGCCAGATTTAATGACATTCCCTTCCCCTGAAAACTGAAGTAAAATACTTAGGGTTGCATCTCGACGCAAAACTAACTTGGAGCACCCATATTAAAGCCAAAAGAAAACAACTCGACCTAAAACTCAAGAAAATGTACTGTTTGCTGGGGCCCCGCTCTCAACTTTCCCTCACAAACAAACTCCTTCTATATAAGACCATATTAAAACCCATATGGGCCTATGGGGTATAACTTTGGGGCTGCACAAAGGCCTCCCACTCCAAAATATTACAGCGGTTTCAATCTAAAGTTCTCCGCCTGATTACTAACGCTCCTTGGTACATTCGGAACGATACCTTCTACACAGATCTGAACATCCCAACTGTTGCATATGAAATCCAGAGACTCGCCACCACCTGTTTAACCCACCTGAAATTGACCGCAGACTCCAGCGAAATTGACCACAGGATCTCATCCACAAGCTTCCACAACTATAACATTAATTATTCGGGAGAATAGCACTGGCTATATCCCCCCCCCCCCACATGACATGTAATATTCTACCATTTACTTATTACTCAATTAAAGAGTAGATTGTAAATAAGCAAGAAATAAAAAAAATAGGTAGCGTTGACCGTCTGCCCTTGGGGTACAAATTCTTGGCGTCAAAGAAAACAATGAACATGGTTTTTACTTTCGATTTGATCATTCTTGCCTTCTTGGTACAAGGAGACTCCGAGGTGTGTCATTCGGAACTTTGGCGCTTCGTCTCCGGGTCGTATTCGAAGGCCCGAAGGTTTTCTTTACACACGTTTCAAAAGTTCACTGGCGATCGTCACTCGATGTTTTTGTAATCGTCAGTCAACAATTTGAGGACCAACTTAGCACACACTCTCCGCATGTGCAAATTGTCAGTAACAATTTAGTGAGTTTTGGCGACGCTTTTGTTTAATTTAACACTGAAGTTTATCGCGTAACATTGTTCGATAATTTCTCCATTGCAAGTCGTGATACAGGTACTAACAGCAGGTTCACGGAAATAGCGATCCTGACGCAGAGCTTATAGCAGACCGAGCTTAGAAGTGTTGTAAAGCTAAGAGTTCCCCACCACCTCACCTAGGAGGAGCAGCGCGTTCGGACCGATTGCAATACTTTCCGAACAAACTCTATAGTCTTGAACGTATTCAATAATTACGTTATCTATAACTAGTTGACTGTCACTGTTATTGTTTATAGATAATACTAATATTTTTGTCTTACTAATGTTTATACTAAGCCTAAATTTCTTATTTGAGGTACTCTGTCTACTAATCTTTATAGGTCCTTTAGATTTCTTGCCATCAAAACGGTGTTGTCGGCATACTGAATATTGTTAATAGGTCTCCCATTCATTATTATCCTTCAATTTCATTTTCCAGTATTTCACGAAATATGTTCTGAGTGAAGGTTAAATAACATTGGGAAAAGAATACACCCATGTCTAGTGCCTTTCTGAATACCAATTTCCTCGGAAAGTGTTGTGCATTTTTACTTTGCAATTTGACCCCAACAGAGATCTGTTTGTCGAGATTATCTATATTGAGTTTCTGCAATATATCCACTAGTCTCTTATACTACATGTACAATAAATTATAAGTAAGTGTAAATATATTACATCTAGAAATCTTTGAGTTAAGCTGTTAGGACCGAAAATAGCTTCTCTCGTTTCCATTCCGTTGCAGAACCGAATTGTGTGTTTAAAGTTTTAGCTTCAACATTTGCTATATATTCTGGTGTGTATAATCCTTTAAAATATTTTAGTACTTGATTCGTGAAATCAAAACTTGCAAAAATGTATTAAATGCAATTAGAATGCAACATTCGCTCTAAACACACTCGTACGCACGATAAAAATTATATAATAATTATCTTAAAAACCAAATAATTTAGTCTTTACCATAGTAATTAGTGCATTATTAATAAAAATGCTTCCGTTCTAAGGCATACCCAACTTAGATATATACGCAGGCGCTATTTGAACGGTTATAGGATACACTTGTATGTTGCGCAAAAAGTTGAGGGTTAAAGAAACTTTTTGGTTGGGGCAACAGACTTTTCTGTCCACTTCAAAATCCATCTATCGTTCTTTCCGCTAGCACGACACTTGATAATAAAAGGTTTGGTTTCTTATATACCGCAGAATACCAAATCAGACTTTAAAGGCAATCTGAATTTAAATTCATTCATGTACTGTTGCGTTTCAGATTCAAAATAGAATCATATAGCTCATGACGAGACATAACGGAGGCTTGTTTTCAATGACTTTGCTGTCTTTAATTTATTAACTATCTCTTTTATACAAGTTTCCTGGAACATAACCTTATCTATGGCTACTCTGAGAAAACTCAGCTTCTCTTCCTAGAACTTCGCCGGATAGAGGCTTTTTAAATCTGACTAATGCAGTGAATTACTTTTCTTTTACAGTTTTAAATTTATTTCTTTCTGGCTGCTTCTTACGCTATTTTCATCTTTGTCGAATAGCTATCAAACTGCAATTTAAGCTGCATGTCTTTTCTTAAAGTGCCTTCTCTCTTATATGCGTATTTTAGATATTTCCGCTCTGAACAGATCTACTGAAGCGAAATTAAATCACTCCGGGAGATTTCTCAGCTTAGAGATACATTTTCTACCTATAGATCTTTTTACAATTATCTTTTCCTGTATAATTAGCCGCAATATCTCATATTTAAAATTAAGTATTCTAGTTTTCTTTTTTGTATGATAAATACTAACTCTTTTTTCTTGTCCAATCCGTTGCATTACTTTGCGATTCGTAATCTTGTCGTTCCAGGATATATTTAAAATCAGTCCCATATACCCACAGCTCAAACAACTCGATATTCTTTAGGTTTTGTTTTTTTAGTGTCCACGTCTTACTTTCATACAGCAACAGTAGAAAAATATAGCATCGTAATGTACGTACTCTCAGCTGTATAGTAAGATATTTATTTGATATTAGTGGTTTCATTTTTATGAATGGTGCTCTTGTAATCTCTATTTATCTGTTTATTTCTATAATATGTTCGTTATCTTCATTTATTATTGTAGCCAAATACTGATACTTCTTTACGTGTTGTTGTTGTTGAGGATTAGTTAGTTCTTTGTTTATAACCATATATTTTGTTTTCTTGAGTTTTATGTTGGTCACAAATTCATTACTGTAAGCATTAATGCGTTGCATGAACTCTTGTTTTACTAGTTGTAATAATTATCATTTGGGCACTTGATATTATTTACACTTTTTCCGTTGATTACTACTCCGGTTGAAGTATCGGCAAAATATTTTCTCCGAATATAAGTCAAGTAGTATCAGAGACAAATATTTCTTTCGTTTGACACTTTTTTCTTTAAGTATGTGGATTAGTTTATGATGACGTACTCTGTAGAAAGTCTTTTCGTAATTAATGAAGCATAAGTGTAGTCCAACGTTTACATCTAGGCTTCTTTGTATTAATATATTCATAGCGTAAAGCGCTTCTCTAGTTCCCATTCCATTTCTGAACCCGAATTGAGTTTCTCCCATGTTTTCTTCAAGCTTTTTATATATTCTGTTGTGGCTCAATGTTCGGTGTTCTGAACATTCCTTTGTGTTCTCTTTTTTGGAATTGTTACAAACGTTGAACGGAGTCATTCGTCTGGTATGATATGTCGTAAATAATGTTGTATATATCCTCAAAGTTCAAATTTTGTTTTTTTATTAATTTTAACAATTGCACCGGTATTTCGTCTGGTCCAGATGTTTTATTATTTTTGGAGTTCCTAATAACATACTTAGTTTCTTCAGTAATAATTCCTTAACGAGGTGATAATGATTCTATTTGGTAGCTTTCTTTTATTTGAGAACAGTTCTTTGATATATTTTTTACACCGTCTTAGAGTTAATGAATATTTAAGATTATGTTTCCTTGTTCACCCTTAATAAATCGTTGATGTACTCTCTTACTGGTTCCGATAAATGCCTTGATCTTCTTATGCATGTTGAACGTGTCATACTTACGATCCAATTCTTCTATTTCCTTGCATTGTTGTTTCATGATTTTATCTTTACCTTCGTTTATCTTATTTCTAATGCTTTTATTGATAGCTCTATATTTAACTTCATCTTTCCCCTTTTGCTTTATTCTCTCTTCCGTGAGATTAAAATATTCTGTCGTCTATTCTTTTTTGGCATTTTGTCTTTCATATTTAGTTATTTTTGTCCTGGAGTCAGTATTACTTGTTTTATAATCTTCTATTTCTCATTGACATCTACATTTTGTTTAGTAATTTCTGTTACGTCTATATTTTCTTTAATATTCTGCTTAACTTAATTTTTAATGTTATCAATTTTTAGCATTCTGGTGTCAATTTTTGGTTTTAAAACGTTTCCTTTGATCCTTTATATTAATACTTGTTACCATTGGGTTATGATCCGTGCCTATATCGGCCTCAGAATGTCTTTACAGATATTACGGAGCTTCTATACCTGTTGTTTATAAGTATATAATCTATCTGGTTCTTGATTATATTTTCTTTAGTATTTCTAGGGGATGTCCATGTATATAATCTTTGTTTGGGCAGGTAGTACCAGATGTTAGGCCATATTTTTTTCTTGTAAAAATTTGATTAATCTATCGCCTCTTTCATTTCTTACTCCTAATCCATATTTACCGACCATGTTACCAATGTTTGCGTTAAAATCTTCTAAGACAATCGCAGTGTCTTTGATCTTCGTAGCTTTTAGCATTTCTTCTAATTGGTGGTAGATTGTATTAAGTTCTTCGTCGTCCTTGTCAGCTGTCGGAGCATAAATCTGGATCATAATGATGTCGTGCCTTTGAGTTTTAGCATAATAATTCTTTCTGAAAATTACATGACAATCAGAATTGATTTTTTGATATTGTTTCTTAATATAAACGCTACACCATATCTATGAGATGAATCATTACTTCCAGAATGGTACATGTGCCCGTTGCTAACTGCCATTTCTCCGGTACCTGTCCACTGAACATCACTTGTGCCCAAGATATCTATATTTAATCTTTCCATTTTTTTTATTGCGTTGTGCATCTCTCCCGCTTGGTATAAACGCTTGACGTTCCATGCTGCAGTTTCTGCGTGTATTAAGTGACGTGTTGTTTTATTCTATTCGTTGTTTATTTTGCAAGGGTTTCGCTTGGTGACGACCGAGGAGGTCTTACATTTTCATGATCGCCCTCTTCTGCCGAATCTTGGCATTCGAGCTCCATAATCAGTGGGGTTTAAAGCTTGGTTTTTTGCTAGCCATGATTTAAACTAGGGATGCTCTAGCGAGCCTTTAATGCAATGGTTTCCCGTTGCCTTTTGCATTTTCACGCCGGTCACGTGGTTCATTTGCCTTTTAGACCAATTTCTTAATCCAAGAACCAAAAGTTGCCCTACTTTCTATTAGCTCATCTACCCGATCCACGCGGCAATCATTCGGTTTGCCGTTTGGTCGGGGACTGCTTATTCGCCTAGAACTAGGTGCTCTAGCTTATAACGCAGTTAACATTTATACCTAAAGGTCATTCACTATCCGCGACCTGTGACACTGTTAGTAACCTGCAGCAAGCTGCATCTAAAAAGTTATAAATTACTTTGCTGATGAGTACTTCTGGGAAGGATAGTAGAGTCGTAGTGTTACTCTTCAAGCTCATTATTATTTTTCACATCAAGTCTATCTTTGAGTCGCCAAACTTTTAAGCAGAGTTGTACTAAACTGAATGTAACCGCTACATTACCTCCATATTATGTCACTAGGAGTGCGGTTGTTGGCAGAAAGTAAAAATACCAAGTCAAAGACATCGAAGATATCATGAGCGACTACAGAAAACCGAAGAAATGTTATAATATGAAAAAAATAACCACAACGTATACTAAAGCTTACCGTTTTTCTAGCTAAACATTTTATCCTCCATTTTCTTTGGGTAATTATTTTCTTCGTTTATCAATTTTTCATCGTTTCTCTTCAACTCAATTGAGGTGTAACTCCTAGAATTTCTACTTTATTCAATTTCTTATTTTTTTTATTACCTTAGTAGTGTTCATCTTGTGTAAATGCTTGTCAACCAGTATGTTTTTTTTTTTATGGTTTAGTAGTGGCGTTTGGAATTTGCTTTTCTTGTTTTTTAATTATTATTTATTGTGATTTTTTTTAATTTGCTTTGACGTTATAAAAATTATTAACTACATTTTTGTTGCTTGGTCTTAACTTTTTGTTTGTATGCTCTTATTTTAGAGCTTACGCTTTTAATTATTTGACGTAATTTATTTTATTTTTTTTATGTTCATCAATTTTGTGCTACAATCGCTTTTGCTTTCCCTTTGCAATGGCGATAGAATTCAACTACTGCTGTCTCTTCTCAATAACATTTTTTTACAGCTTTGATAGCTTTGTTACCTGTAAATTTGGTTATTACTATCATGAAATTAAAAAGGCTAGATAATAATAAAGCTCTAGTCCATGAATATTTTAATAATATGGAATAATTTTCTGTACTACTATTATTCACTGATTTTGTACTTATTAGGTCAAACTTACGTTCTGATGAAGTGCCCTTATTATCAGTGCTAAGTATATTCACTTCGTTTATTTCATATTTTTTATACACTTCAATAAACTATTGATACCTTTTAGAGAATGTTTTTTAGACTCAAATTATAATATTAAATATTAAAAATTAGAGTAAGTATACTAATTTCAATCTTCCTTGTACACACATATGGAAACGATTCAAGTTTTAAACATAACCCTCGTATGTTTTACTGTTTTAAAACTTTATTTTAATATATTTTTTAATATTAATTTTAATAAATATTTTGATTTTTAAGAAAATTATAAAAAAATATAAAAATGGCGTAACTATATATATAGATATAAAGAAATTATAAATTGAGAATTCCGCAAGTAATTCAATTCTGGCTACATTTTTAAGTGCTTGACAGAACTAACAAGTATGGAATGCCGGTGCAAGAATAGCTTGTCATAACAAATACGTAACGATCCTTAGGTCAAATGCACAAGAAGTGCAGGGATTACGCAACGGAAAATTGAACTTCAGAGAAAGTCACCAGATTTGACGACGTAGATTGGCCCAAATTTATAGGACGCTGATTCATTAATCATCTTTTATGCATTTCATAATGATGCTATTGCTGGTCGTAAAACAGTCTCGGAGCATTAGTATCGTATTTTTACATTTTTCTGTGGATAAAAGAAACAGGGCAATGCCAAAAACATTAGTTGTTTAAATAAAAATTTGCTTCTATATGTACATAAAAGGTAAATTTTTTATTATTAGCGTTAGGCCGCGTCATTTATTGCAGTGTTGGTAATTGAGGTTTGGAAATCCCACGCATTGCCTAGCAAAAGCATGCAAAACAGTTCTCAAGTAAAAATTATGTTGTGGCCAACACTGAATTGGCTGTGGAGGTGTAACTGCATGATATAAGTCTTTTTCGCAGACTGTCCCACTAAACTTTTTTGGAACTATGTTAAGGATGCGAAAATTATAATCTGCAAACGCGTTGGAGATCACGTCTACAACTGAAGAAGTCATGTTTGACATTTTGCTATGGAATGTAAGTTGCCCCCAAGAAATAAATCACTTTTAGTAAATTTATTTTTAAGCTAAGCCTTCCATAACGCATTTTGATTTCATTAATTATTATTATTATTTTATTTGACCTTAAAACAAATAGGCTTAACCAATAATATAATTATATCTATTGAAAAAATAAGAAATAGAGCACAAGGAGACAGCACCAAAGGTAAATGAGCTAAATTAGTCATGGTAAAAAAAATAAACAGATGTAATAGAATTTAGAGGAAAAAAATAAGAAACTGAAATCTAGCATAGGCGAATCAATTTGAAACAATCCGACAACAGTTAAAAAAATAGGTTAGGTACCCATATAGTTAAGAACCTCTAAAAACAAGAACAATAAGTATTTTAATTGAAATTAATAACTGCCCAACAAATATAAGAAAATAATTGTTGATTTTCAAATTCACTGGTAGTACATGTAAAGCAAGAATTTTTTTGAGAATAGTATATGTTTAATCTACTCTACGTGGAGTACTAAATAAATTTGATAACATTACACATACATTACAAAAATAATTATTTACGAACGGAATTTTTGTAACTTGCAATGCTAGAACCTCTTCAAGTTTCTGCTAGATGGTTGGGTGTCGATTAACTGTTGTATATTGTATATTGTGATCATGATAAATTTTAAAAAGTTTACAAATCTTATCAAAAACAAATGAGAACCCGAAGTGCTCATAAGAAGTCTGATTTCTGCGAAACCACTGAGCATCTACTAGCACGTTAATAATTTTAAATTGAAATTGTTAGAGGATTTTGATTCGTGTTGATTTAGATCCTTAGAGTTATAGTCCATAGGTCCAAATTGGACTAATGATTATCTTGTAGAATAGAAGCTTGTTATTTAAAAACAATTTGAACTTTTTTTAAGTAGCCAACGCATATATCTAAATTTTAAATTAAACTGCTCACGCTTGGTTTGAATGTGCTTGGTCCATATCAGTTATTGCTCTAGGTGTAAGCCCTAATATCTTATTTTGGATTTGGCAGGTATAGAAACATTATGTATAGTGACTGATAGACACAAATTTCTTTTTATGGTAAAAGTTACTTGTACTGATTTAGTTGGGTTTACCGTAATTTTCATTTATTAACCCATTCGTTTAATAAGTTTAGCCGACGTTTAAGATTTTCGAATGTAACAATTTAATCATCGTCCGTAAACAGGATGGCATTATCATCAACAAAAGTGGTGATAACAGTATTTTAATCCTTTGGTAAATCAGAAGTGAGTATTAAATAAAGGAGAGAACCAAATACAGTTTCCCGTAGGATGCGAAATTGGATAAGACATAAATAAGACTCGAGTGAAAGATAATCGTTATTTGGCAATACTTTTTTTATTTTATATAGTAACCCGATATCCCAGACCTGATCAGATACTTGGACCATACATAAAAAGAAAACAGATATACACTATTTCTATTCTTCGAAGGCTTCTTGGCACCTAATTTAGTATTCTATGTATTTGTTGAGTAGAATAGCCTTATCTAAACCAGAAATGTAATTTTTGTACCTTCCAGTAGTCTTTAAAAGAAAAATTTCTCAAATGCCTTATCTAGCAAGAGAGGCCTGTAAAAAGCCCCATCTTCTAAAGGTTTTCAAGGCTTAGATATCATTATGATATGCACGTACTTTTATAGGATTAGATAGTACAAAATACTTATTATTCGATTATACATCGTTGTATTATAAATTCGACCTATTATTAAGTCGCAGCCTGTCACTTTATGTCCATTTAATTTGCATAACTTTGACTAAACTTCCGGTGATGAAAAAGGCTAAAACTATCTGACAAACAACATCAAGATATGGTTCGATAGCTTTGTCTGCTTCGGTTATTTTGAAGGTTAAAAAGTATTCAATAAATATTTTACAAATATATCAGATTTTTTTGTTAGGTCTTGTCTAATCTCTTCATTTCGTAGGTAGATTTTTTAAGTTTGACTATGCTGCTTTCTCGTGCTTTGGTATATTGTTATTCATTTTGGGTGCTAGTAGCTGGTTACTCTAATACTAAGAATTTCTTTGACCTATTTTTCCCGAAAGTGGTGATTATTTTATGTTTCTTTAAATTCAGCATGTTCGGTAGGTATCTGTTTATTAGTTAGCATAAAAGAAACTTAAGTTGGTAATTATTAAGAACTGATGTGCTGGCATTTAAAGCGGGTTAAGTAAATGTTGATAACAGAATGGACAATGAGACTAAAAGAATTGCTAACTATCAAATAGTACTTCTTGTTTGTTGTAGATACTGAATTGGATGCTAATTACACTTAAATTAGTTACATAACCGCACAAGGCATTTGAATTAGTCATTTGGATGGGAAACATTATGCTCCATTCAAGTGAATTGTTTAATTTAAATTTATATGAGACTTATGTTCTATTGGGATATTTAGGTAAGCACCGAATATTTTAAATCTATGAACTTGACCTCATCACCTCGCTCCCCTGTTGGTGATCTTGAAGAATTAAATCGCCGCACGTTAATATTCACAGACAATCAAATGTGCACTTAAGATAGCAATAAGAAAAACATAGGAAATAATTCATATTAAATAGACATGATTAATTTCAAAACAAAAGTTCTGAGGTCAATATATTTTATGGAAAAAACTTGAAATACATATTATGATGGAGAACTTAAATATATAAATTGAAAGTTTAAATAATTCTGAACATTATCCACCTCGTAGAATTAAAGCAACCTGCTATCTCCAACATGTCCTAAAAGTTATAATAACCGTAGAACAGCTCCTAAAAAATAAGACTCTAAAAATTTGGACATGCCCAACGTTGCTGTCACGCCGCTCAGTGGGTAAATATCACTCAAAAGACTGTGTTAAGCAGCGCCACACACCTGCCGTCTGGACCAACTGTGTTGGTGGCTACCCGGCTAGCTATAGAGGCTGTCTCAAACACGCAGAGCTGCAACCTCTGTCCCAGAAAGGTCGACTTGCTTCCAAGGTCTTCTACCATCCCAACAACATTAGAGCGTTTGTACGCTTAGATGCTGCCGCCAAAACCAAGAACCCCCTTAGGGCTAGAAACCATCTTCAACTTGCTCTAGAAGCAAAGAAATTATCTCAATAGTGCTCTAACCACTAAAAGAAACCATCTTGGGAGACATTGTCCGACACACTGAAGACTTTGCTCTTCTAAATCCACCATATAAGTATGCAGACTATCCGGCCTATCCATACCCGACTTAGCTTCTCTAACATAGACGGCTTGAAGAACAAGAAGAACCAGCTTTTAGTGTTTGCATTTTTGACGTCATTTTGGACTTAGATCCTGTCTAGAGCATTATCTAATACCGCTTTCAGCCACCAAATACCTGAAGACCACAGCGATCTACTTCCAGACGAGGGATCATGGAGTTATACAGCTAATTTCCCTTGTATGAGCGCTCTTTCCTCTCCGAGCACCGGAGACTATCGCAACAGTTTTAGTGAGTGATTTAAATGCCTGACAGAACAATCAAATAGCTAACGCCGACAGTAGGATGCTGCATGGATACATCCAACCTCCCAACTTCCTAGTGACGAGACATCTGAAACATATCCGCTACAACCTCTTGACATCGCTATTTTCAAGGACCTCCTTGTACAGCACTGCTTCAGCAAGCTAGACAGCAGTCACAACCCGGATCTCTTCACTTTGAAATCCCGGACAGAGCAGACGACGTTTCCGTATCATTCCTGCGTCTCATGGTCGGACTTAACCCTTCACCTGACCATGAGACCTATTCCCGTCATCCGTTCTGGCAAAAAATTTGAGGCGGTACACTACCTTATTGTCTTTACCCAGGAATTTATCCGTTTGCGCTCGTTGAGAGTTGAAAATCGGGTCAGAGAAAACAACCGAAAGCGACGGTAGACGAATATTGCAGGGCCGCTGCAGAAATAAATCACACCAACGCTGCCTGGGAGAGCAAACTGGAGTGACAAGTGGCCGACAACAGACTCTGGAAAACGATTCTATACAACAGTCCTCCGTCTATACTACCTATCTATGGGGAGCCTAAAGTCGTCTATACTGCTCAAGACAAGACTCTTCGCTGACAACCTAAATGTAATTTTAGTAACGACAATGCCGATCTTGAGCAATACGACTACGTTGCCTCACGACCACCTAGATCCAAACACCTGTAAGGAAGTGCTTCAACTCATATGGGCCCTCAAGTTACATGAGGTACTCGTCCCAGGTGACATTCAAAACTGCATGATAAAATTCTGGCAAAGAAGGAGATTGTCACCATCAATAATATCCTCTGTCTGCATTATTTTCTGAGCCTGTTGAAGATATCGGACGTCACTGTAGTGCCCAAGCCTGGGAAATTAGAAGGACGTTCTTACGGAACTACTAACTATAAGACAGGTTGCGGAAAAGATCATCCACAAGCGCCTGAAGACAGCTGTAAAAAACTTCTAACTGATTCTGATGAGTCAATTTGTATTCCGCTCCGATCGTTTCACTACTCGCCAGCTTTTTAGAGTAACGGAACGCATCAGTGAGGACTACAACAAGAAGCACACCACGAGTGTAATCTTCATCGACATAGCCAAGGCCTTCGGCAAAAGTCTCAAATTTAGTAGCGTGATGTACCACTCTCTTAGATTTTTAAACCACCATAGCCTTCGCCTGTGAACGCTTCGCTTTTTTCGAATTCTACCTTATATTATTAATTGTAGCAATACGTACTTCTGTCCTCTCATCACATGCCTCAAGTTTCAAGTTTCTTCTTTTTGTTATCAGGACTTCTGATTCATTTTCCATCCTTTCAATGACCTCTACATTTGACACTTTTTATGTCCACGATATTCGTAGAATTCTTCTTTAACACTAAAGCTCGAAAGTGCCCAGTTTATTTAAATGTATTTCGTTTAGTATACAAGCCTTTAAGCCATACAGAAGAGTGGAAAAGACATAGCACTGAAGCATTTTTAAACAAAGTGTCAGGCTTATACCACAGCAGCAAAAAAATCTTTTTGATCTATCTCCCATATTATCCACATTGCCAAATACTTGTATACATTCACTCTTTCAATGTTTATGATTTCAACGTTTAGTCGGGCGGTTATAGTTCTTGATTTAGTAATAACCAAATATTTGGGTTTGTTTAGATTAATCTTAAACCTATAATCGTTACAATATGCATTAAGACATTGAATTACGTTCTGTGGGTTGTTAATTTTGTCATCTGCTAAATGTAAGTTGTTAAGAATTTCTCTATTTATAGATATATCTTCTATGGAATCTGATAAAGCTTTTTGAAATATTACTTTACTATAGACATTTAAAAGTAACAGTACATACTCCTAAATATCGATTTCTCGGCAAACTAACCGTCAACTTTGACTTTGGCAATCTGATTCCAGTGCAAAGAGATAATTTCAATATCGTGGCTATATTCTTATTATTTGGGATCTCCATTAGTTTGCCTTGTTGGGTCGCATTGAAAACCTTTTTAAAGTTTACAGAGCACATATAAATGTAGTTTACATCGAAGCATCTCTAAGCTAGCACAATTAAATCAAGCAAGCCATTCTTCATGCTCCTACCATTTCTGGAACCAAATTGTGTCACTTATCCCATTTTCGAGAGTTGTAACAATTTTACCGTGTATGATTTTCAAGAACGCTTTAAACATGCGACTATGGTTCTGTGATCTAAACAAATTGTTGCGTTAGGTTTTTTGGAGATCACCATTAAGACTGATTGAAGCCGCTGTTTGGAAATTGTGCCAGCCTGATAGATTTGATTGAAAAGTTTATCCAAGACGTCGACACAGTCCTTATTAATGAGTTTTATTAGTTTGGGTATTTCATCCGACCTTCGCCACTTTTCAAACCTTTGAAAGTCGACAGACATCATCATATTTCCCAAACCAGAAAAATAAAAAAATTTCTTTAGGACTACAAGACAAGTAATTTTCTTGGGATTATAAGGAAGCTGGTGAAACAAGTGATCCACAAATAATTTTAGAGAATTAGTTTTAATTCTGCTCCGACCATTCCACCTACAGGTTCAAAGAGTAGTGGAATACATTATCTTAAGGTGCATAAAAATGTAGTCTTCCTCATTATGGCTAAGATCTTCGACAAGGTATGGCGTAACGGACTAGTGTACAAGTGTCCAGCTTGTTCAGTATCAGAAAGGCGACTCCAAGCTGATAACTTCAAGAATCCCTTCTGTCCTCGATGTTTTGCAATATCTCTAATACATTGACCTAGTACACAGACCTTAAAACCATTTTTGTGACTCATGGGCTGCAAAAGAAGAGAATGTTGAGGCTGCCCTATTCTACACCAGAAAACTATTTTACTGGTGGGATGATTTGCCAAATCTTTGAAAAGAAAATACCCCGAAAGAAAAAGGCAACCTATCTTGAGATAATTTAGGGCAGAAAGTTGCGCTGAAGATCACACATTGGTTGAGCGGTAACCAAAGCGAAGGTGGCAATATTGGCACTCCGCTTTGGGAGATAAATATCCACCAGGAATAAACTCCTCTTGCATATCATGATGTCCGCGGTTCCAGTCTGGTGCTAAGTGCCAAAGACATATATCATTAAACCTCAGATCATCCTGAGTTGTGCTTTGATAGTCGTGTTTGTAGCCCCGTAATTGATGAAAAACCATCTATCACGATAAAAACATTTTCACGATATAAGAGTTTATTCGCTAAGCGCTATACCAGAGCATAACGAGTCACAGAAATTTTAATTTCCGTAGTCTCTACAACTATAAAGTCGATAGAAGTTACCATAATAAATTCTCCAAGATTCTAACCCTTTTGTGAGTTGGTTTATATGACCCACACCAAATCACATAAAAAACTGAGGTTAGCGCCCGGACCTGAAAACCTTTTATTTTACCAGTAAAGTGAGCGTCAATATTAGATTTATATCATAATGCTGTTAAGAAAACATGATTCGGATCTCAATCTGCCTACTCCCCAAGGAGAGCTACGAGTCTTTGAATAAGACTGACCTTTTGTGTATACTGCTTTGTCTTTTATAGGGCTAGAAGTGAAAGCTTGTTTGGCGGGAGATGCGTTGGGTACCCAACGCATTTTTATTCTCCAAGTTCTTATTTTAACAAAATAATGTATTTTTTGGTACCTATTACAATTCCTTTTTACTATGGGATTTTTTTACCTTGGTTTATTTAAACAACTTACCAGACGGGTGAGTGAATGCAGCGTTATACAGAATTTTTATTGTTCTCTTTGCATTTCTAAGTATGGCCAATTATTCTCAATGCCATTAATGTAACAACTAAAAGAGTGGCGACGTGATTCCCATTTAAATATAAACAAAGTAAATAAATACCGAGAAATGACTTGAAGCACGAACTTTCTTTGCATTACGGTTAAATAAACAATACTATTACGTTAATCTGTAATGAGTATTGCAGTTGCAATAAATGACGTAATGCATTTTTTATACATGAGTAATTTTGTAAACTACATGAGTAACAAAGTTTGTTATTTCGTTAAAGTGCATCATCCCACGATGATGGAGGCCACTAAAATAATAAAAGTTTCAAAGTTGATTTAACAAGAACATGCTTCAGGAGTTTGATTGTGTATTTATTACTGTTCTTAACTAAATTACATGATACAATGGCATTGTGATGATATTGCAAGGCGAAATCAGAAAATAAGCATTTATTCGTTTAAATTAAATTCCAACAATTCCACCGTTGTTCTGCTTCATGCGATTAGCACGAATTAGTTTGCCTAAACGCGCTTAACGTTGTTTATTCGTGGCGGCCAAGCGTCAACTACATCGAGCATAATCATAAATCAGCGTCTAATGTTCCATCATTGGACAAATGCCTCCCCTAACTGCTTCCATTTTTCACGATCCACTGTATTCCGGCGATTCCGTCGATGTAGTCTCTCAGCGTGTACGGGGTCCTCCCGTGATCTTTTTCCTGTTCTCGACCTCTACTCTGTCACCCTTCTGCTCCATCCGTAGTCCTGTCTCCTCATTAGATGTCCAGCCCACTGCCATTTCAGTTTGGTGATACGAGGCACCACATCTTTAATTTTTGTTATCCTATCTTGTAATTTTATTCCGTACGTCGTAGTGTCACCCCCAGCTTTTCCAGATCCGTTTCTGTGAATGAGTATCTCTCTGCGGCATAGGTTACTATCGGAAGGACGCAGTGGTTGTACACTCTCGTTTTCAAGTGTTGCGGGGGTTTTGACTTGAATACGTTTATCAATTTTCCGTATGCGGCCCACGCCAATCTTATTCTCCTGTTTATTTCTTTTTTGGGGAGGGTTTTCGATCATAGTTAGTAATTTCCCAAGATATATGTATTCACCTACTACTTCTATATTATTGTTATTCATTTGGACTGGTGTTGCGTCATTACGATTCGTCATAACTTTTGTTTTACTTATATTCATTCTCAATCCAACTTCCTGTGTAACTTCGTGAAATTTGATAATAAGATTTCTAGTTCTTGCATGTTGTTGACTAACATCATCTGCAAACCTTAAATTTGATAGCCGTTCTCAGTTTATCTTTAGCCTCTGAGTTTCCCAATTGAGCGACTTAAAAACGCCTTCCAATAGGTTCGTAAAAAGTTGCGGATAGGTGGTATCTCCTTGTCTGATACATTTTTTTACTAGGATGGGGTTAGCATAATTAAAGGTTTGAATCGTCATAGTTCCGTGTTCGTATACATTTCTGATCACTTCTATATACCTGTGATTAATTCTACATCTTCTCATAGCTTTTATCACAGTTCAGGTTTCGAAATTAATAAAGACCCCAAATGGTAAATTGTATTCGTGAGGTTTCTCCATAATTTGTCGCATTGTATGGATGTGATTTATGGTACTATATCTTTGCCTAAAGCCCCCTTGCTGTGATGGTTGGAAGACCTCCAATTAGTTCTTTACTCTGTTATATATATATATATATATATATATATATATATATATATATATATATATATATATATAATAATAGTAGTTTTCTATTGCTAAGTTTACACTATACGCATTATACATTATCACGCAAAGGGGTATGGAAGGTCGCAAAGTTTTATTCGTTTCAGTCTAGGCTGGCCATCGTTTTCATCTAGGAGAAGTTTGATTAACACGTTTGCATGTATACTAAGGCGAATAACACAACGGATACTGTATTTCGTTTTTGATTGAGGTGATGTCTAAACCACGTTGAATAACATCGTTTGGGGCAAGCCAAAGAGCGGTAACCATAGGCCGTAGAACTTTGGGTTGAAAACTTAAAATGTCAATATTGAAGTTCCTTTCTGTTCCCCATAGTTGAACGCTATAACTATATTGGTTTTATAATGGCTTTATAGAGTAAGATTTTGTTATTAACAGACAGTTGCGACTTTTGGCATAAAAGTCAATACATCTTTTAAATATTAAAAGCCAGCTGTTTCCTTTTCATGAAAATATGCCTCTTTCAAGTCAGTCGTCCGTCTAGATGGAGTCCTAAGTATTTCACACGCTCGTCTTGCGGTACTGGTGTGCAGTACAGGATGGCAAGCACCACTTTTTAGGGCAAAAGTCACTTTCACCGACTTTACTTCATTTACTTTTATCCACCATTTATTGAACCAAGGTTTTAATTCATATGTGGTTCAAGATGCAAAGAAAGTACAGGAATATCGTCTGCAAATGTTGCTACCATAGTGAAAGCAGTGTTGCGAAGATCAGCCGTAAAAAGCAGGTATAACAGTGGACCCAGCACACTGCCCTGAGGTACAACTGCGTGTATTGGGAATAGGAGTGTGCAACCATCTCCATATTTGACAAAAAAGTGCCTGTTTGTTAAGTACGACTTGAGGATTTTGTAATAGTCCGAGTTCTTTTAATTTTGAATAAAAGCCCCTGATGCCACACTTTTATCGTTAAGATTTTTTATAATTTTGTCAATCACTCAGTGTACCTGTTCAATGTTGGTATGATTTTTTCTGGAATCCGAACTGATGGCCTTGTTGTTCAAGATGATAGGTAATAATTTCCTTAACAGCAATTTTTCGAAAACCGTTGATAAAAGAGGCCGTAGACTAATTGGTCTGTACGAAGACAGGTCAGTAAGTGGTTTCCCAGGTTTAAGTATTAGAATAATTTGAGCGACTTTTCATTGTTCTGGAAAATGTCTTAATCGCAGTACTGCCTTAAAGAGATAGATGATCAACACAAACCCCTTTTCCCGCAATTCTTTCAACACTGTTGCTGTAATTAGGTCGTAACCGGGTGACTTTGTCTGCATCTGCATGAATTGATGCCCATGTTGTATAGACATGATTTGATTGCTATAATAAGTCATAATAATATTTTTTGCGTCACAGAAACAGCAGATTATTAGCTTTGGAAGGCAAAAAAGCGATTAAAACAACAAACGCAACACAAATAACCCATTTGAGCTAATAATGGTACATGGGCTACTTGGCAGAAGTGTTCAAACCGTTTTCTCTTACCATCTCAGATGAAGAAGCTGATGGTCGAACAGCGTCTAGATGCACCGCTCCAAATGTGCTTACCAGGCAAGAAGTTTAAAGTTAATGAGATCAAAACTACTATTCTCAAAAACACGAATCTACGCAAAGAACCTGGATTTGACCTAATTACAGGGAAAGTCCTGAAAAAACTTCCGGAAATGCATTCAAATTCTTAACCTACCTGTTTAATGCAATACTAAGGCTTCAATATTATCCTATATAATGGAAAGTTGCAGTAATAATCTTAATACCAAAACCGGGCAAGCCTAAAGAACAGGTAGCTTCATATAAACCAATTAGTCTGTTACCCATTCTTTCTAAGTACTTTGAAAAACTATTATTAAGCAAAATTACTCGGATATTTATAGAAAATGGGCTACTGCCGGATCACCAATTTGGATTCCAGAAACAACACGCCACAATTGAGCAAATGCATTGATTGGCAGACAAGACTACAAAAAACTTCAAGAATAGGCGATACTGTACTGCAGTGTTCATCGACGTAACTCAAACATTTGACAAAATTTGGCATGAAGGCCTGTTGTACAAAATTAAAGATAAACTATCTTCTGATTATTATCAACGACAGAAACTTCATGGTCAAATGCGACGAATTCTTATCAAGTCTGTTTCTCATTAATTCCGGTATACCCCAATACCGATATTGTATCTCATACTTACATCATATTTACCACGGCTTCCGCATTCTTCAAAGACATCCCAACAAGCTCCAACCATGGCTCCAAAAATTGCGTATTAAAGTAAATGAGGCGAAGTCAGTTCATGTGACTTTCACATTAAGAAGAGAGACCTGCCCAACGATCTTCTTAAATAATCAACAAATACCTGCAGCAGATAGCGCCAAGTACCTAAGAATCCATCTTGCTAGCGACTGACTTGGAAAAAACATGTCTGGACAAAACGCAAGCAATAGGAGAAATTTTTTGTAAAATGTATTAGTTGAATAAATTTATACAAAAACGTCCTCAAACCTGTATGGAGCTACGGTATACAACTCTAGAGAACAGCGAACACCTCCAATATTGAAGTACTCGGACGTTTCCAAGCCACAGCACTACGTTCGATCGTTGATGCACCATGGTATGTACCCAACGTGGTCATACAACGCGATCTGGATATCCAAACCATTAATGAGAAAAATACACAAACACAGCATGCGCTATTATGATCGCCTAGGTGCCACCCAAATGTTCTGGTAGAAGAATTACTAGAAAACGAGGACGAGAAACCCAGACTCAAGAGGTTCAAACCGATTTGGCAAACAGATTTGTGTAAAGGTGTGAGTGATGTGTAAATCAGTGACAAAAGGTACATGTAATATAAAAGGTGAATGTCAATGGACTTTTTACCGACATGTTTTTATGTAATCACTATCATACGATTGTCAACATGTTTACTAAATGTCGGATTTCGATAGATTGTAAAATTATTTAATAATTAAAAAAAATTACTTATTAGACCAATCTTAACATATGCTTGCGTGGTATGGGTTACAACGTCAAAAACAAATATGAGAAAGCTACAAGTTTTTCAAAAAGTTCTACGTGTAGCTATCGACTCCGCGAGTTTTGTTACTAATGAGCAAATTTATAAAAAACTTGGAATACATAATATCGAACAACAATGAAATCGTTCAACAGTTGTGCCGAAAGAACACACACACTCGACTCAAACGCCAACTTCCGCAAGATTTAGTAGATTTAGATTAAACATCAACGGTGGTTAAGTTAGGGGAATTACATTCTTCAGTATATAATGTTGTTTAATGTTAAATTTTATCATTACCATGTATAACATTGTAACATGTTGATCTGTGTACGTAATAAAAAAAATATAGTTGCATAACTTCATGTTATAACTTGGATTGTCATTCTAACTGTATCAAGTTATTTTAATACTTGTGTTTATTTGTAAATTGTATGTTAAGTGTTTCATTACAATAATAATTTCCTACTCGTCTAGTATGCATAACGAAATTTAACTACCATGAATCGGCTGTCGCCTACTCGGCTGCATTTGTTTACCTTTTCTTCTTAAGGTCGTTAGCATTCTGCAGTCGTAAAAAGAGGCTGCAGTGTCAAAGGCCACGTCGCTTGCAACACAACCAACGCTTGTACCTCCGAGTTCTAGAAACATTTACTAATTCAAAGATTCCAGTCTGCCCGTCTTAACGCTTTTTACTTCATCTACAAAAAAACTTATGATTTACAACCTTTTTAGAATGTAGTAGCGTTTTATTCATCTCATAAAAATTGTAAATTACAGGATAAACTGCGAAATTTTTAAAAATAGTTGGCATTAGCGCTAATGAAGCATAACTCATCGCATTAGCATTTCAAATATTAAAAATAGTTGTTAAGACGGCCGCGAGGGCCCCCAAGGACGAAATGTGAGCCATCTGCGACGCCACGTCGAACCGAAATTTCCCAAAAGCGCCCTTCACGTGCTCCGAGTTGCGAAACCTCGTAATTAATTGGAAGTTTATAGTACGTGCGGAGGTCGCCGCTGATTATGCATTCTTTCAGAATTTTACAGTTCGTCGTAAACAAACTATAAAGCTAAGTGTGGACATGACACGCATAGCGTCGCGTCAGCTGTGCCAAAACGCTGCCCAACTTTTAATGCCTCGCCCATTGATGTGCGAGGAATTTCCTTTGGAACGCAGTAACTTTCTACGACCATTTAAGTGTTACAGATTACAACCTTAAGCAATAGGCGCCCCGGCATATTAACTGGTTTGCATTGCGCCTCAGATCAAGTTCAGTGCTTTGATCCTTGAATGGCGCCCAAGTTCAATGAAAGTGGGAAAAGTAGAGCAACTGGAGTGACGTGACTGGCGTAATCATGTAGGAAGCTCTGTAATTATGCAAATTGCGTGTTAATGGGAGAGATGCGCCGGTGCTTTAATGGTTTAGTAAGAGGAATTCTGAACGCTTTTAACAAACAGATGTGTTTAGTACAATTAGACGATTAGGAAATGCTTCTTGGTACATTTTGCTGCGTACTAGTTAATTTAATTTTTTTGTCTGTAGTATTTACATTAAGTATCTGAACGAAGAATTAAACACTTTTGACAGGTTAAAATAATACACGACAAATGCTAAGCGTAGTACATGATAAGAATATTTTCGAAACCACCCTTGAAACGTCTTCTACCGGAAATTCAGTATAGAGGTACCAGTTCTAGAAACATTTCTAAGTTCGCACTAACACTAACACTAAATCGCACCATTTTTTTGTTCTTTTCTGTACTTATTGCCTCATTGCAGTTAATCTCATATGTCTGACTTTTTTTTCATGTAATTGGTGGCCTGCTTTTTACTATCCACCTTTAGCGTTACTAAGGTGGTCTTTTTCATCTATTCTTACTATGGGGTGAGCTCAAATTCTAAGGTTTCCAAATTTTTTTCTCAGCAGTGTACAGAGTCGCTGATTACGAAACTAGCTAGACAAACATCACAAGCGGCTGGTATTTGCGATTGTGACACTAGAAAAAGTTAAACGAGAATATTTTATCTAAATGGTGAATTTGGAGCCGTTTTCGAGATACCATCTGATCAACCGCGCGCGTAAACTGAATCGGTAAAATTTTTTTTCGATGTTGGTACACTCTTCTTTGACATTCGTGTGAAGTTTGAGTGGACTACGTCAATTAGTGTGTGTTTGGCAGCCATTTGTTTAGAACGCGAAAAGTTTGTCTGGAGATTCTTACTATGGAAAAAAATTGAACAACGAGTGTGCTTGGAATTTTGTGTTTCCGATGGAATTGGGGCTACGGAATCATTAAAAATGTTGCAGAAGTATTTTGGGGTATCTATTCTATCGAGAACGCAAGTATTTGAGTGGTATAAAGCATTCAGTGAGGGTTGTGAGGTCATAGAAAACTTGCCTCGTGCGAATCGTCCATCCACCTTTGTTAACGACGATAACATAGAAAAAATGAAGGAAATTGTGCTCGAAAATTTCAAGCAAACTCGTTCAATTTTTGTTTCCATAGTAAAATCTCCAGACAAACTTTTCGCGTGGTAAAATATGGCTGCCAAACACACACTAATTGACGTAGCCCGCTCAAACTTCACACGAATGTCAAAGAAGGGTGTACCACCCAGAAAAAATGTTACCGATTCAGTTTACGCGCGCGGTTTAAATGGACCAGTCTGGGTCAAATTTGATCCGATGGTATACGAGGCCAATATGGGATACTTTGGATCTGATCGACCGCCATGAAATTCACCATTTTTGAAAGGCTATAACTTGAGATGTATTGGCTCTACTATTAAGATAATTATATTTGGGATAAACCTTAGACACTAATTTATACTCTAGGAAAGGCTTTCAAATGTTGATTTTTAAATTCAAAGCACTTAAACAATGATTCACTGTAAATAATTCTAAAAACTACATCCCATTAAACATGCATTTAGTCAATACAAATACAAATAAATTATTTCAAATTTATTGTATACAACTAAGGATTACTAGAATTCATTACATTATTTCAAGTTCATCCGATTTGAAATCTGAATTAGTGCCCACATCATTTGATTCGATGTCAGTATTAGGGTCTATAGATGTAAAAGGGAGGACGACTAAGACTTCAACATCCGTATGCAGTGTCCTGTGACATTGTACAGGTTGTTGGAAATAACTGAAGATCATCGAGTCCGAAAGAATGTGGCGTAGACTAGTTACTGATGGTCGGCCCATTCCACGAGTAGTTGAATCCTCCTGTACTTCATTTTCTCACTGGATTCTTAAAAACTTTTTGAAGGACATCTTTGACTTGTGCTAGAGAGATTGTTTTCAGAATTTGAGATGAGCTTACGGTAGTCACTTTTCCTAAATATAGTTTCTATCATCTATTCACGGTGTCTGAGGAATTTCTCCTTGTTTCGGTGACACTCCTTCCATCATACAAAAAACTATGATATAAAGGTTTGCTCGTCTTTCTTTATCGTCTTTTGCACCAGCAGAGAACATTCCGCAAGATCAAATTCCTCTAGAATGTAAATAAAGATGCGCCCCGTGTCGTGAAGATTTTCGCTCATTGCATCGAAGATTTGTACGCGGAAGATGCCTGTAGAAAAACCTATGTTAGTTCAAGAATTGCACCTAATTCAGTAATAGGGTAATTGCATAGACTCTTAACTTTCCGTTTATAAAGGTTTTAGCAATCGGCCAAGCTTTCGCAATTTTGTAAGGTGCTCCTTTTGAAACCAAAGATAATTTGTAACCCTTTTTTTAGACGGAGTGAGCTGCATTAAACATACAAATAAAAAGATTATAAAAAAATTTATATTGTACTTACTCTCTAGTCCTTGCTCTATTGTCTGTTAGTATACTTTGATAACCAGTAAAATAAATTACCTTAAACAAAGTTTTATATAGTGCCAAGCGATTTGTCAAATATTTTATGAAAGTAAGATTTGCGTGCTCTTTGCTGGGGGTTTCCCCACTCAGAGGATGTCTGTAATCTCTGTGTCCTCTGAACCAGGCAGGTATTCTCCCATAAGCTGGCGTAAGCCATAGAGGTAGAGATTAACTTCTGCTTTCTGAAGTTTGTGCAGCCAGTTTCATAGTCGGTGCTTCTGTGCAGTAAGAGTAAGCAGAAAAATGCAGTTCATTTTAAAAGACGTGAAAAATATTTTGCACTTGTAATATAGATAGCAGCACTATACCATGTATACAGGTCAAATTACAGCCATTGTAGTGAGTGTCATTTTTTATACTTCAAATAGCAACGTTTAATGCTTAAGAACAACGTGTAATAATCCATTTTCTCCTATTGCACGGTGCAACACCCATCTAAATGAGTGGGGCATGCGGTGAAGGCATTATGGATCTGAGTCTGGGTGCAAAAGTTTAAAGAAGGTCGAGGGTTGTGTGACAATGAACCGAAGCAGCCTCGACCACAAACCAACCGGACCGAAACCATGATTGCGCGAGTGGAGCAAGTTGTTATGGAAGACCGTCTATTAGGTGTGCGTGATATCGTCTTTAAACTTGGCATTTCAGTAGGCTCTGTGGAATTCATTTTGTAGGATAACCTGAAAATGCGGAAGTTTCTTCGAAATGGGTCCCACAAACTGACCGAAGAACACAAGGCTGTACGGGTGGCAATGTCTCGAGACATGTTGACACGTGATGTTACTATAAATTTCTGACCATGAAAGACACTCTCCGTGACCGCTTATTTTCCAATCGAGCCGCTGTTGCATCGCCGATTTTCCAGTGGGCAAAACACACCCCTAACAAGTGGTCTCAGCAACCATGGAATCATAGCGACAACGTTGTGAAAAATATGTACGTTACATTGAGAAGTAACAGAAGTTTTAACATTCTTAGGTAGGTACCTTCGTACTTCGTATATGTCCCAGTGATCTCGGTTGATGTTTTACATGTATTTTGTTTAATTGTTTGACTTGTAATTGATCTCTTCTTATATCATTCCTTATTTTATATTTTATCTTAATCCCCAACACCCCTCTTGGATATTGCGTCTTCATAACTTGTAATTTCTTTTTTGTTTTTTTGTTATAGCCCAAATTGCATTCACAGAGAAGTATTAGGACAAATATTTGTCCCAGATATTTAAATGTTCTTACTTGTTCTAAAGTTTTACCTTTATGTTTTTTTTTGATTCTTGTTGATTACCGTCGCTTTAGTTTTTTCTATATTTATGCTCATATTATGTTTTGTCAGTGCTTGATTCTACATTTCTAAATTATGTTGAAGTGACTTTTTATTTTTGGCTATCAATATTAAGTCATATGGATACGATAATGTTCTTATTATTACATGTTTTAAGTTTCTTCTTCTTCTTAAGTGCCGTCTCCTCTTAGAAGATTGGCTATCATTATGGCTGTTTGTATTCTCGACGTTTCTGCTCTGAACAATTCAATAGAACTGCAATTGTACCATTGTCTCAGGTTACTCAACCAGGAGATGCGTCTTCTTCCTCTATTCCTATTACCCTGTATCTTCCCTTGCATGATATTTTGTAGGATTTCATATCTTTCTCCCCGCATCACATGCCCCAGATACTGTAATTTCCGTATCTTAACTGTATTCAATACTTCTTTTTCCTTCCCCATTCTTCTGAGTACCTCACCATTCGTCACTCTGTCCACCCAGCTGATTTTCAACATTCTTCGATAGGTCCACATCTCGAATGCTTCCAGTCGATCACTGATGTTTTTCTTCATCGTCCAAGCCTCCATTCCATAAAATGCTACTGAAAACACGTAGCATCTCAACATTCTGATTCTTAGCTGTAGACATAAGTCTCTGTTGCATAGTATATTTCTCATTTTATTAAAGATGGTCCTGGCCTGGCCAATTCTTGCTCTAATTTCATCTGTGTATTCATTGTTCTCGTTGACAATAGTTCCCAGGTATTTGTATTTTTGTACCTTCTCCACTTGTTCTCCTCTAATCCATATATTTTCTTGTCGTTGTTGTGATTTTGTGATTGTCATAAATTTAGTCTCTTTTGGTATTTAGTGACAGACCCTTTTCTTCACTACTTTCGACTACTAGATCTAATATCCTTTGTAAATCTTCTAATGACTCTGCCATGAGTATAGTGTCATCTGTATATCTAATATTGTTTATATATTTCCCGTTAACTTTAATCCCAATTGATACCTCTTCCAGTGCGTTCTTGATTATTTCCTCAGAATATACGTTGAAGAGTAAAGGCGAAAGCACACATCCCTGCCTTACTCCTCTTTGTATCTGTACTTCTTCAGTTAACTCATTATCCACTTTTACATTAGCAATCTGGTTGAAATATAACTGAGTTATTATTCTAATATCTTTCATATCTATATTTTTTTCTTTAAGTAGTCGAATGAGGTAGTTATGGCGGACTTTGTCAAATGCTTTGTTGTAATCGAGGAAGCAGACATATATTGGTTGATTGATATCCATACATCTCTGAGTTAACACATTCACTGCGAACAGGGCTTCTCTTGTGCCCATTGCTTTCCTGAAACCAAATTGGGTTTCACTAAAGTCTTGTTCTAACTTTCTGAAAATTGTTTTGTGCAATATTTTCAGAAATATTTTAAGAGTGTGATTTATTAAACTAATTGTCCTATGATCATTACATTCTCTTGCGTTGGCTTTTTTGGGTAAAGCGATGAATGTCGATCTGAGCCATTCTGTAGGGATTATTCCTATATTATATACTGTATTATATAAATCCACCAACACGCCTATTTGTTCTTCCGTGATTAATTTTATTATTTCAGTTGGAATTTCATCAGGACCTGGAGCTTTATTGCATTTTGCCAACTTTATTGCATATATTACTTCTTCTTCTGTTATATATGGTCCACTGTCTCGTTCTGTATTTTCTTCTATTGTTTCTTGTTGTCTTTCATATTCGAATAATTTCTGGATATACTCTTTCCAAGTTTCTAATTTACCTTTGATGTCGGGTATTATTTTACCATTTCTGTCCAAGAGGATATTATTTTTATTTGATATTCTTATTCCCGCCATTTCCTTTATTTTCTTGTGCAAGTTGAAATCATCATGTCTTGCTTGCAATTCTTCTATTTCTGCACATTTATTTGTATACCATTTCTCCTTAGCTTCTCTAATCTTCCTTCTTATTTCTTTATGTAAGGTTTTATACATTTCATTGTCTCTATTCTTATGTTGTCTTCTGTTTTCCATCAGTTCCAGTATCTCATCCGTCATCCATATTTTATTTGTGTTATTTACTTTTGATTCTCCTAATATTTCTTACTTGGGGTCATTATTGCTTTTTGAATGCTTCCCATTTGTTATTTGGGTCTCCCTTCAAGTTTCTATCTTTTTCTTCTAGTTCTTTATTAATTTTTACCGCTAATTGATCTTTTTTGCTTGGTCTTTTAATTGTGATATCTGTAGTTGTTTTTGTTCTGTTGTGATGTAAGTTTTTTAATCGTGTTTCGATTTTATTATCACCGGATTGTGGTCAGTTGCTGCATCTGCGCCTGGATATGTTTTGGCCGACTTGATGGAATTGCGATATCGTTTATTTATCAATACATAGTCTATTTGGTTTCGACTATGTTGTTGTTATTATCTGCTGGTGCTCTCCACGTATATAGCCTTCTTTCTGGCAATTTAAAGAACGTATTTGAGATTATCATTTCCTGTTCTTGGCAGAACTGTTCCAGTCTATCTCCCTCTCATTTCTTAGTCCCAGTCCGTAATTACCTATGATATCCTCCACTTCTCCTTTTCCTATTTTTGAGTTGAAATCCCCATGACAATCGTGATTTCTCTGTTTGTCTGATATTTATAGCTTGTGAACGTCGTTATAAATTGTTCTATTTCTTCATATCCTTATCTGCAGTAGGCATATACCTGTATTATATTCATTATTCCTTGGAGTGTTTGAGTTCTTAACATGATTACCCTATCTGAGACAGGCATGAAGCTATCATTACTGATTTACACAGGATTTGTCTACTACTATTGCTACTCCATTCCAATGGTATGGGTCGTTGTTACCTGAGTAGTATATCTTTGCTTTGTTAATTTGCATTTCCTGAATTTGGCCACCTGGTTTCACTCAGTCCCATTATGTTAACCTTAAGACGTTCCATTTCTTGAAGCACGTTGTGGATTTTCCTGCTTCATATATAGATTGAATATTCCATGTAGCTATCTTCATCTCTTTCTTCTTTCTTGCAGTTTTATTCAAAACCGTCCCCCGGATCCGAACGGGGAACTAGAACTCCGGAACATTTTGCTCTGAATTCAGCCATATTGATTTTACTAGGGATGCCCAAATGGGCCTTTAATACAGTGGTTTCCCGTTGCCTTCTGTATCCTTATGCCGTTGACCACCCTCGTAGTTCTTCCGCCTTTAGGACCGTTCTCGATCCCAGGGCAAAAGTGTACCCTATTTGTAGCCGCTCAATCTGAGTCAGGCGCTACTGCTAGTTTTGGTCCGCCCCGGGTATTTTATTTCCCCGGTACCCGCCATATCTGACGGGCGTTCCCCTATCCGCCACCTGGGGAGGCGCCCAGTTGGGGATCTAGCAACCCCGCTGGGGTTTTAAGTTTAGTAAATCGCAATTATTTGGTATAAGGTCACGTGTGGTCACGTGTGGTTTGGCATTATCTCTGTGGCGTATAACACCCTTTCTATTGGCGATTGCCGACCGTTTCAATTAAATTAATTTCTTCAAACGATCCAATTGCTGACAATAGAGATGCGCATTAAGTGTCTCATGTTCGCCCACAAACTCATGATAAACAATTCCATTGATATGCCACCATACACGTAGCATAACTTTTCGGATACTAATTCCAGGATTAGGTAAACCAACGGTCTTCTGGCATTTGCTTAACCATTGTCCCCGTTTGCTAACATTTATGAGTGACAACCACTTCTCGTCACCGGCAAACAAATGGTTAAAAAACGGACACAAATTATATTTCGGAAGCAATAAAAGGAAAGTTTGCGCCCAATATTTCTTCTGATTTAGTATAAATTTATGTGGGACCCAAACTTCTACCCGATATGACTTTCCAATGCTGTGCAAATGGTTCAAACGCTTTGCTGTGACACTTCGAGAATTTCTGCCAAATCTCTACTCGAATACTTTGGGTTCTCTTCGATCACTTTAGATGGTACTCCAGTTTTCGGATTGTCTTTTAAGTCAAAATTGGCATACCTGAAATGGACAAACCATAAATGGCCAGTCATCTCATTCAAAACTTCCGGATAGACACTATTGATGTTATCGGTGGCCGTCACTGAATTTGAACCGCGGTAAAATTCATAGAGCATAATATGTATGATATGACCGTCACTGGTAAGTTTGAGGTGATATCACAAAAGTTTTTGATTAAATTTAAAGAGAAGCATTTGTCGAATAACGAAATGGTTTGTAAATAAATGCAAGGGTCACACAAATATTAAATTACCTTAAACCAAACTTTAACAACATACGTAATCTTTTAGGCTCACCATTATTTCCGTCAAGATTCTCTTCATTAAGATAATGGATAGATATGCGCTCAGAAATCCACTAGCTGTACTCCTATGTTTGTAAGAAATTCTTCAAATGTCTGGTTATTTATTATTTCTACAGATCTTGTGTTTCTGTGTTTTTCCTTGATAGTCCCAATGGTTTCTTTATTTGCGCTGTGGTTTCTTAAAGCTTTTTATATTCTACTTCTGCTTACACTATCGAATGTTTGAAAATATCCATAAAGTGTAGAAATAACTTTTGTTCAAACTCATTATATTTTTCAGTAAGACTCGGTGCAAATACTGCGTCATGTGTTCCTCTCGCATATTGTTCTCTTCCAAATTAACTTTCACTATCTTCTTCCGTTTCCTTTCCACTAGTATTTCATATATATTGCAGTTGCCACACTAATTCTTAATATTTCTCTGTAATTATTACAGACTCCCTTTTTAAATAATGATAGCTGCTCCCATCCTGTTGATATATTTTTATTGTCCTATGCCAAATTCATTATACGCACCAACCAGTTTAATCCATTATTTCCCATGTATTTCATAAACTCTATTTTATTTTTTGGCTACCTATTGCCTCTATTGCCCCCCCCCACCCCTAATTATATGGTGTAATCTATCTTGCATTTGGATGTCATTCTCTGTCCATTCAACTGCTTCATCATCCTTTCTTAGCAGGTCTTGGAAGTGTTCTTTTCAACTCCTTAACTGCTCTTTGGCGTCTGTTATTGTGCTACCGTGTACACCTTTTATTTGTAGTAGCGTAGCTTCTTTCCCATGTCTAACAGTTTTCAAATCTGTACAGGAGCTTTTGATTTGTAGTTGCTTTTTCTTCAATAAATCTTCCAAATTTACTTAAATTTTTTTTGTAGTTGTAGTTATTGCTGTTTCTTAATGTTAAATATTTCTTTCACATTCTTTTTGCTTTCTCCAGTTTCTTTATGTTATTCCACCATGCCATTTCTTTTTGTTTGGCTTTGTCTTAGTCTTGCCACATATAAGGTCAGCTTCCTTCAGCAGTATGCCTTTAAACGTCGTCTATACCTCATTTAGATCGTTGCTTGTAGTTTAGTTATATTTTTGTACATACATTTGGTCTGTTATCTCTACAACTTTTTTATACTTATTTTCTCTTAATTTATAAGCGTTTATTGTTTTGTATTCTCTACTTTCTCATCGACTTTCTATTATTCTGACCTCTAATTTATTCTGCGCAACCTTTTGTATCTTTTATTTTATATTATATAATCTATTATAGATTTCTTTTTTCTAGTCGGTTCATACCTAGTAAATTTGTGCTTAAATATGGTATTAGTTATAGCCATATTATTTGATACGCAAAAGACTAGGAGTTTGTGTCCGTCATTTGTGTACATCATTTCCAACTTTTCTGTTAATATCATCTAATATTACAGTATTGTTTGTTTAGTCTACTATATCTCGCAAGTGTTTATAGAATATTTCCAGCTTTGCCTGCAGTAGATTTCCATTCGGTGAATAAATTGCTAGAAAGGTGTAGTCTTAATTATTTATTTCTAGTTTACGTTCCAAGATTAGCTTCCATTCTTTTATGTACAATAAAGACCACCCCGACTTTTGCCCCCTTTCCCAATTGTTCGTTTTTTATTTACCTTAAACGAGTTTTTCTTGGCTTGGACGCTTACTTGTACACTTTATTTTCTTCAGCTTTTCTTTATCTTGATTACATTTCCACTACATGCTGTTTACGCAGATTTTTTGGTTTCGGACCCTTATTGTCTTACTTCTTTTCCTTTCAGTTTTTATAATATCTTTTATTTGTTTTTGTTCCCGCGCCTCCAAAAAGTCATAATAGGAGAATTGCAGCAATCAAGGAAGTGTACGAAGTAAAAGGGGAAGTGAATGTCAATGTATAACAATGTTGTGTGAACTATTTAGACAACTAAAGCGATATAAAACAAACTCAGGACAAGTACTTGTAAGTTGTTGACCCATCGCCGTCTTAAAACTTTAGTTAACTTTGTTAACAGCTGGATCGTTTATTATAAATTAAACTAAGATCACATTTAGTGTCTGCTGACAATCTAAGGTCAATTGCTTTGTTTACAATACGATGGCCTCTTTTTTGAAGAGTTTCGTGTAATAAAAAAATGATTTATATAAATAATCATGGCATTTAAAGGCAATGTTAGATTGAGGACAGTTGCCAAATGCTTTAGCCAGAATATTTTGTGTATATGGTGAAACTAAGAAGATTTGATGTATTGCGAACAATTTGAACAAATGTATGCTGTATTACGTAACAAATAGTCAATCCTAAATGAGTCCCTTTCAAAAAACTAACCCACGCTTGGTTACTAAAAAAAAACAGAGAAAATACGAGGGTGTTTGGAAAACTCTTGCCTCTTAACCGATAGATTTACCTTAAAGCACAATAAATTTAATATTAAATTATATATTATTAAAACAGCATCTCTTTGACAATAACAGACAACATGAGCATTCTAACCTTTGAGAGATGTGCGCCTATTGTAACACATGTGGGGATGTTGTAAAATTAAACAGTGAAAAGAACTGTAAAATAAAAAATAACCACAACAAATCTGCAAGATCATGCTCGATGTGGGCGGCTCTTGACTGCGAGAGAAGAACATCGCTGGAATTGTTGGGATTTTATGTGAACGTGTAAACCCTGATTTTGATTTTACTTCATGACTTCACCACATTGCTGTTCGTGCAATTTAGTTAAGAACAATAATAAATGAACGATGAAACACCTGGAGCTGTTCTTGTTAATGTTAACGTAGGAGAAAGAACGTAGAAACTTTTATTGTTGCAGTGACCTCCATCACTTAGTCATGGAGTGCTTAAAATATTCAGGTATAAAAATGCATCGCATCATTTATTACAATTATAATAATCGTTGCCGACTAACGGAATGGTTTAGTAGCTTGAAGAAATTTTATGCTAAACATTACTTCTCAATACTATTTACCCGGTTTATATTTATATACAAAACACGTCACTAGTCTTTCCCTTGTTACATTAATGGCATTGAGAATAAGTGGCCATACTTACAAATGCAAAAAAGCAATAAAAATTCTGTATAAAGCTGCATTCACTCACCTGCCTGGTAAGTTGTTTAAATAAGCCAAGGTAAAAACCCAAATAATGAAATGGAATTGTAATTTTATTAATACCTAAATAAAATACATTATTTGATTAAAACAAACAAGAAACTTTGAAAATAAAAATCTGTTGCATTTCCAATTTTATTTGATAACATATGTGCTAGTGAATTTATTACAATAAGCTTATTATTTATAATGTTCTCATCAACACTGCAGCTAGGAGTGTCTATTAGACTTAGCATAAATTACAAGTTTATAATCAAATTTTTGCTAAAATCTTTTACCATTTAGTTTATTTTTGATATCCTTAGCTGTAATTTTTTGTTTAGAAAAGAGATGCAGTAGTGTTTCTATTATATTATTTAAACCCTTTGCATCATCTCTAATGCTTTTTGGTGTCAGAAAATTGTGGGCAAAGTTCTTAGAAATCAAAGTTTTTTTACTTTTGTTTTTCTCACTAAAGAAAATGGTTGATCTTGACTACCTACTTAACATGTTACGTTATTTATAAGAAAAACGCCAACCATATCTTCTTAAGGGCATTTTAACCACTTTACAACACATTCTTTAGAATTTTTGAAGTTTATTAGGCACTCAACATTTTAAATTAAAAAAATCGCTTGGGGTAAAAAGGCATAAAGAGGTAGAAGGGTTTTGTATAAATCTAACATTGACGTTCACTTTGCTGGCGAAATCAAAGGTTCTTGGGTCTAGCCCCTAACCTTAGTTTTTTATGTGACTTAGCGTGGATCAATAAGCCACCTCACAGAGGGTTTAGAATCTTGGGCATTTATGATGGTCGTTTCTACCGACTCCATAGTCGGAGGGGCTACAATATTAAAGTTTCTGTAACCCCATACGCTCTGATTTAGCGCTCAGAGAAATAAGTTCTTGCATCGTGAAATGTCTATATTACAATGTAGGTCGTGGTTCCTCGTATATTAAATTACGGATCTTTAAAGACGAATCTCAAAGCACTACTCTGAATGACCTTATTAATGTCTTGACGACCCATCCCCAGACTAGAGCCTCGTACGTGATGTATAAGAGGAGTTTCCTTCTGGTAGCTATTTGTGGCAAACCTCGCCACCTCCGCTTTGGTTACCGCCCTATAAACATATGCTCTTCAGGTCAAATTTTTGTCCTAAATTACCCCAAGATAAGTTTTTCCTTCTTTAGAAGTACCTTTCTTCCGAGGTTTTGCTAGATCATCTCACCAGTAAAGTGATTTTCTCTTAGAGAATAGAACCAGCGCGCCCTTTTCTGTTATCTGTCGCGCCAGTTTTTCTCAATTTTCTTTGCAAAAGAATAACCTGGACAGCAGCGCCGTGTCGTCTGCGTACTGAGTTAATTTAGTGGAGGGTGTCTCCGGGTTATGCAAATGGAGTAGACGGGGTCTTTTGGAGTCGCTTTTGATAACCGAACAAGCTGGATCACTAACGGCGTGATTTCGGTGGATACCATCTTGTACACTACTCCGTTGAACCACACATTATCAAAGTCCTTAGCCAAGACGAGGAAGACTACCCTAGTGATTCGCTTCGTGGTGTTACTTTCGGTGAGACATTCCATTACCCTGCCTTAAAGGAAAATTAATTTAATACGTTCAATAGCTGTCCTCAAGCGTTTGTAGATTATCTATTCTGCAAGCTTACTTATGATTAATAAGCCTGTAGGCCTAAAAGAAGACTTTCGATTTTACTGGTATGGGTAACATGACCACGTCTGCTTCTTTATAGAGTAATTTTCTTTAAATCTGTTAAGAATTACTTGAATACAAAAATGTTTTGAAAAATTGTAACATAAAGGTCTACAATAGGTATATTTCGTAGAAATACTATAGAAATGCACAATGCATTTACTGATTTACAGCAGTAAATGTTTTTTGATTAAATTTCAATTATTTGTACAGCACCCCATAAGAAATTATTGGTCTCAACCGCTTCACATTAAAATTTCTTACATGATTTAGGTCATTTATTATACTTATTTAAACCGTTTTTCAATACAATATTTAGAACGTTTAATAAATTTAATATATCTATTGTAAGAATTTTTTCATTGAAACCATACTAACACTAGTCGTACTCGATTGAATATAAGTTTAATTTTGGCCTTATTACCCTAATTACTTATTTGCTAAGAAGTCTCATCGGTCTTCATTTAGTTTCTAAAACGTTGACACTATTTTCCTCTATTACTGTCAGGATCTTCAGATCTTTATGTATTCTATCACTCCGTACAAACCGTGAGAGATCCACGATATTCTTTAGAAAATTGTTTTAAAATGTCTGAACTATATTTACATTAGTCTTGCCAGCACATTCCGATAGTCCCAAATGTCCAGATGGGCTTCAATATTTGTTTATATAATGCTATTTTGTTATGCATCGACAACTAAAATTTTCTTCCAATAAGCCAATACATTTTCTTATATTTAATGTCCAATTCTTTCCGTTTCTTTTTTATATGCTCCTTTCAATTGAGTTTGGCGTCAAGATTTATCCGCAAATACTTTGCCGTATGTCTATGTGGAATGTTATTATTATTAATTGTTATTACATTGTGCTCATGCTTATTATTAGTGAAGTCGAGATGAATCGATTTGCTTTCATTTATTCTAATTCTCCACCTTCTAGTCCATTGCGTTTATGTTGACAGTTGCTATTTGCAGTTTTCTGGCTGCTTCCTCACTGCTGTCTCCAACGGCCAGGATTGCCGTATCGTCCGCGAATGTTGCTAATACTGTCTCTTTAGTTCTTGATGTATCATAGGTATTTGTTAGGTAGAGCATTGGCCCTAATACACTTCCCTGTGGTACGCTCGTTTTTATTTCTTTCAAACTTGAGAATTCATTTTCTTGTTTTAAGATAAACATCCTTTCAGTTATATAGGATTTTAATATATCTACATATTCTTTTGGAAAGCATTTCTCTAATTTATGTATTAGTCCCTCATACCAAACGTTATCGAAAGTTTACATCTGAAAACAGCGTTGAGCTACTGTTCCTGTTACTGGATCGTAGCCCAATGCTTTTTTTCGAGATGATATTCTGCTTAATTTCTTTGGCGATTTCTTTCGTAGTTACTAATGTGGTTTCTTCTGATTTCATTACCCCCCTACGGAGATCTGTATCTTCCAATGCTTCATTTGGGTGAAAGGTTTCCTCCAAATGTGTTGCTTTTGGCCCAGCGACCACCTGCAGTTCTAGTTGGTGCAATATGCACTATTAGTCTTTTCAGTTTTTTGTAACTTTTTACTAAGAATAAACTGGAATTTTGTCATTTGTTAGCTCTTTGAAATAGCTACTGACACAATAATTCTTAGGTTGTATTTCTCTCTTTAACCTTTGTGCAAAATTATATAATCTGTTCTTATCCTGCAGTGTTCTTGTCTGCTGCCATTTTCTTCTTGCGTTCCTTTACTGCCACTAGGTCTCTAATTATTGCAAGAATAGCGTCGAAATAAAAGTAAGGTTCTTGAGCAGTTTATAATACTTTAATTACGAGCAGCCCTACCTACGCGGACGCGAGCTCTCAGCCGAGGTGCACATGACAATGCTATTTCCCAACCCTAGACGGTCGGTTCTTCGCCCACGTATAAGCGATTGTCGTTGGAACATAAAACCCAGGTGGCCATTGGCCATCTGGATCCTTGAAGAGCTTGAGTGTCTAGAGAGTTCATTTCCCACGTGCACCCAACTAGCGCAGGATCGACTATCTAGGCCACTCCTCCTTTATAATATAATAATAATAATAATAATATAAATAAAATTACAAATATATTTTTTTTAAAGAAATTAAACTATTTTTTGAGAAATAGTAATTTTTTGCAAAATGACATTATATTACAATTTTTCAAGTAAATATAAAAGTATTCTTAGCTACAAAAATGTAAGGTATTTGTTTTGAATTAGAGCAGCGCTTTTTCGTCTAATCATCTATCTATCTAAACATATATTCGCTTAAACCGTTGGCATATTAAAATTCTTATTTGTTTCAAATGTTAGGAAAATACGCTTGGTTTAATATGCATCTTGGTGTTTTATGCGGTAAATATGATTTTGAGGTACGTGCTTGACTCACCGCAAACGCCAGTCATTTACCTGTTCCAAAGATGATGAGTCTATCAAACGCTTCTAAATTTAGTAATCTAAAACCTTGATTGTGACGAACGTTCCTAGATATATCTTATATTCTTTATAGTAACATACATTTTATAAGTCGTAGACATTTGAATGCTCTCTAACATGTTTAATTCATTCTGTTATAGTAATAACGTTACATTAAATTAAATGATTAGACCACATACAGTACTACTGTGGGTAAATGTGGTATAGCAAAATTCAAGTTGTAAAATATGAATCAATTGAAAATATTAGATACGTTCGATTTGTCCGAGATACAAAAATAATAACATACAGGATGTTTCAAAAAAAATCATTTTATTTAAGATATTTATATTATGAAAAATAATGAACATAGACACTTAGAAATTATTTTATATTACAGGGCTAACTTGAAGTTTTGTTTAGATACCAAAACATAGGTGCTCAATATGCCCTGCTTAGAATGCACAAATTTATCCTAAACTTTTGCGAGCATATCTGGATCTACTGCTGCCACGGCTGCTATTATCCGGTTTCACAGTTCGACCACTGTAGTTGGAAGAAGAAGCACATAAACGCAATCTTTTATAAACCTCCATAAGAAAAAATCGCACACAGCGAGGTCCAGCTACCTTGGAAGCCAAAGATGTAAAGCTGAATCGTTAGATCCCATACGGCTGATCTATCGTAGTGGAATCTAATTATTCAAAAATTCTCGAACTTTCAGGGTTCGGTGTGGTGGTGAACTCTCCTGCTGGAAAATGAAATCATCCAAAATGGTCTCTAACTGTAGGAAATCCAATTTTCAATCATGTCTAGGTGTGTCATTCCAGTAACAGCTTTCTCTAAAAATAAAATGGGATAGTACACAACAACATTAAGTTGAGGAGAGTCTATCTCAGGCTGTGCAATTTGATGTGGCTGTTCCATTCTCCATATTCTAACATTATGGAGGGTTACCTTGACACTTAAATGAAAAGTAGCCTCGTCGGAAAACACTGTGCATGTTTCAAAATTGTCATTTTCTGCCACCTTGTCGAGGGTGAATTCACACAGCTCCACATGTCGTTGTTTGTCACCTGCATGAAGATCTTGCATTAATTAAATCCTGTGTGGTTTCATAATCAAATGTCGCTACAAAACAAGCCAGACAGACTTTGAGAGAATGTTTAGTTCTCTACCAGCACGGGGAGTGGATTTTTTCGGGGCTACGTGCGAAACTCGGCCGGATGCGCTCTACGTCTTCGTCTGACACATGAGGGCGATTAGTGGATTTCCCTTTACCCAGACAACCCGTGTCTTGGAATTATTTATGTTATCGCCTAATGCCTGAGCGGTAGGATATTCGACGCCATATTGTCGCCGAAAATCATGCTGACCATTTGTTACGGACTCACACTTCTCAGAGTGTAGTACACAAAATGATTTCTGTCGTCCAGTCGCTATCTTAAGAAACACTGAAGTGGCAGGTGAACGAAGCGCGCTGGAGCTACCAATCGACAACCGCGTGAAACTTGAGAATTCCCTCTTTCTAACGGTACATTGTTCGATCAAAACGAATTAAAAGCTGAATAGTTATGATTTTTTAAATCGGATTATTATTTTTGAAACACCCTGTATTTTGCACGGCTGCTTCAAATTCTTATAATAGTTCTGGCAATCCTCTAGAGTTTACGAAAATCAGGATATCGCTGCAAAGGCACGTGCTAATAATCTTACTGCTCTATGTAGGTATATTTATGTCTAGTTATGCAAACGTCGGCGAAACGTAAAGCAGGTAATGTGACTTTTGTGCAAATTTCACGGAATTTCAGCAATCGCGAGGCATCGTTCTAGTGCCACGGCATTTAGTTTTTTTTTTAATTGACAGCATATTTACAATATACTTCCAGAGGAAAGGAGTATTAAGTAAATTCGATAAAATGTAATACAAAGTGTATAAGAGAAGCATTCACTAATGCTTTTCCTTTGGATGATTTCTTCTTCGTTATATTAAATCTTGAGGCCAGGTTCTGTGGAGTCTTCTTGTGTTTGGACCGCTTTCATATAACTGCTCTACCAGAGCGTTATCGTGGTTGATTATTTGATTTTGGTATTTAATAACACTGCGCTCGATCTCTTCTTTGATGGTTGGATGCATTTAGTATAATTGGACTTTATACAGAGACAGTTAGTCACGGCGATACTTTCCGCAGCTGTGCACCGATTTTGTCATTTTAAACCTGATGACTTTATCAAGCTTTTTTAAATTTAGTAATTTAAAATCTTTGAGTAGCACCAATTTTTCCAGCTTTATAAATTGTATTGTTTATAATAACAAAAGAAATAGATTGATATGTATTACTTTAAATTCAAATTTGTAGATTATACGAACTGTATGTTATTTATATTAAGAACAATATGGCCATATAAGGTAAGCCTATAATGTTTAATGTACTGTGATTCTTTGGTTATTAAAGGTTGATCAATAGGTTTGTGCTCAATATCAAAAATAACATTTATTATGCATGAATTTATAGAAAAAAATACTCTTCAAAATAAAGGCTATCATCCTTCATATCTTCACCGTTTCTCAAATTGTCGGATCTGATCAAAGTATGAGTTCGGCTCTTTCAAATCAAAGAATTCTTGACACTCTGTTTCAATTTTATTAAAGGATGGCAAGAAATGCTCTATTAATTGGAATAGGTTGCGTCTAAACCTCGACATCAATTGGCTCATCGAACTTCTCGTCTTCTTCATGGTATTTGACGTAGTATGCTCACCTTAGTTGGAATGATTAATGTAGTAAATAACAATTAACTGCAATTTAATATCTAAAATTTTCTTTTTTTATTTTCTACTTGTATGAAAATAAGCTTCAAAGTTTATAACAAATAATCCAAAAAATTGAGATTACTGGATTGTAAAGCTTCCTTTAACTTATTCATATTTAAGTCATAAGACAAGAAACATCACACAAGCAAAGTTGTTTATTAATTTTTTTACTTCAGAGTAGAATCCACGCTATATTATTTACTAAATTTGTTGTAATAAGATTACTTAACGCAATAAAGAAGTCAACAAAATTTAAGATTAATCTAGGGCAAACTTTTTTTAGGTGCTCTTCAAATTCATTTCTTTCATTGTCTATTTGTCATGGTCCTGTGGTAAGATTTATGCTTTCGGAAGTGTTCTCGTAGGTTTTTCGATAATTTTTATAATTATAAGATTATTGCTACTTAATAATATTTCTTTTTACAGTATGTTTTGCTTAAGACTATTTTTATCTATTCGCTTGCATTATTGCATCAATTACTTTGGTTTCTCGTTTAATCTCAACATTTGGTTTATTAATTCTTAAAAATATCATTACAATACCTTAGTTGCTACTACGTAAATATTTTATGTGTCATTGTTTGAATTTAAACGCCGTTGGTTCTTACTTCTTGTTATTCAACGTATAACTTAATTTTCCAATTGATATCCAACCTATTTTATCAGTTTGTCATTGAACTTCTTATATTAATTTTCTCTATTATAGAGAAATAGCCCACCTCCCCTGGATAGTTATCTCTATCCCTGAGACCAATCTCATCTGCAAAAGTGTGTAGACAAATAAAAGTAACCAATTCGTAAGCCCGTGGCTATGGCTTTATATTAAAATATCTCCCCAACAAATCAATAGTGCTCATTACAACAATCTATAATTGTATGCCTACCATTTTCTGCTTCCCTACTTACTGGAAATTTGCACTAATAACCATGACGCTAAACCAGGAAATCCCCTACAAGAACTTATCTTTTATCGATAGATAAGCATACTGCTTTACTCTCCAAAATTTTCGAACGCTTACTATTATACCAAATTTTCGAAATATCGCCTTTAGAAGAGCTCATTCCCACTCACCAGTTTGGCTTCCACAAAGGACACTCAACCATTCAGCAAAGTCATAGATTAGTTAACAATCTTGAAGGAAAGAAGTACGGACATGGAACCCTTTTCCACTAAAGTTCGGGGCTTCTATACATAAACAAAAATTAGCGGCCGCTTTCGGTCAAACCGGTCTCGAAATTTTCCGATCAGGCTGGTTTTTGGCATTTGGACTAGACTTATGGTCATTAGCTGAATACTGAACACGTTATGTCTCTATTTATCACAGATCAAAAATTGTAAGGCGTGACAGATGTCAGAAATGGCAGAAATAGAAGCTGGTCTCCAGCTTGGAAGCTATAAGTTGGAAGTTATAAGGAATTACATATTGGAATCCGCTAAAAACCCTTATTGCATTGTTGTAGGACATCCCAGCTCGCGGATGTGAACCCGTTAGGCCATGGGCTTTCGAATAATACCCCCCCTTTAAGTCTTTAGGTTCAGTAATTCTCGAGTTGAATGTCGCGACGCACAGACAGACGCCGCACTGATTTTATTAGGCTTTCCTTTCAGGTATAGAAGCCAAAAATATGTGCCTCTATTTTCTTAGATGTCCAGCAAGCTCTTGACAAGATATGGGACTGCGGATTGTTATATAAAATAAAATGCAAGCTACTCCACCAAATTTTCCTCCTCCTTAAGTCTACCTAACTTAAAGAGTCTTTCAAGTACATTTCTAGGATAGGCTGTCGACCTACCACTAAACACTCTACCTGTCCTCAAATTACCAATTATGACAAGCCCATACCAATAAAAAGTAAGGTGGTATACTTAGGACTGGAATGCAATTAAATCTGAAGACTAAAAATATGTATTTGATACTAAGTCGTCACTCCCAACTGACCCTATAAAACAATGTAGTCCTACGGCATCGAACCTTTAGGCTGAAGTTAAGCCATCAATCACCATAATTTTCCAGTCCTATCATTCTAAACCTCTTCATACTCTTACCAATGCCCCTTGAGTAATCAAACTCTTCACTTCAACATTAAAATCCCCTTCTTTACTGAAGTCATAAAGAACTTTGCCACCAAGAGCAAAACACGCACTTTAAATTACACCAACCATCTTATTGTTGTGGTTCTCTATTAGAAAAATTAATAAAGTTATTTGATGTTAAGTATCATTTTTTAAATTGGTAAGGGTCTACTATTATTATTTTCAGTTGTTTGTAGGGATTAAAAAATCAGATTTTTCGGTTTCCGCTCGTCATTTTTATATTTAATCGGTACTTTTTCTTGAAAAAATTGTTCAGTAATAAATTATTTCATTCCCCTCCGTAACGATGTCAGTTTTAAGTTTGAGGGTGCTATTAATTTTTTTTCCTAATTATGTCACATATTCTGCGATTCTATATTTTAAATTATTTGCTTTTATTATCTTCTGGATCTTATTGTCATCAAGGAGAGTTAGAATTTATTTTTCGTAATGTGAGTTGAAGCATTTTGTTATTCTACTGTTTTCTACTGTTGTATTTATTATCCCTTGTTCTTTCTAGTTTTTTTCTAATTTTTCTTTTTATAATCTATTTAGTTTTGAATATACTGTAATATTCTTTTTGTTTTTATCTATTATTTTCTCTTTCTGATTAAATCTTTAACTCTTCTATCTAAAGTTGTATTGTTCGATGTGTTTTTATCGTGGTCAGTTAATGTTTTTTCTAGATAGATCTGTGTAATCTTCAAAAAAACAAAATAGCGGTAGTGTCAGATATCGCTATCTTTGATAATCATTTCAGCAGTCGATTTATATTAATCAGTCATTTGAGTTAGTAGTGATACATCATTTTGCACATTGTTAAAAATCGAGTACCGAGAACTAACTAAATTTCTCACTAAAAAAGGTCTTAGCCTCAGCAATATTAAATAACGGTGTGTACGGTGAATATTCGACTTCCTATTCTACTATAAAAGAATGGGCTATACAGTTTTGTATGTACAAATTCACCAGCCAATCATAGAACCAAACTTCAAATCAACTTTACCTACAGAACTCGCATCAATAATTAAAAGTCTTCCAATAAATAAATCGCCAGGATATGACAAAATACCTAATGTCATACTTAAAAAGCTTACAAAAAAAGCATTGGCATACCTAGCAACCACATTTAATGCGTGCTTAAGGATTGGTTATTTTCCGAATGCATGGAAACATGCAATTATTCTACTGTTTCCCAAACCAAACAAAGTCAAGAAAGATATTACTAGCTATCGACCTATTAGTCTTCTAACTACAATCTCGAAGCTTTTCGAAAAGGTCATATATCGCCGGCTTAATGAAGAGGTAATAAAACTGAGTATTGTTCCCACCTTTCAATTTGGATTCAAAAAAGGCCACTCCACCTGCCATCAACTACAGCGCATGATCGAAACAATCGAACGAGGATTTGAAAGCAAACAATACGTTACTGCCTTGTTTTTAGACATAGCTCAAGCATTCGATCGAGTGTGGACCGATGGCTTAAAATATAAAATAGTACGTCTTCAACTCATCTCAACTTCATCTCCTGAGTACATAAAATCCATATTGTTCTCGTTCCTAGAAAATCGTACATATGCAATCAACATACAGGCAAGCTTATCAACTACTAGAGCTATACATGCAGGGGTTCCACAAGGGAGTATTCTAGGACCCATTTTATTCAACATCTACATGCATGACTTTCCTGTTCCCAATGCAAACCTAGCAATGATCGCAGATGACACGGTCGTGTTAACTAGAAATCAAAACTTAGAGCAAGCAATAGCCGACTTACAAACTGCCGCCAATACACTAAGCAGATGGTTCATGAAATGGAATCTATCAATTAATCATTCCAAGTGTACTACGAAAACATTCACACTTAGAATTATCAAAAATCCAACGTTAATTACAATCAATGGACATACTATACAATGGAATGCCAAAGACGAGCCCGTAAAATATCTGGGTATCCATCTCGATACTCGGCTCACATGGAAATACCACATATTAAAAAAGCTGAACGAAGGCCACACGCGTTTAATCCAGCTCTACCCAATCATAAATAAAAAGTCCACTATGAAAATCGAATGCATGACGCTCTTGTATAAATCTCTAATACGTCCATTGATTCTGTACGGATGTGTGATATGGGCTAACACTTCCAAAACCAATCTCAACCGAATCCAGACGTTACAAAATAATATTCTTCGAACGACAGTCAACGCCCCGTGGTTCATTACAAATCAACAACTTCATCACGAATTAAACATGCTCACAATTCAAGAACATATTGCAAAACTGACTAAAACCTTACATGACAACCTTATCAACTGCAATGGTGCCACCTTCTATGAACTAGGCCAAAGAAGTATTCATAGACGATTAAAACGAAAGTTACCCCAAGACATATACTTGAGTGATAGTGGTGATGACTAAGTGCGGACTAATCTCCAAATAACTATTTGATCAAAATACGTAAGTGATAGTCTTGATGTCTAAGTGCAATTAATTCTCAATTAACTATGTGATCAAATGGTAAATCCAAATGACTATTAACACAGCTATTTCAAGTGGTTATTAGGTACCATTCTGTTATTTCCCTTCGTTAAGTATTAATTGTCAAACATACCTTGTATAACAATGTATATTGTTGAGCAGGTAAAAGTTCTATTAAAAAAAGTTTTGTTTAGGCCAAGAAAACATCAAAGGCGAACTTTGTGCAAGTCGACCATTTGAAGTGCGTTTAGAAGAAAACGCCCACGTTGAGCATGAAGTGCTGTAAGATCACAAAGGTTAGAGATTTCCGATACAGTCGTACGATATATTTTCCACGAGTACCTCCATATGGATAAAACTAGTTGTAAATGGATACCGCGATTTTTATCGTCAATTCAAAAACAACATGTGGCCTCTTGTGAACAGTTTTTAAACCTCTGTCGCACCAACAAAGAAAAAGTTATGCAATCCAGTGTCACAGGAGATAAAACTGTGATCTTATATTGTGATCGCCTAGCAAAAACAGTCAATAGAATGACGCAGTCTGGAAGACAAAGACGAAAACGATTATGACAACTACGAGGGTTGAGGCAAATTGTGGTAACTATTTTTTGAGAGAAAGCGAGCGCTGGTGAAAAACTTGAAATATGAAAATGAAAGGACAGGAAATTTAACAACACGCTTACGTTATGCTTCTACCAACTTCCTGTGGTATTCTCTGGCAGGAAAATGTGATATGCGGATGCTATTTTACTCGGGGCTATCCATCTCCTGCACGGTGGCTGACTGACAACTGATTTACATTGCTCTCTGTGCATTTAGAGAAGCCATCTTGTTTTGTGGACACGTAAAATGAATGTACAGCTTTATTGAGACATACGGTGTTTTGTAATACCATCCCTTACCTTTCAAAAATTCAAAAATGTTGCCATAACTTTTGCCTCAACCCTTGTATATTTCGGGATACAAAGAGAATTTTGTTAATTGATTCTAAGGAAAGGAACATAGTGATAAACAAAGAATATTACTCTAGCTGACTACATAAATTGCAGAGAATTAACATATTGAGTCGAAGTATCCGTTTTTTGCATGATAACATCTCTATTCATAAGGCAACAATTGGTACGAAAGACTGAAAAGCTTTTCCACTCACTCTACAAGCCTGACCTAGTCTTCAGTGACTACTATCTATTTTCAGAACTGCAAAAAGGCCTAAGGAGTAAAAAATTTAACAGCGATAAAAAGTTGCAGGAAAGATTATTTTTAAAGGTATCAAAATGCTAACTTCGAGATGCAATAAGTGTGTTGAAATGCGTTAAGACTACATTGAAAATCACCCCGCCGTTTTATTTCTACTGCTCCTTGAATACAGTCGGGCCGGAAACTTTATTTATCTACATCTTTAATTTTAGGTACATACTAAATAAGTTTAAGATCATGTTTAAAGTTGAAAGAGATAACTTAGAAAACCCTATAATTATTATTTAATGTAATTATTTACAGTAACCGATATCATAGTTTGTACAGTAATATTGTAATTTTTTTTCTCAATGTTTATATATTTTTGTTATGGCTTCGGCAATTTCTGTATAGTTGTTGCAAACCACATTTTGGGTGTAGTATGAAACCACCTGAGGATAGCCAAATAAAGCTCGTCGTTGATGCAGAACATTTTACAACACCCTGCCTCTTTCTTTTCATCACAGATGGGTGTAATAGCCGACAAATATGGAGTGTGAGGCAGTACAGTGTATCCGAGAGCTTCTAGAGTAGCAAAGGTGTAGCGACTTATATTGTCACGTACCACCACTAGTAATTCTCATGAGAAGACAACCAATCTATTAACGGAATTCCTCTTAATCCCAAAAGACAATAGCCGTATGTTTTGGAATAAACAACACCAACCGTGGCTTTTTGGGGCAAGAGATTCTCATGTGTTGTTATTTCATACGCTTGCCTTTCCTTTTCGGGATCTCGTGCTAGAGCCATGACTTGTGTGCTGTGACCAAACACCAAACGTCTTGAGATCTAGCCCTTACAGCTGCAATATTCCGATATTGAGCAAAAAACAGTCCTGCATTTTCAATTGTAACCCTCAAAGAAAAAACGCCGTCTATCACTGTCCATGATTGTACGCTTTTGTTGTTTCTCGTTTTGTACACAATTGCACTATCTTTCTTTCTTTGCATACCAGCAACGCGACTTGGTAGCATTATGTGGCCTTATAGTTCATCTTCACAAGCACTAGGCCCACATTTTAATCAGTGATACAACCAGAGAGTGACAAATATTTTTAAACGCTTTAAATATTTCTACTATTAATATTATACAGCAAATATAAAACATTCAAACTAGGACTGCATAACTACCAGCTATTTTAAAAATATGTGGCAAAATTTTAATTTTTATGAATTTGTGAGGCTACGTAAGTGCTAAAGTTATATAAAAAACCGTTGAATATTTAATTATTCACAGTTTTGTTACACATAGATGCTGACAACAGGCATGCAAACGAGCCGATTAAAATCTTATCTATGCTAATAGAGCCCAGAAACTGCTTACTAAATTATTGTTGCGGCATTCTAACGATGCAGAGATATTAAAAAATCGATTTGAAGCTATCATTGGCATCCTTTGCAAACGCTCGTTACGACACGGCGTTAATAACCGCCGAACGGTCCAGAAACAACCGTGTACATTTAAAGCAAATGGCTAAGTTGAAGGCCCGCAGTTTGGCAGTTTAATTTGCGCTTGCATCTTTTGCGCAAACACCTTCCAGCTGAGCTTTAAGCTATCACGACCGCAAAGGCCCGCTCCGGAGCTTCTGGCAGCGCTACTGGAACGGAACATTTTTTATGCGCGCAGGATGATACAACCGAAATAACGGGATGGCCTTTGAAGAAATGAATATGGAAATCACGAACTAGGAATCTGCGAAAATGCGAGAAGGCCAGGCGCACGGCGTGCGAATTGGCGTCTGCAGCGTAGCAGCTTCGGCGAAGTCGATCAAGCTGCTAGGTCGAACATTTTTTTGTGTCGTTGACAAATTCGGGCTTCCCATTAGAGATGTTTGCTTTTTATGAAACTACAAATGATGTAACGCCTAATTGCAGCTTATCTGCTTGTAGCATGTTCAGATTCGTTTACGCTACGCCTTCATGCCTGGTACAAGTGGCTGTCCTAATGTTGTTTTGACATTTGTCTCAATGAAAGTAGGCACATAAAGGGTACTGCAATAAATCACTTTCCATGTTTACGTTCCTAATGCTAGCTTTTGTGTGTCGTAAATTTATTATTTTGAACTGCCCCAATGTTTAATTATCTTATAATTTAATTTTTAGAAATATTGCTGTTTTCGATTAATTAATAAATATTTAAATACATTTTTCTTTACCCTTAAAATAACTACGCTTATCTCTAAGAATTTTTATGTAAACGGTGTCTTTTATGTGTAAATAGAAATCATATTTCTTAGAAATTGCAACTGAAAATTTGGTTCATGACAATTACACGTGAAACAGAAAGTCCGACATGTGACCACCGCGATTAACAATTCATTTAATAAAATTTTGCCTCGCATTTTACACATTTCTGGCGTAGTCTGGACAATTTCGGCTTACATGTTGTCTTTCAATGCTTCAGTTGTTTGTGGTTATAAACACAGTTTTTCAGGTGGCCCCATAGAAAATAGTCCGACGGTGTTAAATCACAACTTCGTGGAGGCCAAGTAACCAACCAGTCCGTTGCGCGAAATCACACGATCTTCAAACCAAAAGATATTAAGATTAAAACCAAGCAATTCAGGCCACAAACAGTTTTCAAAAATTCACTTTTCCCATATGTCATTCTGCCTGCTGAATGATTTGAGAATTTTCGGAACCCAAAATTCAACAATTTTGCTTGTTAACGTGACCTTTGAGTTGAAAAAGTGCTTCATGTTTAAAGATAATTACGTGGACAAATCAGATCTTGTATTCAACCGTTCAAGCATCCAATAAACGAATTGACGAAGACATCAGTTGGCTTTAGATGTTGCATTAACCTTGTAGGCGTACAAACTTTTTGAATAATGATGGAGAATGGTGTAGGAAAATTTAAAGATGGTCGAACTTTATGATAAAAGTAGACAAAGACGCAAGATCATGGTTAACATTTTCTGGGATTAGAAAGGTTAGCACATCCCAGAAAATAATAAACTGATGGAGTTTATAGAACCAGGGACTAAAGATTAATACAAACGTAAATTGCTAGATATTATGTCGACTGTGCAGAGCCATTCATAACAAAAGAAGAGGCATGGTCTCTTCTGATATGGTAATCAAATAGCTTCTGCACGATTTCAATAGGTAGTGTTCCATCACCCGGCGTACAGGGCAGATTTAGCGCCGAGTGACTTTCACCTTTTTCGAGAGCTAAAGAGAGACCTGGGAAGACAGCGCATTCGCACCAGCAAAGAGTTTTGAGACGCCGTGGAGACTTACCTCAACACGCTGGCGGCAACCTTCTATAAAGAGGGTATTAGAAAAGTCGTCTACCGGTAAAACAAATGTTTCAATGTTCACGGTAAAAAATGTGAAAAAATGTGGAAAAGTAACATTGATTGTACTTGTCTTTTGTTAATAAAACCATTTTGCTATTCACACTTGTTTTTATTTAAAGCTCCATCGTAGATTGCTAAAAACACAGTCCTCGTAGTAAACAATATTTTAATATCCAACTTCTTTTATTTTTGATAAAATTGAAACATGCCTAAATCACATTGATGGAAAGGGGTTATAGATTATGCAAGTCCAACAATTAGCCTTTCCTGGATCCGAACAACGTGCACAACATCACACTGTATATTATTAATGCGACAAATGTGCAGATACGTTTTATCAAAGAATTTACTCCCAAAGAAATTATGATTTATTATATACCATTGTAATTGTGATACAAATTCAATGATCCAAAACATTTTTGGGGGGATAAAATAGACATTCTACTCTTATTATCCCTTCAGCTTTAAACTGTTTTCTTCGTTACTAACACGTAAGCCTAAAGATAATTTAGCAACAGCATTTTATATAGCACAAAACATTACCAAAGGACGATGTTCTAATTTCTACTGGATGTGGAGACTTCACCGATGACACCTAAGCCAACTTGTAGAGCATACGACAATAGTCAAAAGTGTCAGTGGTCATCGAGATACAGGGAAGATACCACTGTGTTGCGATTATTGGGTAGCTTCCCAGGAACTGCATATTGTTAGAAAAACCTTAGCTTACTTACATTCTAATTTTAACTTTTGATTACGTTGATACAGAACCCTAATGTAGGTTCTATTTGAAAAGCGTGTGATTGTCAGATTTATAAAGCATTCTTCTAATTAGTGTGTAAAGAATTAGTTTATGATAATTTAACTAAAACAGAAAAAGTGTATCATAGATTTTTTAAAATCCTTCTATATAATTATGTTTAATTAATACCAGTATAGAAAACATGGATCTACCAAAAAATAGTAAAGAGGCGTTATATTGCTCATACCATAAGAAATTCTAAAGATTTTGGCATTTTGGCACAGCAAATATAGAGAAATCACAGTCACACGAAAACAGTTACATCTGCTACATATGCTTTCTCCGGGCAAAACCTAGATAGGAAGGGGTTATAGATGATGTGAGCCTTTCCTGGATGAAAACAAGGTGCACAATATTACACCATATATTCACTGGTAAATGTCATTCACTTCGATAGAGGAACCTTAAAGAATTCTGAAAAAAAATAAGGTGTACATTTTGAATAGTGCAATGCATTGTAAAACTATAGAGTTGACTGGGAAACAGAATCAGGACTCAAAAATGATTTTACTAATCACCAAATTGATTATATGCTTGATTTGCTATCAGAAGGTTGCACGAAACATACTAGTAGTGCTATATAAAAAAACAATGTAACATTCCAGTTTTGGGTATGACCAATGTTAAATAAACGATCTAGGGGTTCAAGTAACGCTCATTTTCACGTGCTGTGATTTGAATTACGCAACCGGGTCTTTATGAACATACAGTCTAGCACGTTGAACGTTTTGGGTTGTAATTAGTTTGTGTTTTGAGCTCCTTTCCTTAATCGAGATCCATGTATATTATATACAAGTTCTAAGGCGCGTAGCTCAGCCTAATAACGACCTACAAAGTTGAGCTCATTGACATTGACATTGATCCTAAGTTTCTATAATTTTGCTTAGAATTAATCGGTAAAGATCTCAATTTCAATTTTTACAAAATTTTTTAAACGAATTCTGAAACCAGCCTTCTGCTGTTATTTGAGTAATCTTTGCATCTTTCGTTGCAAACATCCAGTTGGTATTAACTTCAGCAAAGCGACCAATAGTTAAAACACAGATTATTGGCTTATAAATTTCTCATCTTTTGCAGTTGAAAGTCTCCCCATAAAAATAAAAGTTGCTGTTTTTCTACAGAAACATGCATGTTGTGTCCCTAGTCTGCGACAAGTACACATTTTATCCTCCAGGAAGCAACAGACAGTTGGCGATTTTAGTGATATTATTCTCAAGTTCTTATTGAATAAATCATTACAAACACATCCTAACATTCTTTCTAAATGTCTTTCTACCATTGAGTGAGCTGTTTTTATCAAGGCATTTAACTCTATTTGAGACAACTTTTAATAAATATATGTTGAATAGATACATAGTAACTAGGAAATTAAGTCAGCCCTCTGTTGCAGGGATTTATTTTGCACTCCTGTCTAAGTGTTTTGAATTTTTAAATTTTATTGCACAATCCATTTAATATTTGCTTCACTTTTTTGAATCTACGTTTTAGACTTTAAATGCAACTATACTTTCTTACGCCACTCATCGGTTTGGAAAAACCACGTTCCCAGCCACGTCACATCCGAATAATAAAGACCGTCGAATTAGTGTATGCTAATGTAAGCGATTTTGACAACATTAAAAAATGTGTCAATGTGAAGTACCCGTGGCTATTCATTTTTTTTATAATATTAATTACAAAAGAGATGACAAACCGATAGCTTCTGCGTTAGATGTGACTATAGTTTAACTGCTGGTCTGCTTCCATCTTGTCCTGTGTCAAAAACAATTTGTTGTAGCGCTCAAGTAAACGTTTCGCTTATACTCTGCAGTAAGCTCTCCTGAATCCAACCCGTACAGTTTTTATGAAAGCCGTGTTCTTCGTGGATGATTTGATTAGCAGAACCATGAATCTGCATTGTCGATGGTAACTCGCTTGCCCGTACCATTTCTCGAGCTTCCTGAATCTTCTCGTCAATGATGGAATTTGATGGGCGTCACGCTCGCCTGGCGACTATACACTTTGTGTATTGTGTTCTAAATCTATAAATTTCAGTTCTTGGCACATTTTTCGACGAGAGAAATAGGATGACACCTCTTTGTTCCCCCTTGGTGCACACTGCTAACGGAGCGGCTGTGTTTACATTGAAAAAAAAAGCATGAAGAATGCTATTAAGGTCAAACTGCAGTGTGTTGTCTCGTCATTACCATAAAACGTGATTTTGGTACAATTTAATTTGTCAAAAATAAAAGAGCAATCAAACGAGCCTCGGAACAGGGCGGATTATTAGAAAACGACTGACGGGAAATAGAATAAGATTCGAAACATGGAACATTACATATCTAACAGTTAAAGAAGTTGAAATTGTGGAGAAATACAAAGTATATTTAATGATGATATCAAAAGTCAAGAAAAAAGGAAACGGAATAATACATTTAGACTCTAAGATTCTCAGAAACTCCGGCGGACACCAGAGCAACAGAAGGAGTAGGAATAATCCTAAATAAAACCTCAGAAACAAGGGTGATTAGATGGGAGCCCATAAATTCCAGAATTATGATTCTAGAACTGGAGTTAAAATATAAGATAGGGCTGATACAAATATACGCACTCACAGGACCTGCAAACAATCAGGATAAAGGTATGTTCTATGAATAAGCACAGCAAGCAATAGAGTAATTACAAGAGCAGGCATTTAATAATACTGGGAGACTGGAATGCTCACATAGGACAAAACAAAGAACAAGGACATGGAACCTTGGGATGACATGTAATACAAGGAGAGATAAATGATAATGTTGAAAGGATGCTAGATATTTGTATAGTAAATCAAATGCTCAAAGAAACACCTGGTTCCCACACAGAACATCCACAAAATAACGTACAAAGCGGAGGAACTGGAGCACAAAAACATGATAAACTACATAACATATTCCAAAAGTCTAAGCTATGCAATACAAGTCGTCAAAGTAATTAGAAAAGCGGAACTTAGCACCAAACATAAACTGCTAATAGCTGACACGAATATTCAAAGCCAAAGAAAAAAAGTAAAATCCACACCAGAATAAAATTAAAAACAGTAAATAACTCAAAAGTAAGACAAAAATACGAAGGTACACTCACAAAAAAATTAGAAAGATTCAAAGAAGAAGAAATACAAGAAAAAAATCTATGGACACTGGAAAAGACATGGAAACGATTCAAGAAAACGTTACTGGAAGTAGCAGAAAAAACATGCAAATAGTGAGGCAAAATCCAAATATGAAAAGAACTAAGTGCTGGAACAAAACAGTAAGAAAAAGTCAAAGAAAAGAAGGAAGCCTGAAAAACAGGACAAACTACGTAAGAAAACGCAAGGAAACAAAAGAGATAATAAAGGAAGCGAAAAAGAAGACTTTGGTAGAAAGATACAAGAAAATTATAAAGACGACCAAAAAGAATTCTTGAACACAATAAAAAGACTCAAAAATGCTCCATCTCAGAAAGACAGAAATATTAAAAATAAAAGAAGACAAATAGAAACAACAATACAAGGAATACTAGAGAAGCCTGGGAACACTGTGAAAACATATTTGAAAAAACAGAAGAGGACAACATAAGAGAAGAACAAGAAAATATAAGGGTAGAACAAAACAAGAACCAATAACAGAAGAGAGAGCAAAAGACGCACTAAACATTTGGCTAACAAAGTTTTTCAACCAAGCATGGAATACACAAAAAATGCCAGAATATTGGAAAAATAACATTATAGTACCTATATACAAAAAAGGAGATTCCACTGAGTACGACAAATATAGAGCGATCTGCCTTTCCCCAACAATACTAAAATTTACACTATAATAAGAAAAGAAGTGGAGGAGAAATTACAAGAGGAACAAACAGCTTTCCGGTCAGGCAAACAAACACAAGACCACATATATAATCCTAACTATAATTGAGAAGACACTGAATACGGATAAAGAACTTTCCTAGCTTTTTTAGATCTGAAGGCAGTTTTAATTAGGTACCTAAAGAATATATCTAGGAATGTTCCAAAAAATACAAATAACAAATAAACTAATAAAAATAATAGAAAGCCTGTACAATAAAATGAAAAGAAAGATAAGATTAAATGGACAACTATAAAAAAAATTGCATATGAACAAGGGAGTAAAGCAAGGCGATAGCCTAAGCCCACTACTATTTATAATCTACATGAACCAGATGAACATCAAATCTCGAAACGAAACAAGAAAGGGAAATCTAGGATACTTAAATCTAAACGCAGTTACAACAAGAGATTTATTATACGCAGATGATATTCTTCTAATAGCCAAAGGTCAAAGACAACTACAAGAGAATATAGAAATATGGAAGAACAACCTCCAACAGAAAAAATGGTCCTAAATCATGCACATAACAAAGAAGCAGAATGAAGCAACACAAGAGAAAATAATCGATGGAAAAATAATAGAAAAGACACTTACGAATACCTAGGCGTACAAATTAACAAATATGGGCGCATTAATAAAGAAGTAAGAATAAAATAAGCAAAACCAATAGAATATACTACCAAATCAATAATACACTAATAGGAAAAAAGAAATAAATACAAAAAAAATCATTTTTATAAATCCACATATATACCAACCCTAACATACGACACAGAATCATGGACAATAATAGACAAACATCCATCAAAAATAAATTCAGCAGAAATGAAGTATCTACACCGGGTAGTAGGAAAAACAAGACGTGGCAGGGTGAGAAACAAAAAACCTTAGAGAAGAACTAGAACAGAATCCCATAATACAAACAGTAGAGAAAAAACAACTCCAATGGTATGGCCACCTAAGGCGAATGAACAACTGGATACCCAAAGATGTTTATGAAGATGAGGATAGAAGGGGGAAAATCTAGAAGAAGACCCCGCAAAACTTGGAAAGACAACATGGAAGAAGCAGCCAGAAAAAGAGGGAAACAACAGGACACAAAAACTCTAGCTGATAATAGACAAGAATACAGAAAATGGCTCAATTCCCCAACGTCGTGAGGTAAATGGGAGAAGATAAAGTAAGTCAAAAATAAAAGTTGTATATTAAAATGTTGTTTACTACGAGGGCTATGTTTTTTATAACCTCCGATGTGGCATTAAATAAAAACAAGTATAAACAGCAAACTTGTTTTATTTTAAGTACAATCAATGTTACTTTTCCACATTGTCACGAATTTTTCAATACCTTCTTCAGAGAACGTTGCTGCCAACGTGTTTCCCCAAAGTTTTGAAATTCTTTGTTGATGCGAAAGCGCTGCCCTCCTAGACCTCTCTTCAGCTCTCAAAAAGGTAAAAGTCACTTAGCACTAGATCTTCTCATTGAAATTGTGCAAAAAGCTGTTTGGTTACCACAGTAACATGCGGTCATGCGTTGTCATGGTTCAAAAGACAGCATGCCATTGCTTTGTTCTAAATGGCTCTCCGCAGTCGACGTAATGTCTGACGATATACGTTTGCATAGATCGTAGTCCCCGGCTCCATAAACTCTACAAGCAGCACATCGTTCTGATTCCAGAAAACGGTAGGTTTGTTGGGGGAGTTTGTGTGTATCCATTGATTGGATTGTGCTTTCGATTCTGGATTGTCATAAAGAATACAAGTTTTAGTTCCAAAAACTCTCCCCCTCATCAGCGTAACGTGTCAAACAGGTTAAGACTGATACGCCGTGTTTTGTGCCCAACATGCGCAGTAGCACAGTGCGCAGATTTACCTCGTATCGCTCTAATGGCCACTTAGCGCCATTATCGGAGGTTAAAAAAAATAGCCCTCGTATTATCGATTAATTTTGCCATTTACTAAGTAACTTGCAATGTAAACTATAGAATAAATTGTTGAATGGCATTAAGTTGAGTCACAACTTATAACTGCTTGAATACTGTTTTCGTTGAATAATTCCTGAAATTCTAACAACCCAATAAAAAGTTTTTGGCACTACCTTTTAGATGTGGTATCAATTATTGCACTTTTACCATAAGTAGCAGTCAATTCGGTAGCTCTTTTACGATAAAACGTTATATGCATAAAAGGTCAAATGTGATCTTTGTTGATAGTTGTTCTACAGAAAGTGCAATTCGCGCGTTGTGGCTAACTTCGAGAGAAATCACAATCCATTGCCTTTAACCAAACATCCACATGTTGGTACTGTACGTACCGGCCCCACAGTTGCAACTATTTGAAAAAATGTTGAGTAAAATTCAATCTCATCGATTCATCGCGCTCAATAATTGAATCTATTTGACAGCATTTCTTAAACATTCTGACAAAAGGTTTTTATCTATACGCCTATAAGGTTAGGTTAGTGCAACATCTAAAGTCAACCGATCATGCTTTTCGTCGTCAATTCATTTGTTGTATGCTTGAACGATTGAATGAAAGAGCTGATTTTTCCACGCAGATCATCTTGAGTGATGAAACACTTTTTAACTCAATGGTCACGTTAACAAGCAAAATTGTCGAATTGGGGGTTCAACATTCTCGAATCATTCATCAGGCAGAACAGTATCCGAGAAAAATGAATATTTGGTGTGGATTTTAGTAATTGGGCCGTATATTTTTAAGATGCCCAAGGGAACTCATTGACAACAATCGTAATTCATTATTGTAGCATGATTAAAAACTTTTTGTGATCCGAATTGCTTCAATCTTAATAACTTTGGTTTTAACAAGACAGTGCCGCGTCACACACGGCCTTGGAAACAACTGACTTATTTAAATCAAAATTTGAAGATCGTGTGATTTCGCCCAAAGGACTGGTTGGTTACTTGGCCTCCATGAAGCTATGATTTGATACCGTTGGACTATTTTCTATGGGGCCACCTGAAAGACCGTGTCTATAGCCACAAACAACTGTAGCATTGAAAGACAACATTTGAGCCGAAATTGTCCAGATTACGCGAGAAATGTGTAAAATGTGGTGCAAAATTTCAATAAATGAGCCAAATTTTCAGATGCAATAAAGTTGGCCCCATTTCATAAAAAGATATGTTTTCTAGTCGCACATAAAACATAAACACCATTTATATAACAATGCTTAGGGATAAGCGTAGCTATTTTAAGGACAAAAAAAAATATTTTAAATATTTATTAATTAATCGAAAACAGCAATATTTCTGAAAAATTATTACGCAATTTTCATTGTCGTTTCGTTATACTCCCGCATAAGTTGTTAGTTAAATCAAATGAGTAAACTCTATATTATGATTATTGCTACTAAACCTCATTTGCTAGAAAGTTCTCTATGTTAATAATGCAGAGTTTCTGTGACCCCGACTTTCACAGCTACATTAGTTTTAAATTGTTATTTGCTGTCAACGGCGCCGGAGCACTCTCTCGAAATGTTAAAAGCCTCTTCTGCCTTGACATGCAGCGAAATGGTAGGTATTCCACTAAATTTGTCACACTTGGGCGTCCTAACGTTACCGGGCACTTTAACAGAAATCGCTTTCAATTTATATAATTTATGCAGACCAGTCTGTGTAGAATCTTCCTCCTACACGCGGAACGCATGTTTATTTAGCTGGGACTCCTCTGTGATTTAATTTATGGCCGTTATTTGTATTGTCATCGACGAAAATATTCGCCAAGCAACCGCAAGGATTTTAATAAAATGATAATAAATTGCGCTATCTTCTACGCGGCGCTTTACACGTGTTGTTTGTCGTGTTCACTGCGGATTGCCGGAATGAGCCGCTTGCAGTAAATTTTGTAGCTGCTTGTGAATATCCTTTATGAGGTGTTTAATATTTTAGCGATAGCCTTTTTATGTTTTGGAAGTTTTTCGTGCTTGTAATACGGGGATAGGATTTACTGAATTTACTTTTGATCGGGGCTATTGGGCGGCTCTAGGGGAGATCGACCGAATTTGTAAAAAGATATATATATAAAAAATATAAATTTAAAGCAATTTCGACCAAAATACAAAAAGTAAACTTTCGTTCTGCTTTTCTTGTCGGAATTAAAATTTCTTTCCGACTATACCAAATGACCTAAGTTAAATATTTATTATATAACAATTTTCACGTGTACAAGAAGATAGTTGAGACATTCAGACATTTTATAACAAAATAATATTTATATTTAATTTCTTAACAACGGCCAGTGCCTATGCCATATAAAAGGATTATATTGTATACTTGAATGACTTCTATACATGAGTGCATAGAAATTGCATTTGGCTTATCAGTTAGGCCTAGGCAATAAAAAAATATTTTGGCTAAATTTTTTGAACCCTTGCCAATAAATTATTGTAACCCAAGACTATTTTCTACCCTTGGTAATGACAATACAAAGTATCTTTTACACAACTATTGCAGCGTGCAACATAAATAAGTTATAACCATTTGAATATTAAAAATTCCCTAATTTGAAAAATCATTTACTTGAAAAGTAGGACAGTTCAAACCTATTTTGACAAGAAAAAACAAACGTCCAACCTAGTACTTGGTAGTGGAGCCATAGGGTGTTCAATTGCCCCAGTGTGTGGGGTCGTTCTAAATTTTTGAAAACTAGTTATAACAGAAAATTTCAATTCTTGATTTAGACCTAACCATTCGGCCAAATACAATTTAAATGCACTCGTATATTAAAGCCTTACAGGTCTACAATATGATCCATCTATATATAAGCACCAGCTATTGTGAGAAATTCAATTTTTCAAAGTCTGTGAATGTTTTAACTAACTGTTTGTGATTGTGAGTATTTAAAAAAATATGGCGGGTAGCCTATGGTCTAAGCCAATTGCAAGATATTAAATATTCAAGCTAGTTCACAAAAATATCAAACAAAACTTGTGGTATTTTGGTCGAAATTGCTAACAATTTCCCCAAATTTGGTCTAGCTCTCTTAAAATTACCTTAATATATTTCTACTCAACTAAACCATATAAAGAATATCTAATATGTCTCACTAATTATAAATTTTATTTTAGTGAATAATCAGATTAGGTAAACAAATGAAATATTATTTATTGATATCAGTTATAATTGGCGTTTAATTATAAAGATTAATAAAATGCTTGCCATTTCTGACAATAAGATGTTGGAAGTCGAGTTTGAAAGGCCTTTACAGATCGTTGTCTCATATCATTGGAAATCGGTTGAACGACAGTTGAGATTTTTTATTTCAACTCTCTTGTATTGCTAACAGGTGTTTCATAAACTTTGTCTTTCAAATATCCTCACAACTAGAAGCCATTGCCACTCAAATCAGGAGAACAACTAGGCCAATTTATTCCATCTCCGGTGTGCTTTCTCGAATCCAGTGCGATCAATCTTTGTCCAAAGGTTTCTCTGAGTTTAGCAAATACTTGTTGAGTCCGATAAGGAGTGGCACCGTCTTGTTAGAACCAATGATTTTTAATAAAACCTTTTCGATTAACCAAAGAAAGAAATTTATCCAAGATTTTGGTATACTAGACATTAGAATCATTAGCTGGATCCACAAATATTGGTCTAATGATAGCGCTGTGATTGATAGCGCACCAATCAGTGACTCTTTCTGGTTGTGCGGTGACGTCCAATGACGAAATGGATCTTCATTACATTCAATTTTTGCAATCAGATCATCTCTAAGGTAAGGTTTGTAAAGTCGAATCTGATATTGATGTTAACAGTTGACAACTTCTGCTGAATTATGGACGATAATTGAAATGTTCGACAAGGATGGTGTGCAGACTATTCTTGCTGATTCTTAACAAAGGTGCCGCTCGTATCAATGAAGTGCTTGGTTTTGTTTTAGCTTCTGATTCATAAAATGTTTGGGCGAGTCTTATTGATTCCTCAGCGATCACACTATTATTGCGTCCAGCCTTGTCTTCGATTCTGTCTCAGTTGATTCATAGGTCTCAACATTTTTTACCCAACTATAAAAAAAAATTTAAAAAATGCATTTGGTAGCAATACTCACTTTGCAGCGGTTGAGCTAGCCAGTGGACAATGTTTGCCATATTTGCCAATGAAATGAGTCCGGAATTAGTGCAAAGGTTCGGCCACACTATTGTTGTTCTTGTAGTACATTTCGATGAATTTGACCCTCTCGTTGATTGGATATAAATCCATTATCAGATTGATTGTTTAACACTCGATTGTCTGTAAATAAACGCTAACTATCGCTCAATACATATGTCAAGTGACAGAGCTATACCACGTGGTTATAGATTTTTAGCGTTAAAATTAGTTTCATATATTGGACACCATAAGTTCACATTGGGAACATTACAATGGGTAATCGCGTAATACCCAAGATATTAGTAATGTAAATTTCTACTCTAAGAGAAATTTTTGAATTTTGAATAACTGAATAACTAAGGCGTCAACAAATATGATTTAAGTTAGATTTTGTTTGCTCTGTTACCATGCCCAGGGTAGTTTTAAAATATAAAAAAATACATTAAAGTAGTTGGAGTAATTTTGCCAATTATATGTTGTATGCTATTTGTAGTACTTTTAGTAAAACCAAACCACTTAAACAAATTAGATATTTACAGTGAATTTTATAGGATATCAGAATTATAGAAATCAAATGCTGAAGACAACGTATGAAAATCTTAAACTGTACATAAATTATTTTTTATTTATTTACATAAATATACAAAGCTTTACCACATTATCACGAACTTAAAAGTTTATGCGATAGCAATTCTTTAACTCTTTGGTACACTTTTTTTATTGACCATGTTAAACCTTCAACTTAGCAACGTAAGACTATTGCATACAAATAAAAATACCACCATAACGCATTTTATGGATAACCAAGGATTTTCTATGTCTCGCGCTATGTTATGATTATTAAAATCAATGCTAAAGACCCCACTGGGATTAACACAGCAGGATTGTTGACCATAGGGTCGATTACTTTGTTTGCAATTTATAAAGCACGACACAAACTAGTGATATGTTCGTTTTGGGAGCAGATGATCACTGTCTGAGTGCAAAAATGTCCTGGTTGACGGCACACTTTCAACCCTGATATCGAATAATGCATTTCCCTCACTATAACTATTGTGGTTCGAGTTGCTATAGCCTACATCCAATCCGCTCTAGTAGTGTTACATGACACATTGAAAATTGATGATTCGGCGATATACAAACAAAGTTCTACGGCTCTTTATTTCTCAGACATACCCTCTATCAAGCAGATGTGGAATCAATTGAAACTCCAGCTGACACTATGCTGCAGTATTCAAGATTTGAAATACACTACAAATGTAGAACTGTCTGTCTTAGAATACCAACAGCCTGTTTAACTCCATGCCAAACCATATTGCTGCATGTACGTATGCAACACGATACGATACACCATTGAAGATAACATGCCTATGTACCGTAGGTTCTTATGTAATTGTTTTGCTGCTCTGTTTCAGCATGAGAAAAGAATATTAAATAACTGCTTTTAAAAGATTGATTCGATCACATCATGGAGTCGGTACATTTTAAAAGAATTCGGTCTGACATATACTAGTCAGTGTGGTACATTCAGGTATCTGTTTTGCTAACACCATACATACATGTCGATATTTCTAAAACTCGGATTCGTAAAAATCAACAAAATATTACTACGGAAATACTCGCATGCCTCTCAAATAGTAGGAACAAAATATTTTTTCTTTAGTTGTCGAACTAAAAATTAGTAAATATCCAGTTTATTTATAAAATTAGTAAACAAATCAAAAATCATACAAATTTACTATATTTATTGGAAGTTTTGTCCATATCAACAAAATTAAGATTATCCAAATTGCGCAAAAATGCGTGTGTACCTAAGAAAAAAAATTGTTCGCTCTCTATACCTTCATTTCCATTCTCTAATTTTATTGTTAGTGCTTTCGTTATTCTAATGATTTCCTTTTTTCAAATCAAACATATCCTATATTTTCCCATTTGATGTGGTTACTTTTGGTATGTTTCAATATTATTTTTTATTAGTCTCAATAACTTTGACAATATTTATAAACTATCTAAATCTTCAAATATTTTCTGTGTTGACTATCGTATGTCTGATATTGACGAACACCATGTATATAACTGTGTTTTTGTTGCAACTTCTGGTAACTATTTACTTTATGGTAAAAATTTGCTTTATGGCCAATTAACTTCTCCGGAACCCACTTTAATGCTCCTTAGAATGTCGTTCGCCGTTTTTATAATTGATTGTTCAATGCTGTGGCTATTATTTTGTATACAATTTTATTACCCTGTAGTTTCCACAATTTGTCTTGTCACTTTTTTTCTGAACAGATGTCAACACAGCACCTCTCCATTCTGGTGGTATTACCTTCGTTTTCTTAATCTTATTATCTCCACTACTTTATATTGTACATTCTGTTCTACACATTTGATACATTCTATGTGATCATCGTAATCTCCTAGAGTGTTTCTGTTATTTTGTTTTCGTATTACTTCTATGCTTCCCTATGTTGATGTCTTAATTGTGTCTATTGGTTATAAAACGCTTTTCTTTGCTACTGCCTCTCCCATAGTTTCTCTACTCTTGTCTTAATTTAAAATTTTAATAATTTTTCTTCGTCATCCCTTTGTAAATTTTTGTCTGTTGCCTGCTATTTTTTTGTCGGAATTAGTCTCCGCGAGTATCACTGCTACCTATTTTTATCAGTCCTTCTACCTCTGAATTTCATGTATCACTTTCAACAATAAGCTTCTTATGAGCTTAATATATTTGTTTTTTCTTCTTTATTTATTTTTATTCTTTTTTCTCACTTTTTTCTGTTAAGCCTTTGTCGAAATATATTTTACAACCCTTAAGTTTATTATAATTCAATATCTTTATTATAATTCTGTATATTAACTGACGGGGTGTAGGGGTCGCCGAGGGGTAGTACCTCTAGTTCTGAGATTGTCGGACTTTAGAGTCATTTCAGGGCATTGGTCCTCCGGCGATCCCAACTCTCACTTATGGCTCCAAGTGCCACACCCTGGTAACTGTGTCGACACACAGGCGAAATTAAGTGAGGGGTCACAGAAAGCAACTTCCACATATTGGATTTAATGGTTTTAGTGATAATGAAAGTAAGCAGCAGCGCTTTCATAACTACATCAAGGGGGAGATAAGAAATATCAGTACTGCTTCACAGTAGACATCAATGGGCGACGACAAAAATATGTCACCATCGGCCACTGAACTGCGATGTGTAAGGCAAGGGGAAACCAATACATTAATTCCCAAGAACAATCATCAAACATCATGACAGACAAAATCAAGAATGGCCCCGAGTACCGGCGCCTCTTCAATGAGGCAGGGGTGCGAAGAATCTCCGGGTCTGTGATGGTGAACAAGGACACCAACAAACTGAAAATGCTTAGGAAATCAAATACTATTAGAATTGGTACCTAGAATGTCAGAACCGCTTTTGAGGGGGGGAAAATTCATAATATTGTTCAAGAAACAACTAGACTAAAGGTAGACATCATGGGGATCAGCGAAATGCGATGGCCGGGTTCAGGAAATTGTAATATATTGAATCATGTTGTGTACTACTCTGGCAACGATGACGACCACCACTATAATGGTGTAGGAATAATTGTAACTAAGTAAATTAACGACTCTGTCAAAAAAGTAATAGCGCACTCAGATAGAATTATAATGATACAAATAGAAGCTAACCCATTTAACTTAAACGTTATCCAAGTGTATGCTCCAACTGCGAATAGCGAAGATGAAGAAATAGAAGATCTATATGAACAGCTTAGAAAGGTCTTAAAATATACGAAATCTAATGACATAACTCTCATAACAGGGGATTTTAACGCGAAAGTTGGAAGTCAAAGAGAAGATAACATAATTGGACAGTTCGGATTAGGATCTAGAAATGAAAGAGGAGATAGATTCATAAAGTTTTGCCGAGAGGAAGAACTTGTAGTGATGAACACCATGTTCAAGCTCCCACACAGAAGAATATATACATGGAAGGCTCCAGGTTATACGAAAGAAAAAATAATACGAAACCAAATTGACTATATCACTATTAATCACCGTTTCCGCAATTGCATAAAATCAACAAAAACTTATCCCGGAGCAGATGTCGGATCAGACCACAATCCGGTAATATGTAAATGTAAACTAAAACTTAAAAGGGTTACGAGAAAAACTAATGAAAAACAACATAATATAAGGGCTCTTTGTGAAGGAGATGTTCAAGAACAAGTTCGAAAATCGTTGAAGGAGAAATTTAAAAATAAAAATAATACTACCACTGGATTTAGTAACAAAAACAACTCAACAAAGGAAGTAATAGAAGAGATGTGGAACGCTATCAAACAAAATCTGCGAAGTATTATAAAAGAATACGTTCCACAAAAACGAAGAGAGAAGAAAAATGAGTGGATAACAGAAGACATTTTAAAATTAATGGACGAAAGGAGATTAATGAAAAATAAAGATATGAACAAATACAGAGGGATACAACGACAGATACGAGGTGAGATAAGAAAGGCAAAAGAAAAATGGTTGAAAGATAAATGCCAAGAAATAGAACAGCTAGAAAACAAACACGACAGCTTTAATATGCATCGAAAAATAAAAGAAGCTGCTGGAATATTTAGAAGAAAAACAACGAACAGACTAATAGATAATACAGGACAGGAAATAACAGACATAAGCGAAAAATTAAAAACCAGGAAAGAATACATCGAAAAGTTATTTGCAGACGACCGTCCAGAAAAACACGAAATAAAAGTGGCTAAAACCGGACCTCCTATAACAAAAGATGAAGTTAAGAAAACAATAGAAAAGGCGAAAACCCGGAAAGCAACGGGCCCAGACGAGATACCCACTGAAATTTTAAAACTCCTAAATGAAGATGGAATAAATGAACTCACTAGGTTATTCAATCTAATATACGACACTGGAGAGATCCCGACGGACTGGACTAAGTCGACTTTTATAACCATACCAAAGAAAACAACACCGAGACAATGCGAAGACTATAGAATAATAAGTCTGATGAGCTGCGCCCTTAAGATTTTCTTGAAAATTATACACGCCAGGATCTATCAACAATGCGAATCAAAATTGACCGAAACCCAATTCGGGTTTAGAAATGCGTTGGGAACAAGAGAAGCACTATTTGCCTTAAATGTATTGATCCAAAGATGTAGGGACGTAAACTGTGACGTACACTTATGTTTTATAGACTTCAGCAAAGCATTTGACAAAGTAAAACATCATGAACTACTAAAAATATTAGAGAAAACCGGGATAGACGACAAAAATACTAGAATAATAGCCAACCCATACTGGAGTCAAAACGCGAATGTAAAATAGAAGATAATACCACCGAAGGAATTCAAATCCTTAGAGGGGTTCGCCAAGGATGCGTGCTTTCACCGACTCTGTTTAATATTTACTCGGAAGAGATGTTCAAAGAAGCATTACATGATGTGAATGAAAGTATATTAATCAATGGTGAACTAATCAACAACATCAGATACGCAGATGACTCTGTAATATTGGCAAGAAACGTAGAAGGTCTACAATTATTAATGGAAAGAATACATATAACATGTGAGAAATACGGAATCACCCTCAACACAAGCAAGACAAAATACATGACAATAACTACGAACATTACGCTACCAGCAACATTATATATTAATAATACTGAGATAGAAAGGACTAGCAAATACACATATCTGGGAACCAATATAAACGAACAATGGGACCACTCGACAGAAATAAGAACAAGAATAGAAAAGCAAGAGCCGCATTCATTCAAATGAAAAAGTTTTGATCGGTAGAGACCAAGCCTGCAAACCAAGATTAGAATCCTGAGATGCTATATTTTCTCGACGCTACTATACGGAGCTGAGTCATGGACTTTAACAAAAGCATCAGAGAAGAAACTGAAATCATTTGAAATGTGGACCTACCGACGTATCTTGAGAATACCATGGACAGAGCATATCACTAACAAAGAAGTTATGGAACGAATTGATAAAAAAACAGAAATCCTAATAACAATAAAATCTCGCAAGCTAGAATATCTAGGACACATAATGAGAAACACAAAGAGATATAGAATCTTGCAACTCATTTTAGAAGGAAAAGTGATGGGAAGAAGAGGCCCAGGAAGGAGGAGAATATCTTGGCTAAAGAACTTGCGGCAATGGTTCGATATGTCCACGGTACAATTATTCCGGAAAGCAGTAGACAAAGTACAAATTGCATTGATGATAGCTAACATCCGGAACGGATAAAGCACGGGAAGAAGAAGAAGAAGAATATTAACTGACAGCTCTGCAAATATAAAATCTATTGAATACAATAATTTTTGATTCGACGAATATAGCCGTTAATTAAATAATTTTGTGTCAAGGATGCACAAATCAATTATGAACTACTATTTTATCCCCAATAATGTTCGTACTTAACACAAATCTGTGTTCAATGCTTTCCCGCAAAGCGTTATAAATTAGCTTTTCTTAACTATAAATAAATAAGATCAAGGTGGAAATGCGTCGTTAAAGAATATTTTAATTAATTAACTTCTATTGATGATTACAGAATTTCCATAAATTTCGCAGTAATTTTGTATGGCCGAATTTTGCTAATTAATATAACATTAAAATACCAGTTGTGCAATTTAAAATGCCTTGAAATTTAAACACACAATTTTATCAATAAATAAATTGTTGCATTTTCACAATCTTTTTTGTTTATAATCCTAATATTGCACAATTCCCTGATAAAACCTTAGGCTTAAATTATTCGAGTCACTTATATTTTTTTAAGTAAATGATATTTTGTATAATTATGTTTATTTACATATTACACTAAAGTAATCGGCCCGGAAACGGATTTAATGCATTGCAATGGTCAACCATCTAATTGTAAATAGTAACCGCGCTTAATATTGTTAACCATCTTTTTTTGGAAAGTATATAAAGTAGCTTCGTAATATGCGGTTGTCCTAAAAGCTCTGCAACACTTTGCTATTATAGCGTAGTAATAAGTTGCGTCTTCGAATTTCAGATAGTTTTGCACAAAACTAGACTACAAGTTTGTGCACTATTGCAGGATGCGGGGACTTTTGTCAAGTGATACTGTAAAGGAAATCTGAAATGCTGAAGACGAAGCGAGTGTCCACTACTCTACTATCTCCAGATGGTACAAGCACTTCGATTCCGGCAAAATGAGTCTCAAAGATCATCTCGTTCCAGTCAGTGTTTAAAGTTGGAATATAAAGACTTGAAACCCGAGTTAACTTTTGTCTAAAATTATCTGAAATCCAAATATGCAACTTGTTACTATAAGATAAACACAAAAATTTACAAAAATTGCAAAATAATCAAATTTTGGCAAGTGTTGCAGAACCATATATAGCAGCATAAGAAGCAAACGGTGCTGTAACGACTACTTATAACATTATGGTTTTAGACATCTCAAAAGTTGTCTAAAAATTTTCTTGCAATATACTTCACTACTAAAATGGTTCTATTTTTCCACTAACCTCTTTCACACAACTTCTCAATGAAAATTAGTTTTTAGAATTAAAGTTAAAACTAATAATTATATACAAAGTGGGAAAATCACACTGTTATTATTAATTGTGTATATGCAGTACTAACAGTAAGTAGCACTTAATAATAAATTAATAAAAAAAACAATATAATAAACTGTACCAGAAGTTTAATAGTCATTTGAGAAATCTGGAAGCACTTTATTTATGTTGTAAGTATTGTCCACTTTTTTTCTGTTTAGGGTGGTTTCAGTATCTAAGTTTGAAAATAATTACTAACATAGTCTATATCTTTGTAACGTATTTTCAAAAATTTTTACAGCAAATGTCATCTAATATAATTCACATTTTAGATACAAATCTTACACTAATTATAATAATGTACGAACTGTTTTGTGAAATCTTTTAAATAAGTTTTTAATAATTTCTAGATCTTTTCTAATTTTTCCCACCTCATTTTTGCAGTTGATGTGTCTTTATTAATATAATTGTCAACCTATCATTTTTTATAAATTATTGAAATAACCTAATATATCTTTTAAAAGTGATATGCCTTCAACAATTTGTCGAAAGTATATATAGCTTCTTTAGTTTTGTTGATAGATACTGTTTTATTGTTCTGATGATGACAACTAGCTGTTCTAAGATAAGCACAACATGAACAAATATATTTTTGTTTTATGATTGTTTCTTTCAATTATGTTTTAGTTTTAATTTTAAAATTGTATAATCCACAGGAAACTAACAAATTTATTACGCTGAAAATTATATAGCTAACATATCTTTAATAAATAAAAAAGCCCAAAAACATTCTTAAAGTTTACAATATGTCTATTTTATTTTGTTGTGCTTTAATTGGATTAGAAAACAACTTATCGACCTAATAGAAAAAAGAAAGAAGTATAAGGCCGCTAAAACAGAGGAAGAAAAATCAAAATACCAGAAAATTAGAAATATCGTCAACAGAGAAGCCCTACTAGCTAACAAACAATATATAAAGAAAAATGTGAGGAAGTTGGGAAATACCTCGCAACAAATAAAATAGATCAAACATATAAATAAGTCTAAAAAATTTTCCAGAAAACAAAACCCGAAACAAATTGAATAACAGCAAGTAAGGGTAATATGCTGCTGTTAGATGAAAGAGAAGTTGTAATTGAAGTAATTGAAAAAAAAGAAATGGAAAGATAAAAACACCTTTATAGCCTTTATTGATTTACAAAACACCTTTGACCATGTAAATTGGAAAATCATGTATACACATCTAAAAAAGAGATGAATAAAACATAAAAATCAAAGGATCCGGAAACAATTATATGATAATCAAATTACAACAGTAACACAAGAACATAAAATTAGACAAGTCAAAATAGAAAAATGTGTGAGGCAAGAATGTGTTTTCTTGCTGGTACTTTTTAACCTATGTATACAATAAGCTGTAAATGAATTTTTAGAGCAGACTAACAAGGGTAAAAATACATGGAGAGAGAATATTTATGATACGGTACTCGGATGACATAGCGTTATTAGCTGAAAGTGAAGAGAAACTTAAACTGCGGCTTATACAACTGCAACTTATACTAAATACAAATTACAAGATAAAATTAAACAGAAAGAAAAATAAAGTAGTGGTATGTAGTAAACACTATATACGGATTATAAACATTGATCTAAATGAGATAGACTACAAGTTAATGAATTTCCCTACCTAGGCAGCACAATTACAAGAGATGAAAGATGCGAAAGGGAAATTAGAACTAAAATTGCATTAGCGAAAAGGGATTTCTACCAAAAGAAAAGCTTACTAATAACATTTCGATTAGAAAATTTCATAAAAGCATATGTGGACTATCGGATTGGCATGCAAAAGAGACTAGAAGCGTGCCAACAGTGGTGCTATAGAGGATCTTTAAAAATCAGCTATCTCGATGGAATAACAAACGAGAAATTACCGAGAAGAATCGGACAAGAGAAGTGTTTGTGGAAGAACATATAAAAACTAAGGAGCACACTAATGAATCACATAATAAGGAATGGAGGACTATTAACCAAAATTACTGAAGGGCGTATAGAAGCAAAGAATGCTCGTGGCAGACCACGGATGGAATATACTAAACAAATAATGGAAGACACAGGATGTGACATTGAAAAATAAATGTCTGAATAGGAATGGAGCTGAGACAAACCAGCTGAAAAGCTGAGACACAGAGAAAGAGAGAATAACTAGGTAATCTATTTATCATATATAGATAAAGATAATACATACAGAACTTTTGAAATATCGACTAGTTCCTTGCTGCCTTTGCCTTAGATGATTATTTTTTAAATGATGAGAATTCGAAGGACACATTTAAAATTTGTCTGTTTAAAACATGTGGATAAATCATAAATAAATCGAAATTTCCTATTTACGTACTATGAGGTAAGCGGAGAGGAGCGCGGTCCTCGGCGTTGTAGCTAAAAATGTCTAAAGAAAATTCTTCCTATAGGATACCTCGCAATGTCAAGAAAGCGATAAGCTCGTTCGTTAAGAAACGAATTATTATCTAGTTTTCCAAGACAGAAATTTTGAAAAGACTTAAGAAATAGTTCAGCGACAAAACCCAATGCATGGTTGGCATAAACAATTTTAGAAGGACAAAAAGCATTTGAAAATAGAGATTACCGACGTTGGCCGAGAACTAATATAATTGAGAAGAATGTTCGCTGTCTTCTAGAGGTAAATCACTGATTAACATTTGCTGAAATTACTTGTGTAGTTGAAATAAGTCATGACAATGCTTGTGACTTAATTTTGCTTTACGATAACATTTAGTCCCATACAACTGCCTAAATTCAACAAAAAATTGAAGATCTGTTCTAGATTACATTAGAACGCCCTCTGATAATTGTTTATCTTTAATTAATAATGTTCTAGTTTATTAACTTTAATTTTAATATAATTAAAATTAGCGTGTTTGTGTAGTTAAGTATTAATTGCTTAGTAGTTACAAAATAAATACATTTTCTTCAATAAGTCAAACATTTTTGCATAAAAGTAGAGCAAATCACTTATGCGGGTTAGCAACTTTCAATCTCCATATCAACGAAACGGTTGAAAATTCGAAAAAAACGTATTAAATATTTTTTGCTTAAAATTGTTCATAGAATCTATATACAAAGTGGGACACCCTATATATTTTTCAATAGATGGCTTTAGGCGGTAAGCGGTGGTGGAAATAAATAGATGCAGATGTCATACAATAAGCTTGGGCATTCGTCAACATAACCCCATCGAAACATTCGTCAATTTGTGTCCATATAGTAAAGCTACTCTCGATTGAAAATTTCAGTTTACAAGCAAAATTCTCGTCATTTGCGGGAGGTTTTAGTTTTCTACTTCAATATGAAGAAATCTGCGGCTAAAGTTCATCGAATGTTCTCAAATAATTATAACGAGACCGCTATTAGTAAAAAAACGTGTCGTGAGTGATCTCAACGCTTCAAGAACGGCGATTTTGACATCGAAGACCGGCATGGCGGTGGAAGAGAGAAGATTTTCAAAGATGTAGAATTGGAGAAATTACTTCATGAAGACTTGTGTCAAACGCAAGAGTAATTGGCAGGATCATTAGGAGTGACTCAAGAAGCTATTTCAAAACGCCTCAAAGACATGGGAATGATTCATAAACAAGGTAATTGAGTGCCACATGAATTAAAGATGGAAGGGATTTCTACATCGCATTGTGACTAGGGGCAAATATGGATTCATTACGATAACCCCAACCGCAAAAAATCATGGGGACTTTCTGGCCATGCTTCCACGTTGATGGCCAAACCGAATATTTACAGTTCCAAGGTCATGTTCTGTATTTGGTGAAACCAGCTAGGCGTAGTATATTATGAACTGCTAAAACCGTCTGAAACAATCACAGACGATCTGTATCAAAACCAATTAATGCATTTAAGACAAGAATTGAAAGACAAACGGCCGCAGTACAACGAGAGGCACGATAAAGTGATTTTGCAGCATGACAATGCTTGACCGACTTTGCGACAAAACATACTTGGAAACATTGAAATGGGAACTCTTACCCCACCTGCCGTATTTTCCAGATATTGCTCCCTCTGACGCACTTTCTTCGATCAATGGCACACGGGCTGGCTGACCAGCACTTACGTTCTTATGAAAAAGTCAAAAATTGGATGAATACGTAGATCACTTCAAAAATAAGCAATTTTTTCGTAAACTGCTCGAAAGATGGGAGGAAGTAATGGCTAGTGATGGATAATATTTTGAATTGTAAATGTGTAATCAGTTTTTTACAATAAAGCCTCGAATGTCGGAAAGAAAACGGAGGAAGCAAAGTTGTACACTTATTATTATATAAGATATATTAGCTATGAGCTAATTTAAGACAGTGCTGTCATGAGAAGAAATCCCTCCAGTGAAGTTATTCCGATTTAGGGTTCAGTCCTTTACATCATTTGGCCATATTCGATTTATATTGTAGGGTTTTAGAAGTGGTACAGGTACAATGAACGCTTGTTCATTAGGATAAACGTAAAGTCGTTCGAAGTGCTTGGTAATTCTTTTTTGACATTTTTCTTCTGTTCTCGATATCTCGTGGTGCGTATGTAGGATATGATTTGAAACATACCGTAGAGCATTTGTGGGCATTCGAAGCATTTTGGATTAAAAACATTTAATAATGTTAATATTTCAAGTGCTAGAGCATCCCTAAATTTTAAATCCGCACATCCATATTGAATTTATAATTGCTTTACAGGGAAGTAGCTTATTTTCAAGCAAGAGGTGTTTACCTAGAAACCGGTAGATTGTTCTGATCTTGATATCCATTCTTTTCTCTTTTTGATGATGTGTACTTTCCATGTCATTCTGCTATCCATATATAGTTCAAAGTATTTTACTGTCTAAGTTCGGAGAATTTGTTTGTTTTTAAGGTAACAAAAGGGCATTCCGAACGTGTATATGTTACATAGAAACTTGACGTTGACTTTTGTTCTACATTTGTGTGGCCATATTTGAATGAGGTTCAGATGTTCTTGTAGGTGCGTGGTGGCATACGTATCAGGATGTGCTACTATTACAGTGTCATCTGTGAACGTACCAATATGGGTTTCTAGATTGGTTGATATATCTGCGGTGTATAGAAAGTACAGTAGGGGCCAAAGACACTTCCTTGCCGTATTCCTGAGTTGATGCCCTAGATGCCTGAATATGCCTGTTCATGTTTAATTTGAAAGTAACTCTCAAGCAGGTACGATTTCAGTAATAAGTAGAACTCACCCGGCAATAGTCGTTTGAGTTTGTATAGTAGACCGTGGTGTCAGAATCGAATGCGCATTGTATGTCCAGGCAGTATTCTTTTAATTCAAATCCTTAATTTATTATGATGATGGATATTGTAGAATGGCATCTGCGGAAGCCAAATTGATGGTTGGGGAGGATGTCTTTTAAGATGTCGCTTTCAAGGATTCTTTTTATCAGTAATTTTTCCAGGAGTTTAGATTTTTCCGGCACTAGACGGATTGGACTATATAAAGCAGGTTTATGAGAGGGTTTTGCTTGTTTTCGGAGAAAATTTGAGTTACAGTATCCAGTAGTTCAACTGGAGTACTGCGTTGAATACAAGTCTCAGAAACTGGATAGTGCGTTGGAGAGTTCGGAGAGCACTGTACCATTAATCAGATCATGTCCAGGAGACTCCTTTTTGTTCAGTCTTTTTATTTAACTCCTGATTTTAGTTGCGGTGATGTTTCTTATCGGCGGTGACATCTGTAGAAACGTTTCTCAAAAGTTTTCGATATCAACATCCGAAACATTTATGAGGGTTAAATACACTTGCAAGATACAGTGTGAATACTTCTACTTTTTCATTTTCTAAGCTACCCAATTAATATAATGATTTCTTGAAAGCTGGATTAATTGTTTGGAGTTGTTTACCTTTTTAATTTACTTTCCAAATAGTGCACTTAAGTGGTTTTTATATGTTTCTTGTTTGATCATTGTAGCATTGTTTGCTAGCCTATTACATGTGTTTTTATTTATTGGATTGCAAATTTGATGTCATTCTGCTCGTGGTATGCGTTTCTCAATAATTAAATTTAGTACCTCAACAGAGAGATACATTCTGTTAGTTTTGGTGTGGACATCCATGCTGCATTTTTTATTGGGGTAATAACGATGTTTGTTGCTATTTCTGTCTCGGCGGGCATTTTAAACTAACATTGAGATGAAGATTTTCATAGATAAGCCCTCGGGATGCGTCCTAATTAGTTTTGTTATTAAATAATAAGGGTTTTGGAGTTCTTTTAATAATAGTTGTGCTGATTGTAGCTATAACTGACGTGTGGTCTAAAAATAAATCAAATCTGGGATTCTGTTAGAATCGCTGGGCGAGTAAGTATGTTTTCCAGTTCATAGTATTGATAGTTTGCTTCTTGCATAAAGGTGTATAGTGCTCGCCCTTTAGGAGTGATTAATCTACTGTCCCAGTGCCTATGTTTGCTATTGAAGTTACTGCCACATATAAACGTGTTGCCTAGTGTTTCAAAAAATGTCTAGGAGGACTATGCGTGGACTGTAAAGTTAATGGAGTTGGTAGTTCGTGTACTTGTACTGTAGTTGCTTGTAAGAAATGTTCTTCATTATTTCAAAGTTCGTGATGATTATTGCCATACTTTTGTAAGTTGTACCACTTGGGTTTTCAGTGTAATAAATAGAATAATTTAGAATTTTTATGTGTTGTAAAGTATACTTCTGCCACTAAAAGGATGTCTATATTGTTTAATTTTAAAAATAATTCCAGTTCAAGTGTTTTTGATTGGATGCCATTTGCATTCCATAATGCCATACGCAAGGAATTAGCCATTGTTTACTAGTTTATTTATAACTGGATAGCATTTGTAGGATTATATTGTTTTGTTGAATTAATTGAGTGCACATACTCTGAACTCATCTAAGAAACTATTAAAAGTTACGATGTCAGGGTGCTGTATATTTACATAATCTGGTCTGGATACTTGATTATAAGGTTGAGTAGTTTGTTGTTGTGGAATATTGTTGGTTTGTGTAGGTTGCTGCTGTAGTTATTTTGTAATTATTTATAAACTATATACCAATGGTAATTACCAGGATAGTATTTTTTCATGTTTTTGTGTCATGCGACGCCTCACATTAGACACATATACGGGATATTACAATATATTTTGGTGGTTATATTTTTGGCACCCTGTGCATTGGAAAATAAAGAAATTTTTTTCGGAGGCTATACTTTTATTATTTGATTGTTTAAGCTTTTTTAGATTTTTAGGTTTTTTTAGGTTCAAAATGTCTATATTGTTCTCATCCGGCTTAAGTTCCACGAAGAACAGTGAAAGTAATCATTTTTTTGTTCTACTTTTGACATTTGTTATATTTCTAACTTTATAACCAGCTTGGGTAAGTGCTTCTTTAATGCCCTCATTTGATATTGTCGGATGTAAGTTACGAATGACTATTCTATAAGATTTCTGTTCTTTTATTTGGTATGTGTGATGGACGATATTGGAGTCTTTCATGTAAGTTATTAGTTTTCTGTAGGTTTCAGGTTAGCGTTAATTTTAACTGCGTTGTTTGCCATAGTTCTGGTGTGGTATTTTTCTAGTTCTGAAACATTTTGGAAAGCTTTTATTATTTTTAAATAATTTATTAGTCTGCGAACAAATATTTGGGAAGGCTTGGAGGTTTAGTTGATTTTGTTAAGTTATTGGGTGAATCGGTGCTAGTGTCGTTAAGATGTGTAACTGTTTTGTTGTGATATTTGATGTTTGCAGTTTTATTCTTTTTTTTCTTTATTCACTGGGATATGCTGCCATTTATTGTGTTTTGCTGTAGTACTTTTGGAGTTATTTTTCTCTTCACTAGATTCATAGCTGGGAATTGAACTGCTGTCCATATTATAAATGGTTTGCAAGAGTGGTTGTGGGTGTAATCGTTTATTTTGTAACTATGATTGTGTATAGACATTTTGTGGAGACATATAAATACCGCTATTACTTGTTGGGGGAGTTTTGCGTAATTGGTGATTTTGTTCGCGAATTTGACTAGTTATCAGGACTTGACAACCAGACGTTGATGGCTGATAAAGTGATATTTATGTGGGTACTTGAGTGTTGGGAAAACTAAACATAAATCTGCAGTTTTCTGTGGAAGCTTGGTTTGGCAGAACCGATGATCCAGGACCGAGGTTCCTTTCCTATCGGGAACATAAGTTATAACTTGCTAATATTCGATAACATTCTTAATTAAATGAAAAATTATACATATAATATTGTAACGACGATAAATTTGGGTTAGTTCGACGAAGTTTTCAGTCAAACTGATACCACAGCACTTGCACTTCATTTATTCTTTGAAAGTCAAATATAAACTCATTAATAAATTGAAAAAGTCAGGTTTATATTTAACTCACGTATATTTAATATAAGAAAAGAAAGAATCAAATAACATATGTATCAAGAAAGAGCAAAAAATATAAGATATCATATTACTTGAAGAAAATATTTAAGCAATTGTATAATTGTTTCAATTTAAATTAGATCTAAATCAATTTTTTTTAAATTTAACTGTGAAAATTGATTATTAGCTAAAAATAAACGAAACCGCACTTATAATTGTCCCTAAATAACTCGTACTCACAAATAGAAGGCTATACGAAAATGTTGCTAATAAAAAAATATTTTTTTTAAACTACGCTCGACATCAGGTGGTAAAGACGATCTATAATAAAATAGTAGTACCATCCACCATATTTTCCAAAGCTTTTAACAATGTATTTCCGTTTGTTCGCCTTCTTAAGTACTTTAAAGAAGATCTGTCAAAAGTCCCTCTACTACAAACAAAAAAAATACGACAAGCTCAAAAATTGTTATCCATAAAGTCAAGTTACATTTCTTACAGAATAATTTTTTTGTTTATAATAACTTCATATAATTTGTCTATTGCGGTGATACAGGACATCTACAATTATTAAGAAATGTATGATTTAAATTTTGCGCTATTTTCCCTGCGATGTTAGCTGCGTTTTGCTTGATAAAACAGGCCGCCCTCATACCGGTCGTTTAGCTGAAAATATTGTCGCTCCAAACGATAGTGTGGCGGAGTGTTCATAAACTTCAGTGCGCCGTCGTTCACTGCAATTAAAGATTTTGAAAGACTCCATACAGTGAATTTTAACAAAAAATACGCATCTGCGCCTATTGAAGATTTAGATAACTCTGGAACTAAAGTTAATTTGAGCAAAAAAGTGAAGTGAACTGGACACCAAGGTCTTGGAACTTTACACCATACAATTGCTTTCTTCAGAAGTTTTTCAGAGTGTCAAACATGGAGGACATTGCCAAATATCCTATTCCATATTTAAACGCAATGTTTACTCGTTAATATAGTTTTATAAATTTATTTACTTACTTCCCCGATTAAAGGATAAAACAGGTGTACAATTTGTAATTCTTAAAGTTGCAGTAGAAAGCCACAAAATCTTGTTTTAAGGCAACTTAAGAAAAGTGAAATTCATGATTTAAAACCAATTGTATTAAATACGCAATAGATTTTGGTTTAAGAGTGAATATATTAAAAAACAATATTAAAAATAATGTTCAATTACAAAATTTTGTTTTATTGGATTGCAGAAATTTTCGAACTGCTCTCGTATATTTGCTTTTAAAATACGACCATTAGCCGAAATTAAACAAAGTTAAAAAATTATTTTAATCGGATTATTTAAAACAACGTTTACAATAATCAAAGAAGCAGAACTGAATAAATTACCGGAGTAGTATTTTTGAATATCTACACGTAGTGAGGAACCGGCGCTATAAATGATGTCTGGTTTGTATATGCATAACAATATGTTTTATTTATAAACCAGACAGTTCTCGCAAAGGTTAGGTTAAATATACCACCTTTATTCTTATGTAATTAGATTATTAGCATGCAATTACCATGCAAACTTTGCCATATATCATCCGAAGCCGCGGAACTCTGACCCTAGCCGTACTTTATTACTTTTCTCTCTTCATTGTGCAATTTTTATGCCGATTCGGCTGTACTTCGCCTTAATATTAAATTATTAATCAAAAACTGCGATTTTTACTGTTGTGCGATTGTTACTATAAGCTGTAAATCACAAACTCAATTTTCTGTTATTGTGAAACCCACCTCTCCTCACGGCCAGGCCCCGGGGCGCTAATTTCCATGGATTCTTGCACTACAATTAAGCTAACCTTTGCATTAAACCGAGACGAATAACCCCTATTAACTTTTAATGGACGCTTCATTTTTCAGCGGCGCTGCCTTCAGTGCTGCGCTCCGCAATTTGTTTTCAAAACGCCGATAATTGAGCATTAGGGGCATTGTCGAAAGATAAACGGGGCCATTAATTTGCCGAGAAATGCTAGGCCGCTTGGTGATGTTTTGCAATAATGGGTACAAATAAATGTCAATATTTTGCGTCCCGACAATTGATTGGTTATTGAGATTACTATCATTAATTTTGCTAACGAATTGGACTGGCGTAATTTATTTTGGAACTTGGTAAAAATAAAATTTGGCTTTTGGTTACAACTGACCTCACTATTAATTTTTCTCTTTTGATCATAGCTTTTTATTTTTTTTATATAACATGCGTGCATTTGTATTTAGAAGTGCTGAATAAATTAATCTAGATATGGTTTTAAGAAGCATTTTTCAAAAAATTAGTAAAATATTGGAAATTTTTAATTGCTTACAGCACAAAATTGTCTGAAAAAGAGTAACAACTGGTTGACTTCAGTACTAAAATTAGAAATAAGATGAAACTGTAGTAGGTACAAAATAACTTTATTTGCTTATTATTAGGAACGCAAATAGGGTAGACTATTAATTAATTTATTACTTTGTTAATCACTTCTCAAATATTTTATTAGTTGGTAATTGATAAAAAATAATTTAGCAAATCTTTCCAACTGTTATTGCAAGTTTGATTAACAACAATCAAGTCATTTATCTTTAAGTGCTATCATGCATCGTCATAAACTTTTTTGTGAAACATTTACAATTACAGTCAAGCCATAAGAACGATTACAGTTGTGTATTTTACTATTTAAACTGTGACTCATAGTTCTCCTTGGGGAGTAGGCCTATTGCGACCTTGAGTAAAGAACTAACTTTAATCTCTCTTGGTAATGGCATCAAAGTAGATGCAGAACTGCCGGGAATTTTGCAAAAATAAACCTAATTGTTCATTTATTTTTAAACGCAAAATATTCTCATACATTCCATACGCCTCCACTGGGAGAAAACTCACAAGCTCACTACTTATTGTAAACACGAGTTTTTGGCATAAAATCTGTGTGCGAGTAATAATGCGGGTGTCAAAATAAAGCCCTGGTAGTCTTCAGGAGCAAATTATAGAAGTGTTAACAAGAGAAAATCAAAAAAGGTTAAGTTGATAACAGGTGTTAATCTAAAACTGCGCACCACAAGCGAGCAGTTAACAAGATCGTATAAATTCAAATTAGTGCTGCGGGTAGCAAATTTATTTTCTCCACAAACAGGTCAAACAGTATAGAATTTACATAAGTAAACTACATAAGTAAAATAAAAATACAAGAAGAAGAAGCACAAAAAACAAGAAAAAATAGGAGTTTTTAAGAAGAAAACCCGGATACAAAAACTTCACCAGCAATAACTTCAAATACAAAACAACAAAATATAGAATTATCTGTAAACATAGACAGCCTTGAAAAAATAAGGAAAATGGCTATGCGATTAAAAAAAATTAAGTAAAAAATTGTGGAAAAGAAATAAGATCACTCAAGGAACAATTAATAAAGAAATAAGTGCAATGAAATGGGGAAAAAAATAAACTATGCAAAGAAATGGCAGCAGTTAAACTTAATTTGGAGAACCACGAAAGAGGCCGTAAGAAAAATAACAGTTATCAAGAAGCAAATTTGAGTGGCGAAAACCAAAACAAGAAATTTCTGAATTTTTCAGAAAGAGGTGAAAGTGGTAACCGACATAAAAGAAGTTGTTAGAGTGGAAAAACAAGAACTGAGAATTACCGTAGTAAGATTTAAAACATTTGAGCAAAAAATTGCAGTATTAAAATAGAAATATCAGCTGGGACAGAAGAAAATATACATTGATAACGATCTAACTACAGAAGAGCAAAAAGTCCAAGTCGCGATAAGAATACAAAAGTGGGTTACCGAAAAATGAACATATGATATACGGAATCAAGTATGAATGATCAGATGAAAATGGAGGGAGCAAGTATCAAAAAACTAATAGTAAAAAGAGTAAATGGACCTAGGACAACAAAAACAAACACTAAAATTGATTTAATTCTGGATAATAGAAAGAAAAGAAAGCAAAAACAAAATCAAATTAATTTTTGCTAAATGAAATGTAAGAAGCTTAAATAGTAAATGAGGCTTGAAACAAATAGTAATAGAACTAAGAAAATATAAAGTAGATCTCATTGCAGTCTAAGAAACAAATATAAAAGGAACGGATCTAGCAGAAATAACAGAGTATACCTAAACAATGGCGGAGCACAAAACAGTGACTATGTTATCTAAGACTAAAAGGTAAATATAGGAAGGTTAGAGTAATCAATCCTATGAAGTACCAAAGTGAAGAGTATAATAAGATACCAAAATACGATATAAAAATGTAGCAGGAGATTTTAATACCAAGTTGGGGCGTGAGGAGAGGAATCAGCCAATGGTCGGTAAATACAACAAATAAAATGGACAATAGTTAATTAATTTTGCGTTTGAGAAAAGAATGGTGATGAGAGCTACACATTTAAAGCACGAAGATATCCAAAAAGGAAGTTAAAGAAGTTCCGAAGGTAAAACAATTAACCGAATTGACCATGTGCTCATTGAAGAAAGACACGCCGACTGTATGGATGGCGTTAAGGGTTGCAGAGGAGCCGACGTAGGGTCTGACTACTTCCTGGTCCATATTAAATGCACACTACAATTACCAAAAGTAGACGGAAAGAAAACAGTATAAGTAAAACAAAAAAGATAGTACAGGGAAGCAGAATCAGAAAGTAGAAAAAACAAACGAAATCCAACAAAGAAGCGGCAGAAATAGAACCTGACTGACAAATAATACAGAAGGCAGTAACACAAGCTGCTAATAAAAATTGAAAAATAATTACAAACGAAAAAAGAAGGGATAGCTTGATAAACCGGTAGCGGATAGACACTCTCTACGACCCCGGTAGAGATAGGTCTGTCTCAGGGAAGCGACCCTGCCTACGCGAGCCTTGGTTCTCCCTCAACTCCCAATACCGAGGAAATCATATCCCAACCTTGTAATCATAACCACACCACATTCAATCCTACCCATATCCTACCAGCCAAGACGCCTGCCAAGCGTGGCGTTTTAGCCAATTACTCCTAATGATAATGATAATGTCGAACTCCAGAACGAAATTACCCCAGGTTAGTAGAGCGAACAGCTCACAATCTAACCCTGATGCGTCAGGCTGCCCCAAGAATTCTGGGGCAAGATTTCGACTTTGAAATGTAACCACAAATCAATACAGATAAGCAAACTATGGACTGCAACGTACAATGCTCGTACACTCAGAACGGATGATATGATTATAGAGATGGAACAGGAACTAACAAAAATCAATTGGGATATTGTTGGAATAAGTGAAATCAAGAAAAGGAGAAGAATGGATTAAGCTCAAGTCAGGAAACACGCTAATACAAAAGGCGGAATAGATGGAACCACGGCAGGAATCGGACTGTTCGTTAACAAAAATGGACACCATATATAAAAACCTTTAAATCAGTATCAGAAAGAGTTGCTTATATAATTCTAAAATTACGGCAACAATAAAGATCAAAGTTATACAGGTATACGCCCTACTTCCTCCCACACGGACGAAGAGATGGAATTGTTCTACGAACATCTAAAATAGCTATGCAAACGGATCCTCAGGTTGGACCATCGTTATGGGGACTTTAATGCCAAATTAGGCAAAAACAAGAACCCGATGAAGAACACATGGGTAATTTTGGAATAGACCAAAGAAATGAAAGAGGAGACATGCTAATGAATTTCATGATCGAGCATGAACTATATGCTATGAATTCATTCTTTAAAAAAAGACCCAGTCGAAAATGGACCTGGATATCACCACCCGGAAATACAAAAAACAAAATAGATTATATTTTGACAAACAAAAAACAAAAAATAAATGACGTTACCGTACTAAACCTATTTAATACGGGGAGTGACCACAGACTGGTAAGAGCTGTACTGACTATTAATAAAAGAACAGAAAGAAAACAATTAATCGGGAAAAATTCAATTAAACTGACAGCAGAAGAAATAAAAAGAAAGGGAGAGGCGTATAGAGAAATAGTAAACAAACAGTTAGCTAATGATGATATTGATGACAAAATACTCACAATAGATGAAGTAAATAATAAAATAACTACAATAATTAACACTTCGATAAAAGAACTACGGAGAATTATACCACGCAAAAAGAACAGAGATATTATTAATGCAGATATCAAGAGTCTAATGGAAAACGCAGACGACTAGCAAAGGAAAATAAAAGAATAACAGAATAATTTAAGCAAGTGAATAAACAAATAAGAAAACAGATAAGAGTACATAGAAGACAAATACAAGAACAACAAATTAATGAAGTAATAAAGAAAAACCAAGGAATGAAAATACTTCAACAAAAAATGAGAAAGAAAGAAACGTACACATTACGTAACAAAGATGGTATAATAATCCACGACAGAGATGAAATTCAAAAAATTATAGAAGAGTTTTACACCGAATTATATGAATCCAAAGTACATCAAGAAATAAAAGACAATGCCATTAGAACTAGAAAGATTCAAAACGTGGGATCCGAAGAACAACCCGATATAACCATAGAAGAAGTGAAGAGCACTATGAGAGAATTCAAATTTAATAAAGCTACAGGAGATGACGAAATATCAATAGATATGATCAGAGAGGCTGGGGATAATTTAATATCAAAAATAGCAAAACTATTAAACACATGCTTAAAACAACTCAAATACCCAAAACCTGGAAAACTCAAACGTCATATTATTATACAAAAAGGAGAAAGCACAAAACTTGAAAATTATAGACCCATCAGTTTATTGTCACATTTGTACAAACTGCTAACAAAGATTATTACCTACAGACTAGGAAGAAAGCTGGATGAGTATCAACCCCGGGAACAGGCGGGATTCAGGAAGGAGTACAGCACTAGATACCACCTATGTAATGCACCCTGGTCCAGATGTAAAAATTAGAATTGACGATTCTCAAATTGAACGAGTAGAAGAATATATATACCTAGGCCAAAGAATAGAACTAGGACGAAGCAGTGAAAAGAAGGAAATAAAAAGACGAATAAAAAGTGGATGGATCGCATTTGGAAGACTACCCTTCATTTTGAAAAACACAAAAATAGATCAACGCCTGAAAACAAAAGTATTCGAACAATGTATTTTACCGGCCATGACATATGGAGTAGAGAATTGGGCAACAACAAAAAGCAACATAGAATCAACGAGAAGTGACAAAAATAGATGGAACCGTAAAATAATTGAATGGAGACCGTACGAGCATAAGAGAGAAAGAGGACGACCACCTATGCGTTGGTATGATGATTTTAAACGTACAGCTGGACTAAATTGGATCCAAACCGCACAAAATCGTGATAGATGGAAGGAGTTAGGGAAATTATACATGTTCGAAAGAAAGATATTAATTAATTTTGCGTTTGAGAAAAGAATGGTGATGAGAGCTACATATTTAAAGCACAAAGATATCCAAAAAGGAAGTTGAAGAAGTTCCGATGGTAAAACAATTAACCGAATTGACCATGTGCTCATTGAAGAAAGACACGCTGCCTGTATGGATGGCGTTAAGGGTTGCAGAAGAGCCGACATAGGGTCGGACTACTTCCTGGTCCATATTAAATGCACACTACAATTACCAAAAGTAGACGGAAAGAAAACAGTATAAGTAAAACAAAAAAGATAGTACAGGGAAGCAGAATCAAAAAGTAGAAAAAACAAACAAAATCCAACAAAGAAGCGACAGAAATAGAACCTGACTGACAAATAATAAAAAAGGCTGCTAATAAAAATTGAAAAATAATTACAAACGAAAAAAGAAGGGATAGCTTGAAAACATTCTGGAGGAAACAAAAAAGGCTAGAGCAAAGATGCTAGAAAGAACACCAAAGAAAATACAACAAAGTAAGAAGTAAAGCATTTAATTAATGAAGAAAAAATACCAGCCGAAGATAAGGATGTACCGAGACCATGAAGGGAACATAATAGGAGACGAATCTAAGGTAATACAAATATGGCGTCAATACTATGAAAACTTGCTTACAAACAGAATAGGAGCAAGCAAAAAAAACAATCAAACGGTAGTTGTTACACAAAATGAAGATGGGGAAAAACCTGGACACTGCGACAAAAAGACAAATCAAAATTATACGTGTTCGAAAGAAAGATATTAAAATGTATCCACGGAGAAATAAAAAAAGATGGACCCTGGAGAAGGAGAACTAACAAAGAGTACCGTGAACCTGACATCGTAAATGTAATAAAACAAAATCGCTTGAATTGGTTAGGGTAGCAAGAATAGAATAAACAAGAATACCTCGTCAATTGTTTTACCAAAAGGTGGAAGGGATAAACATAAACAATGCAAAACCAGAATGTTATAATCTTATCAATAGACAAGGGCAACACTACACTTGTCCTTAATAATTCAAATTATATCGGTAAGTTAAAGATTTATTGAAATAATCAGACTATGGTCACGTATCCAATGCTCCAAATCCTCAATAGTAACTCAAACCTATCTCTAGATACCAAAATTTCCTCATGTCCCGAAAGAATTCTTCAAGAATACCAACATTATATGGTCTCCCAAATATTCACAAATAAATTACTTTGTTATGACCTATTGTGTATTTGATCTTCTTATACATAACTTAGTCAAGCAGCTGGCCAAAATCCTTTAACCTCTTATACATAAATGAAGTCTCATCATGCGTCCGACACTCCTAAAACTTTTTAAAAATTCTCAAATTCTTTTCTATACGTAAAGATGACATCATAATCTGTTTTGATGTTGTCTCTCTTTTTACCGACATTTCTATCCCTGAATTTATTCTAAAATTTACTCACTCTACACCAGCTACCTTTTAGTCACCTTGTATATATTTCAGTGTAAATGTTTATTTGTTTATTAGTTTTAATACTACCCCGTGATTAAATGAAAGCTGGGAAATTTCTTCGGATTGGGCTTTTTTTATTTTCTTCTGTTACTTTTCATGCGGTGACTAATTTTGTTTCTCTTTTTTTAATTCATTTCTTGCTTTTAGTGCGTCGTTTTGTACTTGTTGCTTATTTACTTATATATAATAGTCAAAACTTTTTGTCGTTTAGCGGGATTTCTAAATTGGTGTTTATCGCTACTTTTTATTTCTTATATTTCTCTTCTCTGTAGTTGCGTAAGTTGATTTAGTCTGGTTTTGTAAATTGGGGTTCTAACCTGTTGTCATTTTCCTTGTTTCTTTTTTTCAGCAACTAATCGCTTAATGCCTTTAGGATAATTATTTTCCTTTTAAATTCTGGTGATTTTCCATGTAGTTTGCTAAGATCGATTAAAAACTTTTTAATTTTGTAGTCCAATCGCTTTTTGTTTGTCAAGGGTAAATTAACCAGAATTCGGCTGTTTAGCTCTTCTAGCTAGTTAATATTTTAAGAAAGTGGCCAAAGCTAAGTTCAAAGTTTATTTAGATACCGATAAAAATTGTTGATAATTTCCTGGAGATGATAAAAATAATTAAGCCCGGTACTTTGTGGTCAGTTTTAAATTCCATATTAGACTTTTTATTTAAATTGCCTCATTTTATAAATATTTCTCTTGCCTCATTTTTTTTAATTATGCCTTGGTACCGCTGCAATTGTAGTCTTTTGTCCTCCTGCTTTTTTGTTTTCTTTAGTTTCTAGTAGTATTAAAAACCTTTTTGAATCTTTCCTCCATAGTGCGTATTTGTTGATCTGTTGTTTAGTTTTGTTAGATTTATTTGTTATTTTTGTAGCCTTTGATTACTTCCCAACCTCTGCAACTGGTTGGACGTGTTTCTTTAGAGTTGACATATTTCAACTGTTTCTTACTTGCTTTTTACTGTTATATTTTACACATTGGTTCCCGCGTGGAAGCACGGCCTGTGAACTGAGAGGTAAAGATTTTTATATATTTTCCACTGTGCCCGCTCGTCGCTCACCATCTTTGATGCGGGGAAATGTAGCAAGCACCGCGCTTTGGACGACCGTCATTATTATCCCTTGTTCCAGTGAACGCAGGTTTTAGTGACTGACTAGGCCACTTGCCAGGCATCAGAAAGTTCCGGGAATTAACCCGCACTGCAGCCTACTTCTCAACCACGGAACTATCCTGGCATCACTTTGTCACTATGATTTGTTTATTTTTGTAAAATATATTTTGTTAATCTTTTGTAGTTCTTTGCATTCGTTATCTATCATAATTACTTTAAATTGAAATGTTTTATATTTAATTCACGTTGTAGTATGCATTTTTTTATTATTAGCGCACTTACCGACACTGCAGCCACAATAGCTTATTGTGCCTACTAACATGCACACTTAAAGCTAGGACATCACATACACTCATGGGTTGAGCGAGACTCAAACTCTCCTGCGCCGGCTCAGGACAGAGGAACGATGATCTTGACCACTGAGCCATTACAGCCCATAGTATGCCTTTGTCTTTAATTGATTCAATACAATTGAAGGTAGTTTTGTTTTCCTTTTAGTCTTTGTTTTTTCTTTAGTTAACCATTTCACTTTTTTATGAGTTATTTCCGCTTTTAGTTTTTGGCTTGTAAAGCATTATCTATAGATTTATTTTAATTGGTTATCAAACAATTTATTAGTGCTTAAATTTCTTATATCTGTTGATGTAATTTATATAAAATTTGTTTCAACCTTATTGTGAGTGATTCTCTATTACCATACATAATAAAGACTTAATTAGTTTTGAATTTTACCTTAATTTTTATACAAGAAAAACTGCTTTTGTTGGTGGTCGCTGATAGCTTATAAGTGATAAGTGTCTTATGGATTTACTTTATATTTGTACCACAATGCTTCAATCAGAAACCGGACGATATCCTGCTCAGCCTGGCACGGTAACACCTTTCAACTCAATATCATATCTGCACGTCCGAATAATTCAAAAAAATGGTCATAATACTATTCATCTTCAGTTTTATTGGACCACAAAGTTTTTAATGCCCTATATAATGACCTTAATTTAAACGTCTTAAAACAATGTTTGCATATTGGGAGGAAAAAATAAAGTATGTTATTCTGGTATAGTAATATTAATTTTGTTGCTTTCTAAATGTGTACGTTTTAACAAAACTTGTGTTAAAATAAGATTTTTTATTTATAAGGCAATTTAGTTAGCCATACCATAAAGTGATTTATTTATTCTATTCGCTTAACTACAACATTTTTGAACGAATTGTGGAGCTACAAAAGGCTGGATGTTATGTCAAAGATTACAGTCGCACACACTGGACGTCATGTGTTGGTAAAGTTTTCATCTTATCAGCAGTGGTCAGTTTAGCATATACAAATATGTATATAGGTTCATATTATAAAGGTAACAGTAAAAAAGTATAATCGCCATAGTATAGATGCAAATGTAGTTCTAGAAGTATCGACACAAATCAATGCAATGTCTATTCGCAATAATACTATCAGTGTTTTTTGTCTGATTTTAGCTACGTAAACGTGTACTTTTCTATGGTGTTGTGAAGGGATCATTGGAAGAATAAAAAACGCGTTATTATGTTCAGTGACCACAGCAAGTTCTGTTTTTATGTCCTATTTGTGTATGATGCATATTTGAACAGCACTATCTCCCATTGTTTATTCATTCTTATTATAATAAAAAGCAAATTCTTGTCATAATAATTTAAATTTTAAATATTACTTATGGTTTTGTAGACATGGCATTGAAGAGTACCAAGTACTTAACTGCTACCGTTTTTTAAGAGGAAGGCGTTACTTCAGCAAAATTATACATATGCATATGATACGCTTGTTAATCAACGTTTTATTTATAATGTTTGACAACACTTTAACCTTTCCCTCGTTTAACAATTGAGACAAATGCAAATGGCTTGTCAATCATCTAAAATCTGTATTATTGCCTAAAAATACTTAACTTTATTCTAAGAATACTAAAATAGCCTTCATCATTTTATGTAATACATATAAAAGCAATTTTAATACTCTGAAATTTTTGTTGAGGTAAATTATTTTTTTAATCTCAATATATGTTTCCAGTTTATCACGCAAAAGAAAGCTAACGTAAATAACACCAAACATTAGCTGATGATTGCCGTCAATTTTTCAAAATCCGTTATTTATTATAACATATGATTAGTCATCTATTAATTTAAAGAATCAAATAATAGATCCTAGATTATTAGATATATTACGTAATCTATCCTAAAAGTACTGTAGCAAATTTTTGAAAGCCCCCCCTCTTGCCTGGTGTGATTGCTAGACATCCACGACTGCAGTTTTTTCAGGAATACAGTTGCGTTGCGTGTGCATGTGCGTGGCTTAAGCCACAGAAAATTGCTAAATGTTTTCCAGAAATTTCGTAGTCCCTCTCGTAGACACCAAATAGGCATAATATAGCGCAGCTAGTTGGCCGCGGTGAATTCAAACTAGCGGTAGCGAAGTGAAATCAATCCAAGTGCCGGGAGCTGTGCGCGTCGACATAAATAGAATTAAAAAAAATCTGGTGTGAACATCACACGACTTTCCTTATCCTATTATTATATATTATACCGGGTCCATCGTCTCGGCCCTGCGCTGCTCTCGTCTAAAAATTTGTTAATTTAAAAAAGGACGAGGCGCGAGTCCAACACTCGAAAGCTGTACAACACAATACAGTACAAGACAATAGTTAACTCGTACTTAAAATTTTGCTACGTCACTGAAAGTAACCGTGCGAGCTCGGTCGCACGGCCTTCCCCATTATCGCCTGCGTGCTTCCTCCTAGCGGCCAAGCGCTCCGCTCCCCGCTGCCCCCGTCCTTCCGCAGTCGGCCGGGAAGCTCTCTGAGCGCGTTGTGATTGGTCCGTTTAATTAATTTTTAATCGGCTATAACTTATTTATTTGACCTCGGATCAAAAAATTTCATTGTAATTTTTTGTTCGTCTCGGTCTGATCTATCCGGTTATATAAATTTCCCGAAACATTTTATGAACACCTAGTATATTAAAAATCCTGAGTTTCAATTTTTTTCAAGTTCCAATTTTACCAACTTTTATTTTAAAATCATGTTTATGTCATGATAACAAATCATTTTTAATCTCATAAATTTTTTATATCTTCAACCGTTTAGATTTTTACCAAAAGCTTCGCACTGCGTCCGCTACCTAAAAGTAACTTGCATACCAAATTTCAAGTCTCTAGCTGTTACGGTTCTTGAGATATCCTGTTTACTGACAGACCGACAGACACACACACACACGAACCAATGGCTCAAACCAACTTTTTGGTGTCCTGAGGCTATATTTCGTCCAGAATGTGAAAAACTGGGTAGGTCAAATTTTTTGATTACATTATTCTTATTATAGGATAAGGAAAGTAATAATAAAGTGTAATTTTAGTTATAAATTTTAGTTTGCATAAATTAGTGTTCAAGCAAGAAGTGTAAAGAAAAGAAGAAAGGAAGACCCAGGAAGAAATGGATAAGTCAAATCATTGAGGTGGAAAAGCAAGGAAAGACAGTAAACGAAATGAAAAGTTTAACAAGAGACAGAAAAGAATGGAAGAAATGGGTTAAGGAGGACCGTGACGTATAAATCCGACGATGGAAGGCATAAGGATAAGAGCGAAGAAGAAGAAGCATACATAATTAGTGTTAAGCGATCCTGATTGCCTGTAAGTAAGCTAAATAAGTAGTTTTAGTAAATTTGCACGTTACAGTATCAAGCCAAATAACACAAATGATTACAATTATAACAACAAAAAAGCTATGTACTTACAATTAGTACAAATGGTACAACACATAAAAACATGACACATGACATTCGTCTCTTTAAAGTATGCCCCTTAAAATGTCACACAGTTCTCCTAGCATCGCAAGATAAAAAGCGAGACTGTAGTCATAATATAACTAACAATCATCAGGTTCCTTTAATTGTTCTACACCCCTTGTATCGTCTCCGAAAGTTTTTTAAATTGCAGAATTTGAAAATTTAGTGTTTTACTCATTGTATGTGCGTTTAACTTCTAACTTATTTTGTCAGTAAAGATGTCTTCATTCACGCATGCAAAATACAGTCCACTCTCATTGCCTGCATGGCTCTATCCCAACCACGCAAACTGTTTTTGTTACATTTACATTAGATTTATACTTTTGACACAGGCCACAGAAGTAAATCCTGCCATTTTAGATCGTCTGTATTGAGCTTTTGGAATTTTTACTGGATTGAAGTAATTATGCTCTACATATCGCATATAATCAAGTACGTTTACCATAATTTGCAATTTTTAGTGGTTACCGTCATGTTATCTCACAAAAACGATTTTTGTTTATTTATTAATCGTAACACTGGCGTATCTGAATGCCACGTGTTCTACAGCTGTTATTACAACAAACTGCTTCTTAAAAAATTAAAATTACGTATAAAATATATGCGGAAGAAGTCCGCCGCAGTTGTGGACGAAACGTTTCCAAACTCCGACCACGGCCTTATAACCCGAGAACCAACCACACGATGCACCATAATACGGGCCGTGAAAGCCTTCGTATCTATTTAACAAATTTTTAGTATTGACATGAAGATTTATGAACAACCAATAACTATTATAGGAATATATGCAATGAAGTCAGTATACCAGACTATGAAGAAGTAATTATAATAGACGACCTAAAAATTAGGGTAGAGAGAACAAACGCTGATATGGAAGGGTGCTTTGAAGAAACCAATTACCGATAGTAATGAAAATCACCAGAGAACAGAAATATATGGTTGCAAACACATTGTTTCGAACATCCAGAAGTATACCCTAATACTCACTAAGGAATTTAAACACGTACAAACCTAGTAATAACTAAAGGGCGCTAAATGGACGTAAGAGTCTATCTAAAACCAGAATGCGCAAAACAGAAGAAGAACACAGTGGCACACCAGAACTTAGAGAACAATAAGTTCGAATACAAAACGTGGTAGAAGTGAAAGTAAGCAAAGAAAAAGAAAAGTATTGGGGTAACAGTCAGTTTTAAAATCAATTTATAAAAAAAAGACAAGAAATTCTGCTCTAACTATAAGGGAATAAGCGCTATCTCATCTATGGCGATACCATTTTTCAGAGTCTTAAAAAATAAAATAAGAGAAAAACACGTAACTCTAAGTGAAGAACAAAGTTGTTTTAGAAGAGGAAGATTATGTTTAGAGAACATACATTGTGTTAGGCAGCTGGAAGAAAAAATAGAAATAAACAAATAGACATACATGTGCCCTTTATAGATCTTGAAAACGAACGCAGACGTGAATTATTAAAAGCTATAAGAACAATAAATATACGCAAAAAGTGAATACAGATAGTTCAAATAATGTATTATAAGACGGAAGGACATATCAAAATGGTTAACAAAATAATTCACATTATAAAAATAACAAAAGGTCTCAAGCAGGGTACGATCTACTATCATTACTATTTAGTATATATGTTGAACTATATATGGCAGAGAAATTTCTCAAGAATAGGAATTAAAAAAGGCAACTTAACTATACACTCTCTACTATTCGCGAATAATCAGATGGTGTTTACGCAAAATGTGAAAGACATGAAATATATGTTAAAAAATTGAATTAAAAATTTGAGAAATGGGGTTTAAAACTTTTACAAAAAAAGCAATGTATATGTGTAGCGAGGGGGGAGGCAAGATACTAGAATAGAGATCAAAGCCTGTATAACATTCAAATATTTGAGATCACTAAGTTCAGCAGGAACACGAAAAAGAAACATCAACGAAAGAATTATCGTGGGAAAGAAAGCATCAAAAGCATTACGCAGAGTAAAATAGAATAAGAATATTAGTCAAGACATACAAAACAGAATAACCCATATTGTGGTGGAACACAGCATTATATAGAAAACCATAAATAAAATTAGAACAGTAGAGTTAGATTTTATAAGATGTCTACAACTTACAAGATGGAACAAACTCAGAACCGAGGAAATTAGAAAATAAAGCTTCCCAGCTGTATGAACAAGTAAGACCAATGCAAGATGACAGATGGCTAAAGAAATTGAAGCTATAATCTTTAAATGGGAGAGAAAAAGAGGTAGACCGACTCTTTCTTGGTAAACCTATGTAAAAATGACCACGAAGAAAAGATATTTGCATATAAAGACAGATAGACATGGAAATTCAAAACGGAAAATACTATGCCGGAAAAACTAAATAAGAAGACAAAGAAATTTAGTTTACATTTTTTCTTCTCGATCTATCCTTCTTTATTCTATAAAATACAAAATATTTTTAGGTTTATGTATTTTGTATACCAACTTTTACTAATTTTTAAAGTCACTTACTCTAACCTTTGTGTAAGTTTTGTAGATATTTATGAGGGTAATCCCAAAAATAAAGTCTTCTAGTTTTTAGAAATAGAAAAAAAAGTTTATTTCTGATAATTGGTACATCCTTTTAAAGCTTGAATATTCCTCTATTTTTCTACATAATCACCATTTCGGCCGATGCATATTTTTAGGCATTGTGGCAATTTTTTCTTCTTTCACCTTGTTATCGTCGCTAAAGCGCATTCCAGCCAAATGTTCTTTTAACTTAGGTGCCAAATCAGGACTCTAGAGTGGGTGGGTAATTATGTCTCATCCAAACTATTGTAGGAAAGCGACGATCGTACGGGCCATCTGGAAGACTTTCTCGCGGGGAATTGACGGTATTCCTCTTTTTTTTCGTCGTGAATTTCCCTGAGACCACCTGTAAACTCCTTACACCATTTACAGACTTTCTTGACATTCAAGCACGAATCTCCACCAATTGGCGATAAATTTCGATTGGTTTAACGCCTTTTGCGTTCAAAAACCGAATAACTGAGCAAACTTCGCACCTGACAGTAGCGGCAAGCGTAATCTCCGTTACGAACGGCTGCCGAGCCAAAACTGAGCGTTCCGCAGGCTACACGATGAGTTTCTTGAGAGTGGGGGAAGCAGCAAATATGGCAGTAAGGCCAACAGCCGCGCGATAAGTTTCCCTGTGGCTCCAACGTTTTGGAAATCTTATTTTTAAGAATACCCTCGTAACTATAAAAGTATTTAAAATCCCACTACCAATAGTAAGCTGCAATGGTACTTTTTGTGGGTACTAATTTAAATGTAACTTAGTCTTAAGAAGCCATAAACAATCATGAGTTAATGTAAAGTTGTAGAAAACTCGCTTGTTAACTGCTCTTCGAAGAATCTATGGTAGAGAGGCTGAATTACCCAATTTCCTGCACTATAAAACTTCTTGTGAGTATTTACCGGCGCGCCAGCGCCCTCATGGCGCCTATGTCATATTTGCCAATTTTTTAGTAAGTATTGTTATTTTTTATAAAACGTCAAATTTGGTATCGGTAGCATACCATAAATATTTATTACGGTTGTGTTTTGATTAAAGTGGAAACAGTCTCAGATATTAGAAAAACTCTCATGTGTTACTTATTTACGCATGATATGCAAATAAATGTTATCTAACACTGTTGCATCTTTAAAAGGCCTGAATTAGCAATTTTAAACAAAGATCAGCTCGTCATCTCAAATTAGAAATCGAATCAGACCATTTCGCCTTTACTATTTTTTTTCTATTGCGTCACCTTTCAATAATAAGTTAATTTGATAATTGTTTATTGTTTCATCTATTTTTAGGTGATGTAATTTAAATCGCAAGCTTTTCCATTCCATATCTTCCATAATTTGGTGTAATTAGCTGTTTTACCTAAAACACAGATCGGAATGCACGTTTATCTGGAAAATTTCCGTATTATTTCTGTACTTTAGGACCAGCTTGGAGCTTGCTGGTGCCGGCACCGCGCCAGATAAGAGGAAGGCCGCCGCGGCCGCGGCATAACAATAAAAAATTGGGCAATCGCCGGAGAGGGGTACGTGGCGCATCCAAGATGGGCATGGGGCAAGTGGCCGCGGGCTATCGAAGTGGGGAATAATGGAGATTCCACGGTATAAATATTGGCCCCGGCGTCTCATTACACTCATAGTTGTCAGTTTTAGAGTGGCTGGATTACCCAATTTCCTGCACCATGAAGCTTCTCGTAAGTAGTCGGCGGCGCGCCAGCGCCCTCTGGGCACGTGCTGCTTTCCCATATCAAATTTGCCAGTAAATACTGTTATTTTTTGTAAAACGGTAAATTTGGTATGGCTGGTTTGTCATATTTAGATATTTTTTACGGTTGGGTTTTGAGGTTTTTATTAATCGCGGATGGCAAAAGGTAAAAGTGATATAAATAAGGTGTAAAATAAATTACTATATTATTTTTTTGCCAAAGTAAATTTTTAGTGTTACAAAATTTCGCAACAGGATCGATTTTTTCTAATTAGATTTATTTCCATGTCCACAAATTGCATGCATTAGACGTGTTAATTAGCACATCTACGGTGTGCACTTAAGCTAATGCCTCCAATGACAGCTCTCAGAAGCAGCAAAACCTCAATTACAGATGACAGCACGCGATGAACCCGCGGAGAGCTTTCCAAACTTCGCAGGATTGCGCCAGCAGGCATTCAAATCTCCGGAGCTTCCCTCGACTTCCATTTCAGTATTAATTTGTTTGTCAAAGTGGAACTGACGCGATGGCGCAACGCCGCGCCGTTAGCTCTGCCATTTAATGGAAATGTCGAAACGCAAATTAGTGTGACTGGGGCGAACTCTGCCTCGGCCTATGCGCAAGATTATCACAATCGAAATGTCAGGAGATTTGATCTGCGCTGCTGCTGATTAAGGGTAATAAGTTATGGCAGGAACCCGCAATTACTGGGTTGAGTGCTGTTTCAGCACCGTGAGAGAATATTTGATTTTTTTAATTAACGCTGCACAGATTTCTTAAAGAAGGATTTAAATTGCGTGAAAGCACACAATTCAATTTTCAAGTTGCGTAACTGATCTTTAGCATCCACAATATCTTCTTAAATGTCACTTATTCGCCTTTGATTAATTGCCGAAGACCCCAAACTTGCACAATAGGGCAAAAGTCAGCTCCGCGTTGCTATTCCAGATCGTCGGACTCGCCCTCCTGGCCCTGGCCCTCGCCGCCCCGCAAGGACACACGCCCGAGCCGATCCCCATCCTCAGGCAGGAGCAGGAAGTCAATCCGGATGGATCGTACAAGTGGAGGTAATTCGCGTCCTTGCAAGGCATGCGGCTGCCTTCTCGCTTTTTGTTGTGCAAACGCGGCGAGGTTTGCTGAACGTATTGACAAAGATATTACCGAAATGTCAGAATTAAGAAGCCGTTGCGAAAACAATGTTGTTCAAGCTGGCGATGCCCATCGCGGCCGTTTTGCAACCCGCAGAAGCCGCCGCATGCCCATGCCGTGGTGTCGCGCTCCTCAAGGCGAGGCTGCAACGATAAATTTGCGAATTATTCAAAGCGGGGCCTTAAATGCCAGCAGATGTTGCTAACACCCATATATTATCAGACATAGTAAACAAAATAAATTTAGTTTCACTTGATTTATTCAACATAATTTAAAGCTCGAAATCAATTTTCCGATGAGGTGTTTTGTCATATCACATAGTTTAGAAATTTGGTCATTCCAATATTCTAAAAATTAGTAAATAACATGTAATTTATTACGGATGCGCTTTTTTCCCGCTTAGGGTATGCCTTCCTTGATGGATCCATGGTCTTATTGTGATTACCCTAATAAAGTAAATTCACAAAAAATCTGTAATTGGTGTCCCCTGAATCAGCAGATACAGGTCCTTTACAGGGTATGTCTGAAAATCTTTCGGTTCCAGGATTGGTCTCCCGAATGTATGTTGCCTTCTCCTGCACAGCGCATCGCACTTGCGTAGGATATGTAAGGCTGTTTCTGGTTCCTTGCTGCAAAGTCTGATTGCAGGGTCACCAATGAATTTACCAATTTTCTAGAGGTGTTCTTTTACAGTCGCATGAGAAACCCTATGGTTGTCTTTAGCTATGGCCTACTTAGATTAAGGAGTTCTGCAGTTCTGTTTTGGCAAGTTTCCTTATTGAAGATTTTGTTAAAATTATGCCCTAGCCGATTCTTCCAGTATATTTGATGATGAGTGCGTGTCTTCTCCTTGGCTTTCTCATTACCGTAGATACCACAATGCCCAGTTTCACCGTGTTGTGTTCTGCCAGTAGATTGAGTTCGTTGATGCATTTCCATACCAGTCTAGATAATGCTTTAGTTCTTGATAAAGCCTCTAAAACTGCCTGGTTATCTGACTTGGATGCACTTGGTTCGAATCTGAGCATCAGTATAGGTGACATTGGTTTAAATAAGATAACCATCTGTTTGATCAAAATTAGCTGACTCTTGTAATTGTCTAAAAATAGAAGGAATTTTAATGCATTACACTTTATTTATGACAAGATGTTAATTGATGTGTGCTAAAGTACACCAAAGCAACAAAACCGTTCCAGTCGTGCTACCATTTGTCTTATTTTTTTATTTTTTATGTATGATTGCATATTTTACCAGACTTACCTTAGTACTTAGCCAAAGTACTGCTGATTAGTCTTTTCTTAAAATGTTTACGTTTATAATCTTACTTGTAACTTCTTATTTAATCAGTCTTTCGTGTATACCTTCGTGTATACCTAGGGTAGTTAAAGCTATTTATAAGGCGATTTTCAAAGACTCACAATCTATGCAATTGTGGTGAACTATGCATAGTACGTGGAGGTAGAAGTTTTAGACTTTAGGTTAGTCTAAAGTAACCAAGGGCTAATTCCAAACTTTTTTTTCAAGAAGACACCTATTCAAATATTTTTTAAATATCAATATCTTATTATCGATATAACAAAGACTTCGTTAGTAACTTACACCATAAATAATACAAATCAAAACATTTTCGCAGTTGAACAGTCGTAGTAGAATAGGGTTTCCTATGCTGGCTGGGTGTATTATCAGTATTTTTCGAACTAATCACTTTTATGGCGCGATTTTTGATCGACGTTGTAGATTCCACTAAAAGAACAAATTTATTTGAGCAAAAAACAGTGCAACCATATAGTAGAAATTTAGTGCAAGAAGAGAGATAATGATTGTCTTGATCTTTCTAGCTACGAAACTGGGAACGGCATAAGCGCCGAAGAGCAGGGCTTCTTGAAAAATGCGGGCCAGAAGGATCAGGAAACCCAAGTAGCCCAAGGCCAGTACCAGTACACGGATCCTGACGGCCAATTGGTCCAGGTGGCCTACATCGCCGACGAGGGCGGCTTCCAGCCCCAAGGCTCCCACCTGCCGACTCCGCCCCCCATCCCAGAGCCCATCCTGAGGGCGCTGGATTGGATCGCAGCTCACCCGGAGCCGGAACAGAAGTTGTAACGCGCCCCCCGGGACCATCCCCGCTTGGCGTGCACGCATTGCTCAATTTTTCGTAAACGCGTACCGGTAGCAGTCCCCTAGGCTACTACACCTAAAGTGAACGTTGAAGCAACCTCCAGCAAAATGCACGGCCTTCAATCCTGTAAATAAGCCTAGTATTTAATTGTTGTTGTAAGGTTGTGCCAAAAAAATAAACAGCGGTCTTATTTAATCTACAGCCTGTGTTTCTTCTTTTAACCTAAATATTTGCCTAAAATTTATACAAAAGGTACTCAGAAAGTCTTGTCTGACTTAAAATTTTAGCTTTTTTTTAAAAATGTTTATTTTAAATTTTTTTTGTTAATGTAAATTTTGTTGTATAATTCTACTACAGATTAATTAAATCATTTGGTAGAAGTAATAAGCCAAATGATGAAAACATTCAACAACTGACTGATTTTGCATATTAAAAATATATTCAAAGTATTTTTACCTAAAGGGTTTTATATTAAATATTATAAAACAGATCAGGGCATAAACGAATGACCTTGTCATAACATCTAGAACAAGATATAGTCTTACTACTACTAATATTTGGTAAAGAAAAATTATACAAAAGATCTGCAGTCCTATCATAAAAACTAGAAATTGGAAAACAAAATTTAGTTTTGAGTTAGGGAATCTGTATATCGAATGAAATAAAGAAGTGGTAGATGGTTAGATCATTTGAACAGAATGAGCTTGTCGATGGGTAGTAAAATTACAGTTGAGGTAATTTCGAAAGTACAAAGCCTAGGGTGCAAACTGCGAACACAGTAGATACAAAATGTGGAAAACGATTTGAAAGTGATGAGTATTAACAGTTGGAGAAAATTAGTAGCAGATAGGAAAAGGGAGGCGCTATAGTGGTCAAAGCGGTTAAGGCATGGACTGCAAAGCGGACGAATCCGGGTTCTATTCCCGAAGCTCGCTGATGCCTGGCGGGTGGCTTACTCAGTCACTAAAAGTAATTGAGTACCTGCGAACATATGAGAACCTTAACCTCTCATTTTGCAGGCTGCAACGAGCAGGGGTAAGAGTAACATTTATCTTTGTAGGAATCAAACAAGTTTAGAAATTTACATAGAAGTCGTGGCGTATAATGAGCTGTCGAGTGCAAATAAATAAGTGAGAGTGAATCTTATTTACTAATTGAATTAAATTAAATTAAATTGTGCCCCACAAGTCTATGTAATCAGTATTCTTTTTAAACTACAATAAATATTTAGACCCTTAAAAATGCAACTAATTGGCAAAAGATGAGACTAAATAAAAATATTCTCAAAATGTTGCTCTTTACACGTATTTCTGGTGACCCCAGCCAATCTCTTCAAAAAGTCATCCATAATTTTGTGCTAGGTTTCACGGGAAGTAGACCACTCTATTTGTGATTCTGTCTTTTAAGAATTCAAAATCCCCAGGTCATTCTTGACTCGGGCGGTACATAATATCTTTCCCATAATAAATAATTACACAGAGCTATAATATATATTTGACCCTTGAGTTCGATGGGCCTTAACACCATCTTGCATAAACCAGAATCCACTCTTCTTTGAATTTAGACATCGATTTTTAATTGCTCTGCCACTCAACGGTTGATGAATTTTAATTTTGTAAGCGAAAAGTTGTACTTCTTTAATGATTAGGTGCAAAGATATTTTTTTTGATTTCGAGCTCTTTTGATGTATTTCTTATTGATGGTTTTGGAGCTTTGGCAATGCTTTTGAAATCTTTTGTTCGTGGTCTATCAGATCTGCCTTCTCTTCTGGTACTCGACCATTTTTCGGCCAAACCATAAAATTTCATGTGATTTTTTTGATAAAAATTTAAATTACTACATTCTACAGAATTTTTGTAAGAGTAAAAAATATCAAAGCTTACTTGTTCGTCGATTTAATGATGCCTTTCGAATCATCTCTTTCACAATTTGACGGTTTCGGTGGCGTCTTTCCCACACTGAAACCAAAGTTCAATCATTTGTATTCTTTCGGAAGTCAAATATTTATCGTTCCAAAAAAAATTTTACGAAATCTAAAATGCATGTTGTGTTCATCAAATGCATGTCAACAAAATATTTCTAGTACACATTAATAACATTTATTTTCTAAAATTAACTTAAAAATGTATTCTGTTTTGCAATAACCAAGTTTTTTTTTAGTACAGATGCTCACAAATTTGAACTAACACTCTTTATTGTAATTCTAATTTCTAGGTATGTAAACTCTATATCTGCAGTGCCTTCTACTGACTCAGAGATTCGCCAGTTTATCAGTTTGTGATTATTTTCACCTCTTCTATAATTTCAAAGTTAACTTCCAGACAATCTTTTATTTTTAACCTCTCTCTTTAAGTCAGTATTTGTCGTCCAGTATGTTTCAAAACTTCTTACTCAAGTGTCTTGGTCTATTAGATGTTTCTCTTTCCCTTTGTGACAAAATTTGGGGTGCCAATAATTTGTTCGACATATCAGCGTAAAGCCGCAAAGATCCGGAATAACGTGCTTTGAGATTTAAGCATATATTAAGACCGTCAAAAAGACAGTTGCAGGAAATTGCAGGTAGTTGTGTTCAAGTAAGGTACAACTATTGTGGTGATTTAAGGGCGTTGAGAAACAGATGTAACACTGTAGAGATAATTAAAGCCCATTTTTATTGTCAAATAATTGTTTAGTGGCAATAAAAAATTGAACCTATAAACCAATTTTGTAAGATAAAGGAAAGTATATACAAAAAACATTACATTACTTAACCCCACATTGGATGATTAAATATAGGGATTGAAATTTTCTATTAATACGCAGGTGCTTAAGATCTATTTTGCATATTAACAATTATAATATTATGTAGACATTATCTAAAAGATATCCATAGATGTTATTAAGCTTTACAAATTTATTCCTTTAAATCACTTAGCTATATTCTATTTAGACATTCATAATTCTGGACATGTTGTAGATTTAAAGATTGAACTATACTTGGAGACGTTTACAATGCTTGTTCATTCTTTTTAGCTTTTTTTTCTAATGTTGGTATTTTGCTATGGGTCCATATAGGCTTGAGCATTGCTTTATAAAGCAGTAATTAGTTTTCAGTAAGAGATATAAATTCTTACCTAAGAACCAATACATTTTCTTTAGCTTTAAATCCATTTCTTTTTTTATTTTAGTTATATGTATTTTTTAAGGCACCCCACTATCCAAATGTAAGATTGGATTTGCTGCTTAAGCTTGAGGGATTTTTGTGACATTTAAGATTTCTATAGCACATTGAGAACGTTGTTTCGTTAACCTTTATTTTCCATTTAGGAAACTATTTATTTATAATTTTGAGGTAATACTTATTGGATTACTATATTTAGCCATTATTATAGTGTCGTCTGAGAATGTTGCCATATTTGATTCTAAGACATATTTCTGGGATACTTCTAGAATGATTCTATATTTATCTCTGTACTCTTGTCTTCTGGTTTACCTGAAAGAATTTTTCAAAGAGTTACGATTGCAGTAATATATAGTACTCATTAGACAATTGTAATTCTTCTTTATATATAAATTTGGTGCCAAATTTTATTATATTTTATTATATGCTTGTTGTTTGTCAAAGGACGCTGGTGGACAGTGTTCTTTTATTTCTAGTGCTTTATTTGTTATTATTATCAATCGATGAGACAGAATGTTGTACTATAAAATTTAATTAACGGTTTAGAAACGTGTAATCTAAGACATTGTTTTCGTACATTATTTTAATTATCTGGTTTTAAAATTAAAATTATTCCTGTGCATTTGAGTTGCATAAGCAAATATTTTGGTTGGAGCAGGACATTCAGTAAATTTCTTTATTAAATAGTTTTTCTAACATTTTTATGTTTATATTAAGTGACTTTCCCTTTATTTACTTTTATCAATGTCGGGAATATCTAAATGAAGGATAAATATATTTTTAAAGTGTTGGCCAAATACTTTTGCCTTCTCATTGGTTTGGTGATTTATTTACAGAAGTACTGATTGTTTTGAAATTTTTGTTTTTGTTATTTACTTTTCAGATAATTCGAGCTGCTTTCGATAACTAGTGTAAGTAGTTTTAATATGTCTTTGCTTGATTTTTAAGTCGTTTTTTTTTTGTTACCGGTCAATCTACTACAAGAGTTTACATCTGTTAAATTGCGTGTCTTAATCTATCTTTTTTCACTCTGCATTTTTTTTCAAAAGAAACGTTATTGTTACTAATATTTTTTCTAATTTTTTGTAATCACATCTAAGCTGTAGCTGCAACTATAACCAGCATATAATTTAGGAGTATGCCAAAGTTGCTCTCAATATCTGATAATTGACTGATATATTCTTGGCGACAAAAATAAAAAACTTTCACTCGATGTATATGATGAATACTGTTATATTAGCTTTATTATTTTTCTATATGTCAGAAGTGGTTGCAATAACGTTATTTATTTGCCTCTACATTATTTGCCGTAGTTCTAGTTCTTTTTCTTTCTAAAATTTTTCTTGATACTGTGCTGAATCACTGGTCGTATCATAGTTAATTATTGCTAGATCTAAATATCTATTTTGTTGTAAAATTTTAGTTTCAGATTTTTCTAAAACTCTCATTTCCTTCTTCTTTTATTCTCAGGAATAATATTTTTACATTTTTACTGGCGTCTTTAGGTTTATTTTTTTCTTCATAATCGACTATCAAGCTGGTATATATGCCTTTTGAAGATGTTGATGAATTGGTTAATTTTGGATCTATGGTTAGGTGTAGAATGATGGTGTTTCTATATTTTGTATTTGGGAATTTTCTAAATACATATGTATTTTCTTTTTCTTTTTCTTTTTCTTTAAATACTACAACCCTAGGTAGGTGTTCGCTTATACTGTTATCCGTTTCAATTTTTCTCTATCATCTATTTTGTTGCAATATTAATATCTATAGTTACATATTTATTTTGTAACATAAGTCTTTATTTATTGGCCGGTCTGGCTTTAAAACTATAAACTTTTCTAGCCATTTTTATTACAGGCTCACGCTTAACCTTTCTCCTTTATCTTAGAAGATTAGAAGAGGCAACAGTTGTTAGCTATTAAATCCACTCAACAACTTCCGAATGCAGTTTTCGTAAGTATTGTCTAATTGAGATTTTGGACTTGGTACTAACCAATCATAGTTCATATTCTTATGATATAGACTACTAAAATTTAATTTTTGTGAAGGTATGCACATAAATTGTGCTCTCTGAATAAATGGATTGTTATTGTATTTACATTGTGGTACGCTTGATTATGGTAGAAGTATTTATAATTGGTAGTTTTTTTATAGTTACAATTTTTATCATATGACCAATTATCTATCGTCCTCTCTCAGAAGTCTGCAATAATATTCTATCGCAAATCTTCATACTGTTCGAACTAAAATATTTTGGATAAAACTATTACTTTAATGTTATGTTATTTATTTAAACGATTTTTTATCCTCTTGAAAAAAATTTGCGTTTTTAGACTACTAATTATTAAAGCTGCACTTATTCGATTACTGAAACTTTACAGGCAAAACATAAACCTTACCTTAGATGGGTAAGTTATAAATATGTAGTCTTTTAGGCAGAATTATTTGAACTTATTGATTTTTAGAGATGAAATAATAAATCAGAGTAAAAACACAGGCAAACTACAAACATTTCTTCAACATATGAAGAAATTTGATTCTTATGCATTTTTGTTGTTTTTAAAATTTGTATTGATGTAGTAACAATCTTATCTTTGAATTTCAGATGGCAATTGACAAAATTGAACTTCATATTTTGATCCGTTATTGCTGAAAATGAAAAATGTCAACAAGAGGTGCTCCAAAGTAATTTGCGATACCGACAGACATAGAACTGTCCATGTGACTGTTTTGAAGCGATACAAGCGATTCACTTCTGCTGACTTTGGAATTGAGGATCAACTACATTACAATTGGCCATTTATTTTGGATGGAGACTTATAAGCTTATAACCTTCAACCATTCGAAGAAAATTGTCAAAAATTCTTTACAGATTGGTACTATAAATAAGTTCGACTATTTTACAGAGATCTGCAAAAATTATTAATAATAATTAGTTATATTTTAAGTTCTAGTTGTTATTTCTAACATTAATTTGCGCATAAAAATCTAATACTCAGCAAAACTTTTTTACAACCTAGTTTAACAAACTTTAACTTTTGTGGATAAAAATTGTATTATTATTTAGTATCGGATTAAAAAATATTAAACATGTATGTGTTACTTCTAAAATTTCAAATTTAAATTTTAGATGTACTTTTAATTATATCATTCATTTTGTTTGTTTAATAAAATATTAAGCTTTTGAATGTACTAATTTGGCTAACTAGAAATAGATAATGGAGCAAAAAAGAGCTGAAAACTTTACTAATGCATAAGAAAAATATAAAAGATGTAGAAGTTGCGTACTTGAAATTTATCTTGTTAATTTAAAGCTGGATTGAATCGGTATATTAAAAAACCCACAAATGAAAATGTAAAAATGCATAAATGAGTCTATAGAGACAGAGGTGTAAAAAATAAGTTACAAGAAAGGTCCTACTATAAATACTGTAGTTTTTTGATTTTTTGATTAAGGTATTTTTCACTGAAAAGCTTCAGTATTTTATTTCGTACTGGAAGGTAAATATTGTGTCCAATCTCATTTACAAAACGAACTGTTTTTAGCATAAGTAGCAAATTGTTGAGTATGTTCTGTTCGGGGCTATCTGATATTAGAATTAATGAAAACCGTATTTTTATAAGTTATCTACAGAACAGCAAAATGTTTAAATTTGGAGGAGTGGCTTTTACATTTTCATAGCTATAATCTTTCCCCCTGGTGGGACAGGTTTCAAATGGGATGCCAAATTGCGTTAATTTTTCTCGTAATAATTATATCAGGATATATTATGGCAGGATACAATGCGTGAAAATGTTTTTTAAGTTTTAAGTTTGGTTAGTCTTTCAATTATTTTACCTATTACACCCCACGATATATTACTGCAAAATATAAAAGAGTACATGTACGTAAAGACACAAATTCAACTATTAGGACAGCTAGGTCTTATATAACACAGTGCTGCTAAAACTTAAAATCTATAATAGCTGCATATACAATAAAAACAATGACCTTTATAAGGAAAAGCACAAAACAATTTAGTGAAAGCCAAAAAATAATAGTACACAATTATCCTAAGAGGCAAAGATTGAAATAACACGAACAGAGAAAGAATTATAGACGTAATTAATCGTAAACTGCATATAGATAGAATGTGAAAGAGGAAACACAGACAAATAGCTGCAAAGAGGACTACAAAGACCATAAAAGAAATAAAATTGATGTGACTAATATATAGTAGAAAAAGAATGGATAAAAATAGCAAAATAAATGAAAGCAATTATGAGGAGGATGAGAAAGGGAAAGAATAAAATCAAAATCTTTTCACAACAAATAATGTTACGTTTACCACCAATATAAAATAATATAAGAAACCCAGTATCTTCATTTTTTAGTTTCTCTCGGATAGGACTGATTTAAACTTAAGAATTTTGTTTATGATGGGGTTTTATATGATATAGCATTACGTTATTTTGAGTGTAGCTAAACAAAGGAAAATATACTAAAATACAAAAAGATGTTTGTAATTCAAAGATTTTTTAGGTCTTTCAGAATTAATAATTTTGTGTTTAAATGAGTATTTTTTGTAAGCAACCTTTTTGTCTTTGATTGTTTCTATCAGTTCTTCATTCCATTTTTGAAGTCCTTCTTTTTTATGCATTTTGGGTGATCTTCCTAAGGCTTCATCTACTGCCTATTGTATCGAATTTGTTATATCATTCTATTCTTCATTAATATTGTTTGTTATTGGGTATTTTAATAGATGCTGATTTAATCTGTTTTGATATAGTATCCGTATGCTCTCTTCTTTGAGAAGATTTATTTTGTATGTGTACTGTTTTGTTTGTTGTGCTCGTAAATTTTGGACGTTTTTCCATCTTTTATACATCACGAACTTCGGCATGACTAGGTAGTGGTCTGTGCTTAATTCACATCCTCTGTAAACTCTGGTGTTTAGGGCTAACTTTACACATTTTTTGTTTGTTATTACATATTTTATTATACTTCTTCTGTCTCTACCTTTCCAGGTGTATTTGTAAATGTATTTTTTCTCGAAGGTGTTATTAATTTTTAGTTTATTATATAAAGCGAAATTGATTGGTAATGTTTTATTGTTATTCAGTGTGCTTTCTCCATTTACTCCTACTGTGCCTGGCACGGACTGGTTTCCCACTCTCGTATTTAGGTCACCTGCTATTACTAGATAATCATTTTTGTTTGTAGTGTTTATCTCTTTTTGTAATGTGTCATACAATTTCTCGGTTTTCTTGCTTCCTCAGAGCTGTATACTTCGTATATTGTCATATATCATCTGTTGGTTTTTAGTCTCACACTTATTATGCAAAAAATATTTACAAAATAGAAATAAAGAAACATATAATGAATATAAAATAAGAAGAAATATATACAAAACAAAAACACAACAAGCACACACAGAAAACTAGGACAAATAGACACAGGAGTTAGAAGAAGACCTGCACGGATGACAGATCTTTGTCTATAAATCTATAAAAAAAACCCAAATAAGAATGAGAAAGACGAAGTAAAAATCAAGATCAAAAAATAGAAATGGCTAGAACATTACGAAAAACTGTGATGTAATAATAACCAACAAAATCTAGAAGAAAAACAAAATATGTACGGAATTGATATCACAATTGAAGAACTAAGTTAAGCAATATTCAATAATTGCAAAGCACCCTGACAAAATAAATACAGAACTAATTAATTATGGATGCTTATTACAAAACAAGATATTTACACCTTATCAACCAGTGTAGGCAAACAAGAGAAATACCCCGCAATTGGCAGAAAAGCATGGTTCAACCCATCTGCAAATATAACGCAATATTAACCACCATCAGCAACCATTCTAAGCGTTCAAATAATAAAGCCTGGTAGCGAATGGTGCAACAAATAACTATAATTGGTAGGTAGCATACAGAAATATCAGCAGATTCTTAAAAATTAACAGAATATGTTTCAATACTAGTCGATTAAATAAAGAAATTTAAAAGTGGTACTTAACAATAAATATAATTCCACTGAGAAGTAAATGATATTAATAAAAGACAAACGACATAAAGTTAGAAATATATATAATATATAAAACGAAGCAAGATAATCAATCATTGTTTTGCATAGACGTAGAACTACATCATTGCAATAAAAAAATTCATAAAATAAACAGTCTACTCAATTAAAAAGGGATACTTGAACTTCCGTGCAGAGAAAAGAAATTATTTTATTGTGTCTACTGTCAAAATTTAGTTCAAGCATATTGTTGTATACTCTTTTAGTGTGTAAGGTGCGGATTAGGGCATACAATATCAACACAAACCAAGAACAAAAATATGTACTTTCTATAAGAAAAACTGTACAAGAAACCACAATAGAAGCTTAAAAATCCAGAAATGCATCAATCTTGATATTTACCCACACAAAAAGAACAATCCCAGGATAACCTCAGACAATTCCAATGCAATCACAAATAGTACAACAACAAAACACAAATTATATGATATCATTGTAGTACTTACAAATTGTCGGAGAAAATATTCAAATAAACTAGAAAAATAGAACCGCAATCGTTTAAAGGACTAGAAAACAATTAATTACTAATAAAATAAGTAGAGATGCGCGAGGTTAAATTTGCTTACTGCTATAGTTAATACAGCCCAATGATGGCTAAAATATTCAAACTATGTCACAATGTACAAGATCTTAAAATATTTATCAAAGAATAAAAAGAGCACACAATAAATACTAGGCTACAACTTTTATGACACACCTTGTCTTAAGCACTGGCAGCAATAGTAAGAAATTTATTCATATATTACAAAACTAATAAATACAAGGCAAGACATATCCAAGCTACATTTATTGCCGTAAAAGATTAAAATGGCCCTATAACGTTAATGGCGGCATATTCCCTGCAAAGACATAAATTTCAAGAGATAAATTTACAACGTTCTTTGACACACAAGGGCCTATATTTTTTATTGGGAGAAGCCAGGCTTATTGCTCTAAAACGAAAATATTTATATAAATACGTGTCAGACAACAACTTAGATTTCATAAATAGTAATCATCCTGCATACTAGCCAACTGATAAAATAATAATAATAAATAATAAAATTTCTAATTTATTAGATTTTGGTATGACAAAGAGACTAGCACAAGATCACAGCATAGCAGTCCGTGTCTCGATTTATTATCACTCTAACACTTGTCACTTTTATCACAACAATATTAGAAATAAAAACACCATTCCTGTGTAATCAGTACACTTATTAAGCATGTTGTAGAGTATAACACAAGACATGCCTATACTGAGAGAAGTAAGACAGGGGTGTGTTCTCTCCCCCCTGTTATTCAATTTATACTCTAAAAAAATATTTCGTAAGGCTCTTAAAGAAAGAGCAAACTAATCACACGAGAACTGTGAAAATTGTGTAGTTTTGCGACGTAATCTCCCTGCAGCCGTACACATTTTTCACAACGTCGATGCCATGATTCCATGGCCGCTGCGAACGCTTCTTTGGGAGTCTTCTGAAAAATTGCTGATGCAATAGCGGCACGACTAGTGAATTTTCGACCACGAACAGTGTCTTTCATCGTTGAAAACAGACAAAAGTCGCTAGGAGCCAGGTCGGGTGAGTAGAAAGCATGAGAAATGGAGGACACTTTTTCCATTTTCAAATCTTCATGCAGAACTGTGTGAATAAGTCCCACGGAAATGTTAATTTTTGAAGCAATGTGTTCTACACTCATTCGGCGATCCTCCAAAACAAATTTCTCCACTCTCTTGATCATGTCGTCAGACCGGCTGGTGCGAGGTCGAAGATTGTCTTGGTTTGTTGTCACACGCCGTTCTGCCTTCTTTGGACTATTGTACCCACAAACGCATATTAGACACATCCATAACACTATTCTCCACATGTCTCGCTCAACGGGCGATAAATTTAAATCTGTATCACACGACGCAAATGGAGAAAACGAATGATTACACGCTGTTTTGTAATGAAAACGTTGCCATCTTAAGTATCAAAAACAGTCCTCACTCCCGCCGCTGCCGCTAGAGTCCCGTGTGCCGTACAGTGCGGCCATCTCTGTCACGCATTCACAAATAATGCGCGTATTTTAAAACTAACCTCATGTTTCTATCTGCTCCCAGCCCGGAAAATAAATTCGGAGGTGTTATAACTTGAATGCACCCTGTAATAAACAATTTGAAATACGCTGATGACACTGTGTGCTAGCCACAAGCATGCAAGATCTACAAATACTCTTATCGGGAGTGATAAACCATAGTTCACAAATGAAACTCAATGTCAAAAAAACCAAATGGTTAATCGTTAGTGAACAACATAGTGACATACAGAATAATATACTTGTGGGAGAGGAGTTGATATAGAGAGTAACATCGTGTAAATATCTTGGCTGCTGTGTCAACAAAAATTGAGACTTAACCAAGAAATTAGATATAAGATAAAGCAATCAAGACAAGACTTTCACAAGATGAAGAAAATTTTGACCTGTAAAGCCTTGTCCATTCCCTTATTAAGACGTTGTGTCTTCAGTATCCTGAAGCATAGACTCTTACAGAGGCATTGTGCAAAAGACTAGCAGCTTTTGGGGTATGGATCTATCGCAGAATTTTGATAATCTCATGGATGGACAGGGTCACAAATGAGGAAGTACTAGGACGTATAAACAACGTGAAATTCTTAATACCATCAAAAGAAGAAAACTTATATATCTGGGCCATGTTATAAGGAATGATAAATACAAACTCTTCATATCATTATTAAAGGAAAAATTGAAGACAAACGCGGCCCAGAAAGACCCAAAATATTATGGCGCAAAAATTTATTTCTGTAGTATGGACCCAACATCATAGCACTATTTATAACAGCAGTTAATAAAGTAAAAACCATGTCACTGATCGCCAATGTTCTCGGAGAACAAGGCACTTAAAGAAAAAGAGTATAGCTTATAGCAACTCTAATTACACAGATTCGTTTAAAAACTGAAAGTGATAAATACTTGGCTACTGACTATTTAAATAAAGATATATAACTTGCAACAAAAAATGCTACAAAAGCATCAGATAGACAAGAAGAAGCGCTTATATTTCTATAGATATTCTACACAAAATAATAAGAAAAAGAAAACTTCGAAAACCATTGCAATTAATGAGATCAGAATAAATTTAACTAAGCCTCACAAAAATTACTATAAAAACTAAAAAACAAATTTATTTGAAGTTACCTACAGAATCTAAAGCCTAGCGATTATTTTGATTATTTTGAAAGGTGAGAAAGAGGACAAAACAACGCCAAACCAAAAGACAACTAGGCTCGAAATTATAAAACTTCCACAGTGTTCAACCCGCAACTTCCTGAAAATTTGTTGAAGAACGTAAACATATCAGATTTTAAAAACACCATTATACATGATAAATCCCATTAAAACATTCTCTTCTAAAGAGATCCTTCACATTAATAATAAAAAATGTTTTTCTCAAAAAGTTTCGGGATATGATCAAATAACCTGTAGATACCAAGAAGACCTCTAATATGAGATATAGCTATCATGACAGCGATTTTCAGTATTCTATTGAGAAGAAGTTATTGCTCACTACAATAGAAGTTACTCCATATGAGTTTTATTGTGAAACCGAACAAACCTCCCTGCAAAGTGGAATAATTTAAAACCATCAATCTTCTATCAGTAATATGAAAGGTGCTTGAGAAACTTCTGCAGCATTCATGAAAAATCACTTAATCACTAGACACCAGTTTGATTTTCAATAGAAATATGCGACAACGGAGCAAATTTACAGCTACATAGCTAGCATTGAACAAGACTTAGAATAACAGAAATACTGTTCCGCCGCATTCACAGGTTTTTTATAAGCTTTGGTATGGTATATTTTTGCTCATATTTTAAAATCGTACTTAACAAATCGCTCGTATCAAGTAAAACTGCTACATGGAAAGTCAAACCTGTATGAATTAAAATTGGAGTTCCCCATAGAAGTGTCATAGTAACCACTGTTGTACGTTTTTTATATTTTTTCAAAACGTATTAAAACTCGCCTACTAACTTTTTAGATGACACTGGTATTCCAACTTTGCGCAAAAACTTTCTACAAGCCGCACAAGGCATCAAAAACTTCTAAACGATATTCAAGTTTGGCTAAAGACAGTCTATCCGAGCCAATAAAAACAATTGCGCTCATATAATCTTCACCTAGCAGAAAAGTAACGTGTTCTCCATGCCATGAAAGATAATCATACAGACCTATTAGCCATTTCCCATCCCTTGTAAAATATTCCAGAGGCTATTACTCAAAATAATACATACTGTTTATCAACTAACCCATTTGGTGTTTTCGAGAAGAAAACATGACGATACATCAAGCCCTGATAAAGAGTGTCCAAAAAAAACGCAGGGTTAATTTTGAAACATTTTAATTATTTATTAGTTGGCAAAGTTATGACATTATTTTAAATTGTAAGTATTGCCATTAAATATGGAATGGGATATTTGAAAAATTATTCTGATTAAATTCTTGATTACTACTTCACATAGCTGTGCTAAATTTTGTCTGTAACTCTTCGAATTTCTTATCGAATCGTTCTTATCTTTATAGCATAAGCTTTAGTTTTTACGATCAGATAGAATAATTACTGACACTAAAATTTCCCAATAAGAAAAAATAGCATAGTGTAATGTTATTCCCCAATGAAGATAACCGATAAGTGAAAGAAGTAAAAGAAAACTTTTATCAGAAGCTGTTGGATGTCTTAAACTAAATTAACAAAGGAGACATAATAGTTATAGACGACTTAAATGTTAAAGTGGCAAAGATACAAGGACTAAAAATGAAAATAAATGTCGACTAATTGAAATTATCCTAAAAAATAATACTCATAAAGGTGGGGCCCTACAGGAGATACTAAATCATTTTGGTATTTCCTAATAATCAAAATGATGTATGAGAAATGCATAGAGCCGTAATGGTCTAGTGGATAGGTCGTCAGACTACGAAACCTAGAGATGAGAGTTTGAATCCCGTTCTCCCTAATTTGATCATTAGCATTTAGACTCAGATCAAACTCTTAACAATAGGCGGTCGTCACACCACGTTACTACCCTGTACCGTAGGCTCTAGATTGTATCAGACCTATCCTGTTACGACCCCAAAGGGCTTACATAGGCTAGTAGGAGGAACTATATATGAGAAATCCATATGTCAGGTGTTGTACAATAGATATGGGGTAGGAAAATAAACATAAATAAAGGGGTGAAGCAAAGTTGTACACTGTCTCCCCTGATCTTTAATGTATGCGCACAAGTATTGGAAACAACAATTCAAAAGAAAAATGAAATTACCTGAAACTACTCGGAAGTCAAGAAATTGACAAACATGGAATATGCTGTGAATATATGCCTCGTTGCACATAGAATCGTAGATATTCAAAAAAAAATTTAGAAAACTTTAAAACAAAGCCAAAATCGTGGGATTAAAAATAAATACAAAAAAGCAGTAGGAATAAACATAGAAATAGAATAATAGGCAACCGTACCTAGAAAGAGCAAAGAAGAAACAGTTGCAAGAGTTTTTCTAACTGGAGAATAGTCAACACGAATATCAAGCAACGATTAAAGAAATCAAAGCATGTATTTGGAATGCTATATAATAAATCTCGATCAACACAAAGAAATCGAAAAATAAAAATAAGATGTTTATTACTAATGTACTATCAGTATTACTGTATGATATTGGAACGTGGGCTGCAACCGAAAAAACACCCAAAAAATACAAGTCTTCATTAACAAATGCATATGAAATTTATGAAGACATTTTGGCCCATTACTACTCAGTAACTATAAACGAAAACTAAACGAGAAGAAATTAGAAAAGCAACTAAAAGTCGAAAATGAAACAAGATAAGCCATACACCAAGAAAATAAAAGAATAACATAATGAAATAAGCGTTAAAATGGTATACAGTGGGAATAAGGAACAGAAGCAGACCGGTAAACATATGAAGGAGAATTATAAAAGTTAATGTAATAAAGTAGGAAAGAGTTGAGGTGAGTTATTTGCCATAGCTAAAGATAGGAAAAATAAAAACGTTTTGTGAATGTCCTGTGTTCCGATATGGAGTAAAAGGACTACCATATACATATACACGCAAAGAAGAGATCACCCAATTTCGTTTTTGTTCCATAATAAACAAACACAAAGTTTTCTAAATGTTTGTGAAGGATGTTTCGTACGCGTTCGTATGAGATATTTACTATCTCAACAATCTCTCTAACCTTCACTCTGCGATCGGTCAACACGATGTCATGGATTTTATTAATTATTTTCTTGGTAATCACTTCAACAGAGTCTTAAGCGCGTAGCGCCACTCTTGCTGGTTCAACCACATCAAAACTCCGTAACCACTTATGGACCATAAAATATGAAAGAGCAGAGTCCCCGTAATACTCTTTCAACATCTCGTTGGTTTGCGTAATGTTTTTTCACGCAAAAAATAATGTTTAATCAATATACGAAATTCACTTTTTTTCTGTTATTGCAAAATTGTTTAAATTATTCACTTTCAAAGGTTATTATTTAAATTTTCAAAAAAATTTTTCTAAAGATCGAATAGAAAAGAAATTGACATCTTACCATCAATTTCGATTTTGATACGTACACTCAACCATCTAGCAGTCACCACACAACGAACAAAATGAATAGAAGTTTCTGATAAAAAAGAGTATCGCTCAGCATTGTTTCAAATTGATCACAAATTCTACCTGCTTTTAAAATTCTAAAAAATCGCTGCTTTTTTCACAACATTTAAGCGCAACATGCAAACTACAGTATTAACTGTATGTTAGGTCCCGTTCTCTCCCTCCTCTACACTGTTGGCGAGCAAATAATGCAAGTAACAATGATCGGAACCTTAGCAGACGACAAGACCATTTTGATACTTGATAGAGGTCTTGCGGCAGCTAGTCAACTGCTTCAACGGCATGTTTACCAAATTGAAAGTGAAGAATTAACGCCAACGAAAAAAGTCAATACACATAACGTTTACGTTTTAAATTTATAAGAAAATAAACTAAAGAAACCAAATATTTCGCTATGGATTAGACTCTAAACTAATTTGAAAAACAAAGACACATACTAAAGCTAAGGATAAGAAAAGAAATGCAACTGAAAATCAAGCACATTTATTGGTCACTAAGCAGAAAAGCACCGCTCTCGATTAAAAATAAGATACTGATTTACAAAATGATCATAAAACCGGTGTGGACGTATAGCATCTAGCCATATTCAACATTTTCAGTCAAAGACACTACCTAATATAGTTGATGTACTTTCATTCAAACCAAAAATTTAAACATATCTTTCGTTAAAGGAGTCATTGAGCGACAGACCGTTAAACACCAAAGTAAACTAGACGCATATCTAACTTTTACTTAAAGTGCGATATTCCAAAAGGTTGAAGAGAAAATAAATGTATGTCAATTTGACGTTAACCATCAGTGAGTGTCTCTTTCCATCTGTTAGATATAGTAATACTATTATCTCACAGAAGAATTAGAGAGGAAAGTATTATGGAATACCATTTACATTTCTAAAAATAACTTTACTGGTTTTTGAATAAAAATCCTCAAAAATTATCATGAATACATACTATAACTAATTGTGATGAACTGTTACTTGTAAAAAATACTATATATTTTATTGCTACAAAAAAATTATTCAAAAAAAGTTATAAATGGAAGTTAATATGAAATAGTCGGGTAATATGGAATAGGTGGTTTAAAAGATTAAAAACTAATTACACTTCATAAAAAATAGTTATTTTTAACTATAAAAACCATATTTTTAAGAGATCATTTCTGCTTCGAGTCTATTTACAAAAGTCACAGATATAATCTTCTTTCTCTGTTCCGGTACAGTCAAGGTAAGCCTATAGAGAACAGTTGAAGCACTGAATCCAAATTTCCTCTCGTTAATCTTCGGAGAATTTTCCGTTACAAAAGATACAATCAGAGTCTTTGTTTTCCGATGACATAAAGTCCATTACAGATGATTGATACATCAGAATAGATCGTTTCATCGCTGCCAACACTGGAGCCATCTCTAGTAGGTTTAGGTCTAGAAGATCGGTTTAAGTTTAATTTCTTAACAGGAAATTTTTGAATGTTCGGTTTCTTTTGTTGTTTTAAAGCTTCTGGTTCTTTCTTTTTGTCCTCTTTTTTAAGTTCATCCTCTAACACTTTTTTATATGGGAAGTGGGTTATTATAGAAGATACAGCTTTCCTGCCTCTATTTGACTTCTGCATTTTTGGAGGTGGTGGTGATATCTCTATGGGTAGGACAAAATTTGTTGACTTAGACATACCAGGGACAACCACATTAAGACTCTTAGAAGAACAGAGTTGAGGTGAATCAGAGCTTGTAGGCGAACGTGGAAGAGAGTCATTTGTTGGTCTCATAGTCTGAGGCCTAAGAACAGTGAGTGTAGAAGCAATAAAATTTTCACTACTAAAAATATTTTTATTGTGAGGATAAATAGCAGTCACTTTGAAGCCGTTTACTGCTGTGTCCCCACGTTATACTTTACGGTAGGCCCTGCCAAACAGTTCCATCATATCAAAAATAGTCAAGGGACTTGAGCTATGCTTTAAAAAAGATCTCACTTCCTCACTGTAGAGAAACTTTAATGGGCCCATAAATGTTTTATCCTAGGGTTAGATTTTATGCGAACAATGGGAAGATAGATATAAAATCGTTACGTGATTTTTCCTTACTAAATTAATTACATCAATGTTATGCTTGTGGCTTGTGTGCCGTGACTCAGCTGAGGATTTTGTTACAGCAATAAAATGTTTAAATCATTTAATAAAAATGTTTGTCTGTATCCAACCAGACGGGTGACACGATGCAATGGTCCCTGGTGGAGCACTTCTTAAGAAGTTGCTCATTCATGTCCTTCCTCAGGAATATCACAAGAGGCGAGACAAAGTCACCTTTTGCACTCATACAGGGAATGACGGTAACGAGATAACCTCTTTCAGCTAAAGTAAAGGACCTAATTTGTCTCTTTCCTTTTAGGGTTACTATATGAGGAACTTTACTTTGAACCACAAACAAACCAGTCTACATTAAATATCCTGTTAGGAGGATAGTAGTCTTTTTTGAAAACAACATCTATCAGGTCAAAAAACTTGTCTGCTTCTTCTTTATTAAATCCCCTGGCTTTGGCAAAAGATGTACGTAACCATGTGTTTACGGACTGAAACTTTCGGGTTTCTTTTCATAAAAGCGTTGAACCAGTATTTGCCAGTAGTTTTGTTCTTAAATGGGTGGTGTATGTTATTGCAAACCGTAAGTTAATAGACAAGACTCCAGACATTCCTTTTTGTGAACCCATAGAACATGACCTCCATCTCAACTAAATATTTTTGTAACTCGTCTTCTAGTTTTTAGGAAAAACTGGCTTACGGCCAAGACTGATTGAAGCTGTTACTTTTGTATTTTCCCCTTACCGTTGACAAGGCGGAAGAAACACGCTCTGAGAACCTGGAATTTCTTGGACCCCTTAAAGTACCCCATCTTCTTCTCACGAATAGCTTCTATAGCCTTAGCCATCTGCGTCTTACACCAAATCTTTCGCTTCTTTTTCTCATCTTTTTTCTTTCTAGACATAACAAGAAAAACACAGACTATTTAAAACTCTTGTAACTAAGGAGGAGGGTAGGTTTAATAGACAAAACACATCTGAAAACAAATGAATTGTAGGTCTAGGCTATAAACTAATACATAATGTTGCGGGTACATGATTTCCGACAGACCGCTTTAGAATTAAAACGAAAATCACCCGGAAAAACTTGTAGCCTTCGGACACCCAAGAATGTTCTGTTCATACAAACTGATGGTGGTTCAGAAATTTAAAAAAATGTGACTGGTACGCCCGTCAGGCTGCTGAGGATATTTTTGGCAAATTTTCCAGCTGATGCTGTTGCGCTCACTTATCGGGTTGTGACAACAAGCAGAATCTTCCAGATCTTCTCATCTCATTACGTGGTGACATCCCATGCCTGACTAGATCACCAGACCTGTCTTTTTTCAATTTTTTTTTATGGGAGTACTTGAAGACTGAAGTCTTTTAACGCAGAGCGCAAGCTATTGAATAATTAAAGCAGTGCAATTGGCTCGACAAGCAATACGGAACTTTAAGGTGTGTATCGCTCGTGTGGACAAACGTTCGGACAATATCATATTCAAAATTGGTTGGTGACTAAATGATAAACATTATTTTATGTGACGGTACAATAAAACATTGAACAAAATCTATGTTGCTCTTTTTATTGTTGCTTTGGAAAGAAGAGATCGTTCTATCGGACCCTGTATATAAATCTCTAGTCATATCGTACACAAAACAAAAAAATGTAGAAATGATTTTAGGTTAAAATTAGTCGACCGTTCCTCATACAATTTTTTATCTAGCAACTTTTGTTTACTTGTTTTTTCCTCGACTAAAGGGTAAAATACGTGGTGTACGATTTTAAAACCTCCTGCAGTACTGTAAAAAGCTTCAAAAATCTGAAGTTATTCATAATTAATGATATTTCTGCTTTGAATACCATTTAATTCACAACGCATTAATGTCGATTATTTTGAAAAGTAATAATGAAAACAATTTTTTGTTGTAAAAATTTGTGTTATTAGGTTATATACTGTTCGATGTTACTCTACCAATAACTCCCTTCAAAGTGCTCTTCCTTCAAATAACAAAACAGAAAACCAATAGTAATCTTTTGTTAGTGTGGTCATATATAACTTGGAAGCATTTTTATGTGTGAAAATATTAAAATTGAGACAAATTTGTGACTGATTATTTATTAAAGAATCTCCATAAACACTACATTAACTTATGTCTGTATAACATATGATCAAGTCAAATCAATAATTTTTCTCTGGCGTAAAAGTAGGTGAATCATTATTGATTATGTTATTTATATTTAATTTCTGTGATGTAACAAGGCGATTATAAATGTCACCTAGCTACTACAACTTTATAAGGCAGAGGAAACAACAAGCTTGATTTTTAAATCATTCTGAGAGATTTAAGTATTACATAATATTATCTATCGAGTCACGGAGTCTGAAGCTGCAAATGACCGATCACGTAAGAATACTTGCATACTGCAACAACTGCGCTACTAGCGAAAGTAATAATTAACCAACGATAACCTATAAATTAAAAATATTAAATGCCCATGTCTCTGGTATTAGGTTAGTTAAGAATTAATCCATTTACTTGCACATATCATTCTTCGATGTGCTCCGCTACGGAGTCAACACATTTCTTTCAATGTTCTGAAAGCATCCTGATGACTTTTTCAAAAAAAACTCCCGAACAATTTGAATGACAGCGTCATTGTCTGCAAACCGCATGCCTTGCAAGTCTGATTTTAGCCTTTCGAACATATAGAAATCACTTGGGGCCAAATTAGGACTCTTTGTCGGATGTGGCAGAAGGTTCTACTTTAGTTCCGGGAGGGTTTCCATTGTTGTTTTGGCCGTATAGGGGCGTGCATTGTCTTGAAGAAAGGCAGCCCACTTTCAACTTGTCTTCTGTTTGTATCGTATCGGATCTTTTCCTTCGCGTCTGTAGCCAAGAGGTCTGAGTAATAAGCTTAATTAACTGTTCTGGAATCCGTCAGAAAGTCTACATTGATAACCTCCTACCACTTCTAGAAGAATGTTGCCATCACTTTTCTTCCCGAACGGCTCCTCGCTTGATAGTTGATTCATCGGTGGTCACTATAGACTTTAAAAAAGCATCATCTTTGTCTTCAAACTGCTGTAGGAGACAATTAGCAGCTGCATGGACACCATTTTGTTCACGTCCGTCAAAGTGCATGATATTCACCGTGCATTTATTTTGCAATAATGCAAGTGATATTTTACGATATTTTCTACACTACCAACACTGACAAACAAGCATTGTTGCAAGTTTTTTAATAGTGCTACGCCTATTATCACGAACAAGCGCGTCTAACACGATCAATGTTTGGCTCGGTGGCGGTTGTTCGTGACCAACAATCATGCAGTTTTTCCACGTGCTCTTTGCCCTCTCTGGAGCACTTACACCACTCAAATAGTCTTTCCCATACTGTGGTAAATTTCAGTGAGCGTTTTGTTCAAAGAGGAATTTGATCAAAATGCATTGTTCTACGCTCTGCGGTACCTTCTGTTCGCTCGTCACTCTAGCAAGTCCCAAACAGAAATGAACAGGTTCTAATCCGAGCAGGAAGGAGTGAAGGTTGTCCCTGTACTTTTTCAAGGTCGCAAATCTGTTGCACACAAATCGGTGCTGGTAACATTTAAATCACCTTGTATTCTATACCTTAGAGAGACTCTAACTTTAGTTTTCTTTATTCAAACACATAAACAAACCAATGCCAAATGCGTACGCAAAAATAATTATGTATTTTTTTGAAAAACATAACACTACTTCTAACTAATAAGCAGTGCTTATTAAGTAACAGACTCTTGAGTATGTATTATGCTAGCGGACGTATGAATCTGATCATCTTGTGATTAGTTTCAATGCTCAGTCTACAACATTTAACTTTGGAAACACGTTTCGTTCAAAAGGAAGGTATAAGTAGAATTGTTTTTTATTTTATTATTATTACTCTCTCACCTTTTAGTGATGGAGACTCACTAGAGCCAGCAGAAGGAAAGATAATGGTCTTAAAATTAAACTAAAATTTAAGGTTTTACGTGTACCCTGGTAAGAGATACATATATCTACTTTTGTGAGTCGGGACTGTGCGTATTTAGTGACCTTTGTTAAATGGAGTACAAATAAGTCTCCGCCGTTTGACAAAAATGGCCCCACCAGTAAGTTATAGTTGAAGTTGTCAGATGTAAAACGTGATATCGTTAAGGTAGGACATCTGGCAATACCATAACCTTAAAATATTAGTGATTTTGTATCAGTATCACATGATTTTTTGTATGAAAATGTCGAATTTTGAGCCGAATAAAAGAATATTTGCGGGAACTTTCAATTTACTCCTTTAATTTGAATAAATCTGCAGCTGAAGCCATCGATTGCTTATAGAAGCATATGGTGAGGCTGCTTTAAGTGAGAGAAGTTGTCTTAAGTGGTTTCATAAGTTTAGGAACGGTGAGTTTGATGGCAAAGACAAAGAACGTAGCAGAAGGCCAGAAGTGTACAAAGACGCGGAATTGGAAGCATTATTGGAGGAAGATTTCTGCCAAACGCAAGAAGAATTTGTACGTACATTAGTGACTCAACAAGCAATTTCACATCGTTTAAAATTGTTGGAAATGATTCAAAAGTAAGGAAATTGGGTTCCATATGAACTGAAGCCGACAAACGTTGAACGCCGATTTTGCACATGGGAAATGCTGCTTGTTAAGCTAAAACGAAAAGGTTTTTTGTATCGTATAATCACTGGTAATGAAAAATAAATCCACCACGATAATCCAAAGAAGAGGAAATAATGGGGACCACATGACCATGCTTCAACATCGACAGCCAAGCCGAATAATTATGGAAAAAAACTCATGTTGTGTATTTGGTGGGATCAACTTGGTGTCGTGTATTATAAGTTGCTAAAACTAAACGAAACCATTACTGGGACCCTCTACCGAACACAATTGAAGAGATTGAGCCGAGCACTCAAAGAAAAACGTGCCCACTATTACTCTCCTGCATGATAATGCTCGTCCACATGTTGCGGCGCTGGTCAAAACCTACTTGGACACTCAATTGGGAAGTTCTACACCACCCGCTGTATTCACCAGACATTGCTCCTTCCGATTATCACTTGTCCGATCGATGGCACATGGTCTGTCTGAGCAGCTCTTCACATCATATGAAGATACCAAAAATTGGATCAATTCGTTGATAGCTTCAAAAGATGAAGCGTTCTTCCGACGCGGTATCTATATGCTGTCAGAAAGATGGGAAAAGTAGTGGCTATCGATTGATAATACTTTGAATAAAACATAAGGGTCTATTTTTCCCAATAAATGCCCAATTTTTTATAAAAAAAAACGGCAGGAGTTATTTGTACTCCCTTTAGTATTTAACCTTTTTGTAGTAAGTCGGTTCTGCTACATACGATGGAAGTCCTATGAAACATGGTATTTTAAATAACTCATTAAGGTTTCCCACATCTCAAAATGCAGGGCTAGTTGTAGAAACTAGTAAAAAATAAAGAGATGTTGGTTTTACTCCGGTTCTTGATTAAAAATACTCTAAATGGAAATTTTGATAAAGGAAATATTGTTGTCTTAAATAAATTATTGTATAGTGTAGTAGAAGAAGTAATGTAGGTAAATTATAAAAATAGTTTATTAATTAAAATTTTATTTGTTGATGAATCCGCAAATCATTTGAAAATTAAATAATTAGGAAGTTACTCTGTTGAAAACCCACATGGAATTTTTATTATTCAAAAAGAATGAAAGACACAGGGTTTCATTAAAGTATTATTAAAAAGCTTATAAAATTAACGAAAATCTTTGAGATACACCAAATCACATTTTAAAATTTAATAAACCTAACATTTATGATAAAAAAGTTTGGTTTTTATTATTAAATTATGTGTTTTATCACCTATTAGGTATTTCAAATGTCGGAAATCATTTAAATACAATAATAAACAGACTTGTAACTATGGAAAAACCCATGGAGAAGAACTATGATAAGAAGTTCCAGTTTATCTAACTATATATACCACCATTTAGCTGGCTAAAAAAACTGCCCTATTGACAAAAGAAAATCAGTAATACAAAACATTAAAGCTAGATAAAACATTTTCTAATGTAATTCTAAAAATTAAAATAATGTAAACAGCAACATCCGATGTATTATATGCCAAAGTAACTAAAAACAGTACTGCAAATATTGACGAAAATCAGTTAGCGCAGATTTCAATCTAATATTATTTAATGTATATTAAACTAATGAAACATTAATAAGAGTTTTTTTAATTAAAAATGATTTTAAATATTTTCTTGCGCTACAAACCAGTTCTTCTTTCAAACAAAGTAGAAATAATCTATAGTCTAAAACGACAGAAAAAAGGAAAATGGACATTTCCGTTCATTCTTCTAGAGAATATATTGAAGTTTCGGGAATATCAAAACAATCTTATATAAAAATTAAAAGAGGTAGAAGTTAAGTCAACCCGGTAAAATAAATTCATTATCTCTTTTTACTCTCTCTTTTTTATTAAAACGTATTTTCCATATTTGTGGATGTCTGTACTATTGCAGACTAAAGTTATTGTGAAGATGGCATAAGCCAATATGCATCTGTCTTCAAGTAACACATCTTTTATCCGATAAAAATTATATCTTAAAAAACTATAAGATAGTCAAAAAAGGAAGACGAATTTAGAATAGTAATAGCCAACCTCTAACTTAGAAAAAGCACTGAAATAAGAAATCAGAAAAGATGTAATCCCAAATGTAGACGCGGGGGGAGTGGGGGTGAGGGGGGCATTAATATAAAAGATAATATAACTGTTGTGGGATTCTTCTTCAGTTTAGGTACAAACAGCGTTTGGGTTATCAATAACAACCATGCAATTTACATGTGCCTACTAAATTAAAAAATCAAAACATTGCTAAGCCTCTTTTCCTTTCCTTTATCCGTGAGACAGTGTAGGAGCTTAAAGATACACTACTCCCCCTTTAAAGATAATGAACTATATAATATTACAGGAATCATAACACAAATAAATTGTAGGCATAATGGCTTTTGTTATTTACAATGCAAAATGTAAATTATCACAAAACTGTTTTATTTAAAATTTAACATCTTTTTAATAGCAATTCTTTGCAAAAACGAAAAAAACCATTAAAAAAATTATTTGAACAAAATTGAATACTCTGAAACATACTATTTACAAACATGCACTAGATCCAAATACCATCGTGGACATCGAATATGCCTCCCTGCTCAGATCGTCTTGGAGTTCCCCTTAAAAGCCTGGACTACTAGGTTGAAACGGTGGCATATTAGCTAATGGTTGATTGATGTGAGCTGTCTCAGTATCTGAAGAATTTCATACAGACTGGGATGAGTCTGATGCGAGTAGATACGCTGGTTTAAGTCGCTCAACGGATATGTTGACCGGCTTGTTTTTAATTTCTAGAATAAAATGTTTCTCATTTCTCTGCAGCATTAAAAATGGAGCATTATATGCTGGCTCAAGAACCTCTTGACCCGATCTACGCGCACAAATACTTGAGTGCAAGATTTTAAGTCTTTATGCACAAAAATCGTGCATGTACATTTATTCGCGACTTTGACTGGTTTAACGATTGCATGTGTTGCTGCGAATTGTTTACAAAAGTCGACGGATCCTGCTTCCTAGCCGGTGGGTCGAAGAATTCGCCTGGCAGTCGAATAGCCTTGCCGTACACCACGTTGTGCAATGGGGAAATTTTCTTGTTTTTTTTTGGAACTTCAAATATAAATACAGCAACAGCAACAAATAAAATATTCTTCAAAGTAAAACTCAATAAAAATTGTAGTTTAACACATTTTTCTGCGAGTTGCGTTTCATAGAGATAGTACGTCTTATCCTTACTTCTTTAAACTTAGGATCTTTCTATCCTTACGGTCGTAAGGTTGAAACATTAAGTTATATCTTTGTTGTCTTTCTATGTTCCTGCATTCTTTCCTGTTTTATACTTTACATTTTACTTCATTCCACTCTTATTAGCTGCGTTTCTAACTTATTTACTCCACATTTTTCTCGCTCTTTCTTTTTGTACATTTGTGTTTCGAATACTCTTCTTACAGTCATCTTCTTCTATTATCATAACGTAGCATTTCATTTTCATTCCTTATTCTATTTTCTTGCTTTTCCAAGTTTTAAACTTATATATCAGAATCGGCATAATCACTCTCTTTAACACCTTCACCTCTATCTGTTTCGATACTTTTTCTACAAAATTGTCCTTTATTCTCTTAAAAAGTTTTCTTGCTGTTCCCATTCTTTTACTTACTTCCTCTTCTAATCTGCCTTCTCGTTCCCAACTATTTAAACTTACGGATTTGTTTTAAAATGTCTCATAATTTTATATGATATTCCTAATGATCATTGTTTTTGTTTTTTTGCAATTATTTTCTTGTTTAAGAATTTCACATCGCCATTATGTATTCTTACGTTTTCATTTAATATTCGTTTTGATTAGAGATTAGTATTATTATACATCGGTTCTGAAATCCTGTATTCCCCAGTAGTCTGCTTTACATTATTTTGCGCTTATTTTTACTTTTTTGATTTTCTCATCTAAAATACAAGACAACAACGAATATTAGATACAGCCTTGTTTGTATGGAGACTACATTATTTATCATTTTTTCTTATACCTTTTTTTTTATGAGAGCACGACAGCCGCGACGTAAAGGCCTCGGCCTGCCAGATTAACGCGCGGCGGGCCCTGGGTCAACTCCCAGGTCAAAAATAACGGCAAACATCGAGTGCTCTCCGGCCATCATACAAACACCTTTGGCGGTCGTAAAGTACATTCTCCTTCTTCTAACGGGTCAGACTAGCCACCTGCCCGGGGTATGCCCAACATGGCTCATAGTACTACACTAAATATGTAGTTAGAAACAGGCTAATAGCCTATATAAGAGTAGAAGAAAAGAGAAGACCTTTTTTTTAATTCTCCATACATTACTTCTATTTATTTTATCAAAGCATAATTATATATTTCCGGTTTTTAGGATTGCTTTTTACTTATTTGGAGAATAGTAAAAACTGTGTCTGTCACTTCTCTGTTATGCCTGCAACTATATTGTAACTTTTAATAACGTAGAGGCAATTGGAGTTGTTCAATAATGGCCCGACTAAACTATAATAGCCAAACGTTAAAAATATTAAATCACTAAAATTGTAAGCTTTTGAAAAAGATATCAATACTCATGTTAAACACCCAAGAACGGATGCTGTTTTAATTTTCTAACCTTATTAATGAAAGTACTTATATAAAACTGCTAAAAGTTACTACGAATTTTCTAATTGTGTATTTGATGATTTATTAAAATTAGTTCTAACTATTGTTTTGTTTTACATATAAAAAAATAGCGTTAAGTGTGTCAAATGATACCTTAAGCTAGTCGAAAACCTTTTAAAGCATAAAAAGTTCCCTGTTCTAAGCCCGACTATAATTTACAGTTAAGAAGATATTAATTGGTGCTTGGGGTACAAAAATAAGTATATTTTATAAGTATATTTTAGAAGGACCCAGTGTTTGAAGCAAATTTAAATCTTCCTGAAGACTTCATTGATCATTATGGATCCAAAGGACTTTACTTTCGTTTTCAAAATATCGTTATGATAGATTTGTCCAAATTGTGTCAGCCCTCGGATACAAGTGACCACACATATGATCTAAATTAAATACATTTAAACCATGACTGCAAATAGACCACAGATTTTTAGATCACTCAAAAAACTTCAAACCTTTTTGTTTTCACTTCCTTTAAGCAAAGGGTAAGATGTTTTTAAATTCTCTGGTTGCTTTGTAATCTAAAAATTGAGTTTTTGTAGGTTTTTTTGTATCGTTAAGAGCTTGGTTGCAATTTAAAAACCATAAATTTCAAAATATGTTCATAATTGTTGGATAATATAGTTGATTTCTATTCGCTGACATTTAAAAATTTCATATTATTCTTAAGATAGGTTTCTTGATTTAATGCAGAACTGTGATGACTAATAGGTCAAATTTCTTCACGTTCTAATGCAACAAAGGGGCACACCCAGTTGACTAGTTAAGATAAATCCACAAAATTAATGATCCCATACAAACTTATCTTGTATTTTGATCATTTGAAAGAAAGTGTTATAAAGTACATCAGCTTTATTCTATTTTTAATCCAAATTTAATCGAGTGGTAGATTAAATAACCAAATTGCATATTAAAAATCCAAAAGGTAAATATTTAAATTATTAAAACATGTTGTACACGTATATTGAATTAAGAAATATTGTTATAATGTAAACAACTTGTTCTTAGGCGTATTTCATGTATTTTATGTGAAATATCCTGCAACGAGGAGCTACAAATATGCATTCATAGGTTCGAAACGCTGCGCTGTAAATAACTGTCATCGTTCTGCGAATAAATTAAAACTTGCATAATGTCTTCTCGGCTTTCTTTAACAACCTGCCAGCGAGCGGCATGGAAATTCGGCAATTTGGAGGAACACGCAAAATTTTACATTTTTATTTAGATGCATAATTACGCAAGGCGCTGCGGGAGTAATTTAGAGATAAAGCCAACGTCTGCCTGAAATGTATCGTAAACGCCGCACTTTCACCGCGGCTGAAGGCAAAAGAAAGGAAGCTGATCGGAAGCTAGCGGCTGTTTTGTGCTGGAATTGATGAAGCTAACCAGCACTAGTATTTGCGGATTATTTGTAAAGTAGAAGGCGATTGAGCAATGTGGAACAGTGGCCATTGATTGAAGATTTGGGGATACAAACGTATAAAAGATGTTGTCCTCTTGACCGGTCACTTCAGTTTCCTCTGTGTCAGTTGCAGGCTTGTGAGACTTGGATTAGGCGGCTGCCGACATGAACTTTTGGGTAAAGTTGCCATCATTTTATTGTTATAGTAAATTATAATTATTGAATATTACTTCTTAATTGCTTAAAATAGATCAACATATTTACATATAAAAAAATCATTTGTTTACAGAAATGCAATTTAAATATTTACATGTGATCTAATCTTTTAAAACCTGCGATTCTAAATAATAAAAATTAATTTTTGATTCTTCGAAACTGTGTTTTTCTTATATAATTAATTGTATAATTTCGTAATTGTGCTTCAACAAAACGTGCAAGCTACACACTACCTAAATATATTTATGGCTCATTTCCGTGTATATTTACTACTGTTAATAATTTTATGAGTAATAATTAATTTTGCTGTAGTAAGTAGTAAGTACTGAGGAAGCTTAAACGTTTTTATTAATTATATTGTCTGCGATGCCGCATTGCCCTTTAACGAATTAACAATTCTTATGTTAATTATTCCCATCTCTAAATTTACATAACAACATTTACTACCCATATAATTATAATTATAACCGATACACCCTACAGATGATCACACTTTAAGTGAAAGTATATAAGCATGCACCTGCTCATTGTAGCCGATAATTATGCAATAGAAATCGTTGTATAGGACCGCTATGCATTTGACAACAAGACAAATTCAGCAACCATTCACTGGCCACAAGCCCTTGAAAATATTTCTGCCTCAAAAATGCTACATTATCTGCATAAATCAGCAGTTTGGTTGTCATTACCTTAAATGTCATTATAGCATTAATCCTCGTATGTAAATTCAACCTCAATTTAGCCACAATTAATTTTGTGTTTAAATTATTCATCTCCACAGTTTTTAGAAATCAGGCAAGGAGACAATTTATTTGTCTTATTTCTTCAGAGAAAGGAATTCTTATTTATGTGCAGTTTATTTTCTGTTAATGAACACCGTCTTCTATTGAATACGTTATCAGCAAACATCAACATAACTCAAATTAATTTGCTTGATATATTGCTTTACGTTTGCACTATTGGGTTGTCGCTGAATATGGATGAAAATGACTACAAGACGTTTTGTATTATTTTATAAATAATAACGGAATAATTAAGGATGTAACATTTGCAACTAGCAGCCACAACATTATAGTTGAATAAAATTAATATTTGATTGGTTGGCAAAAGCACCTTTGTAAAACAAACATTAAATAAGATAATTATATATATATAAAAAATTATGAGTGCTGCTGCTCTCACACAGGTCAAAGTCCAACTCATAGCAAAAATCGTTCGTGCCTTTCCGTGCCGACCCGAGCGCCTCCGAAGGACAAATTTCGGCCCGGCGGCAGGCGCCACCGAGGTAATATATTTCCGGAACCGCAAGCGATAGAAAATTTTCGTTTGAGTGCGGGTAATAAAGCACTCGTTTCAACTAACGTATGTAATTTAATTTGCAATGGCAAGTTGTAGTTTAATAAAATTTAATTAAAAAAAGGTATTAGTAGATTGCGGAGCTACCTAGACGGAAACACAAACCTAACATATTTTTTTGAGATCACAACAGCATTATTGCATCTTCTTCTCGAGTGCATAACAATTAACAGTTCTGTATCGTACAATTCAACAATTTTAGATTTACAAGAATTGTCTGAAAGTTGAACTGATAAATTAGTCACAATAAAAACATTTCAAACGAGAAAAGAGCAGAGCTGATTTTGACAGAATATTAAAAATTATACAGTATTATTATTTAGAGTTATTCCGATCATTTTACACTCTATTAGTTTTTGTGTTATTCTTAATTCTTGTTCTTTCTCGTTAACACCCATGTTTCTTCTGCGTAGGTTAGTACAGAGAGTATGTTTCAGTTGAATCATTTTGTTTTTAGCTTTTTGTCAATTTTGCTTTGTAGAATGTCTTTTCATCTTCCAAATTTGGCCCAATTTATTTTTTTCCTTCTATTTGCTCTCTTTGTTTGACTATCTGACTCTAGCATAATTGGCTGTCCAAAGTAAATATAACTATTTCTGTACTTTCGTTCTTCAACTGTATATCGATTTCTTGTTTCACTAAGCGTAAGACATTTATCATTATCTTGATCTTTCTCTTATTTATATTTAAACTGCTTTCTTCTCCGATTTCATTTATATCTGTTAGCACCAGAGTAGCCACGTGGTTGAGGCGCGGTACAGACGAACCTGAGAGGCTTACTCAGTCACTAAAAATAATTGAGTACCTGCGTTCCTTTCGAACAAAGGTTAAAAATTTCTAAAGTACGGTACATCGTCCCGTATCAGAGATGTTGCACGGAGACCAGCCAATGAGGGCGAACATATGAAAGCCTTTAACCTCTCAGTTCGCAGGCCGTCAAAGTTTAATCCAATTGCTTCCCACGAACAGTATCTAAACACTTCTTATTAACATAATTTGGAAGAAATCATGTCACTTTGGTTTTCTCTACATATTATTTTTGTCACTTTTGTATTGTTTAATAATTTTATTTTACATGTAGCGTTTTCGTAGACATTTTTTATCAACACAGTGTATCTGGAATCAACTCTCTTATTTTGTTGATGTTTCACTATAATCCAATGTTGCGTTGAGTATATATGACTTTTTATGATTCATAAAGAAAAGCACAAGGGTAAGTTACAATCTTTAAATTTTTACTTTAAGCTTCGTACCAGTTGCAAGTGATCTTGAGTAACAATACGAAACCCCGTTTGTTCTGTTAGTAAATCTATATGTTACAATCTTTATAAACAATAATATTGTGAGTGAGTCGTCCTAATCTCGCGGTATTTTCGTTCTTCTGGACATTGATCGTACACTATTTTTAGTTGTTGAAGTAGTTCCTGTCTTACTTTCTTCAGCATTCCCGTCAGTACTTGATCTATTTTGGTACTTTCTTTCCTTTTATTTATTTTAATGCTTTCTCTGTTTTATATATTTCAATTTCAGGAATATCTTCCGAATTTATATTTGCTAGTTTTCGTTCTATGCCTTTGATGTTCGTATGCATTCTTGCTCTGTAAAGTTATTTGTAGATATTTTTACTCTCTTTAAGACCTTTTTTTAGTCTTTAATTAAGACATATTTGGGATCTCTTAATTATGTTGTAATTATATCTCCTAATCTCCTTTTCTTTTTTCACTGTTTTGTTCTTTCTCAATTTTCAATTACTTTTTCAATTCGTGTCTCATGCCGCTTTTATATATTTTTCATTTTTCTTCTTATTGTTTTATGCAGTTCTCTAACAGATTTTAGATTATACAACAGTCATACCACGTTGAAATCACCACTCCTCATCCCAGTCGTATATCACTGTTAAAACCCGCAGAAACTTGTTTGAAACACTAAAAGGAGCATTTGAAGGGCATATATTGCTGTCGAGGCTTTCGTGCTCAAAGTGTCACAGCCGACTTTATTTCACAATAGTGGGGTCAAAAAATGTTATTTGTTATAAGAAATGTGTTTCTAAAAGATTTTCCATTAAGAGGTGTCATTTTATATTATAAAAAACTCTGTGTATTTAGAATTATTGGGGCCTTTTTATTTAAACGCACAGTTTTCCGTTAATCACAGAATACGATATCTTCCAAGTAGGTCCATTGCTGGCGAAATGTTTTATTAAGTCTCTGTGCGATATCGCAAATTACAACTCTGATATTGTCTTTAAGTACTTGAATAGTTACTGGAACATTAATGTAAACCTTATCTTTGATATAGTCTTAAAAAGTCTATTAGTGTCAGATCGTATAATCTGGGTGGCCAATTAGTCTTTATTACTCGTTCAAAAAATTTCTCGCGCAGTAGCAGTTATTTTGTGACCTATGTGTCTGTGGCGTCATTTTGATAAAAACAAAGGTCATCCTTTTCTATAGAATCTGCTTCTGGCTAAAAAGAGTCAGTTAGAATTTTATAACGCACACCATTCGCTAAAACGGTCTCAGCAGTCTCGTTCTCGAAAAATATTGCAACTCGTTGGTCATGAGGAGGTTTATCGGTTATTTCTCTTAGATTTTAAACTCTCAGATGCATTATTTTTGCTTATTTGCCTGCCTAATGAGGTGAAAATAGGCTTCATCGGTCAGAATAATTTTCTTTAAAAAATATAAGTTAGTTTCAATACCCAATTTATGAATACACGAAATTATTGATGACCTGTTAGCATAAATTCTTGTATCGGTTAGACGTCGTAGACTCAAATCGTTGTGAGATGCTCAATTGTTGCGAACGTCTTGGGATCGGTAAATTTAGATCTTCTGCAGCACGTTCAACTACAGTGGCGATATTTTTAGCAGATCTGACTAACCGAGCAAGCTTTGGATTCTTTGTATCCGAAACTCGACCGAAAAGCTCGAATGTTTCGATTAGTTTCACAATTGCGACGTTTATGCACTATCTCTGCTATATTTTACCGATTTTATAGTAAATTTTCACAATTTTAATACATTGTGCAGGCGTTTACCATCCCATTTTTGCTGAGTGTATAGTTTTTACTGGTCAAATGTCGAAGAGTAACAGTTCTATCATTAGCAGACAAGAAATAAAACTTCAAAAGTCTACGTATAGCGCAATGTCTAATTTTATTCGGTATTAAAAGTATCTTCTTTCATTCTCTTTTTCTAGTATATTTGATCTTTAAGATACTTAAAAAGTAGTATTCCATGGTTTGAGGTTCAGTTCGGTGAATAATTCAAATATAAAATTTGTTTTTTGGGTTTATTCTAATAATGCTCTAACCAAATGCAATACGTAAAGTCTAACTTGGGCTAAATTATGTGATGTGTGCCATTGTTGTTCTTCGACAAAGTTTTTTATGTATACTTATTTATCCACATATTTTGTGGGGATCAATAAACCAATTGACTGTTACGTGAATGATAGCGGAGCAAGTATATACATTTATATGTAGTCGTCTCATTGCAATCAAATGTAGGTTTTTGTAATTTAATTTAATTTACTTGATATCATTGGATTTCTATTTATAAATTACCAAGTAGTCGTTTATGAATTTAAATCTTATATGAATATTTCATATTGTTGATGGCTGTTAAACTTTCTGGAAGAAGAGCTTTAGTTTTGAATTCTTCTTCTTCTTCCAGTTCCGTCTCCTATCGGAAGTTGGAAATCATCACTGCAATTTTCACCTTGCTGACCGCAGCTCTGAACAACTCCCCTGAACTACAACTATACCACTCCTTTAGATTTCGTAGCCAGGAAGTTCTTCTCCGCCCTACACTTCTTTTTTCTTTGATTTTTCCCTGGACTATAAGCCTCAGTAATAAGTATTTTTCTCCCCTCATTATATGGCCTAGATATTCCAGTTTTTTTATTTTTTGTAGTTTTTATTATTTTACATTCTTTCCCCATTTTTAGCAATACATTTCTTTTTGTTACTCTCTCCGTCCATGATATTTTCCACATTCTCCTATAACACCACATTTCAAAAGCTTCAATGTTTTTAATGTTTTTCTGTTTTAGTGTCCATGCTTCCACACCGTACAATAACGCGGAGAAAACCTAACAGCGTAAAATACGCATTCTCAGATTTAAATTAATGTCTCGGCAACATAGGAGCTTTTTCATTTTAATAAACGCTTGTTTGGCTATTTCTACGTCTACTCTTTTTGAATTAGAATGTTGTAAAAGGTTGATTTATTCCTCGCCATTTTTTTCTTTGCAATATCGTAGACATTTTTGAACTGTTCAAATTTTAATATTAATATACAAAAGGAAGTGTAGAAAAATCCATATAACCTTTAAGCACATAATTTTTATTTACATTTTAAATTTCTTTTAAATTTAGTTCTGAATTTCTCCCCTTCGCCTTTGATAAACTAGAATTCTCTTAATAGATACGCAAATAACGAACGCTATTAATCTTAGTAATAGCATTCTTAAATAAAATCTCAAATCGTAGTATATTAAATAAGCAAACATGCAGTTTGATTCTTAAAATCCGACACATGAAGCAACAAATGATTTCCTTAAAACACTTCGAGCTTGCTATAGATTCTAAAACTTCACTCTTAACAATAAAAGTAACTTTGAAAAGTATCAATAATAATGTGTCACGGGCGGATTAATCTTATTAGGGAAAATATTGATGTATACACTTTTTATCAATTTTATTACAACAAAAACTGACATACTGAGATACCTAACTGACGCTGAATATTAATACTTTTAACTATACTTGACAAAAAAGTAAGAATATGTATATGCAAAAATGGTTTTTGATTAGTAGGCGGTAGCAACATCTCATTGAGAGTTACTACAGATAATGTCTACAATTGAATAATATTACAAATGTCGTCTATAACATAATTTCACAATATATTAACATATTATTTTACATCAAAAAGGACAATTCTTCTTCTCCTTTTTCACTTTCTTTGTACGGTCTCTTTTGGGTGTCAAATTTCGGTTAAGTTCTTTTTGTCCATCCACTTATTTCTTCCAAAGTTTTCTACTTAATACCATTTTCCTCAACTCTTTTAATGTTTGGCCTCTTTTTTTATCTACTATCTACTATTGTAACCATGTTTTCCTCGGATTTTCTTTTTTTTTTTCTAGTAATTTTTTGCTTCCCAAACTCTTCTGGACAGCCTATTTCAGTTCAACTTAGTCATATAGCCGAACCAGTTTAGTTGTCCTCTGCCTCTTGTTTTGCTAATTATTGGTTATTGTTTCGTCATCTATCTGATTGTTTTGTTAATAATCGTATTTCATTTTTTACCGGCAATTTTTCTTGGATAGTTCATCTCCATTGTATCGATCTTTTCCGTGTGTTTCTTCTGTAATATCCAGTGGTGGAATGGTTAATTCTTAAATTTGTTTCTTGTTTCTAATTTTGCACAATAAAGTTCAGTTAATATTCTTGCGCTATTTCTACGTAAGTTTTCATCATTTGTTATAAATATTTTTAGGTATTCATAAATTTTTACTTCTTCAAGTGTTGAGGCTCTACACTTTATTTTTGTTTTATCTAGTTTCTTTTATTTATCGCCGTTATTTTACTTTTCTGCTATTTATTTTCAATTTTATTAACTCAATTTACATTCGTATATTCACAGCGTCATCTGCGTACATTAGCATCTATTTTTATCGGCTTCAAACTTTGGTATCCTATTGTTTTCTGAAGTTTTTAATCAGTCTTATTATTACTGCTATAAATAGGATAAGGTTGAAGCTTCTAATCTTGTTACTGCTATCAAAATCTTTCTTTTTACTTTATCGTAAATGCTTCGTTCTATTTGTACGAATGTTTTTGAAATATTGGTTTTGCTTAGACTTTTCCACCACTACGTCTCTATCTTTCACTATTAAATTGAACGCCACTCTGACGACTACAAACGCTAGAATAAGTTCTTTGCCATTCTTTAAACTTCTCTTTATTAGGTTTTCTATTTTAAAAATATTATCGTTCGTCTCCCTTCCCGGCCTAAATGCTGTTTCTTCTTCTTCCAATCTCCTCCTCCATAAATTGTCTTACATTTTCTTCTAATATTTTTGTATAGATCTTAAAGTTTATAAATGATAGGCATATACTTGTTTTTCTTTCTTTACAGAGATATTACTAGTTTTTCCAGTGCTTTGATGTGACTCTTACCTTCTATGCTTTTTTACATATTCTTCAGAGCTAGTTTATGCTTTTTCTTCTAGAGAGTTAATTATTTCTGATTTTATTTTGTCTTCTCCTCCTGAACATTGTTCTTGCTCCTATTCTTTTATTGTTTTGCTAAATGTTTTTTTGTAATATTCTTTCCACATCCTTATAATATTATTAATGTTTATCTGCGGCTATTATTCGTTATGTCATTTTCCGTAGTCCTTCCATGTTTTTCTTTTCATATTTTTGTAAACTGTTTTTACTTGTCTTTTTATTTTATTATAATCATCTTTACCCTTTTCATTTCTTGTTGTGGGGTATTTTGTCTGTGATTTTCCTTCTTTTTTGCGGCCTTCTCTACTTTCTCGTTCCAAAATCTGGTTCTTTTGTACTTAATGTTGTTGTCCTCTTCTTTTATAGTGTCTCTACATGTAGTACATCTTTTTTCCAGTGACCACTTGCCCTTCAGCTCCTCACATCTTAACAAGAGCAATTCAAAAGCCTAATTTTAAAATATATAACAAATTAATTTTTAGTGTAATACTTCAGATAATGTTTATGATGTAACATTCAGACAGCAAACCAATAACCGCTACTACAAGTGAATAGAACGGGTTTTGTCCATCCGAGGGCAGATTGCCTCTGCCTACGGGCACCATTACAAGAATAAGTTATACAACTATCAACTATATTAAAAAAGCAAATTAGTGATTGACGAAGCTTTACGTTTAATTCATCCACAATCATTCTTCCATTATATTCGAGAGCTACTATAAATGACACAGCAGTAAACGCCAAGAAAATCCTAATTTTTATTAATTTTTAAATAAGTTATAAACGAGACGGATGTAAAACCCGAAAAAGCAACTTTCGAAAGCAAAACAAGTCATGCATGTGACCTTGTGACTCCCCGTATCTCGGTTCAAATGAGACAGGTCTGAAATTCAATACCGAAGAAGATACCGACCCAAAGTATCTACTGACCAAAGATGAGGTGGTACTTTAAAAACAATAAAAAGCAAGCATTTGTTTACAATACAATTTTTATTGAAATATTTGGTTTTATATGTCTTGAATAAAAATCAGGTTTTATTGAAAAAAGATCACTTGTGTAACAGATTGGTTTTCGATTTATTAACCTTAGTTGCTCTTTTTGCCCTTTATCTAGGGGGCTTAAAAATCAGTTCAACGATTACTGAGTATGTTGTTTCTTTAATACTTTTCTAAAGTAATTGAATATATCGATGGATCTAGAAACAATGGCTTGATTTGGATCTTACTCGTTAACCAATTCTTTTAATTTGCCTCAGTGCTGCAAAAATCATTTTATGTTACTTGTTTTGATTCCTTTGGCTTGCTGTCTTCTTCGTTCTCTTTTCCTTTTCCTTGATCTCTTCTTAACCCCTCCATTTTTTCAGTAGTAAACTAAACGTTATGTTCTTGTATTATCTGGCTAATAACGCACAAAAATAAAAAATATTACAACAATTCTTTTAGAATGGTAACTTATCTAAAAAAGGCTTTAGTATCAAAGTTTTTGAAGTTAGCATTAACTTATTGATTTAAGGGTTGTGAGAGTGATGTGGTACTAGTAAGTAAAAACTTTATTTTAATAAAATTAAACTCTTTATTCAATTCTTTTTCTAACTGTGGTTGATGTGCTGAAGAATTATGCATTATAAGAACTTTTTGGATAGAACCATTCTACGGTTGGGTTAAAGCCCTCCAGAGAAGAATTTCCTAGTTAACCAGGTTTTTTTATTAGTTCCCCACACAACACCAAATTTGTGCCTAGTAACATTTTGATACTTAAAAACTCCAAAAACTTGTGATAGACCAACAGAGGTTTTATCTTCAGATTACCGGGCATTGGCACAAAATAGCAAAGTTTTTAGAAATTTTTTAGAGTTTTATCGTACTCGATGACTTGTTTTAGTTTATAATCATCTGAAATTCTGAATTTTCTTCAGCAGCCTCTCATATCTGAAGGCATTGTGGATGCCTGTTTTATTCTTTAATCTTTTAAGCCATCCTTTATTAACTTAGTAACTAGTATATGGCAAGTTCCTTGTAGGATCTTTTGTAAATAACTTGAGATCTTAAACAGATCATTAAACTCTTTGCTTCCATTGCATTCCTTTAATTCAGACGAGTAGTATAGCTTTCATTTCTTCTATAACTTTATTTCTGTAAGAAAAAATGATAGATACTCCTTTAAACCAGCCATCTGTTTTTTTAACAGTTATAAGTTCTAACTGGAACAAGTTATATTGCTTGCATAGATCAATTAACTCTTTTCTCGTATTTTTTCACAATCACTTTCTTAGTTTCTATTACAGTTTTCTTTCTCTTACGTTTTAGTTTTCTGTCGCCCCGTGATGAAAATAAAATGTTGATTAGTAAAATAGCTTTAATCAATTATGAAGAAAATAAATATAAAGCTACAGTAAAACAACGTCATTAATAACAAGAAATACACATACAATACACATAATAAATACAAACTTAAAGAAATCTCTTCAAAGTGTATTGCTTAACAAGCAAACACAGATAAAACTTTAATTACGTGACGGTTTCGTCGCTGACTAAATACATATATATTATAGAACGACCCGTTTTCTAATTATCATGGAGAGGAAAATATCGAATGTTGAAATCAGGAAATAGACTACCTACTACGAATGCAGGTTTCTCTATTTTTTTAAATGCGGTTTTGCAATCTTTGCAATTTTCTTTGAATGCGAGACTCGCACTTATCTCGCGCTGTGATATTTTTATATGAAACTTATTTATTCACCAACTTTCACAGAAAATTTGCATAGTCAAGATTCAGATGTTACATTGATTAGGACAATTGATTGCATAATTTAGGATTTTATGACATTGCCATTTTAGTCTTTGCTATTTTTTAGACTAACGATAAATTTGTTTTATCGCGGAAACCTTGGCCTAACGAAGTACCCGCGAAGTCATCTTATTTAAATTTTGCTGGCATTACTTTCAAAATGTTCTCCTTGAGCACGTTATTGCTTAACAACACTTTTGAAGCACAGAGGAAATCGCTTGAATTTCTTCTGAGGGGTTTACTAGTCCGTTCAGTTGTACCTACTGTGCTAAAAAATGTTTCTTCAGCTATTGTAAGGGAAAGTTGTAGAGGCTTAAATAACATAAGTTAATATGGTATGAGAGCAACGCCATGTTATTTTTGCATCGTAATTTTGAGAAAAACTGACCACATTAAATTTTTTGCAATTGATTCCACTTGTGATACAGAATAAATTGCTACGCTATAATCTTCATGAATAAGTTCACAAATATAGCCAACTTTTTCGAATAATTATCACCAACAGTCAGCGGACTCCAAAATACATACATAAATTATAAAATTGCTCAATTTTATACAAACTTTAATGGATATATATTACATTACAAGAACTTTATAAAGTTAATTATGTAACTCCGAAGGCTTTGCAAATATTTTATGTTAGTTTAATTTTGTATGCTTGTCTTATAATTTAAATGCAATTTAATTAAAACTTAGTTATTACCTTATTATCTAACTTGTATGCATCTAAGAAGGTTAAAGCATATAATATTGCAATATTAAAACCGGCCTATAAGACCAGCAATAAGAGATATTGCGAGAATTCCTTCGGATGCAAATTTATGGTCCACTTTCAATCTGGTAAGAACTACGTAAAACCCATTTTAAGTTGGGCAAATTGCAGTTCAACATAAAAATTGAAATTCGCAGACAAATTATGCCGTTTAAATAAAAGGTGTTTTTTATGTAATATTTAGATATATAAATATTAAAAATAAAGTGAGAAATTATATGGAGGTCTATGTGGAACGTTGCTACTGAAAAATAAATTAGCATATGTCTTACTTGCTCAAAATTGCTGATTCGCAATGACGAAAAGGTTGAGAAACATTTTCTTAGTAGTCGAGTCAAATTAGTAAAAAAAAAACGCTAAAAATTCGAAATTTTTTATGAGTACACGTATCGAGACGTTACAAGGCGCATTCGATTCGTAAAAGCCTCAGAAAAAATGTTACCAAATGCATAAGTGCAGTTATGCACGCAAAAAATGCATTTATTTGATGCATTATTTGCAGACCCCGAAGAATATTTTATTTTTCGCTTAATATTGGAGAAAATCAGCTCAGTTCCATCACTCTGAGGTTTTTGGAGTCGCTGATCAGGAATATGATGCTTAGGAAGTGCCCTGGTGCACTTGGGGAACATACTTCTGGGGATTGGGTGATTTTAGGAAATTACCTCAAATTTATTTGTTTTCCGAGTTTAAACTGTCTGAATAAAGGTTTTTGGGGTCGCTGATAACGATATCGATTCTCAAATTAAGCTCCAATACACCAAAGTGAGAAAATGCCCTGGGGTACCAGGGTACGAGTAATGCATTGTTTTATTTAAACATGATACAATTTTAATTATTTTTAAAATGGTTTTTTTGCGTGCACATTGACAACCCCATCAAGATGGTCGCTTATCAGCAGTATTAAGTAAATAGTGGTTTTCAGTTTTTTCAAGGTTTACAAACGTTCTGTTTTCAGTAAAAACGTAAATCAGGGTTCTGTTTTCAGTAAAAAAGAAAATTGTGTTTCAGCGCATGTGAGTTTTGGTTAAAAATGTTCGGTAAGATGTCGAATAATCGGAAAACCAAGATTCGTCAGTTTTGCCACCACACGGTAGATATTTGCCATAATGTAAAAAAAATGTCATAAAAATGGTCGTTTTTCTGCAAAAGGGTCGTATTCAAACTTCAAGATGCCCGGGCCCCCAGTGTAACTTGGCAACCAAGCATCAAATGGTTACAATTGATAGTTCATTCGAAACAGCATTTTAAGTACAACAAAAATGTGTTCTGGCCCATACGGGAATCCGTTGCACACAATGCATTTTTTGGAAACAATCTTGCACATATTTAACAACCACATGCCAAATTATTTTTGCAAAAAAATGCATTGTGTGCAATACTTGAAATGCTTTTTTAAGCTTTCAATTGTAACTAATAGATGCGTGGTTACCAAGTTACAGCGGGGGCCCAGGCACCTCAAAGTTTGAATGTCTTTTCGGCACTTTGATAGCACTTTTTCTTAAAATTCAGCAGTTTCCGATTCAGCACACGGTAGATATTTGCGATAATGTAAAAAAATGTCACAAAAATTGCTTCATGAAAATTTAAACTTATTTTGATAAAAGAGAAAGGCTAAGAAAGCCATGTAAAATTCAAATTTGAAGATATTTTGTCACTTAAGTTTTTAACTTAAAATAGAACTTTGAAAACCAGTTTTTAAACCTTGAAAACCCCTATTTATCTAATACTGTTAAAACGTAGACAGTGATGGGGTTGTCTGTGGGCAGGCAAATTTTTTTTAGTAATAATATCTAAAAAAATCATTTTTGAAAATAATTTAAAAACTTTCAAGCAGCTTTGATCTGGTTTCCCAAAATCGCCCCCAGCCCCAGAATTATGTCCCACTAAGTACATCGGGGCACTTTCTAAGCATCATATGCGTGGTCAGCGACCCAAAGACTCTTGTATAAACAATTTAAACTTGGAAAACAAACAAATTTGAGGTTATTCCTCAAAATCGCCCTCATTCCCAGGACTATGCTCCCCCCCCCCTCAAGTGCATTGAGACACTTTTTAAATATCGTATTTGTTATCAGCGACCTCAAAAACCGTATTCAGTTTAATCTCTAAAAACAAACAATTTTGAGGTGGTTTTCCAAAATCGCCCCCAGCCCCAGAATTCTGCTCAGCCAAGTGCATCGGGGCATCTTATTCGTGATCAGCTACTCCAGAATAATGGGAATGGGCTTATTTTGGCCAGTATTATGCGACAAATAAATATTCTTTAGCGTCTGCAAAAAATGCATCAAATAAACGCATTTTCTGCGTGCACAAATGCACTTTCGCATTATAATAAAAAAATATGTGGTAACATTTTCTTCTGAGGCTTCTCCGAATCGAATGCGCCCTGAAACGTCTCGATACATGTACCCACAAAAAATTTCGAGTTTTTTTACTAGTTTGCCTCGGCTATGGAGCATTTATCACTCTTTAATTCAAAGAGATGCGAAGGCTTTCACGGCCGATTTTATGGTGCACCGTGTGGTTGGTTGTCAGGTTATAAGGCCGTGGTCGGAGTTCGGAAACTAGTGACGTTTCGTCCACAACTGCGGCGGACATCTTCAACAAAAATAATTTTTTATAGAAAATTTTCTTCTGAAGATGTCCACCGTAGTTGTGGACGAAATGTCAAGACTTTAATTTTTATTATTACTTGTATAAATGTATTTTTTTGTAACAAAAGAAAAGACTGATAATGTTTTGTATAGTTTTGCTCAACATGTTGTATATAAAAGTGTATAAAAGAGAAAACAATAGCTATATTTTTTATGGCTAAAATTAATTAAAATTAGAAACGACAAATATAAAAAAATAAATTAATGATTAAGATTTGATCTTAATTTATTTTCAATACATTCTCTAGTTCGGTTTGTGCATTCAAATGGAACAGACGTATTGTGCTTATTGTACTTGCTACTTGATTAAGATTAACTGTTACGCTTTTGTGTTGCCGAGAGAAGTGATTAAGTTTAGGTGATAAGTGATTTGTTCACAATGCTAAAGAAATATCGTTAGTACTTAACGACTACCATTTCAATCTGTCGCACCCTCCTGAACCGCTATAATATGACAAGAATGGGTTATCTTAGTAGACCCAGCACATAATACAAATACTTTCATAAATTACTCTATTATCACAAGTGCAACCACATTACGGATAGATATCACACCATCTGCTGAAAATCCAACATCCTCGACAATGCTGTAACAAATTAATAATGTAACCTCTTGCATCCAACATAAAATTCATGAAAAACAGTGGAAGAAAAGATAATGGTATGAAGCTACTAAAGCCCATGAAAATGCTATGAGATTTTATCTTATGATGAAACTGATCTAACGCATCTAATTGAAATGATGCAACAGAGAAAGTTTCCATATCGCCACCAACGGAAGTAAAATATATTACGCCACTTACACAATTCAATTTCATTTAGAAATGGCTTTTCCAAACGATTTGATAAAGATTTAAACAAAACCTAATATACTATACTCTGATAGATGCAAAGGTCGGTATTGTAATGCATCGTGTGGTTGGTTATCGGGTCGTTAGGCCGTGGTCGGAGTTCGGAAACTTGTGACGTTTCATTCACGACTGCATCAGATAACATACCAAGAAGGACATTTACAAAAATTTAAAGATAAAAACATTTAATCTGCATACAAATAACAATTGGACCTCCACATCCTAAAAGAGAAACATGACAATTCACAACGTGTAGATATACATTTATACCAAGAGTTTTTGTATCAGGACTCTACGCTATGTAAAATATGCTAATGATCATTTAACTGAAAGCTGTCAAATGAAAGAAAGGATAAAGAATATAAAATGTGTAAACTATGGAGACATACAGAGATTGTCTTGTCCATATGAGACTACAAAGAAATATATATCCTACAATAAGAAAACAAATGAATAATAATCAAACGGATCAAATAACAATTATCCCACAAAATCAACCAAAAAGGACAAGGATATCCTATACCTAACCCGCTAATAATATACAGATGCTGCAACAAGGTACATCTGCACAACAAAGGACATTCATGAGTTAAAAAAATGGTGATTTATGGAATAGATGAGTACTAGATAAAGGCTCTATATACATTAAAATTGTTAAATGGAACTAAAAACATTTATATTGAACAACCTAGATGTAATATTAATATTCAAAGCCCAATTTACCTAACGTTTCTGCTCAAAAATTTATAATTATTCTATGTACCATATCACCTCGATGGTACTACACGAATGGGTTCTGCTGTCACAATACGGAGCTCAGTTAAACAAGCAGAACTATGGAAATACAAATATGATCATATACTACCCACAAGTGTAAACATAGAAGACTGGCCAAAAACCTTGAAAACTTTTGCGGTACTTATCGACTTAGATATATCATAAAACAAACCCTTTTAACACTCTTGGAAGTCAAACGAAAAAACTGCCAAAAACAATAGACAAGAACAAAATTTCCAAGTTTGAGTTGCTAACTGAGTCCCAAAGAGATATACCATAGGTCTTTCTGTCTATGACCCAGTACATTTCCTGAAATTTAAGTCCCTGCTGTTTTCTTTTTAAGATTGTGTGAATTCGCTAGGTTAGTCGTCTATCAGTATGAATGCCTAAATATTTATGTTTCTGTTTAGCGCGACTGAGGGAAAAGTGTCTTTCTTCAGTGTGTATATGAAATGGATTGATTTGTTTTCGTTAACTTTTATGTGCCACCGTTTTAACCATTTTTTCAGTTAGTCCAGATGGTTTTGTGGGTTTCTGGAGGCAATTGTGGGGCTTGAGTGTGAGGAGTCATAGTTTGCCTATATTCGGGTAGGTCTGCGACGGACAACAGATATAATATGAGGCCGAGAGTACTGTGCTACGATACCCGAAACCAACAGAAAGTTGAGTAGATTTCTCTCGATATGTGATTTAGAACGTGCTATTTGCGATACATGATTATAGTAGGGTGTATTGTAGGCGAGAAAAATTTTTTAAGTTTGTAGAGTAGGCCCAGATACCATAGCTTGTCAAAATCTTGATCAATGAAGAGTGCGGAACAGTTTACCTTCCAAGACGTTGCTAATTTTTTTGACCAATCTGTCCGTTACAGAAACCAAAACGATGAGGGGTATTAGTCTCTTTTTATCGATGATGGGCATTAGACGTTTTAGCAATAATTTTTCAAGTTCTTTGGATAAAACTGGAAGGAAGCTAATTAGTCGATATAATATTACATTATTGGGAGCTATGCTAGAGTTAGGAATCACAAAAGTAGTTGATTCTAAGGATAGAACTGTAAATTTGTGTTATTGCTGTGATGTTTTTTGAAAGTTTTTTAGTGTTTTTCCGGTGATCAAATTACATTCGGAGCCCTTTCTAGATTGATTTCTGAGTTTATAATTGTTTCTACCTTATGATCTTTGAATTTTTTAACTGGAAAACCATCTGATAAGAAATCTGTAGTTTTTAATAATGTTTTCTTCTTCGCTTTCTATTATTGACTGACGCGAGGTGTTCCACAAAAGCTGTAGCCTTTTGTTTGCCCATTCTTGACCAGATGCCGTCATTTAGTCGTTTTGGTGGAATTTGATGTAGGGGTTGTTTTATTTTTTGTGTAGCTTTCCATAGTGAGTAGCCTGTGGCTACTGTTGAAATAAGTTCTGTTAGATATTCTTAGATTGATTTAATTTTAAGTTTTTAATATTTGTTGAAGTCTTTTGCTATTTTGTTAAATATTTGTTTGTCTAAAGAGTCTGTTGTAAGTTGGCACTTTTTGCGAGCTTTTCTTTTTTCTGCTAGTTTCTGCTTAACAGGTGTTGCTTGCCATGCTGCGTTTTGGATAACTTTCGTTATGTGCTTTACGGCTTCTTCTATATCAAGTTCTGTTTTTAAGGGAAAATCAAGAAATTCTCAAAAATAATTCCAATTCGTTCATCTTCTGAGGGGACTTTTCAAGTATTTGAGTTTGTATGGTAACTAAAATTGGCTTGTGGTCTGATAATAGTTCGAGACATGATATAATTGTAAATTTTTTGGTATCAATTCCTTTGGTTCAGCAGAAGTTTAGTAGGTTCGGCATTTTATTTCGGTGGGTTGGCCAATAGGTGGGCTCTTTTGTTGTTAAATAGCTTAGGTTGTTATTTGCCATTGTTTGCAGTAACTGTCATCATTTTGTGGTTGTAATTCAAATTCTCCAGTAGGTGTTTTTAGCATTGTAATCTCCGCCTGCTATAAAGCGGTTTCCTAATGTTTTGAAGAATTTATTATAGTCATCCTATATATGTATTCATATATTTCGGGAAACAGTAGATTGTGGAAAATGTTATTTCTCCTGTATTATGTTGAATAGTAATGTCAATTGATTGTATGTTATTTTGTTAATGTTTTGCTTTCTTGCGATACTTGATGTTTTGTTTTATTATTTTTGCGGTGCCTTCATGTGCAGTTTCATCTGGGTGGTTTGTGTAGTATATTTTGGGATGGTTACGTAAACTCTGTTGGTGAAATAAGTTTCTGATACTAATGGAATGTTTATGTCATGAGTTGTTTCTTGTAAGAGTTGACACAAGCCACTGGCGTTCCAAACGGCAGTAATTAAAAGTTAAGCCATTGAGTGTTTTTGCAAATAAATGTTGACATAAGATTTATTTTCCTATTTGGTCGAATAGATTCTTTATCATCTACTTAAGTTCTGTTAGATCATTGACAGATTGTGTCGTAACAACTGGGTTAAATTAGTTTGAGGAAAGTAATTTGACGTTATCATCTTTCTCTTTTCTAGTTTTCTTTTCATTGGTTTAGTGCGCGACTGTGCACTTGACGTATCTTAGGTTGCTTCTGCAGTAGTTCTTGGTGTGTCCAAATCTTTGGCTGCATATACACTAAGGTATGTCACGTTTAGCATGTGGAGCTTCAAATATCATCTTTATATTCAGTGGTAACTCAATTTTGTAAATGTCTTTGTTGCTTTAATTGGATTTAACATCAAAGAAGTGTATTGGGAGACTTATTCGTTTGACATTCCAGATATTCGTTACCTCGTGTCTTTTAAGCTAGATTTAATTTCTTTAGGATTAGTTGACGGGTGAATGTTCTTAGGGACTACGCAAAAGCTTCTTTTGTTCTGTGGTTGGCATGTGCAAAATTCTGTATTTTTCCCATTAGTGCTTTTATTATGGGAGTGTATATAGGGCTTTCAAGATGATGTACCTTAACTTGGTTACTGTATAAAGTTTTTAATATATATTTATCTTTGACTATGTCGCTAAAGTAAATCTTTACTATCTGTGGTTTCTTCTGTCAGTTGGCTAAATTAGATGCTAGTTTCTGTCTGTTCTCGAAACCAGTAGCTTTTTTTATTTATGATTTGGCTAGCCTATTTGTATAAAGTTCTATGTCTTTTTTTAACTTGTTGCCATTGATTTTCTGGATGTGAAGAGGACATGTAACGAATTTTGTATTTGAGTTAGATTTACTACTATATATTACAGTATTTTGTGGGTAAATTTTTTGCACTGGCAATGGACTGAAAGTATAACATTAATCGGTATTTGTGCATTTAGTTCTCCGTGCGTATATGTGTTTCTTGGGGGCGATGCATATTCACATAGTTTGGCGTAAAATACATGAATGTATTTTACACTCGAATATATAATAAATAATCTACTAATAACAAAAGTGAAAGTCTGAGCATAAGCACCAGATAACATTCTAAGCGCTTCGGGCAGTGATGTCACGTGACACGGGCACATTTCCGCTCGCTTCGAAACAAAAATGGTCAAATATAGGTATATTACAAAATTCAACAACAAATATAATTCGAAAATATTTTCTAAAAAATTGTCTTTTAGAATTAGGAAAAAAGTTATTTTAATTTTATGCAATTTATATGTAATCTATTGTTATGTATGGCCTATATTTAGATACCTAAAAAATTATAATTCTTTAAAAATTAATTATACAGTACATTTCAAAAAATTTGTTACAAACTAACAGCATGGTACATGTGTGCCTAGACAATATTCTTTATTTATTTTTTTATTAATAATGTTTATAAATTTATAATTCCAGAAATTATCAAATTATAGTATTTTTATGGTCTTAAATTGTAAAAAAATTTATAAATTAAATATAAAATTGCGATTTATTTAAAATATTGACTAAATCTATGTGTAACCTTCAATACCTATTTTGATTATATTTGTCAAAAATATTTATTTTTTTACTTTGGGTTTCTTACTATTTCCATATTTTACTTGCACATTTGTAAACGGTATAATTTTATTTTATTTATCCCAATTTTTTTTTAAATAATTTATTGCATATTTACAATCTACTCAATTAATGTACATAGTAATAAGTAAATCTCTCTCTCTCTCTCTCTCTCTCTCTCGGTTTTTACCACCCATCAAGGGTCTTCACCGACTCAACGATTTTCCTCCAGTCTGTTTTATTTTTGGCAGTTTTCCTCCAGTTATTTACATTGAGCTTTTGGAGGTCTTGAAACACATTGTCAATCCACCTACTGCGCGGCCTTCCTTTGGGTCGTGTTGTTGTTGGCGTGCTATTAAATATCCTCTGTATTGGGGTGTTGGGTGCCATTCGCGCCACATGCCCTATCCATTGTATTTGCATACGTTTAATGACATTAACTATGTCGGATTCTTCATTGTGTCGTCGCCGCCATTCTCTCCCTTCGTTAACTGGTCCCAAAAATTCTTCTCAGTATTTTCCTCTCGAATATCCTTAACCGTTGCTCCTCTTTTTTAACTAACGTCCACGACTCGCATTCATATATTAGTATTGGTCTTATTATTGCCTTGTATAGTCGTAATTTTGTTTTCTTGAATATTAATTTTGTCTTGAAAATATCATTCATTGCGAAATAGGCCCTGTTAGTTGTCAAGATTCGGGTTTATTCTCGTCAGTTATATCATTTGTTTCATTGATCACTGTACCCAGGTATTTACTACTGTGTACAAATATAACCCGGAATTTTTAATTTAAACTGCGCGGGAATTTCGTTGGGCACAAACCTTTTTAGTTTTAAGTTGGTAGGACTGCTACTGACATCTGTGTCAAATTTTAGGTTAATATCGTAATTAGTTGAAGAGTGATGCTCGTTTTCGTAAACAACCAAAATTAATTTTTTCGATTTTTACCATGTCAGAAAATATTCAACAAAGAAGTTCGATTAAATTTTGTGTTAGAAATGATATTTCTGGTGCGGAAACGCTCAGAATGTTACAAAAAGCCTTCGGTGAACAGGCTATGTCTAAAACACAAGTATACGAATGGCATAAAATGTTCAAAGAGGGTCGTGAAGGCGTTGAAGACGAACCACATCAAAGACGTCCAAGAACATCAACTGACGAACAGCACGTCGCGAAAATTAAGGAATTGGTGCTCCAAAATCGTCGATTGACAACTAGAGAGCTTGCTGACATCCTTTGCATTTCAAATGGATCAGTCAACACCATTTTGAAGGAAGTTTTGTGCTTCAAAAAAGTCAAATCTCGTTTGGTTCCAAAAACTCTCAATTTATTCGTGACCATTCCGCCAAAAATTCCCCCATATCGTTCCGCAACCGCCGTATTCGTCTGATTTAGCTCCATGTGACTTCTGGCTATTCAGCAAAATGAAAAGACCGCTCCGGGGACACCGTTGTGACACGATAGAAGAGATTCAAGCAGAATCGAAGAAGGTGCTGAAGGCCATACGGAAACAGGACTTTTCAGTGTTTTGATGAGTGGAAAATTCGCTGGCATAAGTGCATTGCAGCTGAGGGGGATTACTTCGAAGGCGATGAAATAGATTTTTAAGAATAACTAAGGATTTCAAAAATTATAACAAAATTCCGGGTTATATTTGTACACAGTAGTAAATTTAGTGACTCTGTCTATTCTTGTAGTTGTAGTTACTTGTTCTGGCTGTTCAATTTGTCTTGATATTCGTAAGTACTTTGTTTTTTCTGTATTTATTGTGAGTCCAATCTCTTCCGAGTTGTCTTTTAGAGTTCTATAAGTTTGGGTTACGTCTCTTTCGTTAGTGCTGATTATGGCTATATCATCAGTATAGGCCAATATCTGATTCTGATTCCTAAATAGATGATCATTCCATGTAGGGTTTTTTTGTACGGCGATATCTAGCACCATGTTAAATATTATGGGGGACAGTGCGTCTCCTTGTCTCAATCCGACATTGCTACTGATGGCCTGTGTTTTCTGTCCTCTTTATCTTATATTGTGCATCCTTAATAGTCATTATTATTAGTCTTTTTAGTTACTGTGGTATGCCAAAGGTCGCTAGGGCTTGTTTTACTGCTCTATGTCTCACCCTGTCATACGCTTGTTTGTAATCTACAAAGATGCTATGTATGTCGATTCTGAACTTTCTTGCTTTTTCCATTATTTGTCTCAATATGAAGATTTGGTCTGTTGTTGACTTCGCCTTTCTGAAGCCGGCTTGATAATTTCCCAGTTTGCTCTCCACATGTGGCTTCAGTCTATCCAGTAGTATGTTGTGTTGAGGAGGCAGATTCCTCTGTAGTTGAAGCATACAGTCTTATCCCCTTACTTATGTATGGGACATATGATTCCTTTATTCCATGCACCCGGCATCTTCTCGTTCTTCCATATTATTCGGATTCGCTCATGTATCTTTCTCCATAACTCCTGGCCTCCGGATTTCAGTAGTTCTGTTGGTATGATGTCTTCCCCTTTATGCATCTTCATTTTGCGGATAGTGTTCCTGATTTCGTCGTATGTGGGTTCCGGCTTTTGTATTTCTTCATTTCCATCTCTATTTACCTCTATGTTTTTGCTTTCTTGTTCATTTTCTTCTTCTTCATTGTCTGTGTTCAGTAAATTAGCGAAGTATTCCCTCCATCTTTCGGCAATATCGTCCTTGGTAATCATTATAGTTCCTTGTTGTTACACATGTTTGTACTGGGTTGGAAACCTCTTCTAAAGTACCTTATTTCTTCGTGTGCTTTTCTTATTTCGTTTTCTCCCATCCTTTCCTCTATTTGCGATAGTTTTCGGGTTATTAGTTTTCGCTTTTTCCTTCTTAGGATTGTTTTGGCTAGTTTCCTGGTTTCTCCGAAGTTTGTATTGGCTTGTCTTCTATTTTGTTGAAGCATTCGCATGGGCGCTTTCTTCCTATCTTCTATAGCTTTTCTGCACTCATCGTCAAACCATTCGTGTGTTTGTAATTATTTTGTACTCACGATTTCTTCAGCCGTTTTGTTAACCGTTTCCTTTATAACACCCCATTGTTTGTCGCTGTTTTCTTCTTCTGTTTCCATTTCGCTTGCCAGTTCTTCTTCTATTCTTCCCGTTAGTGTTCTTTGGTATCTTTCTTCGGTTTCTGGGTCCCTCAGCTTATCTAAATTGTATCTCTTTGTTTTGATGGTTGTGTTTTGACGTTTGATATTTGATATCTTTTGTCGTAATCTTGCTTATACTGCGTCACAATGGTCATTGTTCTCACGTCTATAGTGCTTTTAAGGTTGATTAGTACGTGATCGATTTGGTTCTACTCCATCGTTATTCAGGTTCCCTTATGTACAGTCTTATGCGAGAAGGTGGTACTGCTTATTATTAAACCCCTGATTGCCGCTAGTTCAATCAGTTTTAATCCATTATCGTTACTTTCTCGGTGTAGACTATGGTTCCCAATTGTTGGTTTATATGTTTCTTCTCTTCCTATTTGTGCATTGAAGTCGCCCAGTACTATGAGGATGTCTTTCTTTGGGGTGCTATCGATGCTTTCTTCCAGGGCTTCGTAGAATTCCTGTTTTTCTTCTTCTTCTGCCGCTTCTGTTGGCACGTATGCGTTTATTATCGTTATATTATACAGTTTCTCTTTAATTCTGATTGCGCATAATCTGTGTGATATTGCCTTAAATTGATGAAGTTGCTGTTTGATTCTATTACTAATCACAAAGCCTGTTCCACTTTCATGGCGTCCATCTTCTTTTCCGCTGTTCAGTAGCGTGTATTTCCCATGTATAATATCTCCAGTATTGGGCCATCTTGTTTCTTGAACTGCCGTGATGTCTAATTTGTACTTAGTTATTTCCTTTGCCAGTTGTTGTAGTGCTCCTGGTCTGTATAGACTTAGTACGTTCCATGTTCCTAGTAGAATGTCCTTTTTTCGTCGCTTTTGTCGTTTGCCATTAGTCCGTCCAGTCCGAGGCTCATGTTGAGTGTTTTGAACTAGGGCTTTTTTCCGGGAAGGGATTTCTCCCCAGGGGTAGTTAACCCCTGCCCAACCCCCTTTTCGGAGGACCATTTCTCCCTCTCTCGTTCGATCCTGACCCTACCTTCCACCCGGGTTGGATACCAGATCTTCAGTAGAGTTGCTCAGGTTGACAGGGTTCACCGCGTGAAGGTGAGAGTAGGAATTGAGTAGGAGAGGCTATGTGGCACAATCTGGATCTGATGCCATGTATTGCGCTTCACTACCCCATTCTGAACCCTAATAAGTAAATAGAATGATATATTTGCAAGTGGCTTGATTTGGACTCCATCCACTGATGGGTCACCAGAATTTGTTCGATCAGATTTTCAGGCCATTGACGCTTTAATCTTCTGTTAACTACCCGTTTATTGTAGAGCTCGGCTATAAATTGGTTGTTGTGGTTTAGAGTGCGGTCAAGGCTACTTCTGACTGTGGTTCTAATTATTTCGTTGGCATAAGAAATACCTAGGTCATTGTGGAGTGTCTGGTTGCTGATAAATCACTCTGCATTAATTATTGTTCATAATTTATTTGACTAAGATGTTTGTAAAGTTTTGTTGTTTGAGGGTTTGCTGCAACCCCACAGCTCAATTCTTCCTCAGTAGAAAGTCAAAGCTATCGATCCGAAACACACTGTTGCTCTACAAAACGATGCTAAAACCAATTTGGGTACATTTGGTATACAGCTTTGGGGATGTGCCAAACCGACCAGAATAAAAACACTGCAACAGTTTCAATTAAAAACACCCTGCGCAATTGTTGACGCGCCCTGGTTTGTAACCAATCAAACAATCCACGAAGACCTAGACGTCCCATTCGTTGTCGATGAAATTAAAATATTTGCGATGAATTGCCACAAGAAGTTAGATAGTCACAACAATTTATTAATTCACCAACTTTCCACGTATCATCCACCAGTAAGACGACTGAAGAAAACATCACCTGAAAACCTCATCAACCTGCCGTAAATGGATCTCATTGGGAGTATCATCAATGAATGATTTCTCCTATCACTACCTCTCCTATCATCACATTTACTGAATACTTTTGTTAAGTAGATTGTAAATAACATTATTGTCAAGAAGAAAAAAGCTCAATCCCGTATGTCCGTACGTGTTTTAGGATGGCTTTATATAGTTAGAATTTGTTGTTTAAGGATAACTGGGATTTTCGTCCGATTAGCCAGTACATCTTATTTACTTTTAAGTTGAGTTGCTGTCGTTTCGCTTTAATATCAGCAGATTAACTCCTGATCTAAGTAAAGTCCAAGATATTTACTTCATTTTCAATTGGTATGGGTGTATTTATAGATGGTAACTTGGGGACAGTCAATAGTAAAATAGTAAAAGTTATTTGTGTAGATCCTAAATTTTGTCAATATTTGTAGTCGCAGCTATACCATATGAATTTGCTATATAATTTATTTTATAATTTCAAATTTTTGTTTATCTAATTAAGAATATTCGGGAACTAATTTATAAACTAACATCTGGAGGTTGTATGTCCTAACCAACAAGTATAAAAAAAGTATTATCCTATGCATAGTTATAAAAGTCTAAAGCAAAATGGATAAACGAAAAAGCTCAATGTCTTTGATCGTAATCTAGTTGTTGATTGTCGTGTAAACAAGACATGTTCAAATTTTGACTTTTATTTTACCAAAAACAAATATTACTAAGGTGATTATGAGGTAAGGACGCGAAGGCACAATTACATTAAAATTGTAGTCAATTGCGAGGTACGAGGTAAGCGCCAAAAGTTTGCGGCCTGACTAGTTTTCAGTAATAGATATAAAATAGCGGTACAGTCAGATAGCCACATCTTTGATGTACTAATTTTATCAAATAATTTATTTTAGTCACGTAGCAACAACCACTTGATTTGGTAAAGTTGCGTCATTTTGTGCAATATTAAAAACCCAGTACTGATCTGTAATTAAATTTGCCTTAGCTGCAGTGATATTAAATAACATTTGGATGGTATGCATGTCGAGCGTGGAATATCATAAGATGGGCGTTTAAAAATAAAAGAATTATCACCAAGGTCAGGGTTTCCGATATAGTTGTATTGGTATATATTTATGTAAATAAGGTTGGTGCTAGAGAGATACGTGGGAGGTCTGAAAAGTTTTGAGCGTAACATAGAAACAAGTATTTTTTCTGTCAAATTCAATTTAATTTTTCAACATGGTCTCCTTTTAAATCGATACACTTTTCCAGCGATGCTCCAACCTCTTTCACCTGTCAAAATAGTAGTTGGCGTCTTCCTCTGCAAAATAGGAGTTTACGATTACAATGACTTCCTCGTTTGATGAAAATCTCTGTCCTTCGCGCCAAACTTTTAGATTAGGAAACAGAAAATAGTCTCTTAGGGTGATTGTGTGAATTTAGGTTATGTCGACCTCCTAAGTGTGAGCCGGTGCATTGTCTTGATGGCTCTTCAAGTGGTCCATTAACGATGCGTAGTACGACGCCGTTATTGTTTTTCCTTTTTCTAAATAGTCCCCATCACCTTCCCAGCCGATAAAACCGTTTTTGCCTTTTTGGAGAAGGTTTACCCTTCACAGTCCACTGTTTGGACTGTTCCTTCATCTCAAGGGTGTAATGGTAAACCAGAACTTCAACGACAGTAATAAATCCACTCAAAAAGTCCGACTGGTTTCACTAAAACCGCTTAAGCAGGGCCTTCGAAATGTTCATTTGAATGAATTTTTGGTTCAAAGTGGGCAAGCGCGGGACTCAACGCGCGGATAGCTTTCTCATGTCCAATTCTTTAGTCAATATATGACAAACGCATTCTTTCGATATGCTCACGGCCTTTGCTATCTCTCTAATCTTGATTCGACGGTCGTCCAGTACCATTTGGTGAACTTTTTTGATGTTATCCGTGGAGGTCCCAGTTGTTGGCCATCCCGAACACTCATCATCAGCCAAGCTGATACGACCACGTTTAAATTCAGCTACCTATCTTTTTACGATGGATAATTATAGGACACTGACATTGATGATGCAAACAACTGGCAAACCAACAATCCAATTTTTACAGGTATCTTTCAAAACATGTACTGTAGTAGCAAACTGGTTTCGACGAGTAGGTTTATCTACGTACTTTATGACTTGTTGTGAACAATGATTAAATCTTTCTTGCAACAACAAAAAGAGGTTCTTTAATCCATTATTACAGAAGACAAAACCACGATGTAATACTATGATCCACTACCAAAAAGAATCAATAGAATGACACAAACGACACAAAACATAGTGATGATCTGTTGAAATTCAAAGGGACTTTGGTAATTAATTTTAAGAAAAGGACACAATAAAAAACGTATTACGCCAATTTACTGCATAAATGGGACAGTGTTAAAAAAATAGAACTAGTATGGTGAGTCTTCTGCATAATAACGGTACTGACCATAAAGCCGTAATTGCCCAGGTTGCTGCAAAGAACTGTGACTTTTAGGAACTCTTTCACTCACCCTACAGCCCAGGCCTAACTTTCAATGATTACTAACTATTTTTAAACTGTATAAATATCTTTTAGGTAAAAAATTTAACAATAATGAAGGCAAGGCTGTTTTGAAGCATTTTGTAAATAAAATGTTAGAGTATTTTTCCAAGAGTATTGAAATGTTTACTTTGAGATGTAATGTGTTGAAATACATAGAGACTGTATTGAAAAATAAGCGCATTGTTTTATTCATATCGCCCGTGTAATATAGTTAGGTTGGAAACTGTTGGCGTTCACCTCGTAGTGATAGAAATAGACGATCATACACGGTTCCAAACATTATTACTTATTGTGTTAAAAAATTATTTAATAGTTCTACAATACTATTTATTGCAACACATTAACAATTGAAACAAATGGTCAAACGTTTCTGCTACTAAACTGTAGTTGTATAAAGAACAAAACCGCTAGATTGAAGGCCACTGAAAAGATAAGGTTTTGCAGCAAATCACTCTTTATTATGCGACAATTGGATAAGAGAGTTTAGATGTGCCAAGGGCCTAGGAAATAACTTCTGCCAGAATGTCAAAAGTCAAATATTGGATTAACTTTCCTTCAGCCCTAACTAAAATTTTATTGAACACATTTGGGATAAATTAAAATTGGCTTTGCTTTACACTACAACTATCCATTTCGTAAAGTGCTCTATTTACAATTCTTCAAAAGAATGGCCTTCTATATTAACATCAATTATTGGACTTTGTGGCATGAAGTAAATCTGATGAAATTTTTAAAAAAGTAGTAGAAGACGCTTGGTCAGATAATGTACATTATCTATAATTCTGTACTAAAATTAAAGTACAGAGTCGTCGAAGTAAATCCAAAATAGTTTGAAATTGTATTGCGAAAATCAAAACGCCGTTATATAGCTGCTATACTCTAAACCTTTAGCGCCGGAAAATCGCCGATATATATTACTGTGTAATTAGTCCACAAAAAATTTGATTGCCAGAATGGACAACTTAAAATAAGCGATTCGATCTCAAGTTTTCTCCTCAAATTAAAAGAGAAGATCGATGAAAACCCCGGGTGGAACATAAACAACCTAGCAAAAGTAAGGTTGATCGTCTAAATGACCGTTGGATCTGCCAAGGTACCTCTGTAGTGCCAACCGTCAAACAGTTTTCCATCTTTGTAAAGCTACTGAGGCTTGTGAACAACAAAGGAAATATTATGACGCCCTACTTTCTAAAGAAGCTTTGAAGATGACCACCCACAGCTATATTACTGTGATGGGTGCAGTTGTTAAGTCCTGGGTAGAAGAGGTAGCCACTGGGCGAGAGTATAGATATGTCTATACAACAATTTGTATTACCACTGGTTTCTCGACTGGTGATTACCCTCCAGACCCGACTATAATTTCCTTAACTACTATTTAGTTGAGGAGAAGATCAACAAGAGTCATTATAATACCAAGGACTGCTTAAGGGACTCCTACATCATGGAGGTAATGACACATTCGAACAAGAAGAAAGTTGTATTGATCTGAAGCAGATTTAGGTCCTGGCTTCAGAAGGTCGTCGCCTCTGAGAGGGGCTACATTAAATGATATGATACTCAATACTATTTACTTTAATTGTACTAAATTTTTTATAAATAAATTTAATTTTCCTTGTAGTTTAATGTCATTTTCATTGGTTATTCTGGATTTACCTCGACGACCTTATCTATTAAAGCAGGTATAGCAAATTACCCAGAATGAAAGGCAATATTGTTAATACATCAATATTGTTTTACAATATTCCCGAAATGTGGAAATAAAACAACGATTAGGAGCGGTAGAAGTGATAAGTCCAATTAGCTCCCGAGATACTGTTTTTTAGAGTAACTTTAACTGACCTTTTAATCCTTGATTTGGTCGTTCATGGCTGATTTATCTTTTTTTAAATTATAAAGTAAGGCCTTACTATGGGATTATGTTTACAAATTTTGAATTTACACCAAGTTTAAGTTGCATTATTCATTATTACCTTTTAGAGAAGCATATAAACAAGATGTTTAAATAATTTGCAATCATTCGTATGCTAATAATAGGTGCACTAGTCCACTTCATAAGCGAAACGCTAATCAGTTGCTATTTTCAGGTACCGTTCTTCTTGCTGTTGGCTGCAGCTGCAGCAGCACCCCCAACAAATGACATCCCTATAGTCAGACAAATCAGCGAGGTCAACCCCGATGGGTCGTACAATTACGCCTACGAAACGGGAAACGGAATCTTTGCAGAAGAGCAAGGCTACGTGAAGAACGCCGGGGAGAAGGACGAGATCCAGGTAGCTCAGGGGCAGTACCAGTACACGTCCCCAGACAACGAGAACATTCGGGTTGTGTACATCGCCGACGAAAACGGATTCCAACCGCAAGCCGACCATCTACCTACTCCGCCGCCCATCCCACCACTGATAGAGAAAGCCCTTCAATACGTGGCCTCGCTACCTCCCTCTAAGCAGTCCCAAAATTAAATCTGTGTAATAGTGACAGAGATTTACTGTTGGAACGGAAAGTACTAATTAATCGTGTCAAGTTGATTTGGTTTGTATGACTATTCTTTTAGTTCACTGGCCCATTAAGTTGTTTTTCGAGAACAACAAATAGTTGTAAGGCAACTAGACTGGTTTACATTATATAAACGATTTTGCTCAACATCAGTGCTACATTATTTATCTAAGTCAAATTATATGTACAATACATTTTTGTAATAACTAATTAAAGTATTTAATATAATATTTTCCTCTTCTTCTTTATGTCTACCTGTATAAATTACTTTTTAGCAAGTCTGTCCTTTATATTTTAATTATCTAATTCTGTTATTTGCAATGTTATCCATTGGTACTTCTATTTATATATATTTGTTTTCCATATACATATTTCTTTTGCCTTTTATCTTATATTACGCTTATTTTACTTTGCGGTTTTTTTTAGGTACCCAATATTTATTTTTATGTATCAGTGCAGGTATAGCTATAGTATTACATACATGTTTTTTTTTAACATCTGATTACTATTTTATTTAACTCACAATATACACGCATAGGCTTCTTTGTTCTGTTTTTAATTTTATTATCTATTTTTTTTTCGAAGTAGTTATAGTCGGTTATCGTTTCTAACGCTTTGTTTCTTACTATTTCTAATTGTTTTTTTAATCCATTGATATTGCAGTTTTAAACTATATTTACATACATTTTATTATATTACCACCAACTGCACATTTTTGTGCCAAATCTTGTATATATACCTCTTAATACTTCTAGTAGCTTAGTGGATACTTCTAAGTGACCTAAGCAATCTCAAATAATTTTTCTTTTTATTGTATCAAATTCCAATGTCTATGAACGCTAAGTATTGTTCTGTATTACTCTTATATATTACTCATATTACTCATATGTTATCTTTTACTTGTCTGAATGCTATATATACTAAATTTAGAACAATAATTGTTTTTATTTTATAAAACCGTTACCTATGTATATTTTAAAAGTTGTTGAAGACATTGTGCTGATCTTTTTGTTTGTAAGGTGATATTATTATATGATCTCATTTTAGTTTCCAAAATCATGTTTTTCTCTCTTCTTTTAATCACTTTATAATTTTAAGATCTATATTGTTTTTTCACTTTCCTGTTTCAACTGCTGCTTTTTCTTCGTCTTTTTTAGTACTATGTCGTTTTTGTTTGTTATATGTCAAATTTATTTTTAAAGTACCTGTGAAATAGCATGTATTGATATTTTTACTTTATTGTTTATAGCTTTTATTCCCCGTTTTCCTGCTCTATTATGGTTATGTGGCTTAAAATAATTTGTGTACACGAAGTTCAACTAACACTCCTTTTTCCATTTTTATGATTTTAGTTATAGGATTAGTTTTGTTTATCAAGAAGTAACTATTGACTGCAGCAAATATTTAACTTTACACAATTCAAGCAACTAAATTCTACGCAAAACCCAACATCTTATCCCCAATAAAGTTAGCCTACAACTTTAAGTAATACTTTTCCTGTACAGGGTAGAATTCTTTTAGATGATTAACTATTTTAATTGAAATAAAATGTCCATAGATGTCCAATGATTGGGTATTCTTTTATGACTAAAAATGCACACTCCTATTTACTGAACTCAATGTTTTAATAACCAGCGGATATTTTTACACTACAAATGTCTGTCATATAAAACCCATGAGTTAGGATCTACTCAAACATATTGTTAACTTAAATTTATTTTTGGCCCTAAATCTATAAGTATGCAAAAAATAGAAAAACCACCAAGCTATTCAAAGCAACTCAACTATGATTTGCTATTGTATGACCGACATTATCAAAGTAGTGGGGTAAAGAAAAACACAATTGTTATTTATTTTGTAGATTTGATAGACTGGTAGATTGGGTCCTTTAATAGGACTATCAGTTTGTAAGTTGTACTGAGTCACCTTCTACCATTCTATTGTTTTAGCCAGCGCGCCTAGAGAGTTTGGGGTAGATTTTACCCAAAATTGCAGCTTTCTCAGAATGTAATTTATTAAATTGCTTTCTCACTTAAAAATAGCATAATTTAGGTAAAATTAATCTGAGTATACAACAAACTTTTATAGCTTTATAACTTTTTAAGCAAAAGTTCTTGCCAGATAGTTAAAACGCCGTACTTTGTATCTGCATGCGACATTTCTTTTACATATTTATTGGCTTAAATAAAAATTAGGATTTTTCTTCTCTAATTTTGTATTATAACCATTTATATAACTTCTTAGCTGTCCTTTTCTCTGGAATTATAAAAATTAGTTTGATTTTTATATTTCAAAGAACACTTCCAACAAGCCTTCGACTCCGACTTTATTATAATGTAAAGTTAAGTACTTAGATAAATAGTGAGTTGTAGGTTTTGCAAGAGATAAGGTAATTTAACATATCATAATTCAATGTGGTTGGTTCTTTAAGAATAGAAAAAGTGCAAATGTTCTAAGTGGCTCGGGGTCGCCAATTTTGATGGGGCAGTTGGTAGTACGTGAATAACGGACCGTCTGGACTTAAAAATAGTTTGAACAGCGTCCCGACGTATCAAGGCAGCTTCGTTGGAAACAACATACACTCTTAACTATGACGCGACAGTGTGCACGTCGGTTGGACACTCCTGACTGCGTAGTCATAGTTGCTGAGTAATAAAGTATTACACATTTTCTTAAATTTTTTCTTTATTTCGACTCCATCCTTATAAAGCATATAATAAAATATCAAATGTTCTTTATAATTTACTGATGCAATAAAATATTTTGAGGTTTCTTCAAAGTCCAGGAACATTTGCAAGGTCACAATAATCAGGACACCAAAAGAAATTGAGTAAATGAGCAAATAACTAGTACTTGGTACCATAAAGTTAACTCACATATTAAACAGTAAATGTTAAAGAAAGCACCACTACTCACTCGTGATCAGAAGGCTAAGCGAAAGGAGTGGTGCCGAGAAAACATGGACAGTAATTGGAAATCTGTAAGTCAACATTAATTTGCGTTGCGTAACTGTATTTCTTGTTTACAGGTTATGGTCAATGATAAAAAGAAATTTAACCCAGAAATGACCCAGGTGTCCAGGCGCATTACTGGAGGCACCTTCGCCCTGATCAAAGCAGTAATATTGGTGGAAGTTTGGTGATAACTTGAGAGTCTTTTGTGAAGACGGAAATTTAAAGCTGGCGTTTATTTTCCACAATATAAACAGTGAAAATCTCCAGAAGTTGTTAAAATTGAATTTGAAGCCCCTTTGTTATGCATACTGTCAGAAAATCCACCAATTCCAACAGAACAACTTCTCCATTTACTTAACGGAGGTTGTTGACTAACAAAATTAAGGTCATCCGTTGGACAGATTGCTTACCGGATTTTAACACAATGGAAAATCCTAGGATATAATCGTTCGAGAAGTGTATGCCGGTAGGCAATAGCATGACTTGAAGAGCCCACTTTCATTTATCGGAGACGGTAAACAAACAGAATTTTCGATAATGGGTACCCGAAAACCCGTAAGAATTGCATTAACAATCAATGAACTGCAAAAGAGTAACTTTCTGGCGTGAGTAACTTAAACCTGCATTATTGGGCCTTATTTTTTTCGTGAAAACGGTTAAAGAGTGTCTGCTAACACAGATCGCTGCCTTGACATGTTGTGTGATTATTTCTTGTCAGAATTAAGAAGATGGCACGTTAACCTCAACATAGTTTTGTTTTAGCAAGATGAGGCGACTTGCCATACATTCAGAGTATCAGTGGATTTTTCTGGATGCCTAATTTCGTTGCTGCCCATAATAAAGCATCCTACCGCTACTAAGGAATAGGAAGCCATAGATCCTCAAGGCCTTAGTCAACTAGCTTTTATATGTGAGATGATGAATGCTTCAAAATATATTGAAATATGACAATGTTGCCTAGTAGAGAAGAAGGTTTTACTTTTTAAGATTATAGCGAATTGTATCATAAGCTAAACTTATTCAATTTTAAATATTGACAGAATTAATTAGCCGTAATAATCCTTAAATCTCAGTACTATAGAAAGCAAAAGCCCATAATAAATGCTATACTAATCAAATTAGTGTACTTCGGGGGGAAGTTAGAAAACTAGTAAATTCCATGCCCAAAAATGTAAATTATTTATTAAAAACAGTATTGTAACAATCCATATATAACTATCATTTTTTGTCCATGTCTATATGTAATCACTTAACTAGAAATTATATTTTTTTATAATTATGTCTTTTCGATTGTTTGCTATATTTTTTGTATAAGTTTATTGAAATCGAAAGAGTTTTCTTCAATTTTGAAAGTTATGGAAGGCTGTCATCACTCTGGTTACGTTTATGGAAAATAAATTACCGCCGCTAACCGCAGCTATTTGCTGGTACCCAACCGTTGCGAATATTAACACGTTTATCTACATAAAGCTCACTTTTATCTTCAATAACAAAATCATTTTATGTAGAGTTAATTATGTCATTCAATACTATGTTGTAAACTATATGGTTAGTGATAATACCCTTTCCCTGGACAGCCAGGATACAACTTGTTGCACAATAGTCAAACTCAATCTAGAGACACACTTTTAGCACCAACTTACAACTCAAATTAATTTTTTTTAAGTATAAAAATCAGCTCTAACGTTTTTATAACTTTTATGACTTCTCTGCTTGACCAACATTTCGAAAATTATTTTGGAGCTGACAATGTGCTGCGTTCCTTAATACTTAATCGTCTGACACTAATCACCTCAGCTAATTTAAACCATCGTCTTTTCTTAGAAACAAAGTAAGAAACTTTGTAGCCGTTTTCGTTGCTTCTACAAAAACTTAACATCAAACATTTAAGCATTACTGCCGCCGCATAACACATAATTTCAGAAATGTAAAACGTGTAAATTTTCTCATAGGCAATTTTTAGCAGAAGTAAGACTCATGTTGATGTTGAACAAATGTGGCGGAACTGCTATCGACCTTACGGTTTTGGAAAGAAAACTACTAATTCATCAGTCCTTTGATGGAAGAAAATGTGTAACACCAAAGTGTTTCCTATTATCAAAAGTGACGACCAGTATCCTTAAGACCTAAAAAATTAAAAAGTTTTACTTTGATTTTATCCTCGTGATTAAAACGATTAAGCCAAAGACTACATACCTTCCTTTGCTTCTGCCTAAGAAGACTTTTGCTTTATCCTCTTGTCTTGGTGGCGCTACAAAAATTTTCCCTGGTAGTCACCAAATTATAACAGCGCACTCGCCGCCACCACCTAAAAATATATTTTGTTATCAACCGGCAAAATATTTAGCTAAAGAATATAAAAACCAACAAAATACACTTGAGAGCAAAATAATCAAGTACATTCAATCAAAATAAAGTTCAATATACTGCTTGAAAGTTTAAAAACTGTCGTGTGTAACACAAAAGATTTGAAAAGAAAGAGGTGGTTATGAAAGGCCAGAAAATGAAAACTTAAGTTGTAATTAATTTAATGATTTTTTCAATACATGGTGTTTACGCATGGATCGGATGACTTTTCCTATGCTCTCTTCAATCAACGCCGCTCTCAGTTCCATCGCGCTCCCTGGCGCAAGATTTCTGGCCCGGACTCTTCGCTTAAGCACATCACAAACAAGCTCAATAGTATTCAAATCTGGGCTACATGGAGGCCAATCCATTTTCAGTATATCGACGTTAGTCAGGTAGGTAGTGGTCACTCGCGTGCTGTACCATCGCGCATTGTCGCGCATTAGCATAAAATCCTTACCAACAAATCCCGTAAACAGAAACAGAACTTCAATCGCGTCCTCCACTAGGCATGAAAACCAACACAGTTTTTCCATACATGGAAATGCCCGCCCGAACATTCAAGAGCCACGTCTATATGCAAAAGTTTTTTGAATACAGCACTGAGCAAATTGCTCCCCTGGCCTTTTATAAACCCAACATCTCCTGTCGTTGCCATGTAGACACATCCTGGACTCGTCGGTAAATAATATCTGACTCTAATGGCTAAGGTTCCAATCGAGATGTTTGCGAACAAAAGGAGTACAGTGAGCTTGGGACCTATAGCTACCTTTTTGGGGTCAGATTTGTTTCCTTCAGACTTTTTCTCACTGTCCAAGTGCTAGCGACCACACTTCTGATCGCACTTAGCTCTTATTTGAGGTCAACGTTAGTCACATGTCAATATTGATATAAGAAATCGATTTTCTTTCTCCGATGCAACGCGCCTACGGCCGCGTCCTTGTCGGCGGGCGTAGCCACCGGTTTCTCTTTACCGACGCCACATTCTCAAAACAGATCAGATTTAGTTAATTTGCCACGGCCCTCTGACTGGGTCTCTCTTTCAACAATGCGACTGCCCGAACTGCTTCAGCACTTCAAATAAATGACTTAGATGAATTACCGGATCGCAAGCATACTGTAGGCCAAACACAGTAGTCGCGCACGTACATTCCAATTAGCAAGATTCGTAAAACCCCGTTCGTGATGCATATTTTTTTTTAAATGCGTTATCCGATTAATGCAATAGCAACAGTTTTTTAAGGCTTAACAATAAAGATACTCTTTGCACGTTGATGTTTTGATTTCCACTTCTCTTAGACTGAAACAGGAGACGAAAATGCGCGTGCAGCTAGTAAGTCGATTGTTTTGCTTTCAAGTGTAGTTAAAAGATATTGACACTAGGGGTTAAGTCCGATGCTACGAAAATTTCACTGGAAGGCTAAGGTCTGGGAAGCAGACATTATACCGGAGAGACAATGTTAGAATAATATGTTTCAAATGAATAGCTTCTTCCATAAAAACCCAAATAGAATATGGACCTGGGCAGGTACAGATGGCCACACAAAAAACGTGGCTGATTTTATAATAACTGACAAGAATACACATAGTCAAAGACGTGTCGGTATTGGAAGCGATCACAGGACGGTGAGAGCAAAAACATTAATTAATATCAACAATATAAAATGATAAGCAAGAAGATCAATAGACTATGGATGAACCCACCAGATGTTAAAAAATTTCAGCGAGACATTAATAAAATGCCAAAGAACGCCAACTTGGAAGAAGAAATTAATAGCTTAAACGAAAAAATAATAATTACAATACTAGAAAGTAAATATAAACACTGTCCCAAAACAGAAAGAGAAGAGGAAATTAGTCTAGAGACTAAAAAATTAATTCAGAAATGAGAAGTCAAAAGACGACGACAACTGAAAATAGATAAACAAAGGAATATCAGGATCTATACGGAAAGATATCAGAAAATACAGCACAAAGAAAATCAAACGAACCCTATAAGATAACCAAAGCATAGAAGTGCTTCGCAGAAACTTGGAAATAGAAAGAGAGAAATAATTAAAGTTAAAAACAAAGAAAGACCTGTCACTACAAATAGAGAAGAGATACTTGAAAGTTGTAGAATATTTCTATCAACTGCTGTAGAAAAGTCAAAAAGAAACAGACTCGGCTCCAGATTTAGAGCCATACACTAAGATGAAGGCATAAAGGGTATAATAAATCAAGGATCAAAATCACTACCAGACATTAGAAGAAATAGATTTAGCATTAAAGAAAGCAAAGAACAAAAATACGTTTGGAGAAGAGGCCATATCTACTCAGGAAAAATAAAATATTCATATAATCTATGTCTGTATAACAGTACAATACCAGATAAATGGACAATGTTATTGCGACACTGCTTCGAAGAAGAGTGATATAACTGAACTGGAGAACTGCAGATCTATAAGTTTTTTAAGCTACCTGTACAAACTATTTACAAGAATTATATCTACGAGACTTAAGAAAGAATAAAACTTTTACAAAACACTGAAGCAAGTCGGATTTGAGGCAAACGACAATTTACAAAGCGTCAAAACAATAGTTAGAAAATTTATTGAGTACAACAGGCCACTAGTTTCAGTCTTTGTGGACTCTCAAAAGGCATTTGACACAGTTGAGATTGCGGCAGTTATGAGAGCGTTGCGAGACTGCCGTGTCAGCTATAGGTGCACAAGGTTAATATACAACATCTACAAAAATGCAGAAATTACGGTAAAACTGCACGAGAATACTAAACACATACCGATTGAAATGAGAGATAAGAGGACACAATGCTCCCTAAGTTGTTTATGTCAATACTGGAATATTCTTTAAAGAGCTAAATTGGGAAAAAAGACCTAAACATAGACGGGCAGAACCTAACAAACCTTCTATTTATTATTATATAAGGACATAGTTTTAATGTCCGACAATATACACAATATTTCATCTATGTTAAAACAACTTCAAGAGGTATGCAATAAAGTAGGCTTAAAAATAAACAACTCAAAAACAAAATTTATGACCAACTTAATTCCCAGAGAGAACTTAAAAATTGACAATAATGAAGTACAACTAACAGATAAATATATATATACCTTGGGCACAAAATGCAAATCTCTAGAGACCACCAAACATGTAAATTGAAGAGTTACCCACCCATAGATTGTTTAAGTTTTCAACCAGTGCGTGCTGCCGGTTATGACATATGACGTCAAAACTTTTACCAAAGCAAAAAAAATGGGAAGATCAATGCTGGCCGTCAAGAGATCATGTTAGAAACAAAGACTTGCACAGAAGAACAGACGTGACTGATATAATCACACATATAGCAGAGCTCGAGTGGAACTGGGCTGGACATGTAGCTCAGGTAATAGGCAGGAGGTAGACGAAGAGGCTGCTTGAGGAAGGCCGAGTGCCGACAGAAGGAGCAGAGGAAACCACCCACGATGAACGGATGATATAAGAAGAATGGCCGCCAACTGGATTCAGACAGCCCAAAATAAAGAGGAATGGACGAAAATAGGGAAGATGTATATCCAACGGTGGTCGCAAAGGGTTGATTGATGATAATTGTAAGAGAAAAGTAAAGTTGTTATAATAATGTAAATTTCGATTTTTAAATAGGCAAGATCTATACATAAAATCTTAACTTATTTTTTTATATTTAAAGATAACCAAGACATAAATATTACCAAAAATTGAAACAACATTACAGTTACTTTTTAAAATATACATAAATTTACAAAAAATTAGGTCACTAACGCATGCGGCTCCTGGAGACTTCTGCAGCTAGTCTATACCTTAAGAAAAAATTAAAATAAAACAAAGATAAATAACCTTAAATATAACTATAACACATATAAGATTGTTTTTTTAAAGTATGGAGCACTGATGGCTCCAATATGTTTTTCAGCAAGTTTGATTTTGCGGCGGTCTCCCACTTTTTTGGAAGAAAAACTTTGAAATATTTCCTCTTTACGCTTCCCCAAACATTAAAAATAATTCCACGCAAGAATGCTCCACCACTAAAATATAAAAATCAAAAGTTGTAAGGCTTAGCCCAGTTGTAGGATACAACAGAAAGAAAGTTTCTGTTGGCTAAAGCCAAGAGTTTTTAACTTAACTCCATATGCAGTTGTCATAAATATATGATGCTGGAGGCAATCAGAGTGGATTACAGCATAAAGTTTCACCAAACAAAAATCATAGTTTTTCTAAGAAATACTCTATTTGACTACAGGTTCAGGTACATGTCGTTGTTGAGTTTAGAAAAATTCTTATTCAAGGTTGTTCACTTCGTGAATGAAACTCTCATTTTGAAGGTTTTGAAGTAACTTGTAACAGGTATCTGCGCATCATTGAGCTTGAACAACAGCGAGATTATGTGGCACTTAACGACCCTGCTGACAAATTAGGATACCGATGATTGATGATCGTGGAATTCAATAAACGAGCTTCCTAAACCTCCACCAGTAAACAATTTTAAAATTTATTGCTATTTGACCACTGATCTATCATCGATGATCTTGAAGACTAATCCTTCTGACAAACTTTCTGAGTTATTTCTGCGTTGAGGTAACATGTTTAACTTTCTCTTGCCACTAAAGTTTTACTTATGATGCATTCTAATAAAAATGCAAACAAATGTGTAAAAGTTAACTCAAAGTTACTAACATAACTTACATATATGAGTCTCATACACCATACATATTCAAATAATTCGCATACCTGAATGAGCTTGGAACGATTCGAATTTTTAGAAACATTAGACTAATAAATTTGGCTACTTAATATTGAATTCCGTTTTCGAAAAATTTTTCCAGTTCTTAGTTTTGTATTATTTGAATATTATAATACATAATAAAGTATTTAAATTATTCAATGATCTGAATTACTCGAATACTCTGAAATGCTTTTTTAGTGCTTTTCACATTATGTCCAAAAAAGTCTTCCTTTAATGGGCTCTGCAATATTTGAGCTGCGCCGCTACTTTTGTTCTAATTAAAGCTGTATTAACTTTATAAACTTTTTACATAATTATCACTAAATATGCAGTATCCTATACTAAATTAATTAATAAATTAATACTTACTATGTATATTACTGGCAGAAATATTAAATAACTTTATTAAATTTATTTTTTCTTTTAAAAATATTTACATAAAATCGTTGTATTTGTACTTACCCCATGATCACCCGTGCATAAAAATATACATTGCAAAAGTATTATAGTGCACGATTTTACAAAATCAAACTATTTTTGCAGTAACACAATTTTAAAAATCGCTAATTTATCATATAGGAATATTTAATACTTCGTTGTGTTTTATATGGTACTTTGGAGGGGTGAAATTATGAGTTATAGACTTAATAGAAATATGAATTAAATAAACTTGCTATTTATTGCACAAAAATGGCACAAAACAATATATACAACAAACAAGTCCTGCGGGAAACGCAACAGGTTAGGAAAGGTGAAACCATCGCAATCTGTACTGAGGTTCGGGCGACTACCAGGTCGACATTTACTCGTATTTCTTAGCCTCTGGGTTGGGGTGGGCCTCGATGTACTTGAGCGCCCTCTGGATGGCTTCCGGGATCTCTGGCGCCGGGGGAGCTACGGGCAAGTGCGCGCCCTCAGCGTGGAATCCGGTCTCGTCAGCGGTGTATCGGACAGAGATGGGGGTGCCGTCAGAGTCGGTGTACTGGAATGCACCTTGGACCTCCAAGGCTTCGGTCTCAGGGTTGCCGGCGTTCTTCAAGTGTCCTTCCTCGTGGGCGGAAATGCCATTTCCAGTTTCGTAGGCAGAGCTGTAGGAGCCATCGGGGTTCACCTCGGATTGCTGGCTGAGGATGGGAATGGGCTCGTTTCCGGTGAGCTGGGCGGCCTGGGCTGCGGCGAGCACGGCGACGATGGCAATCTGGAAAGCATGTAAGTTCAGGTCTTGCGAAAGCAACGCGTGTTTTGCATTTGTAATCGGTTGTTCATGCCCACACGAGCGGCAGCGCACTTGGGGGATTATCTGCCCATCCCAAGTCGCATAAATTAGCACTCATAAAAATTTGGATAATGCCAGACATTCACTGATAGATTTCTAAATCGGTGTCTGTCTCTATAGGTCAAAAATATACATAGATATCAAGCATATCGATTGAACTTTAGTAACGAGAAGAATGAGACCTTGATATTAGATAATTTCCGATTAATAAGATTGGCTCTAATTTAAAAAAATCACAATTTGCTAGGTGCACAAGAATTAGAACGTAATCAGAAGTGCTCTTTAGATAATAAAATTGTACATACTCGGACACATTTGTAAACTTACCAGAACCTTCATGGTGCAGATGGATGTGTTATCACTGAGTAGCAGATTCAGTATGACATCCGATCTCCTTCCCTTCGTATTTATACCTCCGCCGCAGTCATCTCCAATAGCCCTGTCGGCGTTTTGCAATACATCACCCAAACGGTATTAAACTACGGCTTAAACGTTAATTTTCATATTTTGCCTGTCCCCAAGGTTACGGCTGAAATGAGCCGCAGTAAAACGTAATCTATACGTCGAAAAGTAAATGTCAGCTGCCTCACTTTCAGGATGGCAGCGAGCAGGAAAGGATGGCCCGTTTTGGTTATAAATAGTAGCAGACAGCAAATGACGCAACGCAGGCACTCTTCGAATAATTGATAAGTCGAATTAATTCCGATTGCGTACAGTTATTTCGTGTTTTCATTGAGAAGCTGCGAATTAATATCTCTGAAGAGCCACGGCGAATAACTTGCATTCTTTGCCTCTTTAAGGTTATCGCAGATCGCTTCCTACGTAATCTGCAAAATGAGCTTTACAACTGATTTTTCAGTTTAATTATTTTATTCCCCATTTCTGACTAATCCCATAATCAAATGTTCTTTAATGTTTCAATAATGTTAAGTAAAATTAGCGCATAAACTGTTTTTTAAATTGTGTAAGTACTTCTTTTGAAATTTATCTTGGAAATCTTGAAAAGTCATAAATTTTTGTAAGAACTGAAACTATTACGTTCGCAAATGTCTATATTAGTAATTTATTCACAGATTTTGCAAATTATTTATATATAAGAAATAACTTGTCCAGTTGTATTTCAACGATATAAATGCTGAAAAATTGAGAAAACTGAAAAGAAAGATTTAATAGCAAACTACCTTTAAATGTTATAGATCTTGTCACTTATCATTTCTCAATACATTAAAAAACACTATACCATAATAACAATAAGAAACTTATAATTATAAAAGAAACTTTCCAAATTTTTAATTTTGTTCCTTTTTTTGTATATTTGCTTGTTTTAAATAACTATCTCTATTTTTCTTTCCATAAGCGTTTAATTTAAGAACTAATTAAATATTCTATAGGCTATTATTTTTTACCCTACAGCAATATCATTGCTTAAGGTATTTTCTCACTAATTTTTTAAATTTCTAGCGCCTTCTCAGGTGGCGGATAGAACAATGCTCACCAGAAATGGTAGATACCGGAGAAATAAAATATTCGGGGCGATCCAAACTAGCAAAAGCCAATTTAAAGAAGCGATTTAATGATACCGAAACTATTGTAAGACGGCACCAGGTCTTCCGAATACTAAGGACAAAGATGGGAATGAAGAAAATTGAAATAGCTCTACCCCCAAAACTGTTGATAACTAAAAACACTACTGCCATGCAGAACGCAACGAAAAACTACTATATTATTACTATCCAAGAAAATTTCATGCCAATACAAAATAAAACGATGGACCTCAATCTTCGGCAGGTTTTTAGCAACCAGAGAGTATTAAGAATCCCAGAGTGGATAGATATTAACTATAAGCTTAAAATAAGCATCAGGAAAATTGGTAAATGTTATGCAAGAGAAAAACAAAAGTAATGTACAAATTTTAGGAGCCACCGAAGTAAAATGGCCTGATTCCGAATTCTTAAAGCTGTCGATAAAACATTACCTAAGCAACTGAGAGAAAGGTTAATGATGTAGCAATAATTATAGATAATCAACTACGTCAGTTTGTTCAGAACTTTATAACATATTTTGCAGGGTCCCCTCTGCAGTTGAAAAATCACCTACAGCAAACAAAACCGATGCAAAGATAAAAAAATGTTATTTCCAGGTTAGAGAATATTACTTTCAACTAAAAGCAAATACAAACATTATAATAGGAGATTTTATTGCAAAGTTGGCCAATGTGAGGTTGAAAATGTTATTAGGCTAACTACTTTCTGCCAAAACAGAAATTTTAGTGTAAGTAACACATGGTTCATATTACCATTTCGTAAAATATATTCTTGGACTTCTTTCTAAAGCACTAACGCTAACCTAGTAAGAAATCAGGCAAAAGTCAAGTGTCGGTGCGGCCCGATAACAGTGTGATTCGCTTGGCGCCAATGATAATTATCTCAAACTCAATTTTATTTCTTTGTATTAAATATTCTATTCAATATCGTACATACCAAACCTAAATGACAAACTTTTGTCTAAAGCTTCTAAAAAGATGATTATATACTAAAGAAAATAATTTTTTGCCAGTTTGGGCAGTCAAACTCATTAAAATCATTGCAGCACTCCATAGTAACCGTTGAAGTAAAAAGAATATTTAAAAATACACCTCAATGTTTTAAATGCCAGAAGTACGGTTATACCAAAAAGCATTATAGTAAAATTCCAGCATGGATCAAATGCACAAGTGATCATTTACATAAAAATTGTAGAAAAGAAGCAACTAACACACCAAAGTGCACAAATTGCAGAAAAACTACAGTGCAAATTATTGTGGCTGTTCCCATTATATTAAGCGGTGAACAGGAACTCGGTTTAACACCACTGAAACCAATTATGCTAGAAATTTGTACTCCATCAGCGCACAGACATTCGCAGAAAGTGGAATTAATTTTAAAGACAACCTGTCAACCTTGTCAAATAAAACAGTATTGTCTAATAATCTCATTAGAATTAATCATACCTTACTTCGCCCTGATCAAATCCTTCATCACAACTCTCCTTCCTTTGCCCATCAATGGACCATATATGGCAAAAAACAATACAAAGCTTACTTCGCTTTAATTGGAATGCCAATAAAATTAACCCACTTCAATTCAACATTTCTGATTCCCACGTTTACCGTAAAGACCAAATCGCCACGACTACATTAAAAAAAATGTGGGTCCTCATCAAAACTAAACTAAACGCACACAACTTCTAAAATTTTCAATTTGACAATAGTAGTGCAACATTATTAGGTACCTATAGACAGTTAAATAAAAAAATTAGTTCCCAAAGACATTAAGAAAATATTCGATACAGCTTAACCACCATTGATTACAAGTAAATTCCAAACACTCTTTATGGGGTTGTAAAATTTTAAACCCCGAAGGAACTAAACTTAAAACTTTTGCCACAGTAAATTCACATCTTGGCTGCTGACGAGCATACTTATTACCCCTATCGAATAGATCATCAAGCTGACATACTCGACATTGTTTGGCAGAAGAACTTCAATGGACTAGTTTACCAAAGTGTTAAGTTAACTCCGTTACCTACCAGCGTTAGTGTTCTTTGCTAGCACATTATCAATAAAATAACTAACATCAAAACTTAAATTATTTTGGAGACTCACTAGATAGCAAATTAAACTGACCTACAAACCTTCAGACTATGCAAGACATAGATATAGCGATCGACCATCTCACTAAATCAATCGAAGTTAGTATTAGTAAGCCCGGAAACCAGCCAGCAAGATTGCTTCGACAGATTACAACTATCCCCCCGGGGCATATTGAAAGAGATAAACCAAATCCGGCAAGGAGACAATCAACAGAAAATGTTTTCATCAAGATTAGATCAAGTATTCTTACATATTGTATTAAAAGAAAACTTGATAACCTCATAATCAGCACTTATAAGCAATACATAACTGACTTTAGCCTAGTAGACAGGGGCCAAAGAAAAACTACCAAAAAGATAGAGAACTGTCTACATTCACATCTGATTCTAGATGCAACAACTACAGTTTAGATGATGAAATAAATACAGCATTTTCTGCACACTAATTTTTACCTCTATCTTCACCACTGCACCTACTCATAGTACCTGGTAAACCATTCACAACCGAATTAAACCCACTTTCCCCAAAGAACTTAAGAATATTATAAACGTACTTTCATCTGATCATAACTTTGTCAGAAAAATAATACCAAAAAAAAAGCCTTAGCTTATCCAAGCACAATTTATAATTTCTGCGATTATAATTTTTCCAAATCATGTAAATATGCCCATTTACTAATAATTGCAAAACCAGACAAGAATAAAACAAAGATATATAACTCCAGTCCAGTAAACCTGTTGACCTCTTTAACATTTTTAGTAAATGTAATTTATAAAAGACTTATAAAGACATCAAAAACTTCAACATTTTCCAGTTTGGATTCAGCAAGGCCATTTAATCTATCGATTACAAATTAATTAGTAAACTTATCAAGCATGGGTTTGGATTAAAACAATATACTGCAGCTATATTTCTAGATATCGTACAGGCGTGGTTTAAAGGTTTAAAAAAAAAACTTTCTAAATTTAGATATATCTCTTTACTTCTACACCATAAGATAGAAGAGGGTTAATTATGTATGCAGTAGTATGTAGATATATTCCTTTATCTCAAGGCAATCTTATTCTCATCCTTGGAAAACCGATCTTTTCCAGTCAAAGTTAACTCAACATTTTCGGAACCGAAAAACGTAAGAGCTAGCGTCCCACACAACAGCATCTTGAATCCGATCCTTTTCTGCATACATACATTCCACTTACTCGGAATTAACGCAACATTAGCTACATTTTCGGATGACACGACCATCTTCACTCAAGCAACGACGCTAGATGTTGCAGTACTAGCCTTACGACTAACTACAAACCAGTTTTACTGATAGTTCCAAGGATGAAATGCTTATGCAAACAGCAAAAAATATCAAGCCAAAAATATTTGCATTACGCAGGTTCAATAATCTTATCTGTATAATATCCACAAACTTTCACATAAATAAAAAGTTAACCCAAAGCCTTGATTAATAGCAAATCCACCTAAAAGTCGAATAAGCGGTATTGCTATATAAAAGCTTGTTTAGACTGTTGACTCTTTATGATATGGTGTAATACATCAAGAACAAAATCTAAAAAGACTTCAGAAGCGTAATCTGTAATCAATGTTCTATGGCATTTTTGAAATACACAGCTAAATTAAGAGCTAAGCGTTCTACCATCGACGAATATATTAAAGTGAGCTTTAAAAGGTTTATAAAAAAACTCAAATGCGTGTAGCGGCGTAATCTATTGTAAACTATTTCGAAGAAACATCCAGTCAAGACATAACTATACAGCATTATTTTAACTGACCATGAAGGTGAATAATACTGTTAATGATATATTCCACTACGACCATTAGTAGTTAAGTAATTTTAAGTAAACTTGTTGATATGGCAATAAAAATTTATAGTTAAAAAGAAACTCGGATAGATTATACATTCATAAATAAAAGATATCACAGGAAAAACCTATTTCCCGTTACCTATATTGCATCAGACCATAATTCAGTTGTAATAAAAATTAAAATGAAGCTTAAAAAATAGTAAAGAAACGCACCACAGAAAGGTAAATGGAGAACTCAAAAGTAAAACATAATCTAAACGTAAAATTAGCTGAATTAAAAAATGAATATTTGCATTCATCAATCTTCTAGATGGCACAGAAGAAACTTGTAGAAAATGCATCTCTTAAATGTTAGAAAAACGAAAGATATAAACAAAGATGGATGACAGTATGGATATTTATGTACTTAGAACTATTAAAAACTAGGAAGAAGTTAATTAGACATAAATAAATAAAATTATATAAAATAAAATACAAAATAATATATAATAAAATACAAAAATAATAAATGAAAAAGAAATGCAGAAAAATTAAACTCTAAATAAACATCACGATACGTTTGGATTACACAAAAAAAATAAAAAGAGTTGTAGCAACAAATAGAAATACACGAATTATTCTAAAAAAGATTAAAATAAAATTGTAATTGACGCAACAGAGAAAATAACCATCCGGAAAAACGATACGGAAAAAGTATTTCACAATGATAGACTAGAACCCCAAATTGATGATAAAAATTAGGAAGCAATGGGACCATGTATTTTAAAACATGAAATAGAATTTCATATAAAACTGATAAAAGTAAGAAAAGCTCTAGAACCTGGTGATGTGTACAGATGTTTAAATAAAAAAACAAACAAAAGATAAATATATTAGTAGATTTATTTAGTAAGGTAGTAACTGGAAATATTCCTCACGACTATAGAGCTTCATGAGCTGCTATCTAAAATTGCTTTTAAAAGTTCTACTAAACCAAATACATAAAGGTGCAAATAAATATTAAACGGCGCCAAATTTGGCTTTCAAAATTGAATAGGAATACATGAAGCTCTATTTTCTATACAAGTGTAGATAAAGAAATGTAGATATCAACAAAGGTATATGTATTTCCGTTTTCTCCAATCTTAATTTCTAACATAGACAGAGAATAGTAAAACCAAAGCTTACACACTAAAGTGTGATGTAGACAAAATCGAGACTGAGACGTGATTAATGAGACATATGCTTAGAACTTTGTGAGTAGAAAAGATAACAAACCAAGAAGTATTACAATGTACGAATTGCAATCAAGAACTCCGATCAACAATTAAAAAAAAACGCCTACTTTGGTTATCTCCTAAGAAATGAAAAGTGTAGAATACTTCACCTTATAATACAAAAAAAAAATAAATGGTAAAAGGAAAAAATAAAGAAAAACAACATTCTAGTTAAGAAACATAAAATAATAGACTACAATGAATACACAAGAACTAGAAAGACACCCTAAAAAGAAGAAAAAGTTTTCTCTCCTTATTGTTCTATTAAACTTTTTTATTGGTATATTAGAGATTCTTATTGTATTAAATTGTCCATTAACACTAAAAAATCTGTCAATAATAACGCACGACAGTGTTCTGATAAGAATTTGCAATACAGTGATGTATTAAGTAGACTTTTGCTCTATGTACAAAATATTAAAATAATAACTGTTAAACAACACACTACTATTAAAACTAGCAACGTCTCAAATGCACAATAAAAAAAATTAAAAAATCTAGGCCAGGTTTTAATATTGCGAAAAACATACAACTTGCAAATTTACCATCTAATATTTGTACTTTTATAACATTCTAAAAGCACGCCCTGTATTTTACATCCTTTTTACTGCTAAACATGAAGTGCTACAACAGATCATTACATGGAAAATATTGTCAGAAAGTTTTTAGATTTAAAAAAAGATCAAGACTGCCACATCTTCGAATGGTTGTTATAATGCTACTTTCAATTAACAAGAACGTACACACGGCGTATTAAACTGACAATGGATCTGTTTTAACTGACTAATTAATGTCGATTCATCTATTTGCTCTCAACCTTAAAATCTTTATATTCCTATTCAGCAACTTAAACAGCACCTGAAGAAACTTATACTTTTAAAAAACAACTTTAAATATTAATAGTAGTCTCCTGCAATTCACTCCTGGAAGTGAGATGGCTCAACTTCCATCAATAAAAATGTTTTAGCTACACTATTGAACAATCAATCCAGAGTGTGTACCACCAGAAGTTAAGTAACAACAGTGCAAAAATTTTTTCTTTAACTAGTAACGTTGGGCTTAATTGTAAGGACTAAATAACAACCAACAGCAAGTATTCTTTCACAATGATATAGAGTAATATTATTCAAAACGAAAAGCCAATGTATAGAGAGGAGGGTAGATTTTGTTTTCCCAATTATTGTGTGCATATTTTTATTCAGATAGACCCCTGTATTGACTATACTAGACCAGTACCACCATTTGGAGTAATATAGTATTTGTAACCTATGCAAATCCTGTAAACTTCTGAATTGTGCTATTTTGAATTTGATTTTGGCGAAGAGATTCCACAGATGGTTTTTAAAAATAAACGACCTGTATATAGTAACTCTCAGATATATTAAAATGTGATTGTGGTAGAGTCAGATATCTTTAAGTAAAATGTCTAGGTTGTAGTCAGGCGAATGGTTAACCAGGTGGATCGAGATTTCTATACTTCTACATCCCCTGTATTAGGTTGTAGGACCCATTTGGTGAGATAGGAGGGCATGGTTGTACGTGTTGATTCTGCTTCTTTAAAATGATTATCTGTGGTAGGTGAGAGATGTAAAACTAGGAAGGCTGGCACATATCCTTTCTGAAACTGCTTAAATGAACTTGGACAATTCGATCATTCTCATTTCATTTATGAGTTATAGTAATTTCTTACAAGGTACTAAATTATATAGTTATATAGCAGCACTTGGATCTTTGAACAAGCGCAAGTCTTTAGCTGGTTCTGAAATCTGTTTTTAATATAAGTGTTTAGAGACAGCACCTGGTTACAACTGCTTCTGTCATAAATTAAAGTAGGAGTGGTGATAAAAAACATCTGTCCGGTGCCGTACCTGATTTTTTTAGACGCAATTATAAATTAAATTTTGATTTACTTAAAAGGTTTAGTGCAAATTTGATAGTTAACAATTATTATTTAGCTGCATTACCATTCCACAAGGAAAAATCTTTATTTATCCAGCCTCAAACATTAACATCAATCGACAATGAGTCACAATACCTAACAAGCTAAAACTGATAGATATTTAAATAAACGATAAGAATTTGACCGTTAAATTACTGCAAGGGCGTGTGAAAAAGTTAATAAACTTTATGGGGAATTTTAAGAGTTTCAGAAAACTTCGGTATGACAAGTAGTAAAGAGTCGCAAAACTAAGAAAATCTTCCCAGGCCTTATCAGAAACGTTAAGAATAAATTAGTCGCATAGCACAGTATCTCCGGAGATTTTGACACAAATAAACAAAAAAACAAAACTACAGAGGCAAAAATTTCTCCTCATCAGGAATTTCAAAAACAGATTTACTTGTTAAACCTTTAAACAGCCATAAAGTGAACATTACTGTAAATTAATAAGCTACGAAATTAATTCCAAGACTGAAAATAAAACATGATACAAAGTAACATGTCAAGTTCTGAAACGAAAAAAACCTAAAGCACAAGACATACATGTCAAAAAGCAAAAAGAGTTTTTTAGTGATAATAAACAGCCCAAAGAAGAAATTGTTGACTTGAACCACAAAATTAGCAATTAGCAAGAACAAAAAACATTTAAACGTATCCCTTCTACTTCTGCTGCTGAAATCAAATGATAACAATAAAAGTATTTCAAATAATGCAATTGCAATGTTATAAAGTAGTAATTAAAGCAGTAGGACAAAACAAACCAATACCGTAGTACTTAAAATGGGGACATACTCAAAACAGAAATGCATCAAATTTGGCGGTCTGCATAATAACAAAAAACGTTTAATAAAAAAAATATTTGTAATTACGCTTAGTTGTCCTTTAAGGCCCAAAATATAACAAAGGCACCAACAAAGTAATACCACTTTTCTTATAAAAATAGTTATAGAAGATATATAACTTTTTTTGGTCACTAATGGGTTCAAATCGTTGAATACCAATACATGATAGAAATAATAGACTAGAGAAATTAGTTGAGAAAGTAGCGCAACGAACAGACAAAATAATAAATGAACCAGTTAACGGCTGTATACTTAAAAATAGATATTTGAAACGCTAACAGCTTAGACAAGCATGACTCTGTTCCTCGGAGAACATAATACTACACCATGGTGATATCTGAATTGCACTATACCACAGGAAGCCATTAAAGAATTTAAAGTTATATAAAATGTAACACCGTACATCCGGACGGAACTGCTAGTTGAAGTATTAAAGTAATCAATAAGAATATTACGAATCACAACACATATTCAGACAGTTGTAATAGATGATAAGCGAGGAGCAATAACTTCACTTTAATGTTGTTCGCGACACAATTTTAAAGAAAATCATAATGTTATGTACTTTGTCATAATAGGTAATATATTCTTAGTAAACGGTAATCACAATGCTAAACACAATAGACAGGGCTCAAGATTGCCAACTATCAACGGCCGGAAGCTAATACAAATATGTCGTCAAATATAATCTAAATACATTACCTTTTTGCAGACAACATAAATAAAATACCCGATCATATTGACTTCTATTATTTTTATAATTATTAATATTATTCTTATTAAAGGCATTCCTACTGATGATTGTCTAGCAAAAAAAAAACCTTAATCTTTCCTCCGGTTATTCTTCCACAACAGTAACAATTAGTTTCAAAATCATTAATTAGTAGAGCTGGGACTTGTTTAAACATTTGTTCAGCTAAATACTGACATCTCACCAGGAGCTTTTAAAAATATAGACATGGCTGTAGAAAATTTTACTTCAATACAATAAGCCGATTATGACGCAACCTCTGTAATGAAACTGTATTTTATTATCATTACTGCTATATAAAAACAAAGCCAAAGATTACATGTGTGTACAGTGTATGAGAACCAGTACCTTAGAAGACCAAGAAGGATTTAACAATCTAGAAAAGGAGGTAAAATAATTACTTAATAACGAAAGATTCACTTTGAAAGTCTTACTGTCACTAAAGCTGCCAACCATAAAACAGAACAAGAGATGGGCGAGAACAGATAAACATAAGGCTGAAACTTTTATAGTATATCTAGCTACTAAACATCAGCCATTCTTAACAAAATCATCACAAGAAGAAAAGGAAAAGTAACCTCATTCCTTTAAACACCATTTTAAATAGCACTGAATGCCACAACGATATGATTCGTAGAAACTTTAATCCAAAGAACAGTTCTAAAACTATTATCCAAAAAGCATTAGTGATCCTAACACAAGTTTATAATGTATTACTTGAGTCGGCTACTATCCGTCACCATAGAAAGTAGAACAAAATTATTCTGATTTCGAAACCTGGCATATTGACAAAAAACGTATCTTCACAAAGATGCCTCACACTTTTGCCTATTTCGTCAAAGCTTTTTAATAGGTTATCACTAAAGATGAAGACTGTAAAGACTGATTGTTAAGTATCGCCTCAGAAGATTAGTACATGTAATCCTTTTGAAGGTAAAAAGTACTGTTGAGTTGCATTTTTGAATGTTAGATCTTGCATCCAGGTCAACTATTAAAACTAAAGTCACGCACGTTACTATCAGATACTATTATCATACTTAACAAGCATGTACTTTACAGTCAAATATAAAGCGGAATTAACCTCATATACCCGAAAGAATTAGGAATTTCCCAAAATAGTGATCTATGTCTCATAAATTGTCAAACTTTTACCGCTGGCTTATCAACTACACCAAAAACATTCATACACACATTTGCCATGACACCATAATCACCAAAGTGCTAAGATGTGCATATAATAAACTTCAAGAATGGCTTTAAAATGTGGCACTTAAATGTTGACAACGTGAAAAATCAGCACATCACATTCACTCTAAGGAAAGAATCATGTCTAAACATTACAATTGTTACCACATCAACACCCCCAGGCCGACTGAGCAAAATACGGTGCAATGCACTTTAACCGAAGACTAAACTGAAATAACACATTTTTATTAAGAGAAACCAACTGGGTTTTAGTTCCAAATTACAGTTTAAACGGTAACTGTGAGGTACTGCGAGTATATCTAATATAGAAATTCTTTAACGATTTCAGTCTAAAATATCCCTGGTTTTTAACAAACCAAAATTTGCACTACGATATAAAAATGAAGCCTAAGCTGAAGAAGCCAAGTACTCAAGTGCGAAATATCTATCGCGACTTGAAATGTACCTCAACTTTCCTATTCATCTTCTTGGTTAACAGCCAAAAGAAGCGTGGTAATCGCTTAGATTGCTTCGCAAATTGTTCAAAAAAATTAGATATTGTAACATTCGCTTATTATGTTTAGGTAAATAGCTTCTTGCAATTCCAAAACCACAAAATTGTTAGTATAAGTAAAGTATAGTTGATCGTTTGCAAAATATTTAATAACAATGCACAAGGTACTCCCCAATTTCAAAATTTGTAAAAAATCAAATAATTGCAAAAATATGAGACTTCAAAATAGACTTAAAACCTTTATTTCTTATAATTTTTTTTAGCTTATACTATGCATTTTTATAGCTAAACAGTCAAGGGGTCTGAAAAAAGGGCGGGAGGTCATTGACCCTTCCATTTCCAATGAAAATTGCCATAAAATTAGCCTACATTTCTATTTTAGTACATTTTTAAATTAATTTATTTTTATTTAATTTTTATGGGGTGCATCATACCTTTGGAAATCACTCCCCCTCTTCATCCACCCTTAATGACGAAGCATGTAAAATACTTACAATTTTATTCCATGTGTCGAAGTTTTTTTGAGCGGCTCATTTCCTTTTATGTTCTCTATGCGATTCATCTTGATGTAACATCTAATAATAGTCAGCGATCATCGTAGTAATTCATTTTCCTTGATGCCTCATTTCCATTTTTTGATGTTTCAGAAAAATACTCCAAATATGAATTTAGGAAATGAATCTTCAAGCGCATGGAACAGCTTAAATTTTTGTATTTTTGCAGCATGTTCTCAACGATTGATTTGAAGTTCGGATCCTTCTTATTGCGCAGAAACTTGGTTAATACGTCTTTAAAGACTCCTCAAGTTTCTTTTTCTCCAACTTCCATTTGTTTTTTAATATTACTATAACAACAATAATTACTATATTTGAGAAGTTTTCTAGAGTCAGGCTTCTTTTGGATGAATCTATGAACACTCTCAAATCGGTATTTTCATATATAATGTTAAATTAAGTCAAAAGCCTACAGTACAGAAGATTAATAGTTCTTCATCCAAAAAAATATTTCTCTAAACCTGAACCAGAAAAATGAGGTGCAGTTCCTAGCAGGTTCTTGCCTTTAAGCCTCGAACAAAACAAATCCAAATTTCTCTTGATCAGATGTAAGTCTCAAATCAAATCGTTTAGTTCAGACTGTGAAAAAAGCTCTGGAGCTCAGCTATCTCCGGGTTCGTACTCCTCGATCTCATCTTTATTTGAATCACTTGTGGAAGCGTCTATTTTAGATAAATTTTCTGGTAGAACTGACACTGGTACATTTGGACCATAAAGAAATAGTCGTAATAAAAAATTAGGCTCATTTACAGCAATTTTCATTAGAACACGTAGTATAAGCATAAAAGTGAATATATTATATTTATTTATTATTTAAAAAAAAAGTTTTTATGACCATTTGATAGTAACAGATTTTCGCAATGTTTTGACTTTTTAGAAAATTTTGAAATATGCGATTTTCCAAAAATTCTAACGTGTTGGTAAAAATGAATAATAACAATAATAAGATTCAATTATTAAAAACTAGAAAACTGAAACATCGCAGGCTTGTGTAATCACAAAAAAGATAATGTTACAAACTTGGCAAATAAAGAAAGAAAGAGAATTGCCTAAATACTTATTATTTATATAGATTAATTATAGCGTACTTCAAAAAGTTTAGACAATAAAAAAACTTTGAGTAAAACTGAGAGTTATTTATCTTAGATCACTAAATCACGACTCCTCCAATTCATGAATTATTAGTTTAAATTATTAAGATAACTCTAAATACACTAGTAGATTATAAAAAAATATGTTTAACTTCTCGAGATATTTAGTTTTGGTGACTATGAAGTAGTAACAATTATTATCTTTAAATTCCAGGTGACAATTGACGCAAGTGACATAAAGGGGGATTTGTGATTCTAAAGGACAAGGAACTGTGAATTATGGGACTGTTTCTAAATAGTACATTCATGTGGCAACTTCAGTTCTAAATATCATATGTTTTGAATAAATAAGACCTGCAAGCTTCTTTAGATGACAAACGTTCATCAAGCTTTCATTATTTGGTGATTGAACTTAACATCTCATGTCTGGAATAATTGGTATCAAGTTGACTGTATAAACAAAAAGCCAAGGCAAGATTCTTACAAACTGACTGAAGCACAAGCCGACAAGAGAGTCCATATTTGTCGCTTGCAAATCCTCTAAATCACTAGTTTTGAATGCGCATATTCCCTTAAGACAAAAAATTGGTTTATCTTTTTAATTGTACCACCAGTTGCTCGACAGCATCTTTTTGGCAAAAAAGTCAAGATCTCGGTTTGATGGAATGTTGACGGACTTGCACACTCTCTATTTATTCTACACTTGAGAGCAAAACAATCGGCCCAGCAATATGCTTGAGTTTTGAGAGAATGGGTATTCACTCCGATAGCACTCCAAGTCAAGTTTGATATATTGTTTGAAAGCTAAAAAACTGTGCTTTCAAATGATACCACTTTGATCAAAATCGGACCTGTTCTAACAAAGTTATGAGCCTAAAAATATGTGTAACACAAAAGAGTTGAAAGAGAAAAGGCGATTATAAAAGAAAAAAAAAGCGATTACACATAAATCTGATTACTTTTCCTATGCAGTCTTGAGAGATTACTTCCCACTCTTCAATAAACGCCGCTCTCAGTTCAATCATGGTCCCTGGTATAAGATTTCTGACCCGAATTCTTAGCTTAAGCTCACCCCAAACATGCTCAATTGGATTAAAGTCTGGGCTATTCGATATACCAACGTCAGTTAAGTAGGTAGTGGTCACTTGCGCAGTGTGGTATTGCGCATCGTCATGTATTAGCATGAAGTCCTCACCAACAAAACCCGAAAACGGAACATGTTCAGCCAGAATGTCCCTGATGTAGCGGTCTGCTGCTAAACTTCCTCCGCGTCCTCCACTAAATTTAAAAACCAACTCAGTTTTTCCATGCATGAAAATGCCTGCCCAGAACATGCAAGACCCGCTTCCGACGGGTTTTTTTTTTAATACAGCAATGAGCAAATCGCTCCCTGACCATCTATAGACTCGAGGTCTTCTGTCGTTGCCATGTAGACACATCCTGGACTCGTCGGTAAATAATATCTAACTCCAATGGCCGAGGTCCCAATCTGAATGTTCGCGAGCAAATTCGTCGCCTTTGCTTTTGGACTACAGTTAGCTTAGGACCCGTAGCTGCCTTTTTGTGAGTCAGGTTGGATGCCTTCAGTCTTCTCCTTACTTTCGAAGCGCTAGCGACCACATCTCTGAAAGCACTCAGCTCTTGCTTGAGATCAACGTCAATCGTATGTCGATTTCTGAGAAATCAATCGTCTTTTTCCGTTATCAAGCGCCTACGGCCGCCTCCATGGTGGCGAACGTAGCTAATGATTTCCCGGTACCGACGCCACACTCTCGACACAGCTGACTAATTTAAATTTAATCAATTTGCCACTTCCCTCTGACTGAGGCCGCCTCTCAACAATGCAACTGTCTGGGCTGCTTCGGCGGCTGGGGTATCCATTTTCTTGCAAATCACTCGAGCACTTGCGTCACTTAGTTACGTCAACTTTGGATAAATTACTGGATTGCAAACGTAAGCCAATCACAGTTGTCGCGTACGTGCATTCCAATTAGCAAGTTTCGTAAAACCCCGTTCGAGATGCATATTTTTTGAGGGTCATCCAATTAATGCAGCAGCAACAGTATCTTAAAGCTCAATAATAAAGATACTCCTTGCCCGTTAATATTTTTATTTTCTTTAGACTGAAACAGGAGGCGAAAATACGCTTGCAGCTAGTAAGTCGATTGTTTTGCTCTCAAGTGTACTTAGAGAAGCCGTAAATACTGAGCTGTACAGGGAGCAAATAAAACGTATTTAAGAAGTTTTACAGCAGAAATATCAGATATTCTTTAACTTAAAGCTAGCTCTTTTTCAACCAAATAATGAGCTCGCTCATCGAGCGATTTTGAAATGGATGGAAGTGTAGTCTTACTACGTCTAGCTTACAACCCCAATCTTGCATTTTCTGATTACTTCTTTTGATCTATAGCACACCTTTGCACAGTCACCGTTTTGAGTCGTTTGATCAAGTTGAAAAAAGATGTTAAAAATGCTTTTCCTTGAAGTAAGCAAATTGGTTCCGTGGACAAATTCGATAACTTATAGAATGCTGACACAAATTCCGTAATAATGATGATATTTTGAAAAATAATTGTTATTTTTGATATGTTTTTAAACTCAGTACATTTATTATTAAAACAACTCGGGTGCTATTATAAATTTTTAAACAAAAATTATGATATTAAGAAGAAAGAGAATAAAACAAAGAAACATTAGAAATTGAAGCAGAAATAAAAGCAAACAAGAAATCAAAAAATTATCAGACATCGTCAATCACTGACTATTATCGACCGTCATCAAACATCCACAATCATTGTTATCTATTATCATATCATTATCCTAAAAGCAAAGGTCTTTAATGTTTTTTTTTTGAACTGAAATAAGTTAAATAATCAAAATATTACAATGCTAAGGAAACATAAACTAAAGGAAAAATAGTATAAACACAAAGCACAAATAAAAGAAAATATCAAGAACCATTTGATTGGAGCTTTCAAAGGCAATCACCGCTTATTATCGTCGTCAGTCATCATAGATTATCATACTAAAACAAATCAATCGTATTTAATTTTTTTTGGGCTAAAATACTAAGAAAAGTATAAAAGCAAAACAGAAAAACAAATAATGGAAAAAAATAATCACAATTTATACTAGTTGAAACTTTTAATGATAATTATCGATTAAGATTATGTCATTATCAATCATCATGCATCATCACTAGTTTTTATCGATCATATATCAAGGACCATTATCGATTATTTTTGAGCATTATTGACTATCATTGACTATGATCATCATTGCCTATTATTGTTGATCATAATCGACTATCCTAAGTAGTCACCGTTTATATTATTAATAACTTCATCCATCAACACCAATCATCATTTGTTTCTAATGGTCATCGATCACCATCGACAATATCGGCCGTTATCTTCGATCATCATTAATCTCATTATCTATCACCATAACCCTTATCATTATAATTAAATGCTTCTTTAATTTTAAATGTGTTTCAATAATTTCAATCAATTTTTCACTAATCTCAAAATGCATGCAGTTGCAATGTCGTCGATATTTCTGAAGAGAACAACATTTATGTAACTTGCACAAACCAAACTCCCAAAGGTGTTTATTCATCACATGCAAATTAAAACTACTCATACCCTTCAATGTTTAACATAGCTTTTTGGCAAGTAATTACAATTTGAAAGCTCTATGTGCAAGCAAGTATATTTAAAACGCAAATTTACACTAAAGTAAACCCGGTTAGAGGTGTGGAGATATCCATTAACAGTTTGACTGTTCATTGTTACTTTATGACGTGTGCATGATTAACCATTTTTTATAACTAACATATGCTCTCTTAACGCAAATTATTTTTTTATTTTTATAATTTATATATTTTATAACAAAGCTCGATTCAAATAATTATACAATGCGGATCAAGCATCCACAAAGGTATCTTCCAGTAGCAACCTTCACTCAGCTTAAATGCCAACGAACTAATTTTTGTAAATTTCGAATTTACATACATACAACTTTTAACAAAATGTTACAGCCGTTCACCATAAATTATTAATTATTTAGCTGTTGTTTTTACGCGTTTTTTGGGCAATAAAATTAACAGCAGCGAGTAGTGGAATGTCCACAGACATTTGCATTGTAGAAAGCATGAAGCTCGGACGGCGCATAAGAATCGCTGATTAAATCTAGCTACTGCAGTTCGCAGTGTAAAAACCTTAGCATTCCGTGCAAAACTGGTGATAAGTTGGCCATTGCTTCAAATTCAAAATGTCAGCGTAAAATACCACAACCTCTCTTAATTAGTCCTATTATTAGAGTCGTTATTGAAGCAGATTGCAATAAATTCAGTTTTAATAGGCTAGAGTCATGAAGCAAGAATTTTTTCAATAGTCCGGCTAAAGGTCGATAAAACTTTTCAATAACAAAGTGATAAAAATTAGCCAGCTTTTAATTAACGAACGATATTAATTAAGAAGATAGCAATAACGATATTTTACATGCAAATTATCCAATGGTTAAGAAGGAATTGTACCTTATAATACTTTTGTCGACAAACAAATAAATGTATTTTACAAAATATTAGTATTAAATTAATTGCATCTAAATATTTTGTGTTTAAGTGGGTTACTAATATTGTATCCACTATTTTAAAATTATAATTATTCACTAGCCAATTTCTGTTAGTTTTGTCATTCTTTATTTAATATTTACAACTAGCTGAATGGCTAACAGACAAAAGTGATCCTATATTATACATTGAGAAGAGAGAAGACATCCTTCAGTGGTATTTCCCAGATACTAATTAATACTGGTTAGTAAAGTTTGAAGTTTTATTTTATTTAAACATCTTGTGACATTTGCATTTTCTTGCAAGTTGAGCACTAACACATTTGGATGACTGTGTATCATGTTGATGTAGTTAGTTATGTATCTGTTGGTTTTTCTGAACTACGAAATTTTAAAGTCATTATAAAGAGTTGACTATAATGCGAAAGGTCCTGTTTTGAAACATTTGCAATGTTCGATGGCTTCTCTTAGCCACATAGTTGTAGCCCGTATACTCACGCTGGAATTATCATTGATTTATACACTATATACATACGATAGTACAGCGTTAACAATCGCGTGTAATACACTTCACAATTTCTAAAATAAGTAGACCAAACCTGCGAAAACTAAAAAAAAAACTGCGAGTAAGAGGCATTTAAAGAAATAAATCTGACGGGTGATTGACATACTGATGAAGTATATGCCAAACAAAAATTAAAACTTAGAAAACCAAATGAGATTAAGCAGTAAACAAGATCAGCAAATTTGCAAAAAAACAAAAAGCGATGTTGCCAATTTGTTTATTGCACCCTAGTTCTCAAGTAAAAATGAATAGAAAAGACAATCAACGATATCGGAAATACAGCGTAAGCTTTCTAGAAGATTATTTTAAGAGGAAGAGAGAAACTAGCAATAAAAAGGTTAGCTCAGAATGCAAACAAAAAGCTTTTCAACGAAGTAGTAAAAATAAACACACAGATCCCTACAGCAAAAGAAAATACGGATACAACAATAGAGAAGAAAAGGAAAGAAATGTACTTAAAGAACCGATAGAACAAGCAGCAAAAAAATTGCTGCCAAGTAAAAATATTAAGAAAAAGAATAACTGGTTTGGTGATGAATTTGGTGAGAAATCTCTCAAGTTAAACACAGCAAAACTAAAAATATTAAATAAAAAAACAAAACAAAGCAAAGAACAATTTAAAAAAAGACAAAGAAAATATACAGAAACAAAAAACGTAAAAAAAAGAAATGGTGAAAGAAATAGAAAATTACAACAAGCGAGATCTAAGAACGTTCTATAAAAAATAGGCATTGCAAGAAAGATACCAACCGAAAATCAACATGTGCCTAGACAAAAATGGGATATTAATAGGAAAAAAGAAAAACTACTCAAAAGATAGAAAGAAAATTACCAAGAAATTATGAAAGAGAAACATGTAAGATATAAGAACGAAAAAAAAGACTCAAGTTATTTCAGAATAAAATAAAATAGATTCAACGAAGAAATAGCGTCACTCGAGGCTTAAATATCTTACAAATTATACGCATTGCGAAAACAGCGTACCCGACGTAACTGTACAAAATAAATGAAAAACCATATCTACGTTGCCCGCGCCTAGAAGATTAACGATAGCTTATACAGGGTGATGCAAATTAAACTCAAATGTTTTTTCTGAATAAAACACAAAATATTGGAACAATCCAAATTATATTGTTTTCAGTGTATAAAGTGTAGATCAATCTTTTGGCAAAGTTTTTCATAATGCTTTCTCATAAATAAGGCTCTATTTCAACAGTTACACGTCCGATGTTCTCTTTTATTTTAATTTTGTAAACCCTATAGAGTTCGGTAATGCTAAGTAAACTACAAGCCCAAATTTTTAAAATCAAGGCGGAGACGAACACGGATTTAATAGTTTTCTCACAACGTTTCTCTAAAAAGTTATTTAAAGACCCTACAACCAAATTTGTTACCACCAGATGCGGACAGACCCGGGTTCAATTCCCATTATCGGTGCCCTCTAATGCCTGATGGGTGGCCTACTCAGTCACTAAAAATAATTGAGTACTTGCGTTCATTCGAACAAAGGGCATAATCGCGGTGCTTGCCACATCATCCAGCATTATGATGACAGGGCACAATGACGAACGTATGAGAGCCGTAACTTCTCAGTTTTCAGGCTGTGCTCCCACGCGGGGCGTTATAGCCGTACCATTATTATTATTATAACCAAATCTGTACCATAATTTCTGGTTTTTTAAAGCCAATCTCTTCCATGGTTCATAAATTGACACAGATCAATTTATTTCCATCAACAAGAGAAAATAACAACCCATGAGTTTCAAGCAACCACCACCAACAGGAGCTTGCTTAGGTCAATGCTATTTTTTTATTAATTTTTTATGAGTAAATAAGCGTATGGGATACAAAAAAATCACATAACTCACGATTTAGAAATAAGAACATTTGAAATATTTACCGAAAATTTCATTCTAAATGTTAATAATATTACACAATACTTGAAACTTTCAAGAAATTTAATTTATTACAGGACAAAACACGCAGTAATTCTACCGACTATGATGGTAAGAATATTTTAGCTGATGAATTTGAAGAAATACATTATACTTATACTACATTTGCAAATTCCTATTCCTTAATTGAAGATATGCAAAAATAGTGCTAACGAAGGGGAAACAGTGGAGAACCTGCAATTAATGAAGAACAGTAGTCGATGTTCTACCCAGTGGCGTCAGCTCCGAGAATCTGGCAAGAGGGGCACTTAGAATCCGCGTCTACTTCAAACCGATCAGCGACACACATTTTTCTGCCTAAATAAAGACTTCTGCAAAATTAAACATCATCAAATCTAGCCAGTAAAAATCAAAATAAGTGTCGAAAAAGTGAACAGGCCCATAAAGAAGTGCTAAAGGTATTCTCTTCATAAGAATACACAAAACCAACTACATGTCGGTGCGCTTTCACTCAGTACATTAGGCACTAGCAAAAATATTGCAATGTTGTACTTTATAAATGAGATCAAGCAATGCACTCGAAACGACGAGCTCTAGATGTTAATTGTTCCTAAATTGTAGCAGTAAAATTAGCTCGCAATGTCCATCTTGGTTAAAAACTACATGCTGGTCCACTTTGCATTACAACTTTGATTTCAGTATTCATTAATGTTAGTAGAAACGAAATTCTGTGCTACGAAATTATTGTCTTCCCACCACATTCAGATGTATCAAAAGTTTACTATTTAAACTATATCATTAATGTACCCCAAAAAAATCGCAAACCATAAGATCGAGAGAGCTGGAGAAGCAACCAAACAATACCAAACCTCTTTAGCATATCGCCCAATCCGACAGCAACCGAGTTCCTCATTTACATAGTCACGCACTTCACCATACTAATGAGACGGAGCTTCATCTTGTTGAAATATGAAGTTGTTAGAATCCTCTGTCAGTTACGGAAACATACCTAAGTATGTTGTACCCGTCACCAGAGCCTATTTAACCCATAGGCTAAGTAAGTAATATATGAGGAAGGAGGGAAAATGTTGGGTTGAGTAAACGAAAAAGAGGGTTCCATCAGAGAAACTGAATAAGTTATAACTATTGCTTCATCAACACATAATAAACTTTTAGAAACATTTATATTATAACAGCATATGACAAAGACACCACACCATTTGAGTAAAATTCCAGAATCTTTTGATTCATTCTAGAACCATGCGTTTGAATATAAGGCGGAACATATGGGTATTCGTGGTAGTCGAATAGGTAAGTTACACAACAAACAATTGTAGCACAAATAAATTAGTATTATAGTAATCGTTTATCGTTGCGTTAATGGTATTATAGATTATAATTATTGTGCAGCAGTGCAGCCCTTATGAATAAAGTTTTAAATGAAATCGCCATTAAATCTACATTTGATTTATGCTAAAGGCTGAACAATGAGCGTCAAAGTTAAAAAATATTCCAAAGAACGTTCTGAACGGTAAGATGCTATGTCCAATAATCACATTTGTCACTATCAACTTCAGTGACTTCAAGCACAAATTGTTCATAAAATGAACAGCTTCGAGCTCACGGAGCTTTGAAAATACTTTCAAAGAAGTAGATTCAATTATATCACTTATCATTGTGGTGAGTAAATCATAAACTTTGTGAGTTGGTAGCCTACAATAGCATTCAACAAAACAATGACTATGAATTTAACTTTAAAAAAATCTAAAAGACAATATGGCACTCGAAAAATATTTTGTACCATTCAGTTGCTTTGTAAAATGTTAATGAAGGGAGAACGCAACCGAACGAGTATTTTGTGCGCCATGCAAACTCTACGGAAGAACCCCGTTCCTAGCGACTAAGGCGCTTGATAATTGGTAAAATAACCATATAATGAACGACCATTTTAAAATTTATTAATAGAAATGGAGTTTTATAAAATAACAGAACAGTAGAAGCTTTGTATTAGCGAAATGTTCTCTTGAGAGTTAATAAAGTTGGTAAGTTTGTGGCTTTCTGTGAACTGCCAATTAATGACGATAATAAGTATTAGGTTCTGTAAAAAATGTTAACTATCGTGGGTGTACAGAAATGATTTCAAAATTAGATCCTCATAAAAAATGTCTAATTTGCCTCCTCTTACTTATTAAGTACAAATGTAAATGATTTTATTATACAGTTAGTAGAGCAAGTTAAAGCAGTAACAGCAAAGTATTGACCAAGAGATTGTAAACGCTAAATGATATTCCATAGTTGTGGACTCAACGCAAGATGTGTCGCATACAGACCAACTAGCTTTTGTGTTACGCTATATGCTACTTACGAAAACTCCTTTTGAACGTTAATACACGTTTATTCTTCATTGTGTCCATAAAAGTAAAGAGATAACGAATGTTGTAACGTCGACCACAAGTTTTTAAGTCTTGATATAAATAACTGTAGAAAACAGAGCTACGGCAATGCCAACATCATTTCTGGGTGCTACAAATGTCTTCAGGCCAGAATAAAAGTAAATCCTCTGACCACATAGATTCTTTGGGCGGGCCGTTGTTTATAACTAGTCGGCTTTGTAGTTGCGGAAAGCAACAAGTGCTCTGTTAAATTTTTTCTTTAGTACAACAAATATATAACTTTTATAGTTCTTTAAACTAAAGGTGGTATATCTTGCAGTTTTACTTTTAAAAACTTTGTCGACAGCCCAACAAAATGCCCGTTCTAATGCCAGTTAAGCGTTATACAAGTCCTGCTAGGAAGGTCTTGATGATCTGACACATTACCCATGATAGTGATAAAATAAAGCAAATGTGATATTAGGAAATAGCATTAATAGTATGTTTTTGAAAGAATGTTTTTGTAAAGTTTTGAATAGTAAATGAAAAGCTTTAAGGAAAAAGATCATTACTCTGTATAATATTTCCGAAGCTTTTTTAAAAACTCTTTGAAACGAAGATGAGCTTTCACGGCTAGAAAACAAAATCAACTTAATGTGTGAAACTGACGTCTACAAAAAAATACTACAAAAAATTGGAAGCCAAAAGTTCCTCTTGGTGAGAACAAAGATGGAAGCTAAAAATTTTTTAAGCGACGGCCTTTTGCAAAAAACTGCAATTGATTTTTTATGGCTCAACTTAGTACGCAAAAGAACAATCTATATAAATATACATAAGAATTTCGAACAAATCAGGTATTGCAAAAATATGTTTCTGATTTCAATAAAACATTTCCTGACGAATTTGTGCAACTGGTAGTATTTTTGAGAATTAATAAGAGTACTGAAAAATAACATAAGAATACCTTGCTAAAATCACAATTAGAATTACAAATACTCCTAACATTCCCAAAAAAGGGCCTAGTGCTCTTAACTTATATTTACAATGCAATCCTGAGGGTAGGATATTGGCCAAAATGCTTTAAGGCTGCACAAATCTTAATGGTCGGAAAACCCGGAAAAGAACCAACCGACGTTACATCCTATCGACCTATCAGCCTCCTCCCGGTGACCTCAAAGCTGTTAGAAAAACTCATACTTCGTCGAATTAATGAAGACTTACTGCCCCAACATTGGATACCTTCTCATCAGTTTGGGTTTCGACAGGCTCATTCTACCGTGCAACAAGTACACCGCATTACACAAACCATAAATAAAGCACTAGAAAACAAAGAGTAGTGTTCAGCTGTCTTTCTCGACATTAGTCAAGCATTTGACAAAGTGTGGCACCCCGGATTACTTTTCAAAATTAAGCAAACGTTCCCTTTGGCATACTATAATTTACTAAAATCGTATCTAAGCGATAGAACATTTCAGATAAAAATTAATGAAGTAACATCAGACTACCACCCTATCAACTCAGGCGTTCCACAAGGCAGTGTTCTGGGGCCTTTGCTCTATGTCCTATATACATCGGATCTACCAACGACACAATATACAACAATAGGAACATTCGCAGACGACACTGCTATACTGTCCAGACATGAAAATCCTGCAACTGCATCGGCCAACCTACAAAACCACTTAGTACTCCTTCAACAATGGTTACACAGATGGAAAATCAAAGTTAACGAAAACAAGTCGGTACACACAACATTTACGCTCAAAAAACAGGTATGCCCACCAGTCGTAATAAATAATGCACAAATACCACAACTGGAAACGGCAAAATATCTAGGCTTACACCTAGATCATAAGCTAAATTGGAAGGAACACCTCAAGAAGAAAAAACAAATAGATCTAAAAGTAAAGGAACTCAACTGGCTAATTAGAAGACATTCAAAATTATCGCTTGCAAACAAAACCCTAATCTATAAGACTGTTATAAAACCAATCTGGATGTATGGAGTAGAGTTATGGGGCTGTGCATCCAAATCAAACATCGCATTAATCCAACGGACTCAATCAAAATATTACGTCAGATTACAAATGCGCCGTGGTATGTATCCAACAACAAGCTGCATATGGACTTACATCTCCCAACGGTTCAGGAAGTAATCCAGGAGAGAGCTATCAAGTACCATGCAACCCTAGAAACTCACTCAAACCCCTTACTGGAGCAGATGCTGGAACCCAGGGTCAACCAAAGACTAAAGAAACTATGGCCAATAAACCTAGTGTGAGTGTCGTGGTATGGCCAACAAACTCGTGTGTGTGTGTAGTGTATTCCTAATATCTATTAGACTCTAATACTCTCGAAGTACAAAACTGTAATTACGTAGGTTGTATTGTAGGATGCAAGCCTCATCATGTTATTCTTATCGTTAGTATCTATAATGATTGTTAACCATTTAGCTTATAGAATGTAAACTTGTTCTGATTGCTAAATAGTTACATAATAAAAAAAAAAAAACTCCTAACATTAAAATCATGGGACGTAAAGTCTCTCTCTTTCCTAATACTGGCATTGCTATAAAAAATTCTAAGTAACTGCACTGAAGAACTAGTCCTTTCAGTTCTTAAGAAAATGAAAAATTTTGAGATCTATGTTAAAGCGCGAAAAATTATGAGCCTTGCACTTTTATTTACAAAAAGGGAGTTTTTACAGAGCCTATTTTTGATGACAGTCCAGAAGTTTGCTAATTCTAAATCTTGAGAAAAAAATATTTTCTAAATAAGTTTTTAGATGAAATGGGCATTTTTAAATTTCTCCTCATTGATGTGTAAACATTGCATTGAAGTATATGTATGAAATAAAAACTAAAAATATCAAATAAATGTTTTGTCTAAACAATAAACTTTATCGCAAGTTCTTGAATATGTCCCAAAGATGTAAAAATGGGTGAAAAATTGTCAGTCTAGGGCGCCAAAAATCTTAATCAAACTTTGACCATCATAACCTTTTCACTGAAGAAAAATACCCATGAAATTTTATTTTAAAGACTTCACAAACAACATTAAATTTTGGTAAATTACTTTTATGTTTCATAATGGTATAAAAAATTTCTTTACCGAAGATTGTGAAATTCACCGCTACAGTTACATGAAATATTGCCATGCTGTTGAATACCAATCAATACGGTTTCAATTACATATAGTTTGCTGAGGAATAAATTATAAATTCAGAACTTACTCTCCTAGTGGATTGTTGTGAGCTACGTTTATTTACAGAACCTGTATCCTTGAATTGGCACTACGATCGCAAAATGCTTTGGTGACCTGGTGGTTCCCTTTCAAAATGATGTCTAAATGCACGTTGCGCCTTAATAGTCAATAAACTTCTCGTATACTCGAGTACGCAAAACGTTTTTCGCTGTACTGTGCTATTACCTAGACATTTAGAACGAAGTTTGTTATATCTATAATAATTTATGTAATGTATTAAAACCAAATGATGCTTTTCTGTATAAACTTAATAGTCAGTTTCGATTTTTTTCCCTCTTTACTAATATACCCGTTCGTAAGGTCTTGCAGCTTCTAAAATTTAATCACAATCTGAAATTAAGCACCCTCAAATTAATTAACCATTACCTATCCAATCCCTATTTTACCTTCCTCAACAAATTCCATAGCCAAACCTGTCGTAGCTAAATGGTTTATGCAAAAGCCCTTGCCCCTTTTCCCTTAAAACCTATTTGTTAAATAAGGTAAGTTGGTAATACGTTAGTCATTTGGCATCATGGACATGGTACTCTTTCCTAATTCCTTTCCCACCCAAATAAACTTCATACTAATATCAAGTTTACAATGGAAGGCAAACATAACAATTCCCCCTTTTTTAGATACTCCACAACAAAAATTCTTTCTAACAACAGTTTCTATCATACTACATCTACAGAAAACCTACCCATACTAGTCGTTATCGAAACGCAAAATTTCGCCATCACCTTGCTCAAATCCAATTAGTCGCAAAACCTTTAATTACCTTTCCGACTGTAAGAACCGACAAACTAAATCAATACCATTAACAAAACTTAATAAAGAACGGATATTCCCAAAAATCTTTAATCCTCATCATCAAAATTACCACTTCCAAAACTCATGACCTTCCTGGCCAAACTAAAGCGTTTTTATCTTACATCAGGGCATTACTAACAGAATAGGCTGCATACTGAATAAACAAAATATACGAACTGTCTTCAAACCAATAATAAAATAGCTGACTCCATCCGCTCAGCTAAGGACCATTACCCCCACAAATCCCAAAGAGTCTACGAAATACCTTGTGGTAATTGTGATGGAACTTACATAGGCCAAATGAACAGATAAATGTCTAGTTGTATATAGAAACATTCTTTAGCTGTACTAAAAGGCGATCTATCATCTGCTTTGACCAAACGTAACAACGAAACCGGACATAATTAATTTTTTTCAATTTTAAAATACTCGCTTCCATCTCCCATCTTATCAGTAGAATTAATCGTGAGGTTATTGAAATAGAAAAGCACCCTCAATGCCGCAATACTCGAGGCGATGGTCAATGCTTATCTACCATTTAGAAACTATTAGTTACTGCAAGTCATCACTTACATAATCCGTACCACAAACTTTCCCTAACCAACAGTACATTTGCCCCACAAACATATCCCCGTCAAACTTTCACTTATATGTTTCTATAAATAGTGAAGTAAGTATGCAAAAAGCCAGTCTTCTTCTTTAACTCATAGTTCTCTTTGGGGAGTAAGCAAATTGAGACCCCAAATAAAGAACTTGAAAGTGGTTTCAAAGCCGCTGCGGAAACGTCGGGAATTTCCAAAAATCGACACGGTTCAACCCGCGAACCTTAATTCCAAACATAAGTTACAGTAAATGTAGCAATTAAAAAAGTTAAAAAAAAGATTTTGTGCCTTCTTAAACTCCAAATTTAACGAACACAGCTAGTACGCTACTAATGTCTGAAGAAATGTGCATTTTTTATCTTGCATAAAAACCTGTATAAATTTTCCTTTTTGTCCTCCCATTTTGAACGATCTTAGCGACCATATGGCACCGACACCTCATAAAAGTTCCAATCGGTCACCTTAATCATTAGTAATTGCTAGAACAAATACGTCAACAATTTTGAAATCAATTTTAACACGAGCACTTTATTTAACTGAAATACAGCGACAAGTGGCAACTATAACAATAATTCTTCCTGATGTTTTCGTACTACTGATGAAAGAAAATGTGTTGAGCCATTGGCAGAATTGAACAAGACCATGAAAAAACGATGGCGTCTTTAAAGTCGTCAACATGAGAACAATTTAAAGCATACACAATCGTGGGGTAGCAAAAATTGGTGTATCGCCAATAAATGTTGACGTTTAGCTCATGTAAATACAAGAAATTTACAGTATAGCAGCAAATTATATCTACTCGATAATGAACGTTACAATTTAGTTTATTTTTGATATATACAGGGTATGGTGCTTAAATTTGGACAAATATAAATTTGAATATCCTATCATATAGCATATGCTCTAAGCAAACAGTCGTAACCTCAAAACGGACGAGCTCTTGCGAACAAGTACGGAGCACAATCAAAGAGGCGTGATTACTGAAAGTCTTCGCGCTGGGCGTCCGTAGATTGAAATAATTCGGTTCTTCGAATGCCCGAGATCAATGATGGATGAAAGCTGTTGCCTCGGGTAGACGCTATGTATTTCAACAGGATGGTGCACCGGCACATACGACCCATTTAGTCCAAAACTGGTTGCCGGGTCTAAAGAATTCTGGCTTCAGGCCAAGGATGGAGGCGACCATTGCAGCTGAGGGGGGTTACATCGAATTATTTTACTCTGAGCAGATCGCACAACTGACGTGCAAAAGCATATTTTGTCAAGTAAAATGTTTAATTTGTCCGGATTTAAGCGCCGTACTCTATAGTTACCACTATCTTAACTAGAATATGTAATTAACTGAAATACACTGTATCACTTATTGCTTTCGACCACTTTTATTATAATTACTCTATTATATCATATCTATTTTTATATTTAAATGTCTATGTAATATGTATATTATGTAGTAAACATTTTTTTGTTTCCTAGCGGTTTTAAGGTTGCTACGAGTGATCTGACCAGTTTCAACTCTCTTCTAGTGCTGGTGATCTTGAGACCTACATTTTCAATTTTACTGACATTACATTTTAGATTTCATAAATTGTAATTTTTTCTTCTTTCAGACTTCTAGTATAAGAGATTTTTAAAATTATAGCTTAGAAATTTTCGTCAGCAATGAAGCAACCGAATCGGGTCGAATTTGATTTATCCCTAGAAAACATCATATTGACATAGCTAAAATGTTCTGTCGATTAATTTCAATCCGTGCTTATGCACACACGGCTGCCCTAGACGTGCTGCACGTGGGTTGGGCGGTGCTTGGGAAAGTCTGATGGATGACATCCTCCAAAGCGTGACGTAAAGATCGGTGCTACACATATATTTTTAACATACTTAACAATCACCTTAACAAAATAAACTGAACAGCAAAATCCATTAGGTAACTTATCGCACTCGTTTAGCCATCCACGAGGTTGTCTGCTGATAGAGACCACCAGCGGTCACCGAAGATCTTTCGACGTAGCGAGAGCGATTGAGTATCAAGGTCGGGTTCTGAACTTCATTATTTATGTCACGAGATTCCCCGGCGCGTTCGCTTTCAACGTGAGCGGCGGCCGGTGAAATTGCAAATTGATATATGTACGTCAGGTTGCACATTGTTGCCTCACATTTTTTGGTAGTAAAAACAAAGTTTGAAAAATTAAACGATGTAGAATGTGACTTAATGGATGGTTTTTAACACATTAAAACTGTCACTTTGAATACCAAATTTTAATTTGAAACTTTACACTTTGATATTTTTATTGCTGATGTTGATATGGTCGTCTGGCACTTGTTAGCTTAAATTTATAACCCATTGTCAAAGACGCTTGTGAATTACCCAATTATATATTAAGGTTCATGAATAAAAACATCATCTTTCGTAAAATATTTTTTGTATTATCTAGATATTTGGTTTTTCAAAATTAATCTAAATTAGTAACATTTCAATTAATTTAGCATTTTGTAATGCCGCGTTAACGTAAGATAAATGTGCAACATGGTCTATTCGTGACATTGAAAGAATAATTAACATTTAAATAAATTCTTATCCTACAAATTTACTAAGTTTGGTTGCTTATCTCCTTAATTAGCCGATAATTAACCGTACATTTACAGTGACATTTAAATATAAAAATAGTTGTAGTTCAATTTAATTTTGTTGTATTAAACATTTTAAGAGTTTTGATTGATTTATTACATTGGTTCAAATTTAATCGTGGTCGTAGTTCACTGTCGGATAAATTTAAAGAAGGCCATTCAAAATCGGTTGTAGTACCAGCAAACATCAATGCCGTGCGAAACTGATAAAGCAAGTTAGTCATGCGACTTATCGTAAAATCCAGCCACCCTTAGGCATTAGTACGACTAGCATACGTTTGATGTTACATAACCATTTAACCGTGAAAAAGCTGTGTACGCGTTGGAACCGGGATAAGTTAACGATCGTTCAAAAAAAGGCTCTTGTGAATTGGTCTAAGAAAATGTCCAATAAATACGATGGCCGTGTTTCAAAAACCGTTTACAACATCTTCATAGGTTGAGAATCTTAGATTGATGCGTATGAGCCCGTAATTAAACAACAGTCAGCTGTATGGGTCTTCTAAAATGAGCCAAACTCAACAAAAGTCGTTCGCGCTCGAAGCACTTTGGGGCAAATGATCGCCTTTTTTTGAAAAAACTGGACACGTCGCAACCGGCTTTAGAGAATTATAAAACGGCCAATTTCGAATGATACGCAACTATTTGTTTGCCAGAAGTTTTCAGAGAAATAAGAAAACCAACGCGCGGAGTATTCTTCATCATGGCAATGCTAGCTTACACACTGCCTTTTGAAAACTCAAAACCTTAAATTGATGGGATAATCGCCGTACAGTCCTAATTTGGCCTCTGAAAATTTCTTTTTATTCGCACACGTAAAGGACAACTGCTTGAAAAACAATTTTCGACACCGGAATAGGCGGTTTATGCGTTCAAAACCCATGTTTGGAAATACCTGATTCGCTATAAAAATTAGTTCTAGTGTATTCCACAATATATTGTCACTCCGATGAATTGGCGAGAGAAACAGAGTAGATAGTCCAGAAAAAAATATAAATAAGAAAAGAAAAGCATCTGGTGCCCATGAGACTTTCCCACAACAATATCCGTCATCTTCAAGTAATTAGATAACAAATTTGAAGAAACGAAAATACCTTTACCACTCTCAATACATCTGGTCAATTTAAAAGAATACGAACCCGTGCGCAATTTACTGGAAGCGGCAAAAGTTACATATAGAGTAGCCTCCAGAATAATGATGTGTCACACGACATGCAATACTATACCCTGATCTCAACCTTACGCAGTAATGATATAGAATACTACACTTATCAGGATAAATAAAACCGACAAATAGAAGTTATGGTGTTCAATAAACATGATCACACAATATTCGAAAGAAAGAGGATTTAAAATTGTTAGTGCTACTAACATATTTAAAAAAAGAGAAGCAAGGCAACGAAACTACCGTTACATACGTTAACTTTTGACAAATCTAAATGTGGGAAAGACATCTTTGAGATTAAAAGAATTGCAGGACTGAAAGTAAAAATTGAACCGCTACACAAAAATTGCCACGCGTACGGGCATACCCAATTCTTTTCCCACAAAGAATCTAGGTGTATCAAGTGTACAGGTCGACATGTCACTAAAGACTGCCAGACTTGATACTGCCAAGTGCGCAAACTGTAGCGAAGCACACCCGGCAAACTACCTTGGATGTGTAGTTGCAAGAGAACTTCAAAAAAAGAGAGAAAGAACCCTGCAAGAAAGAAAAACCAGTTATCAAAGAACAGCAGTTGCACAACAAGCAGCGTCAAAGAAAACTATACATAATGTCCCTACGCTACCAACGGCTGGTCCAGCACTACAGCTAGAAGCTTTGCACAAGTAGTAAAGCTACAAAAATCTATGAAATAGAAAAAAAACTAAATAATCTTTCGAAAACTAAACAAACAAGAGGAGTCTATTAAATCTATGCTTAATAGAGTTACAAAATTAGAAACCAGCAATACGGCAGCAGCCAAAAATATAAAATAAAAATGACTTTGCGTATTTAAACCGTAGCCTGGATTGCAAACGGGCTACTCCAACATACCCATGAATTAGAGTTATTCCTTTGGGATCAGAAAATAGATGTTTGTCTGATTTTTGAAACTCATTTCACTAAGGAAAGCTATTTAGACATAAAAGGATATAAACTATATCATTCCGTTCATTCGGACAACGCAGCAAGGGGTGGTTCGGCGGTAATAATAAAAGGACAAAAAACAGCTGTAAAAATCCGTACAAAATCTAAGGACTGTAGAATTGCTGCAATATACTGCCAACTTAGCTACGCGCTAGAAAAAGAGGATTACCTCAGACTATTTGAAACGTTAAGAAATCATTTTATAGTTAGAGGTAATCTCAATGCCTTTGTGGGTCAAGAAGTATCACCACCAAAGAGAAACATCTGTATGAGGCAATCAAGCAAGTCAATCGCGGGTGCCATTCTACTGAAAAACCAACGTATTGGCCAACAGATAGCAATAAGATCCCCGATCTAATTTACTTCTTTATTCTGAAGGGAATTTCCTCAAATTACCTGTCGTCAGACCACTTTCTATTTATCTTGACAATAAGCGATACAATTATGACCAAATTGCTACCACCGTCACTGATAAATAAATGGTCACACTGAGATGGTTCCAGAATAGAAATAGAAGAACGTATTAAACTAAATGTCTCACTAAGAACAATTGAGCAGTTAGTCGAGAAAGCAGATCGGTTTGTTGTCAATCTGCAGCAAGCCGCATGGAACAATACCCTTGCACCAAAAAATAAAACACTGGGTGTGAACTACCCTAGAGAAGTCTGAGAGCTTTTCTTGGCAAAACGAAGAGTACGAAAAATATGGTACCAAACCAGAGCACTAATAGACAAAAAGTTGCTAAGTCGGCTAAGTCAACAACTTAAAGAAGAAATTCGTATTATTAAAAATAAAAAGTTTACTGAATTCCTAAACGGATTATCAGGCGCTAAAGACACCGAATACTTTCTCTGCAAAGCCACCAAGAGACTAAAACGGCCAAAAAAATACTTATTGGTCATTGGGATTTTCCAAGCCAAATCTAAATTGCACAACATTATGACAAGTGGCAACATTTTTGAAATATTAAAATTTTTGATTGCAACCAAAAATTTTTTTTCTAAATTTGCCCGTACCTTATCATATCTCATATGATTTTCAATATATTTCAGTTTTTTAACTCTATTAGTTCTCATACAACGCCAAGAGAATAATTTTTTGGCACCATATGATGATAACTGTATGAGATGTCAGAAAAATTGCAAAACAGTTGATTAAACATTTATTGGATTTTCCAATCTTTGTTAGATACATTCATACGTCAATGGGAAAAAATAAAAACATGCCTATTTCACTCGAAAATTTTTACTTAAAAAACATTTCTTTTTCTGGTTTTAGAATTAGCAAACCCCTAAAGTATACCATTAAAAGAAAGGCCAGCTGTATAATCTGCTCTCGTCTATGCCTTGGGTGCTACAAATTGTTTTACTGTTACCCTTTAAAGGTTTCTGTACCACGAGAGTCCACGCAAAACATGATTTGTGTATTTCTAAATGTTTAGCTAATAACATCAAAACGCCATCATTGCAGCACAAGCAACAACAACAATATGACCATGCAGCCTTTAGCAGGCCCACGATGTAACCTCTATCCAATGCGCGATTGGAGCATGTAACCATCTTTATTGCATAGTTAGCTTGAGTTCACAAATAAACAACCGTAAACCTTGTTTTGGTACAAATTATCGTTTGCAACACATTCATATAGGATACAACCAACCAAGTGTGCATCAAAGTAATTAAATGCATCCTTTAGAATGCAACATTTTTTTCATAAATCCACAATAATTGTATAGTAATCTAAGAAAATCTGCCCAAATTTTTACATTATATACTAGTTTATTCAATTTAACCCCTGTAAGTTAGAAAAATTTTAGATGCACGCTAAATTATGTTTTATTCGGATTATAAATTTTTAGTTTTTTATAAAATCTATTAGAACTAGACTTATGTCTGTTAATTTAACATGAAGCATATTTAAACAATAGGGTAATAAAAAGGTTATTTGGTTCTACTTAATAATGTTTAGAATTGTTCTTATTAGTCTGCTAAATAAGTTATAGTAATAGCCTAAATGTCAACGCATCTGCAAGTAGCACATAGAAATCGGTCACAACTTGCGTGATAGTTGATCAGCAGCGAAGATACGACCATGTCGTAAAGTGAAATATAATGCACCTACTTAGAACTTAGATGGAGCAACCTGCAAGCTTTAGGTGGAATTACAATAAAGGTCCAATTTTTCGTTTTATTATAGGTACATGAGCCGCACAAAAAAGACCCCAATAAAATAATTAATACAAATATAAGGCAGGCAATAATATAACAGAAAATCCAAAATTCAACAGATTTTTCTCAAGTAAAACTGTGAAAGCAGATTTTATAACATAATTTAAAACTTAGATTGAGTGGATAAATTTCTTGTAATTTTTTTCTTCGCTCTTCGATCTATTCTTCAACAAATCTAACAATTTATTTTTTGTTGCGTAGATTCATCAAACCTGAACATGTCTCTATAATTACAACTTACAAATATTGCGCAATTTGCATATACTGGTAGTTTATAGAAAATAAATAGACAATACTAAAAGCAGAAATAGTAGAACAGGCAGTAAAGACTTGCGGAAAAATAGTAGTAAAAAAAGCTAAAAAATAAACTGGTGCTGCAATGACGAAGTAAAAGAGAAAGCAAAGATCAAAAAAAGCTTAAAAAAGATATATACAAAGTAAGAAATATTGCGATAAACAGCATTATGTAAATAAAAAACGAAGCCAAAGAAGCTGTCCAAAGAGCAAAATAAGAAACCTGGAAAGAATTCGGAAGAGAACTGGAGACGAAATTCAACAAGGAAATGGAAAAAAATTATAAAAATTCATTAAAGTACTAAGAAAGAAATATAGAAGACAGGTATGGAGCATAAAAAATAATGAAGGCATCGTAGAAACATAAGAAGACATAAACCTAGAGATATCTAGAAGCATTATAACAAGAGATTTAAGAAAAGTAATAATATTAGAAGTAGAGAAAGACCAGAAGGAAGAGCAGGAAGAAAAGAAGAAATAGACATAGAAATGAAAAAAGTGATGGAAGCAGTGGGACATATAAAACTAGAAAAGGGAGGAGGCAGAGATAGCACTACTACAGAAATGATAAAGTACGGTGAAGAAAGAGTACTAAAATAGATAAAAGATATTAGGAACAAGCCTGGAAAGAGAGAAAAAAAGTACCAGATGATTAAGAAGAGAACACAATAATACTCCTACATAAAAAGGAGATACAAATGGTTGCGACAATTATAGGGCAATATGCCTCTCCTTTATAGCACAGAAAATGTATTCATGAATCCTAGAAGAAAAGTGAAAAAAATTATGTGAAGAAAATCCGCTTACAGACCACAAAGACAATTGCAAGACCATATATTTGGATAGTCATAGAGAAAAGATTAGAAAGGAGAAACCCATAGATCTAAACTCAGCTTTTGGCACGGTGCAGATAAAGATAAAGTTATTTCACGAGGAAAGATTGTAATAAAATAGTAAAAGAAAAGAGGGCTTCTCTTTCTATCACAGCCTATTTTCTAGTAGAAAGTACACAAATGAAACGGTAATAAGGTGCCTAAGAACTAAAAAATAATTTTGTAGTTTTCTAGAGACCTTTTCAGTTGTATCTGCTTGGATACAAGCCCTATAAAACTAATCTTAAATAAACTGTAGATTCCGCGCTAGTGTTTCGGAGCAAGCGGATGTGTGCCGTGGTCCGACATACCATAAGTGCTCAAAGCGCTTAGAAATCTACCTGCTGTATAAGGTCATGCCTACATTTTTAATATCAGTTTTTAATTTGTCAATTCAATCGTTTCAACTACATGCTAGTGCTGTAAATATCTGTCAGTATCTCATCAAAACTGTACGTGCAAGTAACTTTAGAAACATTTAGAAGAAACATGAATAGCAAGTGGCAAGAAAAAAAAGAGATCAAATCATCCTATAACACAAACCTCGCAAACTAAAGTTTCAAATAGATATCAAGCGCTTCCACTAATAGATCATGCGCAAGCCATTGCAGAATCAAACAAGGAAGTTAAAAATCAATAAGCACAAGCCCCTAAACCACCCCCTGTCTATATTTATGGGGTAACAAATTACAAGAAAATAACAGACAATCTGGCCAAAGCCGCTGATGACGAAACATACTACACTAAATCATTAACAGATAACACAGTTAAAATAAAACTATAGAGACCTATAGAAAATTAATTCTTCACCTACGCGAGAAAAACATTGTGCACCACACGTACTAACCAAAGCAGGAAAGAGCATACAGAGTGGTCATACACAACATCCATCACTCCATACCAACAGATGAAATAACACAAGAGTTGAAGAAATGGAGCATATGGTCAGAAATATTATAAATGTCCGACACAGATCAAGTAAACTTATCCCTTATTCTTTGTGTGTGGACTTATAACCACAAGATAACAACAAAGAGTTATACAACCTGCAGTCCTTACTACATACTAAAATCCAAGTTAAACCATCTAAATCAAAGAAAATTATCATACAATGCACAAGATGCCAGTAGTACAGATACTCAAATTGTACATATTGTACCAAACCATACAATTGTGTCAAATGAGGTAAACCACAAGAGTTAAAAACGTGTACCAAGTCAAAAGACTTAGCTGCAACATGTGCCCTAAGTAATGGAAATCACACCGCTAATTACAAAGGATACACAGTCTATCGAGACCTAACAAAAATAAGATTCAAAGATAATCCCAGTAGAAGAGCAAACCACTACATTACACAACCCTACACTATAGATAAAATTCAGGCCGCGATAATAAAATTAAATGCATTTAACATACTTATAACTATAGCAAACATATATTTTCCCTCTCGACACAACATACCTTCTAACGAACACAACACCTTTTCCGCACTTTGAGGTCCCACTTCCTAGTAGCTGGAGATTAGAATGCCAAACACACCGTATGGGGATCCAGACTCATCCTACCAAAAAGACGTAAGCTACTCTATTCAGCACAACAAAACAACTTAAACTTTTATCTACAGAGGAACCAATAAATTAGCCTACAGACAGAAATAAAGTACCGAGTTTACTAGGCTTTGTCATAACCAAAGGCATATCTGACATATACTCCACAATAGAGTCCAACCTTGACCTAAGCAGTGAACACAGAGGCTCAATAATAACACTAAGTATAAATATAATACATAATAAACCAATGCCCAAATCTTGTTCGAAAGACAATTTGATGCCTCAAGAATTAAATGATATTCAAATAAAAACAAAAACAATGAATAACTAAGAAAATACTAAGCATCATCTTGATTCAGAAGCTTTTAGTAATTGATAATTTTATATATGAAAAAACTATACTACAAAGTGGTTCAAATATGACCAGGACTGATTTGTGCACAAACAAACAGCACTGCGCAACAGTTGTAGTAGACTTTGAGTAGGGCTACAACTTCAACCCTCCCTTCTGCTCGGGTTATAACCTGTTCAGTTGTGTTTAGGAGTTGCTAGAGTGATAAGAGAACAGAATGTACTAAGAAGCGTGAAACAACGCACTGTCAAATTCCTTATTGAAGAAATTTACCACAGACTTCTACAACAGTATGGAGAAGAGTGTTTCTTACGGACTTCTGTGTTTCAGTGGTAGCAGTGCTTCAAAGAAAGCAGAGAGCGTGTGGAGAATGAACCGCACAATTGTCTGCAGCGAACTTCCGTCACCGAGCCAAACATTGATCGTGCAGACGCACTTATTCGTGAGGATAGATGCAACAAGGAACATGGATCAATGTTGTCTATTAGTGTTGGTAGTGTAGAAGACTTCGCAAAAAACACCTGCATTATCGCAAGGTGAATTGCACGGTAGTTACCTCACACTATAACAAACGTGAATAAAATGGTGCACATGCAAGCTGCCAGTCGTCTCCTACAGAAGTTTGAAGATAAAGAAGATGCATTTTTGAAGTCTATAGTGACCACCAATGAAACGTGAAACGTACTTCATTCCCGAGTCCCATCAGTTACCACGCGATTGGCGGCATACCAGTTCTCCTAAACCCAAGAAATCGCAAAGGAACTGTTCGACAGGAAAAGTAATAAGAACGTTCTTCTGGGACTAGCAGGAGGACTTTCTGAGGGATGCCAGAACAGTGATGCAGCTTATTACTCTGACGACGCCGTCATCCAGACTGTTCGGGAGTGGATACGCCGTCAACCAAAAGCCTTTTTTAAAAACAGCGTCAGGGTGCTTCCAGAACGTTGGAAAAAATGTGTTGACTCAGGAGGGGAGTACGTTAGAGACTGTCGTGCAAGTAGCTGTTTGGCAATTTTTTTTGTAAAAAATCAGTCTCGCTCATATTTGTACCATCTTGTATACGAACATAAAAACACTTTGTTCTAAAGAGTTTGCAGCAAAACTGTAAGACCTAAACCAAAATTAACTTTTTAGCTGAATATATGTTAAGTATAAGTGCAAAAATAAATGCAAGAAGTACAAATACAATATATATTTTGCCTGCAATGTTAAACCTGCTCACAGCTATCGTCGCTAAACTAAAATAATAGCACAAATTCCAAGATCGCAGAATGGAACGCCAATTGCTTGTTAAAACAGATCCTCAAACTACAAGCCTTTATTACCAATCATAAATTAGACAGTTCTAATTTCTGAAACCCATTTTACGAACAGAAGGTACCTCAGAATACCAAATTTTAACACGGACGGCACGCAACACCCTGACCGAGGCGCACATAGAGGAGCAGCAGTGATTATAAAAAGCTTAATCAAGCACTAACAAACAGATAAATATATGCAAGAGCCCATTCAAGCTACAAGTGTGGTTGGAGAAGACTGGAGAGGTCCAATTGTAATCACAGCACTATAAAGCCCACCAAGGCATAATATTAAAGCAGAACACTATACCCAGTTCTTCAGAGCGCTCGGAGCACGATTCATCGCTGGCGCAGACTACAATGCCAAGAGTAACAACTACGAAAGGTCGGAAATTATTAAAGTCGCTGACCGAAAATAATCTCAACTATCTCACAACTAAACAGCCTCCATACTGGCCCACAAATAGGAGAAAAAATTCGGAATTGCATTACCAAAAACATAGTACAAAGATGTTGAACAATGTCTTGGCATCTCATCGGATCATTCTCCGATCATAGTTACCCTAAATTCACAAATAATCTACAAGCAAATACCACTAAGACGCTATAAAAAAAGACCAACTGGGATACGTTTAAAGAACTACTTAACAAAAACTTTAACTTGGAAATATATCTTAATGTAGATGAAATCGATGAAACAGTAGAGCACAGCCTGACACTATTGGAAACAGAGATAAAAAATATGCTATCTGTGGTAATAAAAAAATAACAGCTGAATCTGGCAGAATACTTAATTTTCAAAGGATAAAAACAGATTAAACAATGTAAAACAAAGTTTTAAAGTACTGCTTCAAGATTACAAAAACCAAACTATACAACATTATATTTCTACTCTATCTGCTATTGAAACTTCGGATTATTCACTATGGAAAGCATAAATTGAAGCAACTGCAACAAGAATACCCCAATTCCGAAATCCAACAGAACCTGGGCCAAAAACAAGCGAGAAAAGGCCGATAAATATGCAACCCATATAACAAATGTTTTTGAACCATCTGAATTAACTACAGAAGAAGAAATCGAAATATTGCGATACCTAGACGCACCAGTCCACTAAACCTACCAATTAAAAAGATTAAAATAGCGGAAGTCTTATCCAAAATTAGATCCGAAACATCATAAAATAACTGCCAAAAAAGAACGACACTAATAATTGCCATATTTTACGCTCTTTTAAGATTCCATTATTTTCCGGTCCAGTGAAAGGTGGCTCAAATAATACTCATACCTAAACCAGAGACCTCCAAAAGAACTAACTTCTTACCCTCCAATTAGCTTATTACTAGCTGATGTGTTTAAAAAGTTGTTACTTAAAAGAATTAAACCTACTCTCGAGGAAAAAATCTTATACCAAAATATCATAGATTAGTTAGCGAAATTAATCATGCATTCAAATTAAAGAAATATTCTGCTGCATTTTTAGACATATCTCAGGCATTTGACAAGGTCTGGCACGAAGGACTTTCATTCAAAATAAAGAAAAACTTTCCTCACACCTACTACCAACTCATCAAGTCCTAGCTAAATGACAGACAGTTCCAGGTAAAATTTTAAGATGCACTCACGGACCTACACCCAATAAAGTCCGGAGTCCCGCAAGGAAGTGTACTAGGACTTTTTCTCTACCTGTTGTTTACAGCGGATATTCCTATCACAAATCGTACAACTATCGCCACGTTCTCAGATGATACTGCAATACTAGCGTCTGACGAAAACCTTGACATTGCATCAAGCAAATTACAAACTTCTCTCAACCATGTACAAGATTGGATACGAAAGTGGCGCATCAAAGTGAATGAAACCAAGTCTACTCATGTGACATTCACATTTTGAAAAGAAATATGTCCAGCAGTAAATGAATAATACACCATTTCCGCAAACAGAAGACTTCATAGACCTTGGTATGTACCTTGATCGACGATTAACTTGGAAAACCATATCCTCAATAAACGTAAGCAGCTGGGCCTAAAGTTTTTTAAGCTAAACTGGCTATTAGGGCACAAATTGAAACTGACCTTGAGTAACAAGGAAGAAGACCAATATAGACCTATAGCATCCAACAGTGAGGAAACTTCGGGCAGTTCAAATCTAGAGATAATTCAAACGTTTTAATCAAAACGTTAGGGCAATAGTCGAACCTTAGTACGTGAAAAATGAAGTGATCCATCGTGACCTTAAAGTGCAAACGGTGAAAGAAATAGCGAAGTGCGTGAGTAAAAAATATCTTGTACGACTAGAAAATCACACCAACACCCTCGCGGTAAATCTGTTAGCAACACAGCGAATAGATTGCAAAGACATAACCCTCTTGACCTACCGGACCGAATTAGTTAAGTTAAATATCTATACACCTAGTTTTTATGTGTATGTATATAAGTATCTAATAATGTGTTATATCTATTTAATGTAGCAAAAACTTATTCTTAAAGGAGCCTTTCACTGAGAAGGTCTCCAACATGTACACCAATGTAGTTGTAATCACAAAATTTACTTATTTTTCTAACAGAGCAGATTGTAAATATAAATAAAGATAAACAAATATTTTGCCTGGGTGCGTCGTATTTTCCATTCTTATACAAAATCGGTTGTAAAGTAAAGTTAGACTATTAGATATTACCTTAAAGTCTTACAAAAGATAAAAAATTACATAGCTACAACAGTTACCCACAAAGTATCAGAATAAAGCTTTAATAAACTCTTCTAGTGAACTTGAAAGCAAAATAGTTAAAGGTAGTTAATTAACTTAGAAAATATATTTTTAAACATATTTAAATCAAAGCACGTCTAAAGATTTAAGATATATTCAATGATTGAGAAAGGAAAACAGCCTAATTCTCATATGGGTGTTAGATCGCAAGGGGATTATCAGAAACAAAAGAAGATTATAGCAAAAAAATGCTATAGAGTTGAAGGTCATTAAAATCACAACGATTAGAAAGCGTGTCCGATATTTTAAAGAACCTGAGCAAACAGAAAGAAAGACAACCAAAAGGCAATCCAGAAATATTATCATCTTTGCAGTTAAGAAAAATTTATAACTTACACACAGCGAACAACAACTAACATAAATAACTGTTTACTATTTAAGCATCATTTAGAGATATTTAAATCAGCTAACAGTTAAAAACGTCTAAGGCAGCATTTTTTACAATAACTTTAAAGCTTAATTAATGAAAATGTAATCGACCTTGACTTTTACGTTATAAAAATATACTTAATATACAACGATGATTATTGATGATAATTTCATTAATATGTTTTAAATAAGTAAGCTATTTTTCAACAAAAATTATATTTACCTTAATTTTTTACGTAGTTTTTCAGCGTCGCAATCCTTACAAAGTTGTTTACATTAATATTCCGAGCATTCTACGCACTTAACAGTTATAATAAATTATCTTTGCGCTATTCTACCATAATATATAACCTGTATGCCAAACAAGATAACTGCGGATTTATTAAGGATTTTTTATAGGCAAGCTGGCTCATAATTCCGGCTTAATTTGGACTCCCATGCCTCCTAAAACAATTTCCCACGCGTTTGGCGTAAAAAGTTCTCCTTCGCTGAGGATCCGATGCATAAATCAGCAGTACGCGGAACTCCTCCGTAATTTACCTCTCTAAAGGGCACACCTAGAGCTTTCGTCACGAAACAATAGTCGACCAAGGCGCCGCCTGTTATCATGCAAATAAATACAAGGGGCATTGCGGCAAGTGTGGCGGCAATCCCGCAACGCCGAATTGAATACTTAGTCGTCCCGAAAAGCGAATTGAGATTTCATTTTTATTAATGCCGACTTTAATTATAAAAAGCTCGGATTCCCCGGAACCGTAAAGGTTAACCAGGTCCGTGGTGCGACAAATGTGGATGAGCTTGTTTGGTATTTTTATTCTATTTTTAATTGAGGCGCACCACAAAAAATTAAAAATAATTTACTACCGTGTTCACCTTCACCTAAGCATTCAAATACTTCGTCGGCGTAACTGTAGTAGCTTATTCTTACGCAACGAACTGAACCTCAATTACTACATGTAAAGTGCCAATGAATTTATAATACATGACATTACTATCTAATATATAACGCACTGTGTAATGTAAAACAAAATGGTATTATACTGATGCAGGTAAAGTTGTTAAAAATCGGAAATGATACAAGTCTCCCTCATCAAAAATCATACAAAAAAATCTTCTATAAGGGTATTAGACATCAACATGTAATAGTGGGTGTGTTGGCGCGCGCGTGCGCGTATGTATTTACAGCTACCGCTGTCTACCCTCTCTCAACCGTTTTCTCCATTGCTCCCTATTGTTCGAAACTGCTTCTGTCAGACTTTCCATGGCCTCATCTATCTCATCTCTGTAAGATCTTCTGGGTCTTCCCCACTTTCTTCTTCATGCTGGACTCCATTCCGTTATTCTCTTTATCCATCGCTAGGGTGTCACTCTTCTGACGTGGCCGTACCATTGTAAGTGTTTTCCTTCAATATAGGTAAGTATGTCTTCCTTCACTGACAGCCTCCTGCGTATTTCTTCATTAAAAATTCTTGCCCGTCTTGTTATTTTGTTGCATCTTTTCCAGTATTCCATTTCTATGGCTGTAATTCTACTGTGACCTCTTTTTTAACCCGGTTCTCTGCTTCGTATTAATAATGCTTTTAATTATGATGTTAAAAATAATTTTTTTTGCGTATTCCATATAATTCAATTTAATTGTTTAACGCACGATCTAGTTTGTCCCAGTTTGATCTTGTGGTTATCCCTTCATTGGAAATAGTGAATCCTAGGTACCTAAAACTCCTTTTCCTTTTATTTTAAAGTCATCTGTGATTTCAAAATCTGTAATACTTTCCATTGCTGTGACCAGATATTCTGTTTTATTACAATTAATATCCAGTCCGTTTTTTAAATAATTTTCGGGTCATAAAACTAAGGTCTTCTTCATCTTGTACCATTACCACCTAATCATCGGCAAAACTTAAAGTGTAGAGGTGTACATTTCTAACTGGAATTCCCGAACCTTAGCATTTTTGTTTCTAGGGTTTTAGCGTTACTTAAAAAAAGATGTTAAAAAGAGTAGGAGGGTTGATCAGCCCTATAGTAACGCTTTGGAGGTTTTAAATACTTGTTTGAACCGATTTTTCATTTTAATAGACACCATGTTCTCTCGGTATAAGTTTTTCATTTGTTTGGGATGTAAAGTTGTTTCAGAGATTTCCAGAGCTTTTCCCTTGGTATTGAGTCATATGCTTTTTATGTCTATAAACGCAAGATGTACTGATCTATTTTTAGCCATTTTCTTTTCAATTAATTGTTGGACTGTGTATATATAAAATCTGCTAAAGATGTACAAAAGGAGTTTCACATTGAAAAATAAATTAACTCCCCCACCCTTTAAAATAATTTGTGATGCACTGAATACGTTAACTACTTCCAAGTGATTTTTGATATTAAACTTCAACGGTTTTTTGTTTGTTAAGAGGCATTTGATTTGTCTCCGGAAGCATTGCGGCCTCATGGACTTGTACTTCTCTCATTTTTTTAGAGTACTGTTTATAGTGTCTTTATTCCATGTTCTAGCCCGTACAAGTCCCTTACTGAATAGTTACTAAATTCTTCTGGATCCATTTTTAATTTTCAATAAATGACTTGTCTCTATCTGGTTATATTGTCTGCAACTCGGGTCTCCATTGTATAACCATATTTTGTTGAAATATTCTCTAAGAAAACAATACCCTGTACTGGACACCTATAATACAAGGTGGTCGTTAACTAGATATGTGCCTTTGTAAGTGTCGTCTCTAAACTGTTTGAGCAAACCTCATAAAAATTACGTGCGTTATTGTTTACAATTTGTCCAACAATACTCTGTGAAATCAATTTCAAAATTACATCGGCATCTACTGTGTATATGATTTCTAAAAGAGTACAAATCATTGAAACCGTAAGAGGGTGCAAACAATAGGTGGACTGGAAGTCGACATTAAACCCAAGGACAATGAAAAGGTTATCCATGTTGAAAGTTTTTCAAGTTTTAACATGACTGAAACAATGAAGAATTTGAATATATTTTTAATAACTTACATAGATTGATCAAAAAATGGTTGACCACAAGCAGTGTCCAAGATGATGAAAGAAGGAAAAGCTGGTCGACCAATATCAGTGGGAACTTAAGAGAAAACTTGTGGGAGAAACGGTGTCTATCGCAGAATAACATTTTAAAAGACACTGAAATCAAGAGAATGTCTCTTCAAATAGTTAACAAAAGAAGATTTGGGTCTTTTCGCTTACAAAATTGAAGTGCATCACCCATTAAGCGATAAATCAATCGGCGAGGATTATAATTTTGCAAAAACTTTAAAATAAGTGATTAAACCAACAGAAATTGGTTATCGAAAGATATGGTTCTCGGAGAAAATTCATTATAAATTATTTTGAAAACTATCGGACATAAAAAACAAAAACCGAAAATAATAATTGCACCCTTACACTCAAATCGGATAACTGCTCTACTATGATATAGTGGGCCCATATTTCCTGACAGAAACGATTACTGGTGAAATTTATAAGTTAAATTTTGGACTAATTTTTCGGTCCCGTTAGTCGAAACTCAGAGAAACGAGAATTTTATTTATGTAAGATGGCGCCCAAGTCCATCGGCCTTAGGAAGACATGTCTGCCATATCACGTATCTTTGGCTCGTATATCATTGCCTTGGGTGCAAAAACAAAGACAAGCGGAGGAATTGATTGGCCACCATATTCTCTTGATTTAAACATCAAGTAATAATAGAGAACATGGATGGCCTCAGAATTCGCATTAATTCGATAGAAGAGAAAAGAAGACACAAAATGATTGATCACTTTTTGAAACCTTTGGAACTAGTGGCCAAAAGCAAAGGAAAACATTTCGAAAATATTATTATCTAGTCCTTTATCTAATCAATAAATTGCAATTTACCCGGTCTGAATATCTTTGTATTTTTTGCCACTGTGTTTTGTAACTGATTTTTGCTTTGTACTAACAGTTCTTCAGTTCATTTATGAGATATTCTTTATAAAGATTTTTCCTTGTCTTAGTCTCGCTGCGTTTTCCCAGTATTTTTTATATTGTTTTCACACCCATTCTTTTGTCTGGCTTCTTATTGTACCTTTGGGTATTCTCTAATTTTTTGTATTATTGGTATTAGGTAACGCATTTGCAATTTTCCAAAGTTTTTGAACTTAACTTCTGTTTTATTATTGTCCAACATGCTTTAACACTTTTTATCTCTATCTTTTTTTATTTTAATAATGCCAGTCTAGCATAAACGTAAATTTTTCGAACTAGACCCACTACTCACTAAAGTCATTTGTTTTATGACTTTTGCAAGATGAGGAAGTTTACCATGTAATTGTTGAATAACTTACACTATGACTGATTAAAGATTTAATCATTTTCACTGCTTAGGAAGTCTATGGGTAGTTTTTTTACCCTAGTGTACAGTGATTTTTTACCTAACTTGTAGAAGCTAGCGCCGACATACTAATTGACGGTATCGTAGAATTTTTTCGTTGCCTTTTTGATGTGCTGTTCAATTGTTGGGATTCCGGTTTATCTGTGCAACTGTCAGTTTCTAATAAACTATTGTGCATTTGTTATTATTCTCAAACTTTATTTTGTAAAACTTGGAGTTTAATTCAGTTAGTTTTAGATGTTTCGCTCCATAGTGTAGATGAATATACGTATTATCAATGACATGTAGATTAAGATTTCATACTTAATTTGATTAAGAGGAATGCTGGACGTTTTTCCAGCACTCGTGAAAACCTCGTACTTATCTTAATCTTCCGAATATGTAGGACCAGCATACTGAAGTAAAATTAGCACTGATTCTTTTAATATTCTTTTGGTGGCCCTCTGCATATTGGTATCACCAGGTTCAAAAGATTCTATGTGGTTTGGGAGCCTGGAGGGTTGTGGTTCAGGGCCAATGCATATGTTTTATTAACGTATTTTTCCCTTTACGGTCGCATTAGGGTTTGTAGGTCTGACTACCAGAATTTTTTTAAATTATGGCCAGCCTGTGCAGTAGTTGTAATACTCGACATATTTCACGCAACGTGGGGATAGGTACCAATTTTTCGTATGCCCCAATATCTGGCAGTTGGTGCACTAGGAGATGTCACTATTCTTTCGTCGAGGTTCTACGGCTCCTGTTCCTATTTTGTTTAGTTCAATAGCAACTATTAATATTGAAGTCTTTTTGAGGTTCAGTAGCCGTCTAGGTTTAATTATTAGGAACTTCGTGTTCTAATTATGCTTTAATACATTCTACAGTTATTGCAATGTTCCTTTATATATTATTACTGAAATTTTAGAATTACGGGATTACTGTTGGTACAATAATTAACTTTATACTCGTCATGAAATTTAGTGCGTTTTCTATAATCATCTGTGCTATTCAAATTGATTTTTATTTTTTTTAAGAGATTAAAGTGGCCATGTTAAATGAATACCGTTTATTGAAATCACTTTCTTCTGGTGAGGTAAGAGGTCGTTTGAGGTTGCTTGTGTCTTTATCTGTAATATTTTGGTATTTTATTTCAGTGGAATTGGGGGTTGCCTTGCTTTTTTTATAAATTATAAATAGTTTGGTATATTTTAGTAGTTGTTTAATGTCGCCGTAGAAAGCTTCGACTTCTTCATCTGGTTTGTTGGTGCATATGCCTGGATCATATTTGTAGTAATTGGTTTTGCTTGGATTTTTAGTAGCATTACTCTATCAGAGTAAGATATAAATTCTGTGACACTCTTATTTATATGTTTTTCAACAATAACTCCAACTCCATGTCTATAATGTTATTCATCGCCTCCAGAATAATACAGGGTTGCATCATTAATAGTGTTACATTTGCCCGCACTTGCACAGTATTTGATATACTCCTAGAATTGGCATTTTGAGCCGCCGCATCTCCTTGATGGTATTGGCCAGTTTCACAGCTTCAAATAAGCTGCGGACATTTCATGTCCCAATATTTATATGGTTTTTGCGAGTATTCATCCTTGTCTTCTTAACTTCATTCAAAACCGCCCCCCAGAGATCCGATTGAGGAACTATTTTTACCTCTGAAACATTTTGAATTGAATGTAGTCATCATGTGATTCTCATGGGAAAATAATGGAGGTGATTTCCCGTTGCCTTCTTCCATGGTGTAGAATGGGGAAAGGATATAGGAAAAGTAATATGGAGATGGAGGGAAGAAGCGGGTTGAACCTAATTTCTCCTAGAATATGGGGGATAGGAGCAAAACGAGTAGCTGACGTAAGGGCAGGATTTGCCAAATCCTTTAGTAGTCTATCCTCTACCGGAATCGCAGAAGAGTGCTACCCGCTACCCACAAATGTTTACACTAATAATTAATAAACGGCTCTTGGATTGTTTTTATTATAGTGAACGTTGTAGTATAATCAACAGATTTCAGCGCAAAGAACTCGCTCGTTCCATTTTTATTATCTATTAATTATTAAACAACACGAACTCTTTGTCATCGGAAATCTTTTCATTCTTAGCTAATGTTCCTTGTTATGCTACATTTTGTATTGCTCTGTTTAGTACTACCACTACTTCTTTTACATCTATTTTGGTTTTCAGTGGTATTGCAAAAATTAGATCAGATGTTGATTCTATACATGATTCTATTTTAATAGTTTTAGGGTTGAGACCTTCAATTACGCAGAAATTCCTGAGATCTGGTGTCTTGTTAAGGTCGGAATGCCAATATGTATACTGATTTTTTGATAAATAGTTTAAGTTATTATTTCTTATAACTGTTAGTAGTTCTTTTCTTTTGGTGGTAGTGAGTGTGGATTTCCAGTACATGTTCTTCCTCCAGCTAGAAACCGGTTTTTGTCGTGTTTTGAGATAGTCATCTTTCAGATGGACAGTATTCTAATGATATTGTCGTTCCCCTAAGTTATTTACAATAATCATATGAGTGATTTGAGTGTTTTTTTGTCTATATTCTGTTCTTTCATAGAATTTAGGTAGTTGGTGCTAAATATGGTATAATTAAGTATTCTAATGTAGCAGACGGTAGCGAAATGTAGACTCTCGCTTAAAAAATAAAGATATGGGAAAGAAAAATGGTAAAAAAGATGTTTGGTGGAGTAAAAGAGGAAAAAAAGTGGCGCAAACATACAAAGAAGTTATGAAATTATACAACCAGATAGAGATAACTCCATTTATGAAAGCACAGAAAATCCGATGGTTGGGACAAAGAGATTGTCCATCAATAAAGCTACACGAAAAGTAATAAAAAGAGAAAGAGAAAGAATACGCAGAGGCAGACTCCAAAAGAAGTGGTTAGAAGAGGTAGAAGAAGATCCACGAAAGTTTCACATAGGAAATTGAGAGGCAAAAGATAAACAAAAATCCAGTGAAAAGAATTGTTAAGCAAGCAATGAATTTGTAAATTTATTTTTAAGCCTTGGGCCTTTAGGGCCTATGTATCCTGTGTAATAATAATTAAGCAAATAAAGTATATTAGTTGTACTATTTTCGTAATTCGTTACTTTGTATTTCATATGTTTTTAGTCATATGCTAGCGCTCTAATTTTATATATAAACTTTAAAGCAATTTTAGGAATTAATTAATATCTGTGCCAATAAAAAATAAGATAATCATACTTAAACTAAGCAAAAATCCAAGAGAGGTCACATTATACCGTCTCATAAGCCTCCTTCCAGTTTTAGTTAATGTAATGAAGAAAATTATACTAAAACAACTAACTAACATTATAAATGAGAACACGCTAATAATACCAGCTCTGATTAAAAAAAAACACATGCAAATACATCAAATTGTTTCCACTTAATAAGAATAAGAAAAGAACGATACTGCTTTGTTGATAATATTTGATATAAAAAAGCATTTGGCAAAACAGTATTCAATTATATGCCCCTTTTGCTTTTTCTAGATCCTAACTTTTATATAGAACATTCCAAGTAAATCATAAACAAGTATATCCTATTAAATCTGTGTACTACAAGACATTGTCTTCGGGCCTATCTTATATTCACTGTACACAACATACCTTCAACAAACCAACTTAACGACGATAGTTACATACACCGATAACCGAACCATTTTAGCTTCACACCATGGTCCTAATTCTGCAACCAGGAATCTACAAAATAATTTTATTTAATTTAAAGAGTGTCTTATAAAATGACAAATGAACACTAATTAGAACAAATAGTCTCATGTTACAATTATGCTTAAGAAAAAAACATGCCTAGCTATCATATTCTACCGAAACCAAACATCACAAGTAGGCGCAGCCAGAAGGTTAACTTAGCAAACTCAAATTTTTGCTAATACAAAACAGTTAAAAGCAAAGTTGAACAGCAGTACAGAATTATCGGAAGAAAATTAGAATTATCAAAGGAAAATAAGCTGCTAATCTACAAAACCACACTGGAGCCCATTTGAACTATCGGCTCATGGTATATTCAAAATGCTACACTGTATGCCAACCTAAATATATCAACGGGTCGTAAATAAAAAATTAAATTCAGGTCCAAACGTAACATTGATAGGAAATTGCAATCGTAGCACTATAAGATGAAGGGAAAAAAGAAGATTTAAACGATTCAAACCATCTAACTTAACAACCAGATTTACATAACATTACATATCAATTTGCACTACTTAATTATAGTAAAGGTATACAATTCTCAATGAGACATTTCTCATCCTAACATATAATTTATAGCATATGACTAAAAACATATGAAATACAAAGTAACGAATTACAAAAATAGTACAACTAATATACTTTATTTGCTTAATTATTATTACACAGGATACATAAGCCCTAAAGGCCCAAAGCTTAAAAATAAATTTACAAATTCATTGCTTGCTTAACAATTCTTTTCACTGGATTTTTGTTTATCTTTTGCCTCTCAATTTCCTATGTGAAACTTCCGTGGATCTTCTTCTACCTCTTCTAACCACTTCTTTTGGAGTCTGCCTCTGCGTATTCTTTCTCTTTCTCTTTTTATTACTTTTCGTGTAGCTTTATTGATGGACAATCTCTTTGTCCCAACCATCGGATTTTCTGTGCTTTCATAAATGGAGTTATCTCTATCTGGTTGCATAATTTCATAACTTCTTTGTATGTTTGCGCCACTTTTTTTCCTCTTTTACTCCACCAAACATCTTTTTTACCATTTTTCTTTCCCATATCTTTATTTTTTAAGCGAGAGTCTACATTTCGCTACCGTCTGCTACATTAGAATACTTAATTATACCATATTTAGCACCAACTACCTAAATTCTATGAAAGAACAGAGTATAGACAAAAAAAACATTCAAATCACTGATATTATTATTGTAAATAACTTAGGGGAACCACACTATCATTAGAATACTGTCCATCTGAAAGATGACTATCTCAAAACACGACAAAAACCGGTTTCTAGTTGGAGGAAGAACATATACTGGAAATCCACACTCACTACCACCAAAAGAAAAGAGCTACTAACAGTTATAAGAAATAATAACTTAAACTATTTATCAAAAAATTAGTATACATATTGGCATTCCGATCTTAACAAGATACCAGATCTCAGGAATTTCTGCGTAATTGAAGGTCTCAACCCTAAAACTATTAAAATAGAATCATGTATAGAATCAACATCTGATCTAATTTTTGCAATACCACTGAAAACCAAAATAGATGTAAATGAAGTAGTGGTAGGACTAAACAGAGCAATATAAAATGTAGCATAACAAGGAACATTAGCTAGGAATGAAAAGATTTCCGATGACAACGAGTTCGTGTTGTTTAATAATTAATAGATAATAAAAATGGAACGAGCGAGTTCTTTGCGCTGAAATCTGTTGATTATACTCTCACACACACAGCCGAACTACAACGTTCACTATAATAAAAACAATCCTAGAGCCGTTTATTAATTATTAGTGTAAACATTTGAATATGAGTTTTCCAAATAAGTGGGTAGCGGGTAGCACTCTTCTGCGATTCCGGTAGAGGATAGACTACTAAAAGATTTGACAAATCCTGCCCTTATGTCAGCTACTCGTTTTGCTCCTATCCCCCATATTCTAGGAGAAATTAGGTTCAACCCGCTTCTTCCTTCCATCTCCATATTACTTTTCCTATATCCTTTCCCCATTCTACACCATGGAGGAAAGCTACGGGAAATCAGCTCCATTATTTTCCCATGAGAACCACATGATGACTACATTCAATTCAAAATGTTTCAGAGGTAAAAATAGTTCCTCAATCGGATCTCTGGGGGGCGGTTTTGAATGAAGTTAAGAAGACAAGGATGAATACTCGCAAAAACCATATAAATATTGGGACATGAAATTTCCGCAACCTTTCTGAAGCTGTAAAACTGGACAATACCATCAAGGAGATGCGGCGGCTCAAAATGCCAATTCTAGGAGTATATCAAATACTGTGCAAGTGCGGGCAAATGTAACACTATTAACGATGCAACCCTGTATTATTCTGGAGGCGATGAATAACATTATAGACACGGAGTTGGAGTTATTGTTGAAAAACATATAAATAAGAGTGTCACAGAATTTATATTTTACTCTGATAGAGTAATGCTACTAAAAATCCAAGCAAAACCAATTACTACAAATATGATCCAGGCATATGCTCCAACAAACCAGATGAAAAAGTCGAAGCTTTCTACGGCGACATTAAACAACTACTAAAATATACCAAACTATTTATAATTTATAAAAAAAAAACAAGGTAACCCCCAATTCCACTGAAATAAAATACCAAAATATTACAGATAAAGACACAAGCAACCTCAAACGACCTCTTACCTCACCAGAAGAAAGTGATTTCAATCAATTCATTTAAGATGGCCACTTTAATCTCTTAAAAGAAATAAAAATCAATTTGAATAGCACAGATGATTATAGAAAACTCACTAAATTTCATGACGAGTATAAAGTTAATTATTGTACCAACAGGAACCCTGAAATTCTAAAATTTCAGTAATAATATATAAAGGAACATTTCAATAACTGTAGAATGTATTAAAGGATAATTAGAACACGAAGTTCCTAATAATTAAACCTAGACGGCTACTGAACCTCAAAAAGACTTCAATATTAATAGTTGCTATTGAACTAAACAAAATAGGAGCAGGAGCCGTAGAATCTCGACGAAAGAATAGTGATATCTCTTAGTGCACCAACTGCCAGATATTGGGGCACACTAAAAATTGGTACCTATCCCCACGTTGCGTGAAATATGTCGAGTATTACAACTACTGCACAGGCTGTCCATAATTTAAAAAAAATCTGGTAGTCAGACCTACAAACCCTAATGCGACCGTAAAGGGAAAAATACGTTAATGAAACATGTGCATTGGCCCTGAACCACAACCCTCCAAGCTCCCAAACCACATAGAATCTTTTGAACCTGGTGATACCAATATGCAAAGGGCCACCAAAAGAATATTAAAGGAACTAGTGCTAATTTTACTTCAGTAGTATGTCGGCGCTAGCTTCTACAAGTTAGGTAAAAAATCACTGTACACTAGGGTAAAAAACTACCCATAGACTTCCTAAGCAGTGAAAATGATTAAATCTTTAATTAGTCATAGTATAAGTTATTCAACAATTACATGGTAAACTTCCTCATCTTGCAAAAGTCATAAAACAAATGATTTTAGTGAGTAGTGGGTCTAGTTCTAAAAATTTACGTTTATGCTAGACTGGCATTATTAAAATAAAAAAAGATAGAGATAAAAAGTGTTAAAGCATGTTGGACAATAACAAAACAGAAGTTAAGTTCAAAAACTTTGGAAAATTGCAAATTCTCGACGTTTCGGCATCGCTTTTGATGCCATTTTCAAGAGGTTAGCTCTTCACTAGGGGGTCTCAATCTGCCTACTCCCCAAGGAGAAGTACGAGTCTTTGAATAAGACTGAGCTTTCGTGTGACCTGCTTAATCTTTTATAGGGCTGGAAGTGAAAGTTTGTTTGGCGGGAGATGCGTTGGGTTGGGGAAAGTTTGTAGGATTAAGGGTGTTGCGTAATTGGGGGTGCGGAGCAACAAGGGACTTCCACATAACAGGCAAACGCTGGCTCTCATCTCTTGTGTTGAGGCACTGTGGGCGTTTTTCTATTTCAATTGCCTCGCGTACTATTCTGCTGGTAAAATGGGAAATGGGGGCAATTGTTTTAGCCCCAGAGAAATTAATTTTGTGGCCTGTTTCTTTGCTATGTTTGTCAAGTGCCGAACCATTATCGCCTTTCCGTACGGCCAGAGAATGCTCGTATATTCGGCTAGATATTTGCCGATTTATGTGACCTATGTAGGTCCTTTGGCAGTCTCCTCAAGGTATTTCATACACTCCTTGGGATTCATTGGGGCAGTGATCCTTTGCTGAGCGAATAAGCCCAGATATTTGGTTATTGGTCGTAAAGACCGTGCGGATATTTTGCCGCATTAGTATGCTGCTTATTCTATCAGTGATGCCTCTGATGTGAGGTAGAAATGCTTTTTGTTGGTCAGGAGGGTTTTGGGATTGAGAGTTGCTATTTTTATTTATATTTTTTATTATATTAGTTAAGGATTTTTTGGAATATCCATTTTGCAGTAGAGTGGTGGTAATGGATTTGATTTCTGTTTGACGATTTTTCGTACCGGAAAGTCTGATGGATCTGGTTATGAGGGATTTTGCAAGCGAATGGATTTGGGCAGGGTGGTGATGGGATCTGGCATTTAGGTAGCGGTTAGTGTGAGTTGTTTTTCTGTAGACAGTGTAACAAAAGCTGTCATTAGAAGGATTTCTTGTTATGAGAGTATCTAGGAAGAGAAGGGAATTGTTATGTTCAGTTTCCATGGTAAATTTAATATTGGTGTGAATTTGGTTGAGGTGGGAAAGGAATTCTAGAAGGGTATCATGTCCATGAGGCCAGATAACAAAAGTGTCATCGACATATCGTATCCAGCAGGTAGGTTTAAGGTGAAAGGAGGCAAGGACTCCCAGACACCAAGAAACGCAAACTTTCCAAGTTGTGCCAAAGTAAAATTCCAAATACCCAACCATCCCTGACCAACACAACGGTACATAACCTTTCCGACTACCCTGTAAGCAACCTAGCTATTCAGGCTTTGGAAAAAGGTTTTAACTTTGCTGTAACACCAAACCGCATTCTCACTGAACAAATTATAGCCCAAATAGAATCCTCCATTTTCACCCTTCCCGAAAATCTAGCAAATGAAACCAGACAAGATGTAGCCAAAGTGCTACATACAGCCGAATTACCAAAACTAAATATCAAAGTCTCCGAATTACGCGCCTTAAAAGCTCTTGAAAATTTACCCAAAGTAGACGCGGTTCATACCGTGAACTAAGTTGTTTAAACATAGTTAACCGCGGAAACCTATCCGAACAAAATATATATATATATATATATATATATATATATATATATATATATATATATATATTATATTTTTAGTTTATAGAAAACTTCAGATTTATCATACGTGGAGATGAGTTGCTTTGAGTTCTAAATAAAGTTTATTAACCGTTAAGTAGCTTTCAGTACTAGAACGTTTCTGCTCTTAACAGTGGTGAATAACTCGTGCAAATTTACTAAAACTACTTATTTGTTTTACTTGCAGGCGATCATAATCACAATACTACTTATATATACAACATATGCAATAAATAACGTAAAATTACACACTATTTTGTGCACGGATTCGCTTTGCTTATCTAGTTCAAATCTGGTTGCCACCCCGCTGCGCGATACTTATGACTATTTGGTGTCATTCCAGAAGGGATTCTAAAACGTCTCTGAACGCCAGTACGGAAACCCCTAGAACGTTCGCCTTGCACGTGTGCGGCAGCTAGATTCCTAGAAGGCATTATGTCGGCCGCCTGAGCGTGGCGGGTTGCAACAAAAACTGCGGCCGCAGATTCCTAGCTCACACGCTACGAGAGGCATTCGGAAATTCGTTACATTGTGATGCTCAATAAAGTCTCATGCAGTTGAAGCAGCGCTGAGGTAATATCAAAAGGGAGTACTAGCTCAAAATTGTAAACATTAACCTAAATTGTTATACATATTTTAATTTAATAAATTATAGAGTTGCCTTTTACAGAGTCAGTTCGCTTTTTGCAGACCACTGTTTGGATTGTCGTTTTACCAGTATATTTCCATAAACCCAACTTTCATCGAAATACAGATTATGTTAAAAAAGCGCTTTAAAAAATCCGTTCATTTTTTCTTAAATGCTTATGTTTGAGCAAATGTCTAACAATGAATTAATGTCAAAATTATAGATAACCTTATAATATACAATTATAATAAAAAAAAACTTCATGGCCACATATACAGCTTTGGCTGTCAATCCACTATAAATATGCGAACTAAGTTACCCATCAAACTGCTCTCGTATTGTTAAAGCTATAGTAAGAAACATATTTTTCTATTTAACTATTTAACAAGGAAATTGGATACGGAATAGTACTAACAGAGTACATTACAACTAAAATTGTAATATCAATATATGCAAACCCAACCTTATAATTTATTTTGCATTAACCTAAATCTCTGGGCCACCGCTGTAGCCTAGCAATCATGGACATTGTTCCTTTGTCCGAGGACTCAATGAATAGTAAAGGGTGTCCAATATGTGGCACTAATTATAAATTTTATTTCACAGAATAATTAGACTAAATAAACAAATAAAATGTTATAAATTGATATCGGTTATAATTGGTGTTTAATTACAAAGGTTAATGAAATGCTTGCCATTGCTGACAATGAGATGTTGAAGTCGAGTTTGAAAGGCCTTTACAGATCACTGTGTTTTCTCGATTCCAATGCGATCAATCTTTGTCCAAAAGTTTATCTGAGTTTAGCGAATACTTATTGAGTCCGATGAGGGGTGGCACCGTCTTTTTGGAACCAATTATTTCCAATAAGACCTTTTCGATTAGCCAAATGAAGAAATTTATCCAAGATTTCGGTCTGTTAGACATTAGAATCAATAATTTGATCCACAAATGTTGGTCCAATAATGGCGCTGTAACTGACAGCGCACCAAACAGTGGCTATTTCTGGGTATGCGGTAACGCCCAATGACACATATAGATTCTGAAACCCCAAAAGCAATAATTGTGACGGTTGACATAGCCATCCAATTGAAAGTGTGGCTCATCGGTAAAGTGAATCTTTATTACATCAAATTCTTGCAATTGGATCATCTCTAAGAAAAGGTTTGCAAAGTTGAATCTGATATCGATGTTGACAGTTGACAATATCTGAATGGTGTGCAGACTACTCCTGCTGATTCTCAACAAAGATGCCGTTCGTCTCAATGAAGTGCTTGGTTTTGTTTTATTTTCTGATTCATAAAATGTTTCGACGCGTCTTATTGATTTCTCAGTAATCACTCTATTATTGCGTCCAATCTTGTCTTCGATTTTTACCCAACTATGGACAAAAATTTAAAAAATGAATAATTAAATTTTGATCAAAATGAGCATTTTTGCATTTGATAGCAATACTCCCTTCGCAGCGGTTGTGCTGGCCAGTAGACATTGTTGGCCACATTTGCCGATGAGTCCTGAATTTAAAATTAGTGTCATATATTGGACAACCTTTAGTCTCGCTGGAATCTCATGAGTGTAAGTCACGGCGTAGTACTGAGTTGCATGTTAGTAAATAATAAGCTATTGAATATGTAATGCTAGTAAGTGCACCAAAATCCGCTAAAAATCAAATAAATGCAAAGAAATTGTAGTTTATAGTAGACTATTACATTCAAAGCGAAAACATCATTGACGCTGATCATCAGTGATCTAAGGTAAAAACATTTATTCAAAATACCAAAAAAAACTTAGATTTAATACGAACACTTAAGAACAATTAAGATAGCGCACTATAAATAAACTTAAGAGACTCTTGGACCATTGGCTCATTGCGCAAGATACGTCCGGAAAGCGTTAAGGCTAATTCCAGGAAATTCGTTTAATTGAAGTAATATTTATATACACTTAATAAAGTCTTCGAAATAACATCTTTAAGCATCAGTATATTATTTTCAGCGATTTTGCTACGCGTTGTAGCTCGCCTAGAAGTCTTCAGTTTGAACATTTCTCAGAACACTCGTCACAGCAACCTATCCATTTTCAACAATCCCAAAGTGTTTTTAAGCTAGATATGAACCGGTAAAAAAGTCGAATGGGACCAGATTCGAGCATAGGGAGATATGTTTTGCTATTCTTCGGTCATTTATAAGCACTTCCATGTACAGGGTCCGGCGCAATAACGGTGACACAGTTTGATGATTCCCGGCACGAAAGTATCGCGCTGCAGCATGATGACAATAGCGCTATTTTGTTCGACTTATTTTTTGTCAGGGTTATTATTTCGATTTTGTGTAAATGACGTGCTGCTATTTTGAAGCTTCATCATCAAGGAAATATGCGACATCGCTAGTTTGCTCAATGTCAAGCGGCAGCATGTCTCCAGAACAGTTCTTCGATCCAAGGAAGGAGCTTGGCCATGATGGTGACCGGCCAAGACGAGGGAGAAAACACACTGTTAACACGTCCCGGATCCGCAAAATAATCAAAAAGAGAGTAAGCCAGAATCCGCGGGTCTCCATGAATAAACTCGCCCGTGACATCGGTCTCAGCGACGAATCTTTATAGGGAAACTCGGACTCAAGCCTTACCAGCTCCAAAAAGTCCAGCTCCTGACAGATGACAATAAGCACGTACGGCTGCAACGATGCCGTCAACTCAAGGATCGGGTCGCAGGTCGTAGATGGGAGCGGATGCTGTTTACTGATGAGAAGCTGTTTACCGTTGCGCTTGCGCACAATCGACAAAACGACAGATACTGGTCCGCAGAGGCTCCAGGCACCTCTGCCATTGTCGAACATCGTCAAAACCAGCAGTCGGTTATGATTTAAGGCAGAATGTGCGCCAGCGGCAAGACCCCCCTGGTTTTCGTCGACCAAGGGGTCAAAATCAACCAAGAAGTCTACCGACCGGACATTCTCGAGGCCGTAGTACTTTCATGGGCCAAGAAGCACTTTGACAATTAAGAATGGACGTTCCAGCAGGACTCTGCCCCTGCGCATAGAACCAAGAAGAAGCAAGAGTGGTGCGAGGCTAATTTCTCCTCGTACATCACATATTTGGAATGGCCACCATACTCACCAGATCTTAATCTAATAGATTACAGTGTGTGATCCATTTTGGAGTCAAGGGTCAATGTAAAGCGATATCACAGCCTGGAGTCGCCTGGAATCGCTGCCCCGGGAGTGGGACCGATTGTCTCCCAGGACCTGCGGCTCATCGCCGAACACTTCAAGAAGCGTTTGGACTCGTGTATTCGCGCCAAGGGAGGCCACTTCGAAACCCTGTTTCCTAATAGTTATTTAGTTGTCATTTATTTGTTGTTTTGTTGAATTTTTAGTTGTTTGATAAATATGCTGAAAAATACTTGTCACCGTTATTGCGCCGGGCCCTGTAAAATGCAACGTTGGTCGTCTCTCTAGGTGGTACAAACTTCTCATGGACGACACCTTTAGAGTAAAAAGGACAATGAGCATCGTTTTGTTAATTCGCTTATTCAATACTTTTTGGTTGGATCGTGTGTCACTCGGAGCTCTTTTTTTATCTATCATTTAATCACTAGTTACCACTTTTCCAAAAAAAGGCTGGTGGTCTGAAGGCTCACCAGAAATCGACACGCAATTTTTCTATCAAAATCTCGTTGACCTCACTTTTTTCTTTGAACGCTTTTCGGTAGAGTTTCTTTATTATATCAAGGGTTTTGGTTACGGACTCTTCGAGTGTAACGCGTGTTACTGATCGACACTGAGCTACATTCTGTAAAGACTCAAAGGCAAATAAGTTTGATCGAACCGTTTGACATCCCTGACTAAGCGCCAGGCTCAAATACTCTGGTGCCTCTCTCCACCAAATCTTCTGCTTAGACAAAGAAAACCAGTCTTATTACTTTCCGGATGTACCTTGTAAACTATAGAAATTTTAAAACTCGTAGGTGTTACTAGAAAATCTAGCCAGCTACGCTTGGTTACTATAGGGAATGCAAGTGTTACGAACTTTCTGTAGCAATCGTTACTATTGCTGCCCTCCAACGATTGTGCAAGTCACGAATTCCGTTTCACTCTGGTGCATCGCCGTAATCGGCGTTGACGTTATGTTGACATTACGAAATATATAGCAACGATCGTTCGTGTATTTTCGCGTGGCCCCGAACGCGTTACTCTGGCAACCAATGCTTTTCACACGGCCGGGGACCGGGACCTCCGCATTGTGCTTTAAAGATATTTGATTGATTTTATACTTACTAATGCTAACCTAAAAAGGTTATACCTTTAAAAATAAGGAAATGTTTAAAAAATAGCATTATTTTGACTATATTTATTATATAAAAATTAATAACATTGCCAATAATAGAAGATTGTATGCTATAATAACTTAAGACTTAATCATTGTTAACCGAAATTTTGTTTTCCTTTCTGTTACATTTTTGTTTAATTAAAAACATTTTCCTAAATAGAAAGACTTCCCCTCGCCTGTAACTAAGAGAATCGGAACCTCCAATAACTAACAAAGCCAAAACAGTACAGTAATCAGTTTATACGCGTAAGACAAATAAAGTAAAATAAATAATTGACATAATTATTTTCTCAATTTCCATCCCGTATCTTCTGAAAGAACATCATCATGGTAGTTATTAGCCCGATGTGCTAGAAAATAATATTTAACAATAGCTAAACACCGCCAACGATATCTACCGATGTTACAACACTCATGTCCAAATAATACATCCCACAGGCTCTTAAATTCATCTGCTGATGCAACATTTGGAGCAACAAGGTATTGTTCTAAAACAAACACTGCCATTCTACAACAGCACATGATTATATTTGTAATATTTACCTCTTTACAAAGCTGTCTGCTGTAATAAAGTGCAGAATAGTCACATAGAGATCGCCCTACCTTTTTAGCCTAAAATAAGTGTTAAATTTTATTCTATACAAGGTACGCTTAGAAAATGTTTTAAATTTTATTCATAATTTGTTATTTAGATTTTTACCTCGTTTTTATTTATGTTGCAAATCCAAAGAGTAGCAAAAGTAACGAGTATGAATATCATCTGTCCAGTTATCATCTGGAACGGTTGCGCAAGCGCGGTGTACTGAAGTTACAACTGCCGCCGTTGTCAACTCCCAGGCAGTTGCAGTAATTTGAAGAAATATGGTCAAAGAGAATGCATAATTAATAGAGGCAGCTGCCTGACACAAGAGGCTATATGTTCTACCTACACTTTTCAAATTAAGTGTGGTGCGCCCTGCATGCAAAATTCCTTTTCTTGATTTATAATATGGTTATTCAGCGTTTTCATTTTTGAATAAATTACGCATAAAAATACGACAAAGAAGTAGTTAGCGGCAAAACGTATGAACGAAATCAAGGTTAAATTTAAGAGTTGCCACAAGGACCTTTGAAAGTGCAGCCCCGAGCCTTCGGCTTTAAATAAAATTACCAAATCCCAAATGGGAGCAGCGATACATAAAATAAAAACTAAAACAACAGCAACGCAACAATAAGTAGCACAACAAACTGTTTTATATGACTTTTCTATTCCTATTTCTTGAAAATACTCATCGACCTTGTTTATGAGCATCGCAGACATCAAAAAGTGCTTTTGCTTTAATAGAAATTCGAGCATGCTGGCAATTCTAGTAAACTGGATGATTACGAACACTGATCCAACGAAATACTCCGAAAAGGATAATGGATGGATGATCATATCTGCTGATACAAGGAGACCTGCTGTTAATACCATGGCCTGGGTGACCACTGAAACAATTAAATTTATATTAATGTTATTGCAAGCACAATAAAATAATAAAAGCTGTGTGATTTTTTTCAACCTTTACAAACATTATGATTAAAAAGCTTCTTTAATGCGCTAAAGAAATAAATATTTTGAGAAAAATATGTAATTGATAAACTCAAACTACAAAAAAATTTATCGAGTATGTTCTGCCTGTGCTAAAATTGAGACTTGTACTCATTATTTCATCGAACCACATACTGTTTAAACTACGGATCGTCTGTTTGGTTGAAGATCGGAATATTGCAATAGACGCCACCCTATCATATACCACATTTAGCGCGTCCATTGAAACTCCAGTTGTGTAATAAATTGAAATGCGCATTCAGTGCATTTGTAAAGGTAGACCATAATGCCACCAGATGACTATGCTAGAACAAAAGGAAAGTGCGCCATTTGTGCAATGGTGTAAATTTAGTTGTGAACAAAGTAGACAATCATGGACAACGATAGACAGAGTGAATTGTGTAGAGGGAGAAAGTTACTGTTCTAGACAGCTGTGAGATCTTAGTAGCCGCCCGTGAAAACACAGCACCAAATCGCAGAACTGCCAAAGTTTAAAGGGTGCAAAGACTGTTCGGAGAGAAAAAAAGTAGTGGGCATCCAAAAAGTGGCAAACAAGCAAATTACTTTCGATCTAATGACACGTGGGACTTGACATACCATTATCCATAAGGACTTGAAGGTAACAAAGGTCAATTTAGAATTGGTTCCCCGTACTCGCAAAGGTTAGCAAAAGCACTACCTTGTGAAGGCATTCTAACAGTCGCTGCAGCTGTATAGCGTGGAAAACATTTTTGATCACAACGACACCCCGCAAAAGAAAATCCATTTTAAGGCGTGGCAATACATTGAAACTTTCGACTTAGAACAAATGGTGATTGTCTTTTAATATCAGGAGAGAATTTTGCTGATGGATTGGCTATCCTTTCGTAAGAGCATTACCAGTGACCGGTACCGAGAGCCATTTAGGCGACTCTGCCAACATGTTCAGCAACTCCGCCACTAAAAATGTTTCCAACCTACAGAATCTTGTCCTGAGGGTCCACGCTCTATTTGACACAATGAGAGATGTAATGCAATACGAATTTCTTCTCTAATGACAAACTTTAGTCAGCTACATCTAAAGAATATATACCTCCAAGGAAAATTCTGCTAACAAAATGTATACTCACTTCTTCCTAATAAAATGTTAGTGAGGGGAAAACAATTGCAGTGCTAATCATCTTGAAAACCCCCCAAAAATTTAGAAATACCTATATTACTTCATCGGACATGCGTAAGGGTTTTATAAATTCATAGTAAATGTGATCGCTGTTTATAAGTCTCCTCCCCCCTACCATAGTCTCACGGAGTAGTTATATGCTGACTATAAATGAAAAATTTTTGATGTTCCTCAGGTGTTTGACGCATATAGACGAAACCAAGATAATAACAAATCATAACGGGATTTATTAAAAAACACCCCCGAATGACATTTTTGTGACCAAAACTAAGCTCACATGAGCTTAACGATATTAAAGTGTCAAGATTAAATAAAGTAATGAGTTCCAACCGAATCATCTTAAGAGTTGGTAAGCTAAGGCCAACCAAAAGTTGTGGTTACCAATAATGTTCTGCTCTTTGTCTTAATTCGCATATCATTGAGGATCTCACACCTCTCTTTTATAAACCTGCATTTTAACCACTTCAAGCGCGAAGTCTTGCTCTTCGTTTTCCTCTGATTTGAAAAATTAATAGTCTTTGGTTTCATTTTTATATATTATTCTCATATTCAACCAAACTAAAAAATAAATGTAATGTTCCACTGCCTTAAATACAAAGTTGTATTTACAAAAGAATTTTTTGTTTACCAATCCCAGCTGTTTCTTTTAAAGCTTTGCTAAAGTCGTTCTAGTTTATTATAGCAGATTCATATGAATGTTCCGCCAAAGGTAATCAAATGCATTGCAAAATTCTTTTCTAAGTTAATTGCGCCGATGGCCTTTGAGAACAAAAGCCATTTGCAAATAACACGATAACGTGACTGCGCGGTTGAGACGCTTGGTTGTGGTGCGGAGGGACCCGAGTCCAATATTGGGGCTCAGAAGCCTGGCAGGTAGCCTACTTATGTGTTTATTTTGAGCAAAGGGTAATAATGCGGTTGTCTAAGGCGCAGCGCTTGTCACATCGACCGATATCAGAGATGGCGTGCGAGGACAGGGCAGTGAGAGCGAACATATAAGAACCTTAACTTTTCAGTTTGCAGGCCGTACTCTCACGCAGTCGTCTGAGCCTGAACATTATTATTACCATTAACATTTATTAGAAAAGTGGCCCCAACTTATGATCAAATGAGACAAGAAGAACATATGTTAGGTCGTCTAAGACAAAACTTTAATATGAAATGTCCTGATAATTGCACATAAACATTTAAAATTAATGAAAATTTAAACTTTGTACCTATTCTTCATCAGAAAATGAAAACATTATAATTGTCAATTGTTTTTTTTTTTTAGTAGTACGCCGAAGATGTACAGATATTTCTCAATAAAAATCATCTGAATAAGTGGTAAAGTTTATAAGAAAGGCATTTACTTTTGCTTTGGTTATGATTTATTTGGGCGTGTCCTATTTGGGCACCGACTAAATTTACTTATATTGCTACTACTAGTACAAAATATTGTAATATAATAAAATTGTTTAAATTCATTGCTCAACAATAAATTCTAATGGGCCGCGGAAATTCTTTTGCTCTTGATCGTCCCCCAGGAAAGTTTTATTGAAGTTTCAAATTTACCATATTTGTTTAAAAAAAATTTCAACACTTCATCAGCCGTTGTTAAAAACACTTTCATGAACGCAGAAATTTTCTAATACACTATTGCATGTCGTCAAATAAAACTTATAGAAGCTTTTTATGCACTTTATTGGTTTTCTTCCAGGCGAGTTTACCGCAGTAGAGACTTTTGTGACTTTATTCTGGATCCTTCTACGAACACCGTCGTTAATCAACACTTATGTATATAAAAACGCACAGCTGTTACTCATCCTCCAAAAAGTTTTTAACATATCACGCCACCACTTATTCTCAGAGCCGTCAAGGGCCAATACCTGGGTTGAGAAATAGCTTTTTATGAGATCCCTAAATATTTTTTTTATATATTTACTAGTTATTAATGTCAAGCGCACCCTTACATAATACTGTACTAGAAATTAAAGTCGTGTTTACAAGTTTTACAACTCATTTAAAAGCTAAATGCACAGATAAATATACGGAATTGCATGTCCGCCGATGATAGTAGACTATAATGCGCATGCGTTAATAATGAGGGCTTCAGTTTGGAAGTTAGACGCCGGCGGGTGAGCACATGTAGTGTGTGATTGTCGTATTTGCAATACACGAGCAAATGGAGTAACAAACTTGCATCAAACTTTTTGCGAAGCAGGAACACTCGGGTGCAAAAACTATTTGGATTATTTAACAGATTTTGGAAACGATATAATACAATACAAATAAAGGCTTAGTATAAACAATTCACAAATAATCGAAAATGTGATCTGCGATCTAGAGAACTACCAATAAGCAGAAAATAGGAAAATGTTAAATATACCGACTACAAACAACAAGGATCGACGATTGACAGTCTAAGAAGAAGATGTGCCATACTAGTAGTTCAAATTTGTTATCCTAAGACTTCTTGATGTTCCACAAATATAAATCACTTCTAAAAGAAAAAATATTTCAGATCATCCAAGAGATTCGGCCCAATATCACAAGACAGTTAATTTCGATTCAAACGCATGATTTTTCAGAATGTTTTCAACAATGACATTTGTCCCGAAAATAGGCAGTCAATATTATTATGATCAAAACATTTTGAGCGGCCGCAATATAAGCTAGCATCGGATAAGAATAGACTATAATACGCATGCGTAAACAAAAACAACTTCACTGTCTGGCTCATTTGGAATCTAGTCGTTACTGACTGAGCACGTGTAGTGTGTGATCGTCACATTGCAATAAATGGGCGATTGAAGCAAACAATTGTTTTCAATTTCTGTTGGCAAAAGCTGGAACATTCGTTCATAGAAACAATTTGAATGATTCAGAACCATTTGTAGTGTGGTATAAATAATTCAGAGGTGACCAAGAATATGTTAAAAACATTGCATGTTTTGGTAGATCAGCAATAAGCATGACACCGGAAAATGTTAAACAAGTACGGGTTATAATAAATAAAGCTTGGTGACAGATCGCCGAGAACTAAAAGTTAAACTAAGAATTCTAAAAATTAAAGTGTGTAAAATTTTAACGGAAGATATTAGCATCAAACGTATCACGGAAAATTTATTCCAGGCTATCAGCAGTTCAACTGCTAATGATTTACTTCAGATTGCTACCACTAAACCATACCAGACCTCAAAAAGATCATAAACGGGTCAAAATAAAAGGTCATGATCGAGAAACAAAAGCTCGATCATCCCAATGAAAGTCTACTGATTCGCTACGCCCAGAGAAGTATGTGTATTTTTGACTTCGATGTCATTTCAAAATGTTTTTTGCTCAAAAAAATCTAAAAAAGAGATGTAAGTCCTACATCAATACCAACAAACTTTTTTAATTTGCATAGAATCGAAACACTAACTTCTAAAGTATTATTTAAAAAAAATCTTGGGTGGGTAGCAGTCGGGGTTACTAACGTGACGTTTCCGTGAAAACGTTTCTTTGGGCCATAAAACCAATAGTTTTGGTCCATTGGAGGCAATTATATTGTTGTAAATCCGCCCACCACACCACTAGATTCTGCCAAAATCAACGCGCCAAAGTCTTGGTGCCGCTCATCCATTTGCCGGCGCTTCTGAAGTCATCCAGGTTGACCATCTGTGGGGCCGCCAGATCCTACTGAATAGTTTTCGTCCATTTCTGTAAATCCACGCCCTACAGCATTGGATCCCGCCGAAATTTTAATGTCGTTTATCGGCAGTTGTGTCAACTGCATAGCCTTTTCTCGCTCGGCTTTCTTCTTCGATCGGGTCTGCTTTAATTAATTCAACCTGCATTACACTGACTCTGCTTACACTTTCTTTTCATGTATTGAGACATTTTCAACTGCAGTGCGTCACAATTTTCCCAAATTTAATAAAACATAGCTCTGAATAGTCTGAAATTGTCCGCAATACTTGATTCTATACAAAACAGTTATTTATTTTTCTCAACAATTTAGGAGGAACACGTTAAAATGTGCTTTTTAAATGGCCGCCTACCAATCCTGATTTTTCTCTCAAAACATTTCGACTCAACTAAAAAAATAGGTTTGATTAATTCCAGTGCATTCAAGATACAAGATACATCCGTAAGTTAATCTAACTGCTTTTGTTAGACTAAGTAGGAGAATCGGGGAAAATGTCTTTGGGTGGGGGATATCAGGAAAACAGTACAACCCAGCTCATTTGAGCCTTTATAGAATGTGGACCGCTTGCAAAGTGGGCAACTGTTTGAAAACGTAGTGTCGATCAGCGATATGCGATAAAATATTGTATTAAACTAAAAAAAAATGCAACCGACATGCTTGCTATAATACAGAGAACCTACGGGAAGAATATCACAAAAAAAGCATTCTAAAAGGCACAGATAACGTCGAGGATGAGCAACGCACAAAGCGCTCATCAACGTCTCACACTTCGGGCAACGTGACTACGGTAAAAGCGGTTTTGAACTTGGCCGACATCTGAGTGTTAGATTGGTAACAGATAAAGCAGGACTTCCAAAATTCATTGTGTTTGAAACCGTCACGACAGAATTACAGATGAAAAAAGTTTGTTAAATTAGTTCTCAAAATCCTGAGTGACGAACAATGAAAACGAATGAAAAAAGATGTTGAGAGATGAGCTTAATTTTTTTGAAAAAAGTAAAAGTAGTGACGAAACGGGATTTGATAGCATCGATGCTCGTTGCCTTTTTTGACTCTAAAGGTGTCATCATTGAGGAGTTTCTACCACCCGGACGGACAGCCAACGCTGCATTTTATATAGAAGTGCTTGTATCATGAGCCCTAGGAAATCGCGACCCACTCTTCAAAAACCAGTGCTTTAGCCTATGGTAGGTAATGACATTTTAGGACAAAATCATATCTCGAAATAATGCTACGTACTCTTTTTATAATACAAATACAATGCAGCTTATATTTACAAATACTTACGTGTAATGGTTATTATTTGAGACCACCCAATCGGAGCTACCACATAGACCCTTCCCTTGTTTCCATCAAAAATCCGTGTGTACGGGGCCATACCGACCATTTTGGTGGGATAATACATTATATCAATTACGTCATAAATATTAGAAGTTTGCGCCATAACGGTGACTACGAAACGACAAAAACTGCGCTAACGATTTTCATTTACATAAGGCAGTGGAGGTTTAAGCGAGTAAAATGTTCATTGCTTGATTTAAAATTCCATTAAGTTGCATGCTAATGCATATATAACCTACAGTGTATTTTGTATATTGAACACAACACGCACAATTTATTTTATCTGCATTTAGAAAAAACAACTATAGAATTACATATGGATTTTTGCTAGTATTTGGGAAGATGCATTGGGCACTTTGTAATGATCAACCATAAAAATCACGGCTATGTATCATACTCTGTTTTCTTTTGAAGTAAACTCTAACCGAAACGAACTATTATTGTACTTCGGGACGCTTTAAATACTTTTCGGCTCTACAAGCGGTTATTACCCTTCAAAATGGTGATATGTCAGTGGAAGAGACAACGATTTGCCTTTAATGAACAAAACTAATAAAAATACAGATAGTCGAATAACTATCGACCAAAGGTCAGAAAAGACAAATTTGCAGTGTTCTTTAAATTGAAATGCTCATAAATAACCATAATTGGAGAAGGCAGTTCTTAACAACCGAGTTTTCTTTGAAAACCGGGGCTGAACCAAGTTGGTTAGGCGCGACTCAAGAAATACGTCAAAAGTAAAAATAATGTTGAAAAAATAATGACGAAAATAAAGAAGCATAACATATAAAGATCAGTAACTACAATACAACAAGATGCAAAGTTTATTTTATTTTTTATTTCCGTTTATAAAAATTATTATTACTCATTTTAAAACATACAAATGAGGACAAAGTTCTTCACTAGCTCTCTTACAAACTCAAAATCTAATAGCAAAGATTTCCTGATAAAAAGGCCACACAAACTTTAGAATTTGATGAGTCGACCCTGCAAAAGCCAGCGAAAATTTTCCAGGTGCATCTAAACTAGATTAGTTCCAAAATACTTCCACATCCGAACAAGAGTAAGACATTATTCAGTTTAACATTATGGATACAATATTTTATAAACTTTTTTAAAACCTTTAGCACTATGCAAAGAAAAACAACATTTCAGCGCATCTTTTCATAACTGTAGTGAAACCTGAGAAATATTTTCTCGTGCATCATTTAAAATACCAAAACAGATATTTCCCGAATAACGAAATTTAATAGAATTCCCCAAGAAGTTATACAAAGAGTTTCAGATTATTTTTGATTTCATCTACAAGATAAATAAGGCAGCAATACCAACTCTTCCCATCAAATTGCCTAAAAATGCATCTTTACCAAGGAAGAAAAAGTCGCCAAACAGTGACTCAGAACAAAGGTAATATTACTACGCGTTCTCATAAGTGCCAGCAGCACTTACACTACCATCCATAAGCTTTAAAAAACAAAATATTAAATTTATATTAAAAAATTGAGTCAAAAACAAATCATACTTATTCAATACATCTACAGCGCTCACAAATGAATATTAACACGTGAAATGCATTTTTTATTAAATTTTAGACTCCGCCCTTAGCGTTAACTGCTGCACATATACGCGGAATTTGTTTTTTGCGAGTTTTTCAAGGATGTTGACATCTATCTGCTTCCAAGTGTTCGGTGTCACTCTCCATAACCTTCTCCCGATCTAACTTATCCCAGAACAACTCGATTGGGTTAAAGAACACTTCTGAGAAGTGCTTTATCATTATCTTGTAACACAAACTTAAATCCACAAAGCGAAATACGAACGACGCCGTGGTTTTTCAATATTGGCAATGACTCCTTCCGCATCTTACCCTTTCAATAACAAGATACTTGACTTTTCCGCTAGCAAAGCAATCCTACACTATAATGCAACCTCCACCATACTTGAATGTAGGTGCTACACATCTCTCAATTATTCTTTGGAAAGGGAATCTTCTAACGAAAGCCCGCCGTTTATGGCAAACTATTTCAAATTTTGATTCGTCTGTAAATAGAACTTTTTGCCAATCTATAGGGTCCCAATTTTGATGTTCATGTGCCCACTGCAGTCTCTTTTTGTATTGCAATATTATAAAGAGTTTCTTTACCGCGGCACACCTTTTTAGACCAGTCTCTAACAAGCGACGCTTTATAGTAGTGATGAAATTGGATTAGGCCAAGTTAGATTCAGTTTTTGTTGAATATCTCTCGAGATTTTAGCCCGGGCTCGCTTACTTAACAAAACCATTAAGTGGTCTTCGTTTTCAGAAGTTTTTTTTGGCATTCCACACCTACTACGATCACGATATTGACCGGTTTCCACGAACCGATGTATAGCATATAGTAATTACGCAGAAGACCGTGCACTGTTACTTTTATCTCACATCTCAATGCAACAAAGATGCAAGTACCTCCATGACTCATCCAAACATTAGAAGAGAACGATTCGGGGCGAATCATTTCCGAATGCCCCCCGTAGCGCGGCTGATTGACATTTGCATTGCTTTACAAAATGTTAAGAACAAAACCCAATCACTGCAACGCATCTCAGTAAATGTTGAAAATTATACAAGTAAATAGTTTGGCTAACCTACTATCAACAAGAAATTTAAGAAACCTAATGGAATACCTGCTAACAATGAATATCAAGTGCACCAGACATAACGTTAACGAGATCACATATTACGTCATGGCAACAGAGTTATGCCAACCAAAATTCAAAGGTCTTTTAATAGTTCACCGACCCCGTTACTTGTCAAAGACCTTACAGGTCAGTACAATTAATTAAGAGCTACGAAAAGAGACGAATAGAAATTTCAGTGTGATACATCACAACTTTTTCAAGCATCCACTTTACACGTCAAACCTTTCACCTTGTGAATTAATAATCAAAGTAAATGAGTGACTAACTCGCAAATGCTTTCAAATATGCCACAAATGACAAAACAACAGTTTTAGAAAGGATAAAACTAATTATATCCGCCATCATTCACACAATTGACAGAGAATAATTAAAAATGTAATTACTCTAAAGAGCGTTGACTGTATCATGTATTACTCTTATAATAGACAATTTACAGAAGTACAGAGACACATTCATTTTTTACTTGGTTCTTCGTCTAAATCACTTGAATTTCGAGTTACACTGGTAGCACCGGGTCTCATCCCCAATGGCAATGATTTGAAAGGACAGTTTTGGTAACATTTCCACTTATTTTGCTTTTCATTGGTCCATTAACTATTGTAGGGTTTGTAAAAGATCGGCGAGAGCTACAGCGAGAGCCAGATAGGAGCAGACATTGAAAACTCATATTCCCCACACTAAACACTGCACGATAGACTGCGGAATGCCTTAACTAATACTCCGTCCAGTTTAACATTGGACATGGCAACTTCCAATCATATCTCGTACGAATTTGGAAGCTGGCGGAGGACCAAATCAAATGTGCGCATGTGCAAGACATCCTGCTGGCATATAAGACGGAGGAGACCAGGGCGAGAATTGGCCACAAACGCGGGAAAAGATCTCAAGACTTTCGGGAGTGCGCAAGTGATGGGTGGCTCTTATAGCATTCGCAGAACGTGCACGAGATGTCACGTAGATGCGAATTTACAACAGGCGCGCAAATTATTATTTGTGCACAATACGACCTCAAACAAATTAAATATTAAGCAGATACTGCGTAGGTCAAAATTAGTTTATTTTTTGGGTAGAACTGTAAATGCTACGAGACTCAAAACCAGCATCGGTTTCGAGTTGCCTAACGACTTGTATTTTAGTAGATTTTCTCAAGTACTAAACTAAGGCGAAAACCAAGTAAATTTCCGGCTACGAAAGTATTTAAAAATGAGATTATGAAACACAAATTAGACGTAAGAATAATATAATATATGTGGTAGTGTTAGTATAGTGTCGTGAAATGGAGGAGAACCAGACCAAAATTGCAATAATTAACCTAGATGATGTACATATTTTGAAGCAATAAATTGTATTGTCAACTAGTGCAGCACAAACCGAGAATAGATCTTTCGCTTCTCCAAATTTTTCCAGACGATGGTGTGCACAATGTCTTTTCTACCGCCATCAATTGTAAAGTCAATCGCTGATCTCGTGCTAACATCATGTGCAAGGTTCTGCACTTGAACCAATCGTAAACACAGTTTCAGTTTCTTCATCGCTATTTCTTCTAATTTCTAGTAGAACTCGTTACTCTACCTCTCACACGCTAGCTAGGACTTCTCAAAATGTTTCATTCTAATCATGCACAGAACTTTTTAGTCACACTATATGTATTAGCAGCTGTTCACTTATAAAATGTTACTTTGCAAAAATTCTTGAATTCGAGGTATAGACTGTGAATGTATTTTCCCCCAGTCACATAAAAACTAATCCGGATTAATTCATTTCGACCCCCAATTGAAATACATCCTCACATGTTGAAGTTATGCGTCCACTGTGTTTGCTTTTTAACATATTTTATGGTCTTTTTTTTGGCATAACTGTTGTTTCATCTCTATATTTCCTGTTAAGACCCTATAATTGATTCTATTATAGCAGCAATGATGCTGCTTCTTTGTCGCTTTTTGGATTACATACATAACGACATGACAGTAAGTGATCACTTACGTACTTAAATTTTAATTCAAAATTAACCTGCCCCTAGTTTGTTACAATATAAGAAATTCTAAAATCCTTAAAAAACTCCTGGGTAAATGTCAATTTCAACTCTACAAGAATCTTAATAATACTCACTAGGTCCCTCAGAAAAACCTGTATCATCTAAATGCGCGTCCCCATATTGCATATAGGGGAATGTTTGGTATAAATACCAGGAAGGAAAGAAATGAAATACCTCCAGTGGATCAAAATATTCCAGCAACATCTATCCCAGAAAAATAATTCTCCAACCTGTCTGGTAATCGTAGAAATTTAAGTCAAACAACACCCAAAGAAAATGAAGTAAATAAAATTATACCAGGTAAGGAGATCTACAAATTCATAATCCCACACCGAATGCACAGTCTGTCTCATAAATTCTAGGAAACAAAGAAAAATCGAGCTACATTTAATACACGTACAATTAGGACAGATAAAATATTGAACGAATTAAAGAAAAAAGTAAAGAGGGCAAACTAGAATACTATTGGACTATCAGAAATCAAAAGAAAACGAGAAGGGTGTCTGAACCTAATATTAAGTAACATTGTGTACTATAATGATAAAATAAAGAAGAAGACAATGAAGGAGAAGTCAGATCCATAATAATTAAACAGCGACATTAAATAAAAGAATATCAAATATAGTAGCTTACATCAAAGTCCAAATATCAAAACGTTACAACCTGAATATCATTCAATTACACGCTTCAACATCAACAAACAATTATTAAAGCGTAAAAATATATTTATGACGAAATAATAATCAGGGAAGTAAAAGATCATCTCTGTAAATATTATATAATGTACAGATTTAAATTCTAAAATTGAAATAAATTCAAGATTCTTTTGAATTGAGCAACAGAAACTACAGAAGGAAAATACTTGGTACTATCTAGTGAAACAGATTCTAGATTTTAAAAAAAAGACAATAGAAAATTAATTTGGAACGGAATAGACCGTGTTATCATCTGATAAAAAGTTAGTCAAAGATGTACCGGTTGTATTCAAGTTGTAACACATCCAATTTTTTTCTCAGTACTGGGAACAGATAGAAACATGCGGTTTATTTCAAAATATGCGCGCACTCTTCGTGAATGCGTGACAGAGATGGCAGCACTGCACGACATACAGGACTCTAGCGGCAGCAGCGAGAGTGACGACTGTTTTTGTTTTCATTAGAAGAACAGCGTATAATCATTTGTTTTCTCCATTTGCGTGATGTGACACCGAATAAAATTCATCTCTAATTGAATGAGACATGTGGTGATGGTGTTATGGATGTGTCTAATGTGCTATTGTGGGTGCGACAGTTCAAAGAAGGTAGAACGTCGTGTGACAAGAAACTAAGACAATTTCGGCCTCGCACCAGCCGGTTTGACGATATTATCAAGCGAGTAGAGAAACTTGTTTTGGAAGATCGCCGAATGAGTGTGGAACACATCGCCTCCAAAGTTAGCATTTCCGTGGGTTCTATGCACACAATCCTACATGAAGACCTGAAATGCGAAAAGTGCACTCTAGGTGGGTGCCATGAATGCTGACAACTTTGAAGTGATTTCTCATGTTCACTACTCACCTGACCTAGCTCCTAGCGCAGTTTCACTAATCGTGTCGCTATTGCATCAGCGATTTTCCAGTAGGCAAAACACACCCTTAAAAAAGCGTTCGTAGAGGCCATGGAATCATGGCATCGGCGTTGTGAAAAATGTGTGCGGCAGCAGGGAGATTACGTCAAGAAGTGACACAAGTTTCACAGTTTTCGTGTGATTAGTTTGTGAGAAAGAAAATCGAAGGTGTTATAACTTCAATGCACCTCGTATTAAATACATTCAACACTACTATTGACCACAGAATAGTGCGTGGAAAAGTAAGAATTAATACAAATTAGTGATAAGAAGAATGCGACTAGGAAACTCAGTGCTTTTAAAGTTATTCATAATTTTGGTGAACGTATTCAAGAAGTTAGATAAGACTGGAACAAAAAAGATATTCAGACAAACAGTAAAATGTTTGCAAATGATATATGAAATATGTAAATATCCAAATTCCATAAACAGATTATTTATATATATATATATATATATATATATATATATATATATATATATATATATATATATATATATGAAAACTTATTTTACACATAGTTCTTGGAGTGTAAGCAGATTGAGATCCCAAGTAAAGAACTAACTCCAATCCCTTGATAATAGCATCCAAGTGGATGCCGAAACGTCGGGAATTTTCCAAAAATTCACGCGATTTAAACTGTAAACCTGATTGTTCATTTATCTTTGCCCGTGGAAACCTTTCCGAACTTGAGACAGGCGGTAAAATCTATAAAACAAAGTCAAACAATGAAAATTGAAAGAAGGATACGACTGGCATGGCTGGCATTTGGTAAAAAATACAAAAATACCGTTACATTTAATAAAAAATTCTTATAACTAGGATGCCCTGCAAGTATAGACATATAGAGCAGAAACATGGACCTTGACAATATCATGGAGAAGCTACCTAAAACACAAAGGGCCATGGAAAGGCAAAAGTTAAACATAAAGCTAAAAGAACTAAAGCAATAAATAATAATAAATTTACCACAGATGAAACAAAGAAATACAACAATAGAGACTATAGATAACAAAGAGGAAAAGAGGTTGTACGCAAATGAGATGGGCGAATGATTTAAATAGGATTACCGGATTTGGTTGAATAAGAAAAACAGCAGATCGAGCAAATCGAGATAACTTAAAGAGGCCTATATCCACTATTGAATAAAAAGAGATTAATATAGATAGATAGATCCACTAGTCATTCGTAGAACATGGAAAAAATGCAATATCAAATTCAAAAATTCAAAGTCTTGAAAACGAAGGTAATAAGTGACCAGATAAACAAGTGAATCCAGAAGTACCACCTGCAACTAACCAGCAAGCCACTAATAACTACAAAAGAAGCGCAAGAAGACAATACAAATATTGGAAAAACTAACCCATCTAAAAAAATGAATAACAAAAGTGCATTAGTGGTTCAAACGTTTACGACATACCATCTATTAATATTGCAATAAATAAACTACAGTAGATATATTGATCACTATACACTTGCATCCCATCCAATACAAAACTGGCACAGATTTGACTTCATCACAAAACCTTACTATGAACTAACATTTTGAGTTTTCTTATGAAAAACATCGATACTCGTATATTAAGAGTATCTAAATAGAACTATATCATAAAGGCGGACAAGTTATTGTAACATCCTAATAGGGGCCGAACACTGCCAGCTGAACTGAACGACTATAAACGCTGTGAAGTCTCATGCCAAGGTAGCCGAGTTGCTTAGGCCTTGCACTCACTGCCTAACAACGAGGAAGACCGTTGGGTATCACTGACTTGAACAGTGATATGCGATCCTAGAGATTGCATCCTTCTCGTGGTGGCCCTGTTGTAAATGAACCCTGCGGATCTAGACTGAAAAGTCAATAAACATTCCCCAACCCAGCTGTCGTGTCGTGGCTAAGGGTCTGCACTTGGACTAACGATGCCGGAAAGAGACGAACCCTAGGTTACTCCATTGCCGATATACCATACATGGGTATCTCTGCTGTAGACATGTATTACGGGGGATATCTGTGCGGGGGATCTTGGCTTAACCGTCCGGATCAAGAGGAGATAACCTAAATAAAAATCCTAAAAACCACGGTACTCAGACCAGGCCAACGGTATGCGTGGCTGTCTAGATGGTCAGCCCCTACTGAATCCTCCCTTGGGCACCGGGCGCCCCCCATTGTATATAGCCATTAACTTTTATAATGTTTCAGACTCGTGGGATTAACTATGGACACCGAAGAAATAATCACTTATGTCAGAGGAGAACTCTAGTAGCGACTTCCTGACAAAACATACTGAGCCCATGGAGGCGGAAACAATTCAGGAGCAGAATCATCTGTCTGTAAAAACAGAAAAGGTGGGGATAAGAAGGAAAGCGAGGGTAACAAGAGACTCTTCAACCCCGAAATTCACGCAACTGACTAAGAAACCCAGGAGCGAAAAGCAGACTGGACAATACAGTGGCGCAATAAAAGGGTTACGGATGGCGATGCTGGACAGACGCTATCCAGAAATTTTACTGAATCAAGGGCAATCGGACTTGATTCAGGAAAAACTTGTTACTACTCTGGACCAGACTCCTTCGGGAAGTACTAATCCGCCGCAGTTTGAAAGCTCGAGGTACACGGGAGGTGTCTTATGGATCACGTATGCCAACGAGCTAACTATAGACTGGCTGCGCAGAACCATCTCAGATTGGGGAGCGCTGATAGAAGGGGTCGAACTTTCAGTGGTAGAGGTTAAGGAACTATCCAAGCGCCCCAAAGTTCTCGTTTGACTTCCCGGGCCATTCGACGAGAAAATTGCCAGAACCCGACTTGGGCTTCAAAACCCAAAAAACGGAAGACTGGTGACTCCTTAGCCAGAAGGTGGGCAAGGAAGAAGCTATCCTGGCCTACTCCATCAATGGTGCCTATTTCAAGGTCCTAGATAGTAAACAGTTCAAGGCCTATTATGGACTGAGAGCTGTTACTTTCGGGAACGTTCAAAGTGTTCAAGATGCCGAGAGTACTTCAGATAAACCTCCAACGCAGTAGGGCTGCTTCGGCGGCCCTATGTAAGATGATAGAGGGTTGCGATGTTGCCGTCATCCAGGAACCTTGGACCCATCAAGGCAAAGTAAAACGTCTGGAGGGAATTGGAGGAGAACTAATACATAGCAGATCCTCAAATAGACCCAGAACCTGCATTGTAGTTAAAAAATACATAAAATGTCTGCCACTACTGCAATTCTGTTCTTAGAATATAGCAGCAGAGATGCTAACAACAAGTAGAGGAGGACCGAGAAAGATCATACTACGATCGGTGTACCTTCCTGTTGATGAACCGGATCCTCCACCGCCTAGGTCAGTGGATGAGCTTGCGAGACACTGCAGAAACATTGGTCTGCAAATGCTCATTGGTTGCGACGCCAATGCACAACACCTCTCATGGGGTAGCACCGAGGCTAACATTAGAGGTGAATTAATTTTAAAATTCACTGTGGCAAATAATTTAGACATATTGAATAAGGGTAACAAACCAACCTTCGTTATCAGACGAAGAAGGAAAGTAATTGATATAACATTTGGCACTTCTTTCGTAAGTAACTTTGTTAGAAATTGGCAAATATCTGATGAGGGGAGTTGTTCAGACCACAGATATATTAAGTTCGAAATCGCTGGGATTCAGCGAGTGATAGAAAACTATCGTAATCCTCGTAAAACGGACTGGGAAGTCTTTAAGGTAGACCTAGACTAAAACTTGACGAATACGATAAGGAAAGTTCATAATAACTGAGGCAGTCATTTCAGCGTACAATGAAAACTGTCCCCTGGTTGTAAAGGCTTCCAACAGGAACGTCCCCTGGTGGAATGAAGACCTTGCAACCATGAGAAGGCAAGTAAGAAAACTGTTTAACAGGGCCAAAACATCAGGTGACTGGGATACCTAAAGGGCATCTCTAACTGAATATAATAAAGCATTGAGAAATGCCAAGAGAGAATCATGGAAGAGGTACTATGAGGAGATTGAAAATACTCCAGCATGTACCAGACTCCGTAAAGTACTCTCAAAAGACTCACACTGCAATTTTATTGGTACTCTGGAATCTAAATTCGGAGAGTACACCAAACCAGGAAAAGAAACACTGACCGAACTTCTCAGATACATTTTCCTGGATCTGTAATTATACAACAGTTGCCCTCAGACTGGATAAACCAGGTATCCCTTGATCTTAGCAACACAACACCAAGGGAAGACTGAGAGACTCCAAAAAGAGTGGTAACTTTCAATAAACTCAAATGGACTATAAAATCATTTGAGGCCTATAAATCTCCGGGACCAGACGAAATTATTCCTACCATGCTACAGAAGGGTTTTAATGATAAAGATTCGCATGGTACTCAGAGTCAGTTTGGCCCTAAACTGCTTGCCAAAATCATACTTACTAGAATGGTATTTATACCAAAACCTGGTTGGCCCATTATTTGCAGGCAAAGAGTTATAGACCAATTAGTCTTAAGTCTTTTTTGCTTAAAACGTTGGAAAAACTGCTTGATAAGCACATTAGGGGAGGTATACTAGTATATGAGAACCAATTTGCCTATCAAGCTGGTCTCTCATCTTAAACAGCACTTCACTATCTCACTTGGAGAGTAGAGAAAACGCTGGACAACAAAGAGATCCTTCTATGTGCCTTCTTGGACATAGAAGGAGCCTTCGACAATACATCTTTCAACTCCATATCCTCGGCCCTGAGAGGGCGTAGCCTGGAGGAGACCTACTGCAGGTGGATAGACTGTATTCTCAAAGGAAGGATGGTTTATTCGTCAATGTATGGCGAAACTATTATGGTCCAGGTAGCGGGGGGAGTGTCCTCAGGGAGGAGTTTTCTCTCCCCTGCTATGGAATCTAGTAATGGATGGACTTTTAAAGAACTTAAAAGGCGAATGATTCTCTTCTGTAGACTACGCCGATGACCTAGTTGTCTTGGTGGAAGGGAAATTTGTAGGCACGATCAGGGAACGGATGCAGAGGGCTCTGAACGTGGTAACCGAATGGACCAAACAGGAAGGCCTCAAGATTATTCCCATAAAAACCAAAATTATACCCTTCACGCAAAGGAAAAAATTAGAGGGGCTTACACCTCTTTTCCTTGGAGAAAAATAAATCACTATATCGGGAGCAGTAAAGTATCTAGGAGCCGTTTTCGACTCTAAACTTACTTGGAACCGTCATATTGAGAAAGTGGTTGACAAATCGGTGACAACTCTAGCAGTTGTCAGACGCATGTACAAAAAGTCGTATGGTGCACTGGTTGTACACCAAAGTGGTTAGACCCTCTCTTACATACTCAACTTTGGTCTGGTGGCCCAAAGTAATGCAAGAAACCACCAAACTAAAACTAGGCAAAGTACAAAGACTTGTCTGTTTGGGCATTACAGGGGCGATGAGAACCACGCCCACTGCAGCAATGGAAACTCTTCTAGACCTCCCACCTCTGCACATAGTAATTCAGGGGAGGCAAGATTAGATCACTACAAGCTGTATCATTCACTGTACAAGACACACATGGGTACAGGTCATACAAGAATAATTGACAGTCTGGGGGGCCCTCTGCTTGAAATGAGGATGGACCACATGACAAAAATATGTAACGACTCTTTATTCGAGGTGATAATGCAGGATCGAAATAGGAGCGAGAATTTTAGACAGGCAATTGCATCTGGTAGCCTAATCTGGTACACAGATGGTTCTAAAACCGAGCTGGGTACCGGAGCTGGAATATGTGCTGAGGCTCCCAGGGTAGAGCTAAGCTTTTCCCTGGGTCAGTACACTTCTGTCTTTCAGACAGAAATATACGCCATACTATAGTGTATGCGTGAAAATGGTAAGAGAGCTTACAGGAGCAAGCGGATCTATATTATATCACACAGCTGGGCAGCTTTAAAGGCTTTATCAAACAATAAAGCATCATGTAGACTGGTATGGGAATGCATCAACGAACTCAATGCACTGACAGAACATAACACAGTAAAACTGTCATGGGCACCTGGTCATTGCGGTATCTACGGCAACGAGAAAGCCGATGAACTGGCCAAGCAGGGATCTAGTGAGTCTTATATAGGCCCAGAACCTGCATTAGAAATTTCACGAAGTGCTGCCCGAAGCTTTATTAAGAAGAGGACACGCACTCATGATCGAATGTACTGGAAGAACCGACCAGGACATTATTTCAGCAAAACCTTTAATAAGGGGCCTTGCCAAAAGAGAGCTGCAGAACTCCTTAACCTAAGTAGCCCATAGCTAATGATAGAGTTTCTTATAGGACATGCGACTGTTAAATAACACCTCTGGAAAATTGGTAAATTCAATGGTGACCTTGCATGCAGACTTTGCACATCCTACACAAGTGCGATGCGCTATGCAGGAAAAAGCAACATATGTTCGGGAAACCAATCCTGGAACCGGAAGATTTCCAGACACACCCTGTAAAAGACCTGTATCTGCTGATTCAGGGGACATCAATTACAGATTGGTTGTGAATTTATTTAATTAGGGTAATCACAATAAGCCACAGGCTGCAGTGAACATGGATCCATTAAGGAAGACATACCCTGATCGCAAAAAAAACCTCCTAACCCTGAAAAATTGCAGTAATTTGTTAAAACTACCAAGTAAATGGTATTTGGAAAACCTCAAAAAAGAGTAAAAACAAACAAAATATTTTTGAAAATTTTAAAAGTCACACATCACTACCAAACATAAAGACTCCAATATAGAGTTGCTATTCAAAAGGATAATATTAGTACAAATTTTCACAAAAACAGGTTACACAACTAGCTTTCCCAAAAAGTAATTAAATATGAAAATGATAAATTAAAAGCTAAATACAGCTGTAACTATTTTGTTTCCTTTTAGATTATCAAAATATCAACCAGATAACAAAAACATAATAAAACAGACATTGTAAAGCCTTTCCCCCATAGTACAGTTACATCAATCTTTTCTTTTATATATATATATATATATATATATATATATATATATTATATATATATATATACATATATATATTATATATATATATATATATAGTATATATATATATATATATATATATATATATATATATATATATATATATATATATATATATAATTAAAATCTATATAAACATCGACTGCTGGGTTTTGTTTTAAATTACATAAAAAATTCAAATCTAAATATATCTATACATTTAAACAGAAAGTAAACAAAGAAAGGTGACGTTGTTCTCGAGTCTTAATTTACACGAGGAAGTCCGTGCGTAGTAAACAAAGACATACATTCGAATGGAAAGTAAACAAAGACGGCTGACATTAAATTTGGCGTGGCGGTGTTCTGAGCATTTGATTTACACGAGGAGGTCCGTGTGTTCATGCACGCACGTCGAGGTCGCTCTTGTTCCTTGCCGAATAGCCGGGGCCATCAAGCCACTGCATTGCCGTCTGCGGCGGCCATTTTATTTGCTTCCGCGAGGGAAGATTTGTAAGTGCCGATTCATAATAGACGTACACATAAGCCACCCATAAGAAATACGTATAACACACGTAAACCCTATGTAAACATTTGAAAGTCACGCATGCCCAAACACAGTAGCGGCAGCAATGTCCTTCCAGGCATTTTGCATAATTATGTTGCCTTTGTACCTGTTATCCCTTTTATGGTGTAGGAACAGATGCATATTTACTAACTTGATTAATAGTTTCCTATCCATTGCAAAAACAAAACAAAAATCTCGACAATTTTTTATGCATAAATATTATATAGAGTAAGAAACGGAATTAAAGCTTAAGATCCTCGTGCATAAGGACCTCATATACTTCCCTCATGACTACTCAGTTATGATTTAGTGCTACTGTTTGCATATAATCTTCAGCTGAAGACTCAAAAGCGTTCTTAAAAATCGTACTAGATGGTAGAAGTTTCAATAAAGTTACAGGATCACCAATATTTCTGCAGTAAATGGTGGTATCAAGGAGAAAGTAAAAAGTTACTGCTTTGTTGATTTTTATTTGATGTTTGTGTGACACTTCCAAAGGGGTTGGAATGGTTTAATATATTGTTAAATTTTGTAAATGGAGTATAAATATGTACTTGGATCGTTTTCTATTATTATATTGGGAAAATGTACTTGAAAACCATCTGTCTTCAATTGAGTACACTATGTTTGTAAGGTAAATTAGTACTAAGTACGTTAATTAGTATTATCATGTTTTTTTTCCTACATAAGTACCAACAACCAGGTCCATTAAGTATAGAATGGCCTAGTTCTGCAGAATACTTGCCAAAAGTAGATTTAAAATGTGCTCTTGGGAGAATTTGAAGACAGCTTGGAGCATAGCGATTCTAATAAAAATCCTACATACAATGAGTGTCCTTTCTTTGTTAGTCAAGCTTAAAATGTTCAAAATTCAGCAGTTGTACAAAATACAGCTATTGCAAAGACAAGTGCGGTTTAGTTTACAGAAAACACCAAGTATATAACAGTTTCCAGATGAATTAATAGATTAAATTGTGAAACAAAAAAATCTGCATGCATGATAATTAAGCACTTACCATGACTCCATTAAAAATTTACAATTAGAATTGTATTTGTTATGATGACATAAATAAGATACTCATACAGGGTTGTATCCAGAAGTAGTAGGACTATTTTTTTTCCGCGCGCGCGGAGCGATGGTAAGGGGACTGCAAGGCCGGATATTATAGAGGGGAGCCTTGGAAACAGGTTTCGACCTGCGGCGGTCGCCTGCATGCGTTAGTTAAGTGTGGACCACTGTTTTAGTGACCTCCTGTTGTGATGCCTCGTCGTCAGTTGCGATGGAGCAAAATTTGGAGCAGCGGTACGCCATCAAGTTTTGCTACAAACTTGGAAAATCAGCAACCGAAACCAAGGACATGCTTACGCAGGCCTACAAGAAGGATACCATGAGCCGTTCCTCGATATTTGAGTGGCACAAGTTGTTTCGGAAGGGGAGGGAGCTCGTCGAGGACGACTAAAGCGCCGGGCGTCCGTCAACCTCGCGAACGGAAGACAATGTGCTAAAAATTAAGCAACTTTTAAACTCTGACCGACGGTTGGGCATTAAATTAATTAGTGATGAGCTGAATCTTTCGTACGGGACAGTCCAACGCATCATCACAGAGGATTTGTCGATGAGAAAAGTGTGCGCAAAATGGTGCCGAAAGTGTTGAGTGACGAGCAAAAGGAACTGCGTGTTGAGATTTCCCAAGAAATACTGAACTGTTTGGAAGAAGACGAACATTTTCTCGATAATGTCATCACCGGAGATGAAACATGGGTCTTCCAATACGACCCGGAAACAAAACGTCAGAGCGAAGAGTGGCACACCGCGCAATCACCCCGTAAAAAGAAGGCCAGAATGTCGAAATCGAAAGTGAAATCGAAGTTGATTGCATTTTTTGACCGTCGTGGCATTGTCCATAAGGAGTTTGTACCTCCTGGACAGACTGAAAATGCAAGATTTTACGTGGAAGTGCTCACACTGCTGCAAAATCGGATCACACGCATGCGACTAGACCTGGTGGGGAAGTGGAAGCTCCACCATAACAACGCGCCGTGCCACGGCGCGTGGATTGTGAGGGATCTCCTGGCCAAATTCGACGTTTCCACGTTGTCTCACCCCCCCCTACAGCCCTGATGTGGCACCGCCGGACTTCTTCCTGTTCCCCCGGATCAAGAGGCAGCTCAAGGGACATTATTTCGACTCGGTGGAAGCACTCCAAGCGGCAACGACGAGGGCGCTGAACAGCATCCCGGAGGACGACTTCCAGAAGGCCTTCGCGACCTGGAAGGCTCGCTACCAGAAGTGTGTGGATGCCCAAGGGGCCTATTTTAAAGAGTATTAAGTCGCTGTACCAAATGTTCAATAAATTTTTTTTAAAAAAATCAGTCCTACTACTTTTGGATACCACCCTGTATGTAATAGAATACTGGTCCTCTGAACATGGACTGTGCATGAATGTTATAGCTCCTGCTATGACTGTAAACAGATAAGCAATAATTGCATTTTATTGGCTCACATATAATATTAATGAAGAAAACCAGTGCTACAAGCCCAGAAGAATTTCACAGTGTAAATAAGACGATGATTCTGTTTAGAGAACGTTTATCACTCAATAATTACCAAAGGAACCAAAAAAATGGAGCTAACAAAGTATCAGCAAGGACAGCCATTTCAAGTTATGTACATTGCTTTGATCTTTGCCTAGATACAGAACCTATAAGAAAAAACTCAGATTCATTCAGTACAAGCATACTACTAGTTAAGAGATTTAAACGAAGATAACGTTTATTATGTGGACACATGTAAAAGAAATTAACTTCAAAATACTAACAAAAACAGGAAGAGGAAACATCAGTTATAATGTCCCAAATGGCATTACTGTCACTAAATAGATCGATAATTTAGTAGATACTTAAAAAAAACTTGTTGGCGTATCAAAGATTCAACCATAAAGAGAAAAAGTATTGTGAAATTGTGCCTGACAAATATGTGGGTGAAATGGATCTTGTGAGCTCTCGTCTGTTGTAGATTTGTATAACAAGAACAAATCATGATATACAAGGGAGAAAATTTAGATTTGTAGAAATTCAAATCAAGAGTAACAACTAATTTAACATATCAAAGTTTAGCTCAATTAAATACAAAGAAATGAGGACGCCCTTCAAGTCAGATATCACCATTACTAAAGCAACACCAAACTCACTCTGTATCGCAAGAGAAACTTTTTGACAGCAATGGACACTCAAAGAAAGAAAATTGGTTTTAATGCCTATTGTTACACAAATGTACATTTAAATAGCACAGCAAAATCCATTTGTGATAGATGTGAGGTTCCAATCTGCCCAAAATGATTTCAATCTTCCCATACAAGACTGTAAAAAAAAACATTCTTTATTTACATGTCTATTAATTTAAAAAAAAATGAGGACAGCGTTTTTTCAGATATGCAGAGCAAAAATGTGTGGTAATTTTGTAAGATGAAATGGTGTTGCATCAGACATTAATGTTTTTTTTTATAATTGATACACAATTTATGTAAAGAAGTTAAATGAAGATTGAAGATTGAAGGTCTTTAAAAAAGGCCATACAGAATATGAGATACTTATAGTAACAGTGTATTTTGTTTTAAAAGATAATACTGCTTTTTCTCATTTTGCCGTTTCTTAGCTTCTATTTTGTTATTTTCACTTAGAAATCTTTCATTATTTTTCGTTTTTTTTTTTGTGTAATTCCTACCATTTTTTTTGTCTGGAAAAGGTCATTTCAACTAGGAAGACAGGGGAGGCCATATAATTTTTTGCTTCAAACAATTGAAGTTATATTGAAATTAATTGTTTTAGAAAAATCAAGTATGTTTATCTACCATTATATTGACTTTAATGTTACCAACACTTTTCCTTCTTGTTTTTAATATTTTTGTTGAATTTTGTAATTAAGGCAAGATAGTTATAAACTTAATTTTAATTTTAAAACTTCCTTAGCTTTACTCCCAATTATCACTATTCTGCAACGAAAAAGAGAAATTAACTGCATCAAGTAGCAAGGCTTCGACCTCCTCTTAAGCTTTTATTAAAATAAAGGTCCCTCATTAAATTTACTGGCAATTTATTAAACAATTCTATATCCTAATAAGTATGTGAAATTAATAAAAGGACATATGCTTAAATTTTACTTTCAAAATATAGTGCATTACAATAACACAGTACTATTTATTGCAGGAGCTCCCCATTATTAATTTCATTTTTAACCTGCACAGCAGATTGCACTCTATTATCGTTGCATGCTTCAGAGATAGCTTCCTCCGGAAGTGCAGAAATTGCCTTTACATCTATCACCTTAACAGGCACACATCCACTGTTTCGCTTAGACTTACTCCTACAAATCTGTTGTCGCTGCCGAGCTTCCAACCAGTAGAGTCTTGTGTCTATTATCGATCTCCTGCGCCCTCTTTTCCTTGGAGGCCTGCCGACTATACTAACAATACAATCACAACAGTCAAAATAAAACATTTTAATTACCTTTCCGCAGGACACTATTATTATTTAGTGAAGCTGGTCTGCTTGTGCAATTTCCTACGGGTTCTATGTGCCAAAACAGTCACAATCCCTTAACCTTCTTATATATTTTGCAAACCTGCACTTCCTACTTCATTGTTGATTACGGCTGTAGCCGAATCTTGCTCACTGACTTGACTACCCATCATGGGTGCTTGTGAAACAGGATCCGTAATTGGGTTGTTCAACTCTTTGATTTTCATCTTTTTATAGTTTAGGGAAAACACCTGGAAAAATAATTAGATGATTGTCGAAAACTAGTGTAAAATAAAACGCACAATTTCTGAAAAAAACTAATCCAGATAGACTAAGTAAATAAAACTATAGATTCGACATCGTATACTTTCTTATATCGGTACAAAAGCGGAAGTACCAACTTCTAGTTGAAACAAAACATTTAGTCCCGATAGAGCTTTTATGGCCACGTTTAAGAACTCTATGAAACAGAGTTCATATTTACCCATGTCGGTATCCGCATCGTAGGGGCCCTAAAAATGAATTTTAGGTTATTAAAAATTCCAACGGTACATCTAATTATATGAACATGCGCAGTCTCTAATTCGGATTTACTGATGCGGTAACCTAGAAAAATGCCTAAAAAATATAAATTTAAGGTACGGTCAAAATTGAACACGAAATGCTATTTTATCTGTTTAAGCAGGTTATTACGGAGGTTAGGATCTTGGTAAATTACAAGTAAAGGAAATCTTTGTTACAAATCCTTTAAAAATGAAGTAAAATTTAAAGTACCTTTTTTAAGTACAGACGAAAAGAACCCCAAATTTATATATTTGTATTAATAACTTTATTGCCTCCATATCGTCACAATTAGCTCATACCTAATGTTTTTTTATAGCGTTAATGGTAAACCTGTAAATAATATCAAAACACTTTTCAAGAATGCACCCTAATAGGCATACACTGCGTTTGAAATAACTAAAGACCTTACAGAAATAAACCACAGTAGAGCCTTACTTAGAATCAACTCTATTAACAGCCGTTACACACACATGAGAAAAGCTTACCAAATAATCGAATCTGTTATACAGTACTCTTACAAATAGGCAACGAATATCTCGAGAAATGAAATCTCAATTAATGTAACTAATGTGTGAAGTAACACTGTTGTTGCTAGTAATTTACAGATTAATAATAAATAATAAGCGACTATAAGATTAAGTAAAAAAGTAAATTAAATACACAGAGGATAGCTCATAAATTTTCCATTATACATATTATTATGTTAATGTTTTTAAACCGCCTACTGTAAGGAAAGTGAGCCACTGAATGAAATAAATACCGGAAGTTTCCAGATTGCGGCCTTTGTTCTTTGGGCTACGTGGAGAGAAGTATTAATTTGTAGCAATATCTGTTTTTTGTTAACAAATATTTCCATTGAATTGTTCTGCAGCTATATCACCATCTAGACCAAATTCAAACTATACAAAATTTTCAAATAATCGTCAAATACATAACGTCAATTTATGTTCAAATCTGTCACGTTCCGAATGGGTTTTGATGTTTGACTTCAATTTAACCATTGTTCATGCATGTCGGGATGATAGAATAAGATATATTTTTTGTCATACAGAATAACATGTTTGCTGAAGCAATCACTTTGAAGATTTATAAAAAGTTGGTAATAAACTTTAACTATTTTCTGTTTTTCTGCGAGTCAAATCATGTGGTACAACTCTGCATTTTTTATAAGTGCAATGTAAGAGCAATGAGCAGCTAAATAATGCTGGTTACCAGATATTTTTTTCAATTATAACAGTTAGGAAGTTGATGCTGTTCATTATTGATCATAAAGCAAATTTTTTTGCTTGTAAATATTCTATTTATCTTCCATAAGTAAGTTTTTCTGGTAGTTTGCTTAGTACAAATAAATAATAAAAAAGTTCCATGTGTGAAGTAAGCTGGTGAGGTGCTTCTAGAGAATTTTGTATGTTTAAATCTTTACCTATAGTATTTTGTAACGGGGTTGGTTGAAAAATGCTTTCCAAATGTTATTTAAAGTCATTTTTTCAAATTCTATCCGCACAAATAAACCATTTCTTTTATCGAAAGAATTGGTATATTTTGATATTTGTTTTTCAATCAAAGAACAGGAAACAATGAACAATGAACAGAAGGGGAAATTCTCTCTCTCTCTTCTCTTTCTCTTTTCCCATTTATGCCTTACAGCGTTGGGGCCTCTATCCATTTCTTGTAGTTGGTTCTTTGCATCGCTAACGTCCTAGCTTCCTGAATGGTCTTCCCTCTTTTCCTTGCCAACTCTTTGATATTATCCTCCCATTTGATTCGGGGCCTGCCTCTCTTCCTCTGTCCTTCTGGTCTGGTTTCAAAAATTTTCCTCGGGTATGAGTCAGCTCTCATCCGCATAAGGTGTCCGTACCATTTTAATTGTTTGTTCTCTATTTCTTCTATTATTGGCTGCTGTTCTAATTCGTCCCTTACGCTTTTGTTCCTAACTCTATCTCTCCTGGTCTTGCCCACTACTTTCCGTAGATATTTCATCTCAGAAGCTGTTATTTTTGATCTGAGTTTATCCAATAATGTCCAAGATTCCGCTCAATATATTAGTGCAGGTGTATAGATGGTTTTATATAAATGCATTTTTGTTCTAACTTTAAGCTCTTTCTTGCCTATTAAAGTGTTATTTATTTGGTAGTATATTTTGTTTGCTTTACTTATTCTGTGTCTAATTTCCTCTTCTATTTTTCCTTCTTTACTGATGATTGTTCCAAGGTATTCCATTTTATCCGCATACTCCAGTTGTTTATCTTCTATCAGAATGGCAGTTTGTTCTATATTATCTTCTCTTGTAATGTGCATAACTTTACTCTTATTAGTGTTTATCTCCATTCCTTTTTCCTCCAGGTTTCTTTTCCAAATGTTTATGTTATTTTGTAGTGTTTGTGCATTTCCGGCTATTAGGAGTATGTCATCTGCATAAATTAAATCTTGGGTCATTACTGGTGTTAGATTATGATATCCTATTCTTGTTCTTCTGGTTTCATTTTTGCATTTTGTTATTATATTATTCATGTATATGATGAATAGCAGTGGACTGAGACTGTCTCCCTGCTTTACCCCTCTATTCATGTAGAATTCCTCAGACTTGTGTCCATTTAGTCTTACTTTGCAACTACTTTTTTGTTGATGCTTTTTATTATTCGTATTAACTTTTGGGTTGTCTCTAATTCTTCCAGTGCATTCCATATGTACCTTCTTGGTACCAGATCAAAAGCAGCCCTAAGGTCTATAAAGACCAAGAAAGTGTCTCTGTTTTTGTCTATTGGTTTTTCTATTATGTTTCGTATTGTGAATATATGGTCCTGGGTTTGTCTGCCGGGCCTGAACGCTGCTTGTTCCTGCTCCATTTTGTCCTCAATCTCATTTCTTAATCGTTTTTCTATGACTTTCGAGTACACTTTACCGGGCACTGATGATAAACATATTGCTCTATAGTTGTTGCAATTAACTGTTTCTCCTTTCTTATATATGGGCACTATGATATTTTTCTCCCAGTCCTCCGGTATCTTTTCTGTTCTCCACGCTTGTTGAAATATTATCTGGAGCCATTTTATGATTGTTTCTCCTCCTATCTTGAGCATTTCTGATGTAATCTCGTCTTCCCCGGGTGCTTTTCCATTTCGTGTTGTTTTTAGTGCTTGTTTTATTTCTTCTTCTGTAATATCATCGTTTTCATTCTCCTGGTCTACTCTTTCCATTTCTGGTTCTTCTTGACTATCTTCTTGGTTCTTAAATTTATTGTGGTAGTGGTGCCTCCATGCTCTTAAAACTCCTTCGGTCGTTGTTTCTAGTTTTCCTTCTTTGTTCTTTATATTTCTTATCTGTTTTGCTTGATTGCCTTTTAGTCTTTTAATTATGTTCCAGAACTGTTTTTGGTTTTCTACATAGTTCTGTTCTATCTTTGTGCCGAATTGTTCCCAGGAGGCCTGCTTTGCTTGTTTTACCGCCTCTTTTGCTTGATTTCTTTTTTGTATATAAAGGTTTCTGTCTTCTTCTGTATTTGTTCTTTTATATCTGCACCATGCTTCTTTCTTCAACTTAATCTTCGCTTTTATTTCTTCGGCCCACCATCTTGTTCTTTTCTTTAGACTGCTTTGATTTACCATTTTTGTTTCACATATTTCTCTGGCTGTTTTAAGTGTGGTTTCTTTGAATTTCTGCCATTTCTCTTCTAGCTTCCAGGGGGTCTCTAGCTGCCCTTCTTGTGTTTCGAGGTTATTTAATCTACCTGTAATTATTCTTCTATATTGTTCTCTTGTTAGTGGGTTTTCTAGATTTTCTAATTTGATTTTTTCGTACTTCTTCGGTACTTCTATTTTTGGTTTTCTAATTAATGTATCTGCTATCACTAGTCTATGGTTTGTGCTTAACTCTGCTCCTCTTATCACCTTGACATCATGTAATGCATATATCATGCTTTTGGTTATGGTTATATAGTCCACTACGGTTTTGTGTCCAAGTTGTTCGGCTTCGTAGGTTATTTTGTGTATCGTTTTATGTTTAAACAGAGTGTTTTCGATGAGTAGTTCATTAGTGATGCAGAAATCGATCATACGCTCTCCATTGTTGTTTATTTCTCCCTCTACTCCGTGTTCCCCCATTGTTCCGTGTCCCATCTCTTTGTTGTTTCCGATGTGGGCATTCCAGTCTCCCATTATTATTAGATGGCGGTTCTTGTTTTGCATTTTTTCTACTGTCCTTTGTAGGTCTTCATAGAACTGTTCTTTTTCATTCAAGTTAGAACTTTCTGTAGGTGCATATATTTGTACTATCCCCACTTTCTCTTGCAATGCTAAATCTACTGTTATTATTCTGGGGCTTATGGCCTCCCAGTTGATCACTTTTGATTCTACGTCGTTGCTTAGAATGATTCCCACTCCTTCTGTTATTCTATTTCCTACCTGCATACCGAAGTGTGTACCCTTTATCTAGTATCCTTATACCATTTCCTCTCTTTTTTATTTCTGCTACTCCCAATATTTGTGTTTTGTATTTTATCATCTCCTCTACTATTTCTTCCTCTTTTCCATTAAGTGTGGTAATATTCCATATTCCTATTCGTAAGCTATTTCTCGCCTGTTTGTTGCCTTTTATTCCGTCCTAGTCCGAGGCTTCCTATTTTTCTCAGAATCATCGTACCTCAAGTGGGTGATTAGCACGTCAAGGGCCCCGTTACCTCGGGACAACTGGTGCCGGGTTATACCCCCCGGTACTGGGTCGCCAGAGCCTCGTCAGTTTTCCAGCAGGGTGTACCGGGTGGTGTAGACTACCACCTCTCGTGCAGGTGAGGTTGACATTTGGGGCCTTTAGGATGTTGTTGGCCCCCTTACACCCCAGAAGGGGAAATTACGAATAGAAAACATAAGCGGAAAAGAAATAAAAGCGATAAAAGATATAAAAACAGGTAAATCAGATAGAAAATACAAAATACAACCATAAATGATTAAGTACTTACGAGAAGTGGACATAGACTGGCCCTAGAGGATATAAAAAATCGTGGGAAACAAAAGTAATACCAATGGGCATGGAAAAATCTAATATATAGATAAAAAAGCAAAACAAGTAAAGTGTAATAATCTATATGCTTATCATCAATAAGCTTTAAGATCTAACAAAAATAATGAAAAAGAGTAAAACGATTCGTAGAAGAGAGAATTGAAGAGCCTGATAGAGAGAAGCTTAAGGAATTATGAAGAACTTATTATGACATCTATAGACCTCATAGCAGCGTTCGACTAAATAGGAAGAGAGGTGCTGTGAAGGTACCTAAAAAAATTAATATTCCAAAAATACTCATACAAAAAGTACAAAGTACTTACAATAAAGCGAAAGGAAAGGTTCAGATAATAAGAGGTAGAGGCGGATTGAAAGAAAGGAATCAAGTAGGGGGGTAGCCACAGCCACCTTCTATTGATAATAGTAATGAACAAACTGATTACAAACACTAGGAAAGTTCGAAAAAACTTCAGATAACCAGATACCAAAGTCTAGAGCCGATAATATTGAGCACACTAAAGTGGGACATCATGCTAATACAGGATCAAAAAAGAAGATGCAGAAACAAATGGACATTTGGTTGAAAAATTTGAATTGATGAAAATGGAAATAAATACACAGAAAAGTAAAATAATGGTGATAAATGAAAAACAACAAAATAAAACAAAAATAAAATAGAACACAACACTTAATAAAGCAACAATCCATGAATACTTGTGAAGCCTTATAGCGAGTTATGGGAACATAATAAACAGCGAAAAAATTAACTAAATTCTACTATGCACTAAATGCAATATTAGGGAAAACGAAATCAAAACGAGAAACAAAAAAATTAAGAATCCATAATGTCATAATCATCTCAACATTTTTATACGCAAGTGAAAACTGGACATTACAGAAGAAACATGTAGAAAAGATCGATGCAATGAAGATGAAATACCTAAGAAAGATTACGGAAAAACAAAATAGGATAGAATTACTAACAAAACAATCAGAGAGATGACTAAACAAGAACCAATAATGAGCAAAATACAAAGAAGACAACTAAACTGGTTCAGCCACATGACTAGGATGAACCCAAACAAATGGAATGGTGGGCTTGGGGAGCAAAAATTGCAAGAAAAAGAAGGGAAAAGCCAAAAAAACATGGTTATAACAAATAGTAAATGTGGGAAAGAAAAGTGGTAAAATAATAGAACAGGTGTAAAAATGGCGTTCATAGTGGATAAACAAAGAGAGCCTAACCCAAAGAAAAGATATTTTGTTTTTAATCGCTTCTCACAGTGCGTAATTGGTGTTTCCTTTGCACTCAAATTTGGAAGACATTCGTTAAAACCCTTATTTTGTAATTTCTTGATTAATTCTTGCACCTCTGTTAATGTTTGATTACACTGTCGCCTATCCAAAGAATATTTTAAATATTTTTTAGTTTTTTAAAGCCGCCTTTTCAGCTTCTTTATCGTTAATGGGAAAAGTTTTTGCTGTCTCTTTCATGCCACACAAGGGGGCTTAAAGGACCGTGACTATAATCTTCCTCCAGCCACTTCTGTTGTTAGTCAAACTTTCTCATCTATCTGTGATACCAATTTCTGCTAGATCTTGTGTAACTGACTATATCCATTTTGGAGGTCTTTTTCTTTTGGTTCTCCTTTGAGGTTACATTTTAAAACCTAACTTGGAAACTGTTCTGCTCCATCCTCAATACATGACTTAACCACCGAAAATTCCTTGTTTGATGATCTTGATAATGGGCGTGTATTATAAATTAGATAAATTTTCTCATTTGATTTTTTCCCCATCCATCTTCTTTCACGCTTCCGCAATTTTTTAAATATTTTTCGCTGGCTTGTTCTCAGTTGTCTTTGTTAAATCTGTGGCTCACTACGAAAGTAACCACCAGTTCTGTGATAATTTAAATGCGTTCTTTCACTGCTCTTGGCACCAATTTTTTGTGTAGCACTACACTCAACATCACGCACATTTGCATATCTGTAGTCATCCCTTTTTAAATTTCTACATTTACATCTTCGCTGCTAGTTATTTTGGTTCCTAAATAGAAGGTTGAAGCACTCATATTATTTCTGTTATTTACATTTGACAGTGAGTCACTGCTTGGATTTTTAGTGTCTTTTTCTTATTGATATCTAGTCAAAAAATTCTTGTTTCTTCTTCCAGCCTTTGGAAAATATTTTTTTAGTTCTTTAGTTCTTGTTAACCTTGTGGGGTCGTCTGCATATGTTAAAACTGAATTCAGACTGTTAAGTATATTTTTGTTTGTTTTAACGTAAAGTTAGAGTTTTGGAGACACGATATCTTCCTTCCAAAAATTCTTTTTGTACTTCAAATTTTGCGGTTGTTGTGGCTTTGATTCTGACTGCTTTCTGTAATCATTGTCATTCTTGTTAATGTAACGAAAATTTTTGGAACTTATATTTCTTTTTTATTGCTGAAACATTCACCAGTGTGGTGATGAAATTATGAAATAATTTTCAGCAATACCCTCCTTTGTCACGATGAAGTCAAGCAGGTCTGGTAATTTATTTAGGTTAGCTGGCTATTATGTGGGTGCATAGATTAATAAGTGTTTTTGGTGTATCTTATGCAATACTTGGTATAGTACCTTTCCTCTAACAGAAGGAGACGTACAAGAAAGTCTCCTGCTAGTAAGCGATTGCCCAAAAAATTAAAATATACATAAAAACCTTCCTTATTTACCTCATAATTTGAAGGCCACTGTGTAGCTGATAGAAGTAAAGGTCTATACTAATATTCTAATTCAATAGTCGTTTATTAAAGAAAAATTTCTTTTAATGTGGGTGATTTTTTATGATGTTTAATGTATTTTTTGTCATACGGCAGTGTAGCCTTTGGCTTGTGCATTTGTATCTGAATGATTTACCGAGACTGTTTTATTTTTATTATTTTTTCCATGTCAATATAAATATATCAAGTAAACAAATAACAAAAATAGCCAGGTTATAGACTAGAAAATCATTGCTAGGATAAAGAAATGTAGAAATTTGAGTTGAATAACGAATACGATGGGAGCAGGGTTAGGTTTACAAGAAAAAGCCTTTCTGGCATTCAGTCGGACTCTATACCTGCCCTTCTAAACAAATGGCTTGGCCTTGATTTAAGTCTCAGAACTTTTATGGGTTGAAAGTTTTTAGATAGGAATGTGGCCTTACTTTCAACATTGATGTTTTTGGAGGGGATTAAATATTACTTTAACCCCATAACTTATTGTAGTATAACTGATGTTCTTTGCTCTTTTTATTTTACCAATAAAAATAAAAGAACGTAATTATTTCTTTCTTTGATTGCTATTATCTGAACATGTGACCATTATTATCTAGTGTGATGGCATTAGAAACAGATTATTAGGAATTTTAATTTTTAAACGAATATTAGGAACATTAAAAGTATAATTGACTATATAACATACACAAAATAAATGAGATGGGCAGTTAATAATATAAAGGCTAAAATGAACACTGATCATAAGCTCCTAATAGTAAATATGAAGTTTAAGTCCCCCCTAAAGTTAAAACAGAAGAAGTATGAAAGACTGATACAGTCATTGAATAATGAAGAAAATAAATAAAAGTGTAAAGAACTACTCAAAAATAACTTAGAAATCTACCAACAACAAGAGGAACAGGGGGGAGAAGAACGAGAGGTTAATAAAAGGTGGCAGAAACTTAAAAGGGTAACTCAACAGGTGGCAAAGGAAGTAAGCAAAACAAAGAAAATAAACACAAGGCATAAAAGAACAGCATGGTGAAACTATATTTTGAAGGAAAAAGTAAAACGGAAAAAACAAGCTTGGAAACAGTACATAAGAACAAAACGATAATAAACAGAAATGAGTACAATTTAAGAAGAGATGAAGCATAGGAGGCAGTAAAACAGACGAAAGTAAAAACATGAGAAGATTTTAGAATCAAAATAAAAAAAGCTACAAATACAACCTAAAATTTTACGGGCAGAACCAAAGCTACACACATATAAAACAGTATATGCTCCAATTTTGACCTATGGGGCAGAAAGCTGGACTATGCTAGACAAACATAAATCCAAGATAACTGTGGGGGAAATAAAGTACATATGTACCGAATAAAACAAATCGCACAAAAACAGGTTTGACTGTACCTAAGAAATGTGGCTGGGAAAACGGAAAGAAATAGAATAAGAAATACAACTATTAAAGAGCAACCGCAACAAATAGCGCAAGTAACCACAATAAAAAAATAAACAGTTAAAATGGTATGGGCATACAAAAAGAATGAGCGCACACCGAATTCCAAGACAAATTCTAGAAGCAAGAACGGAAGGCAGACGAGCCAAGCGGTAGGCTAAAGAGAATGTGGACAGACGACATCCAAGAAGCGGCGGAAGAAAGTAAAAACGATAGGGAAAGTAAACAGATTGACAGGAAACGCAAACAACTATAGGAAATGGATAGAGGCACCGACGCCGTTTAGGCAAAGAGGGAAACGAGAAAGAAGAACAAATGAGGGTATTAGAGTGGTACAAGAATTTTTTCGTTTTCTGCGTTGTTAGGTTTGGCTCTAAATAAAGTGTTGGAACAATTCCACTATTTGATAAATTATCATGTTGAAATTGTGCCAATTTTTCGACATTATTTATATTGTCTTAGAATAACGATTACGTATGATCAGTCAAAGACTGGTGCTGCTGCAGAGGGATAATGCCAGATCCCATAGGTCCCAAAGAACCTGACAGGAGTTAGAGAATCGAACTGTTACCGCATCCCTCTTATGGTCTTGATTTGGGACCAATGGATCTTACTATCTGCTCTAATTTATGCCCCACTTTTTGGCCACATATCAACTTTACCAATTCAGAAATATGACACCCTTTTAATATCAGTTCTTTGATTCCAACTCACAAGAGCGGTATCGAGACAGATTTAGCTCGTAGGTAGATGGATACTATACAAAAGTTTGTGCATCCATAATACGAAAAAAAGAGATATCCAAAATCAAGAAAACTTTTGCACCACTCTAATATTTACTATGTGAATTAAAATACGTTATTAATTCACCTATTACATTTTTTAAATATTCGTTTTTTTCATATGCCAGATTGTAAACCAAAAATTCTGCGTTTTTCTGCCTAAAGTTCTTTGGCATTTTTTAACAATCTAGCAAACTCAATTATTTACTTTTCAATACAAGGCACATCCACAAAGTAAATAAAAATAGAGGTGCCAAAGTAAATCTGTGTACGAAAGTTGTACTACTAATTAGACGAGTTTAAAAGAAATAATTAAAATGTGTTGATGTTGGTTATCACCTAATTATTCAAAATCTACTCAGTTGTAAGGTACAGTTGGTGATTATATTCATAAAGGTACCTAACAAACATTTCACAAATATTAATTCGTTAAGATTTGAAATTTGGAGTTGTATATATTATACAGAAAGGAAACAGCAATTCACACAATAGTATTATAGTAAATCAATAAAACCAAATAAGTTCAAAGCCATGCTAACAAATACCAAGTGCAAGCTTGTATTACATTGCTAATCAGTTACATAATGCAAAAAACAATATTATATACAATTGCAAGAGTGGCATAGGGAAACTTTTGTTGTTCAATAACCAGAAAAATTTTGAAAGCAGTGATTAATCGAAATACGGTTTCTAAACATTCTAAATATTAAGTAAACTCCTGCTTTTTCAAAGTCTAAAACACAGTTTGTAGAAGTGTCAAAGTGGCGACAAAAACTTAAAGTTAAAACCAATGCAATTATTATTGAATTTTTTTATTATTTTATATTACAACAAAATACCTCATATACAGACATTACTAAAACAGTTAATACAATAAGCCATCTGTATGACTATTTGCTCAGAATTTTGAGTAATGACTCCAATACAATTGATTTTAATCCTCTGAATTAGATTTTCCAATAGCTGATTTGCCCTTGTCACATCTGTCACTTTCCATTTGAGTGATTTCCCATAGAAATCCAAAAACATTACATATTTCTATATACGTTATTCCTTTTCGTACTAAATTGAACTCAGAATCACTTCTAGCATATGTTTCTATCACAAAACACTGTCGTCCAGAAAACTCGTAATTTCCATTTTTGTTTTTACTGAAACAAACTTTCAGCTTCATCTTTTTTGTAATGTTTATTTTGGAGACGTCGGGTTCACGCATCAATTTACTTTGTTTTGCTCTAGTCTTGAAAATTCTTCATCTCAAAAAATGCTTATAAAAGCTTTTAAAGCACTATATAAAGTAACGATCTTTGTTATCCGTTATCTCTACTTTCTCGTTGAAGCCTCTCATTTACTTCCCAAAACATTACAAGAACTTTGTTCCAAAATATACCATTAATACCATTTCGAGACCTACGGTTTTACTATATGACATTTGCTTTATATTGTGTGTCCTTAGTCTGACCACTATCATGTAATGTGCGTCAAAGCATTAATACAAGCACTCCATCAGGTTATCGACAAATTTTTTAATATATATTCCTTTTTCTGGTAAAACTGCTTAAAATCCCATCTTTTGGTTGAAGAAATTAAAAAGTTATAATTAGTTCTAAAAAAATATCCAACAGAGGACTTGCTGCTCTCCACAATTCCAAAGCCAATTAGTTGTGTAGCGGCCTGTACCAGGGATGTATGAAAAACGGAAGAACTTTGTAGATCCCACACATATTGCTGGCATCTGTATGTCTGCTTACTGTATAATGAATTCATTGACAGTTATACTTCATAACTATTCCTTTATTTCCAAATTATGCTAAATATTTGACTATAAAAGGACCAGATTTTGAAATTAGTTCTACATAGCCAAGAAAGTTACTGCCTACCGAGCCTAATATTTCATTATTGCCACTGTCTAAGGGAGGCTAAAAATTCACAATTTAAAACAACTCTTAAGAGAACATTTATTCAATACAAAGCTTCTTCCACATGCTATTTACTTTACAACCCACTCTCCGTTCGTTTATAAAACAACCAATTAGTACAAAATCTTTTTGAGTAGCATATTGTCTTTCAGATTTTTTCAAGTCAGAGGAACTGCTTTGTTGAATGCCAACTCACAAAGTTTATTATTTATGCACTACAATGCCGGGTTATCAAGTGATATAATTTAGTCTACCTCTTCAGAGTCTTTTTAGAGCTCTGTGAACTCGAAGCCTCTTGCAGCTAAACACTTCATGTATTATAGTTTAAACTTGAAGTCGATGGTGACGATTGTGATTACTGCACAAGTGTCTAATTTTTAATTCGATACTCTTTGGAATTTTTTTCTAAATTCTGCCCACTTGCTTTTTTTAACAAATCTCGGTAATCATTTCCATGCATTGTTCAGCCTTTATAAGTGAAATGTAAATCGAATGATGAATTAATTAAAAACTAAACTTTATTTAGGGCTGCACTGCTGCACATTTATAAATTATAATACTATTAATACAATGGTCAATAGTTATAACACTAATTTATTTACATCACTGTGTGCTATTCGACTGTTGCAAATGCCTATCTGCCCTGCCTTATATTCAAATGCCTGCTTCTAAAACAAATCAAGTTTTGAAACTCGAGCTCAAGAGTGCTGCTAAATTATCACATGGTGACTAATTATTCTGAAAAGTTCCTGAATAATTTCTTTGTAATACATCATTTCTGTTACAAAATAAATGTTTTTAATAATCCATTTTATGTGGATGAACAATGAATGTACGATTTCAACGTTTAATAATTATAGCCTATTTAAAATTTCTTGGATTGAGCTCAGTTCATCATTTACTTTACTCAGAATTTTGCACCCCTGGCATCTAGACTGCAGCTTTCTCAGCCTATGGATTAATTAGGCCCTGGTGATCGGTTATCAGCACAACTGTGCTTAATGACTTCACTAGACACAATGAAACCACCTTTATTTACTCAGAACGCTGTACTTTTATTTTTACATCTTGCAATTATTCCTTAGTGCAACCACATTCAGATTCAATTGCTTTACACCATCTCCAAATTGATTTTGGATGTGGCAATTTATTGGAAAAGGTGCTTCGTATAAATTCATACGCCTCTGAAGAAATGCAATACAAACCTAGAACAAAAATTAGAAATAATAACGGAAAACAGCAACTGCTATAATTACAAACCGACAACAAATTGTTTCACTTCATCACTATAAACTTTCGTTTCTGGCTGTAACAAATGTTTCAATACAGGGTCGATGTTGTCCAAAATATTTTGATTTTCTTTAAGAAGGTTATTTTCCGATTCCAATTTAGCGATTTTGCTTTTCAACTCTTTCAAAGCAACACGCTGCCTTGAATTTTGTCGGCGTATTGCTCTTATTTTTTTGTTCTTGTTTTCTTTGCTTTTTCGTTTAAGCTGTAAAAAATAAGGTACGTAAGTCCGAAAGCACACAGTCCAATAACTTGCATCTAACGTTGGCATTGCATTTGGAAGCAAATCATAACGGTTAGAAGACAAACTGTAACATTTCCTGTCAAAATGATCGGAGCAAATTTTCTTTTTGGCCCAATCTTCTAATTCTAATATTTCCTTCCATTGTAATCGAACACTATTTTATTTAAAAAAGTATAAAAAAGTTACAGATCTTAACCTATTATTTACAAACGTAATTACCTGTGGAAGTGAACGTCTTTGTTTTTTCTACTATCGTTTGAGCAAATAACGCACTTCATTTTACTCTACGAAGACAATAATAAGCACAATCCAAACCTCGGATTAGATACAAAAAACGATAGCTAACGTTGTATTTGAGGCATTCAACAGAACAATAATAAACATTGAAGCGGGAAGCGGCGGACATGGCTTTGGTGGCAAATAACGCTTCAACCACGTATTATTTTGTCTTGTTATAAACTTATGAAGTGCTCCAACAAAACTGTTGTATTATTATACAAAATTAATAGTGTAACTTACGGTTGTAGCAATTATAATGTATAATGCCTGGAATTTCATTTAAAAGATAAAAACGAAATTATAAATTTTGGTCAGTCCAAGAAAAAGGCAAATATCTTCGTAATAACAATTTGTAAAACAGCCATTCTACATAGCTTATTAAATATAACGTTAAAAATTCTGCAAATAATTCTTTAGTTTTTATTCATAACTTTATATTGAAATACTTCTTGTGAGCATACGTAAATTTGTATCATTTTATTATTATTTTAAACTTTATAATTTAAAATACGCATTTTCTATTTATAGAAAATCATGTAGGAGTTGCCCGCCAAAAGGTATTTTTGGCGTTCTATAATGCGTTCAGCGAATACATATAGTAATAAAACTGTCAAAAAGTCCCGCTCATTTTAAATAACTGTTCGTTATTGGCTGGTTTCAAAAAGTGCCAGCATTTCAGTAGTCAGGTACACATCATCCCATTTTTGGGCCACTCTTGTATTAGTGCTGTCGCTAACTTATTGTCGTTAGAAGTGTGGATTTCATTAGTATCTCACTATTAACCATAGTGTGTATTATAAAAGTGAGTTTTTAAATTTTGATTTATCTGTTTAACGTAAAGAGGTAAACATAAAATATTGTTATAAACGCTACATTGTAAACCTGGCTTCGGCTCACATCTTTATAATAGGTTGACAATTTGGCCATTTGGCAAGGAGCGAGAGCGGGGCACGAATGCAGGGTCTTGCTCGTGTAAATTAAGCATGCCAATTTTCATATCAGTCGTCTTTGTTTACTTTTCGTTCAAATGTATAGGTTGTGGTTGTTTACAACGGACCCCCTCATATAAATAAACGGTGTAGAATCACGCCATATTTCTTTGTTTACTTTCTGTTCAGATATATAGATAGATATAACCGTATGCAACGGATTAAAGTTACGCCATTGATGCTAACGCTTTAGTGGTATTTTGTAACACTTGCCTTTGTTGTTATGAGTCTTCTATCATTCTTTGTTTAAGGTTATCGTAAATTTTAATCAGCTGGCCAAGATTTAGATGAGTCCTGCTATCTGTAATAATCTAATTAATATTAACCTTCAAATAATCCTTACATATAACCATAATAATTTTAATACAAATTATGGAAATGATTGTTTGTTAATTTATATATCAAGTTTTTTTTAATTCTGTGTCCAAATCTTTTTCTTCTTTATTAGCCGTTCTCCATCCACTCCTGGATGTAGGCCTCTCTCAAATTCTTTTCTCTGTTTCTATCCTGTGCTTGACGATACCATTTTTTTCCACCTATTCTCCTTATATCGTCGACCCATCTCATCAGCGATGGTCCTTTACCTCTCCTTATTTTTCTGGGTCTTCAGTGGGTGATGCTTGAAGTCCATTTGTTGTTAATGTCCCACGCGATGTGACCTGTCCAGCTCCACAGCTTTGCGATACATTCCATGATATCTGTTATTTCTGCTCTTCGTCTTATTGCCATTTGTAATTCTATTTTTTATAGAGATAGGTAACATCCTTCTATCCATTGCTCTTCGTGGCCTATTTGCACTTTCCTTTCTCAGAGTGATGGTTTCCAGTCCATATTTATCTACTGATATACATGTGTCAAATACTTTTTACTTTAGATTTATGGGTTTATTTTTATTCTGTAGTATGTCTGAAGTGTCCAAAAGAGGTCTATGATAAATCGATTTTTCAAGGTATTTCAACAGTTTGATTTTCTTTACCAATATTGTATATCTTTATATATATAATTCAACTGTACGTGTGTATGTCACTAAACTCCTTCTAAACGGCTGGACCGATTTGAATGAATTTTTGTGTATGCATTCATTCATTTCATTCATTTTGTGTATGTATTCATTCAATGCATTTAATTTTTTTGTACGCTGTGTTTTGATATTATATGTATCGCATTTAGGGGTGTAGGGTCGCGTCATAGAGGTAGTACCTTTATACCGGGAACGGTCACACCAACGGTCTTACCGGAAGTGGTTCTCGATAACTGGTCCTCATGAGGCACCCAATTCTCACCTATGGCTCCAAGTGCCACACCCCGGAAAACTGTATTGACCTACAGGCTAAACTAGGTGAGGATAGCCAGATATGGTGAAACCTGACATAGGGCAGCAGCAATGTCAGTACTAGGTTAAAGTGGAAAAGAAAATCTTTGGTACAGTTTATCACTAGAAAATCGGAGGCGACTATCACGAACTGATAAACACGGCTCCGGTACTGCGACTTGCCAACACGTCTGGCCAGCGCGGTGAGTTAAGGCCGAAAACCCAACAAATCCCTTCATGAATACACAAATAAACGAAAGGCCCTCAGTCCCCGGCAGGTTGAAAGTAGCTAACCACGGCAGCGGTAAATCCTACCGACAACCAGAGGGTGCGAAGAATCACCGGATGAGGAAAGGCTGCCAAATGACGACGAAGTTGACTATAGCTACGTACAACGCACAGACCCTCAGAACTGAAGAACGACTAGTAGAATTTGAAAATGAAATTAAAGATAAAAAATGGGACGTAATAGGACTAAGCGAGACAAGAAGAAAAGAAGAACAGTGTACAAAACTATCATCTGGAAATACATTATATCATACCAAAAGTATACTAGAAAATAACACAAACACAGCGGGAGTTGGATTTATGATACACAAAAAGGTAGAACAAAACATAAAAGAAATAAGATCTATCTCAGCAAGAGTGGCATACCTAATACTTCAAATATCCAACAGATACAATCTTAAAATAATTGAGGTATACGCGCCCACATCGACACACGAAGATGAAGAAGTCGATCAGTTTTACGAAGAGATAAATGCCGCAATAACATTAAACAAAACACACCACTATATCATAATTGGAGATTTTAATGCCATAGTAGGAAAGAAAGAAGATAATGAGAAATCAGTAGGATACTTTGGAATAAGGCAGAGAAACCAAAGAGGCCAAACATTAGTCCAATACACAGAAAGACAAAACCTATATATTATGAATACCTTCTTCAAAAAGAAGGAAGGAAGAAAGTGGACGTGGAGAGCCCCGAATGGAACTACAAAGAATGAGATCGACTTCATTATATCATCCCATAAACATCTAGTTACAGATGTGACGGTAATTAACAAATACCCAACAAGCAGTGATCACCGATTAGTAAGAGGAAATATAAGGATAAATACACAAAAGGAACCAATAAAACTAATAAAGAAAATTAAACAAGAAATAAATAGAGAACTTCTTAAAGAAAAAACCAACGAATACAGAATAGAATTGAGAAAAAACCTCTGGTACAGCAAAATTAGAAAACAAGACACAATAGAACAAATAAATAAAGAGATGACGAATGCAATATTACAAGCAGGAAAGAAAACAGCTAAACAACAAAAACCAAAAAATGTAAAAAATATCAGCAACGAAACAAAACAACTATTAGAAAAAGACAAGAATTAGCAAGCCAAGGTAAACGAGGTACGGTAGAATGCACGGAACTAAACAAAACTGTACGAAAGAAAATAAAAGAAGATATCAGAAGAAATACAGAGGTTTTAATAGAGAAAACAATTGAAGAAAACAAAAGCTTAAAAGTGCTGAGAAGAAAAATAAACACAAATATCAACATCATTAGCCATCTGAAAAAAGAAGACGACACAATAACGTATGATAGAAAAGAAATCATTCACACAACAAAAAACTTTTATCAAAAGCTGTACAGCGCCAAGGTAGAAAAACCAGATGAAATAAAAAGACGACATATTCTTAACGTCGGATCGGAAGAAATACCGGAAATAGAAGCAGACGAAATAGAAAACGCAATTAGGGAAATGAAATTAAACAGAGCTCCGGGAGAAGACGGAATAATTCCGGAACTTATTAAATACGGAGGAGAACAATTAATAAAAAACCTAAAGATACTACTAAATAAATGCTTGGAAGAACGGAAAATACCACAGAATTGGAACAACGCCGTAATTGTGCTGTTACATAAGAAAGGAGATAAGTCAGATCTAGGAAACTATAGGCCAATAAGTCTTTTATGTCAAGTATATAAGATTCTGACGAAAATAATAACAAAAAGATTAACAAACGAATTCGAACAGTATCAAAACACCGAACAAGCAGGTTTTAGAAAAGGGTACAATACTTTGGATCACATACAGTCACTCCGAAACATCATCGAGAAAACAACAGAATACAACAAGGACATATATCTAGATTTTATAGATTATAATAAGGCATTTGACTCGATAGAAATATGGGCAATTATAAACTCATTACAAAACTGCAGAGTGGATTCCAGATACATAGAACTCATCGAAAATATATACAAGGAAGCAACAAGCACTGTGAAATTACACTCAGAAACAGAAAAATAAAAATCCAAAGAGGAATAAGGCAAGGAGACTCTATATCGCCAAAGCTCTTCACACTGGCAATGGAGGACATATTCAAAACCTTAATTGGGAGAACCATGGTATTAATATAGAAGGGCGAAAATTAAATACACTAAGATACGCAGACGATGTAGTGCTTATTGCAGAAAATCGATTGGAACTGCAGGAGATGATGGAAGAACTGAACGAAAAATCAAAAGAAATAGGACTAACTATGAATATGACAAAACAAAAATAATGAAGAGATCCTCTAACCAAGATGACGGTCCCATTACGCTAAATGGGAAACTATAGAAGAAGTAGAACAATATATATACCTGGGACAAAACCTGCAGTAGACAGGAAAATGCAAACGGCAGATGTAAATAGACGCATTAGACTCGCATGGACAGCGTACGGAAGATTGAAACATATATTAGAGAGCAAAGAAAAAAGATTTAAGATACACATGAAGATAAAACTATTAAACCAATGTGTAATACCGGTCTTGCTATACGGAGTTGAAACATGGGCAATGACAAAGAAGACCATGAGTAAGATACAAACTACCCAACGACACATGGAAAGAGCGATCCTCAACATAAAACTGATAGACAAAAAGTCGATAAAATGGATTAGAGAACGAACCAAAATGGAAGATGTCAAAAACAAAATAATACAAGCAAAGTGGAGATGGGCAGGACATATAGCGAGGATGGAGAAGAAGAAATGGACAAGAAAAACGACTGAATGGAAACCATGGGGAGAAAAACGAAACCCAGGAAGGCCCATACTAAGATGGTACGATGACATCAGGAAAGTGGCAGGAAGGGGATGGATGAACGTAGCACAGGATAGAAACAAATGGAGGGAAATGGAGGAGGCGTATGTTCACCTATGGACAACAAACGCTGGATAGAGAGAGAGAGTATCGCATTTACGTAAATATTGAGCGTATTATATTCAGATATGTTACGTGCATAGGATTTCGTTTATTTTTGTTTATAATCGCTTGAAATATCATGCAGGACAACGTCTGTCGGGTCCGCTAGTATATATATATATATATATATATATATATATATATATATATATATATATATATATATATATATATATATATCTACGTTATCTATGCGTTTTCCTCTATACTAATCTGGACGTTTTATTTACCCATTATTTTGGTTTTGCTAAGATTCATTCAGAGCCCTATTATTTCGATTGTTTGATTAAGTTCCTCCATCAACTGTTACAATTCATTGGTACCAGAGGATATTAAGATTATATCATCCGCGTAACTCAAATGATACTTTTTATCTATTTAAAACCATTTTTTTTTATAAAAGGTTTTTGAAAGAATGTTCTAAGGCGAAAGTAAAGAGTTTTGGTGACATTGTATCACCTGCCTAATTCCTGTTTCAATTTGAGTCTTTTCAGTTTTCACCTCGTCGTTAATTTTTACTTGTAGCGTAGCATTCAATCATTTTTGTGTACATGTAGTCTACTCTTCCAGCGAACTCAATACTACCCACATTTCAATGTCGTCGAAAGCTTTTTGAAAGCCTATAAAAGCTATGTGTATAGGGATGTTGTATTCATTTGATTGTGTACCCTGCTTGCTCTACTGGTTGGCACAGATGTAATTTATTTGTTAGTCGATTTGTTAGGATCTTCGTAAAGAGTTTGCCCTAGTATATGTTAGAAATCACCCCAAATTTCATTACCCAAGGGAGGTAGATCGTCGAAGAACACGACAGAAACGTCCCATAACTTTACCCACTAAAACCACCCCTTGGGGTGAAAATGGTGTCTAAAATTTGTTTTGCTTTAATACCTGGAGAACCGATGAATTTAGTGGAATGGACTTTTTATTGTCTGATAGAACAAAGGACGACCGACGTAACGGCATTAAAAAAAGTTTATTATACCAGGTGTTCTGGAAATAGTTTAGGATGTTTCGACAAAAAAAAATTCGGTACCCAGACAGTTTTCTCGAAAATGGTGCCTCATACAAAGTTTAATTAAAATCATATGTGAAATGGCTCGGCCACAAAGGAGTAATCTACAAAATTTTGTTTAAATATATATTTCTTACCAATGTGTTCCTGTGTATTGGGATTAAAAACGTTAAATAACCTCTGCGTTTCCACCCGTCTTTCTACCCAAAAATGACTCAATGGTAAAAATTTAATAAAACCATATTTTTCCTATATATAAAATGGTTCAAATATGACCGAGACTGATTACTCCCCTTCGAAGTCAACACATTTTTTCAGCGTTCTGGAAGCATCCTGATACCTTTTCCAAAAAAGGCTTTTCGTTGGCGGCATATCCACTCCCGAACAATCTGTATGACGGCGTTGTTGTCCGCAAACTGCAGGCCTTGCAAGTCTGATTTGAGCTTTCCGAACAGGTAGAAATCGCTTGAAGTCATATCTAGACTGTACGGCGGATGCGGTAGAAGGTTCCATTTTAATTTACAGAGAGTTTCCATTATTGTTTTGGTTACATGGGGGCGTGCATTGTCTTGAAGGAAGGCTACCCGCTTTCCACCTGTCTTCTACTTGTATCGGATCTTTTCTTTCACTTCCGCTGCCAGGATGTCTGCGTAATAAGCTGCATTGACTGTTCTGGTATCCGTCAGCAAGTTTACATGAATAACCCCTTGCCAGTCCCAGAAGAACGTTGCCATTATTTTTCCTATCAAACAGCTCCTCCGCGCTGCGCTCTCTTGGGTTTGGGAACAATGGTATGCCGCCACTCGTATTATGACTGTTGGGACTCGGGAATGAAGTAGTGCACCCATTTTTCATCAATAGTCACTATAGACTTCAAACATACATCACCTTTGTCTTTAAATTGCTGTACGAGACGACTGGAAACTTGTATGCGCACCATATTGTTTACGTCCGTCAAAGCGCGTGGTACGATGCATTCACCTTGCGATAGTGCAGGTGTTTTTTCACGATGTCTTCTACACTACCAACACCGATGGACAGCATTGCTCCAAGTTCCTTGACAACATTACGCCTATTCTCACTAATAAGCACGTCTGCACGATCAATGTTTGGCTCGGTGGCAGATGTTCGCAGCCGACGGTCATGCGGTTAATTCTTCACGCGCTCTCTGCCTTCTCTGACGCACTTACACCACTCAAACACACGAGTCCGTAAGAGACACTCTTTCCCATACTGTTAGTGTCTGTGATGAATTCCAGCGAACGGGACGTTTTCTCCAACGAGGAAAATTCCTCGTCAAATCACAATGTACCGTATTACAAATTTCTTATCCTACGGCCAACTCAATCTAAATATTTGATTCAGAGTTTCGTCGACAACTGAAGAAAAAATGAGCCAGATTTATCAGCTATATCTAAGCATGATGACATTCGTTCAACTATATTCGGTTTCACATAAATCAAAGTTGTGCCGCATGCGCCTACTAAGTACAAGAATTGGCGACGTAGTGCTTGAAACACCGATAGGTTGCGCAAACTAGCTAATTACTTGATGATAATTTATGTTTTGACCTATAACAGATCAACTGTGACCTAAGTCGCAAATATAAAACCTTTATTCGAATGAGGTACTAATCTTTGAAAGCGGTCTATAAACTAGAAGGAGTTGCAATGTTAGTTACACACATAGTTACGTTTTTGGAGTTTTACACGGTAGATAGTAGTTATTTCTAATATATACTAGGTGCCTTCGTCGCTAGATTTTATTAATAATCAGAAAGAAATACACTCCATAAGCTAATGAGATTACTACGTATAAGATAAATAAAGCTTCTTGTACGTGCGTGGAAAGAGGTTCATCCGATGATGCTACTACAGATTACATATGTGGTCTGTAGATGTTATCTATTGAAAATCTATTGGCTAGGGTCGGTTCAATCTTCTGTAGGATGTGATGTGCAGTAAAGGCTCCAGTAGTGAATTAGGTTGAGCTTCCAAGTTGTGATGTTTGTTGCATTTTTGGCTTATGACCTCACTGAAATATTGGATTTTAAGGTCGATATGTAGGGTATGATTTGATATATAGTCCAGCAGAATAATATATTTTGGTCGTGTAGCTTTTAATTTTTGGATGTTATTAGTGTTGGACTTTTGATGTAAAATCTAAGTTTTCAACCTTGGTGCGCCACGGCGCGCCACCTGGTATCGAAAAGACACAAACAATTTTGATCTCTTTCGTTTTTTAAAATATTTTCTAAACGTTTGGTATAACAGAAAAAAAAACGTTCACTCGAATTTTAAACTAAATTAAATTTGCTGCAGTTAGAGCCCAAAACCAGCTCTGCAGCTCAAATAGTGTCTGAGATGCACGCTTTCAAAGAATAGCGTTTTTTGAAAAAGTTAGAAAAATTGTGATTTTTGTCGGTTTTCGTTGCATATCTCTTAAACTAAGGTTTTTAGAGCCAAATTAAATGGACCAATTTTAAAGGTAAGTAAATTTGCTATAAATTAAACACAACAGGACGTCTCTTCGATTGATAGTTCAAGATGTACAGTTTTTTAGATAAAGAAGGTGTTTAAAAAAATTATCTACGCAAACACAATTTTTAGACATTTCATTTATTTTCTATTTACATTAATTATCATTATAAATTTAAATTTTGACATTATAAAACAATAAGAATACACACAAAAATTAAGCATTAAGTTTTTAGGCAAAAGTTACGACTTGAACAAGCTTTGTCTGCTGCTCCTTGTCCTTTTCATCCAGCTCAAGATTTAAATCTTTCATATCTTCCGTGTTATCAAAGATGAATTGAAGGAAATCACCCTCATTTACTACTACTTGCTTAGGTCGTATAGAATTGTTGATATTTTAAGTACGGAGGTTTGACTATAACTTGACGTAAACCTGGGGGCTGACAACAGTTCTATCAGTTGTTTCGAACCAAACTTCTGATACAAGTACACGCTAATGACATTCAAAAGACATGATATGAAAAAATGCACTGCACTGATTAATGCGTGTGATAGAGAAATGCATTTCTTTCTTAACTTGTCCACAGACGAACGCTTGTTCTTCAGAAAAATGGTTTTGAAGAATATCAGCAGAGATTTTAGAATTACATGTTAAGACATGGTTCAATACTTAGATCATTTTGTGTTTCGTTTTTTATAATGCAAAAATCTGGCAAGGCCGGAATTTTTTCCTATCTATGAGTCAGTATATAGGCTGTGTAGCAGCGAGCTTATTTTTGGCGAGTGACTTTAATAATTCTTTACCCTTGATGGTTGTTACTCTAGCACCCCAATCTTGGTGCTCGCCATTGCAATCTCCGCCGAGCGTTCTAAAAAACTGAGTACAGTGTTCTGCTTTAATATTATGCCTTGATGGGCTATGTAGTGCTGTGATTGTGATTGATCCTATCCAGTTTTCTACAACTATACTTGTAGCCTGCATGTTCTCTTGGATATATTTATCTGCTTGAAAGTGCTTGATTAAGCTTATAATTACTGCTGCTCTCCCGTGTGCCGGTGCGTCAGGGTGTTGCGTATCGTACGTATTAAAATTTGGTGTTCTGAATTAGCTTCGTCCATGAAAGAGAGAGATTAGAATTATCTACTTTATGATTGGTAATAAAGGTTTGTAATTCTTGGATGCGGGTCGACAAGCCATTGGCGCTCCATCCTGCACTCTTGAGCATTTGTACCATTATTTTGGTTTAGCGACGATGGCTGCGAGGAGGTTTAATATTCTCTATGTTTGATGTCTGCGGTATGTTTTCTTAAGAGAAAAATTCCTGTCCATTTGATACAACTTGGGCTGGTGTTCTTCTATTGACCGGTAGTTGTGTCTGGGTAAAACTTAGTTTCGGACAGGCTAGTAGAAATTTTCTCCTTTTTAACTCCTGGTATTTTGGCACCCTTTATAGTTTGCGGAATGCCAACCGTTACATAAGACGCATTTAGGTTCAGTTTCTTTTGTTTTAATTCACGTTTTTGGGTGGTTTGTTCCGCATTTCACACACCTGGCCTCGATGTGTGCAGAATCTCTTCGTGTGCCGATATCTTTAGCTAGTTGTGCATTGTAGGATTTTTTTTCTCGTGTGATAGCTCTATTATAATTTTTTTGTGCAGTAAGTTATTTTTTCAGGAAACCAGATCAAGGAAAAACATGGAAAGTGGTTATTTGGTAACTCTATGTTTGGCATTGTATATTTTTAACACGTTGTGTGCTTGACTTTTACTTGGGCTTTAAATTCATTTACATCACTGGAATGGTTAAGGTTTTTGATTACTACTATAAAGTTGCATTGTTCCTTCATCTGGTCTGAAACTGTACTTTTAGTTCTAGTAGCTTCGCTATTGGAGTTCTATAGATACAATTTTTAAATTATTTTTTTTGTTAGCGATAGTATTCAGTCCTGCTGTGAGACGGTTAATGTTTAATACTTCCATGATAAAAATTGGTGGAGGTTTTATGGTTCTCTTTTTGGTTGTATCGAAGTTATTTACTTCTGCGGTTTGGCCTGGTTCCGGAAGTGCTTGGAAAGTATTTCGAGATTGTTATATGGACATTTTTGCCACACCATACGATTACCATTTTCTTGGGAGATGCATTTTTTTTTCTTTCTATGGTTTCTTGGTTTGTTGTTGCCGATTGATAATTAGATTATTGCCACTGTGCAACACACGATGGGTACTGTAGCCACTGTTGTGGTAATTGGAGTATTGCAGATGGGATTGCATAATTGAAGGCTGTGGGTAGGACACTGAATATTAATTAGTGCTAGCTATTTCGACCGACACGAAAAGAGTTAATTTATTACACTTGCTTTGCAAAATTTAAATTTGAACTTTTTAGTATGCAACTTAGAACGAAACTGCTATTCTAGCTTTTCCGGGACGGCAAAGAATCCTCTGCAACCCTTCTTCCTCTCAAGATAGCGACTGTGGCGGCAGTAGTAGCAGCAGGAGCGGTGGAGAGAAGCCTCAGGCCAGTCGAATTAGGCCATATCGATGATGGATGCGGGGTTTCACCAACACATCGGCGAATCGCCGGTCTCCACTCGCGGAAATTTTCCTTAGTTTTCACGACGTGGCCGGCGTACACTGACAAATTTTGTCATCCCTAACACGGAACGCCAACTGATGATGGAACACGGTACGCATCCGCTTGGTTTGAAAGCACGAACCGAACTCATTATTGAAGTTGTTGCTGGAGATTATAGCCAAGTTTTAATCTGATGACTTACGTGTTTAAATACAGAGTGACATAATTATATTTTAACGGAAAGCAGTGGTTATTAAATAATTGTAATGACTCATACTTGCGTAGAATAACTATGTATTTATAATTAAAGCGGTACATAAGTAGCAATATACTTAAAAGTAACCACACAGACTAACGCACAACACAAATAACCTTAGGAGAGTAACAATGCAACTAACGTTGCAGCTTGACTATTGGACATTAACGATCCTTGAAGCGTTTAAAAGCTTTTATACATTTTGATAGTACCTTGAAGGTTACACATCTAGTGAGGCGCCTTATCTAGTTGCCAACTAACATAGCGAAAGTCACGTCGCCCTTATAGCATAAGAGGTTCTTTGTATATGTACGACGATCAAGCAAAAATAAAATCATAATTACATTCAGTGTATGTTACTGCAAAAAATGTAGAAAATGGCTCAAATAAAATAAAGTGTAATATTACAAGTTGTTTTATTACACTTTAGCACAGTGCAGTGTTGTTGAGAAAAACCTCAAATCCATGCTAAACAAGAACTTAATCCTCTTTACATGTTACTCTTCACTTTTACGAAGAACATAAGAAATGAGCAAATAATACCCACGTGCTGAAAATAATCTGCTAGATTAAATTATTAAAAACAATTTACAATTATTTTATCAATCGGTGCAAATATTCATATTTACTCACAGATGTTATGACCGTCATGTCCAAATCGTAGAATCTGGAAACATCTAACTCCATTTTTCGTGCAGCATTTGTAGAAGGAGCGTCTCCTTCTAAAAACAATTACTATGTGTAGTCATAATATTAACAGACAATGTTAACGTGAAAATTTGTACATCCTGTGCAAAATATAATTTAATTTGCCCTGAATTAAGTTAAAATCGTATCAGTTGGCGATTATGTTTTGTAGTACTTCATGTCTGGATGTGATTTACTGATCCACTAGTATTTGGAAGATATGAAAAATGGGCGTTGTTGTTTGGCGGCCTCAACAGTTTGCTGGGTGATTACTTCCACAGTTGACACATATTGCAACAGTGTTTTTGTCTTTAGTTATCTATGTTACCTAGGTATTTGATACACCTTGGCTGCAGACGAAAGTATTTCTTTATATGTCCATAGCGTTAGCATTTGTGGCACTGAGGTGTGTTTTCTAATATGCAAGTTGGTTCACTCATGACAAGTGTATAGCATACGGTGCCAATTTTGTAAATTTCCTTAACCTTCTCATTTGCTGTAAGTAGTACTGCGCATATAGGTATTGGTTCTTTGTTTTTATTAAGAAGTATGGTAATCCTAGTTATAAGGAATATTCTGGTATATCTTGTTCTGTTAGTGAGAGGAACACATTTTTAATAACCACTGAAAGAAGGCTTTGATTCGAGTTTTAATAAGTATGAAAGGCTATTTTGTTAGGTAATATTTGGCTAGAGTTCTATAGTCATTCTCCGAGTTTAGGGTGATTTTTGTTCCCTTGAGGGTAGTGACAATTTTTTTTTGACTACATTACTGAGGTAATCAATTACCTGTTTGTTATTAACTGGTCGATATAGAAAAATTGGTGGTATGTTAGCCTTAATCTCTTCTTAGATTGATCCTGGGGTGTGTTACTAATACCTGCTTGTTTACCTGCGGTAGAGGGATCAATGTGATTAAGCAAATAATATTTATTTTGCTCCAGTAGCGTTTTGTGATTCTATAGGTACTTCTTTTGGAGGTCACTGATGAGTGGTGAGAGATAATCACTGTTTCTTTTGGTGGTTGATATTGCGTCATTCCCGCAAGGGGAAAGACTATCTACTGTTGTATTCTTGTGTACCGATTTATACAATTTTATGCAGCAAATAAAAATAAAATTGTGTTGGCCGGGGCCACGATAGCACTGTGGTCACTTATCACGTGCGTTCAGTACAAGTACTGACATCGAATTCTCTAGTTAATATTTGTGGTATAAATATTTTGAATTAGCTTAATGGTAAGCTAGGATGAGAATTATAACAAGCATATTGTCCCATCCAGCTAACTTAATTTGAATACAGTCGTGCTATGAGTCTTATTACTAATATTGGTCTGAAATATATTATTTTGAATGCGTTTATTGAAATCTCTAATTTACATATATTTTACAGTGATTTTTTATGTTTTTATAGTAGTAAGATGTCTATGATTATCGACTTATAGGTGTAGAACACAGCAATATAATTTAATAATAAACAATTTTTATTAGTTATTTTCTGAAGTGCCCTTTGTTGTGGTCTTATTCAAACCATAAATGGCACTGTAATTGTTGTTGTTTTTAACTTAACCCTAGATTTTTAATTTTTTCATTGGGTATAAAATATCATCATCATCATACTTATATATAAAAGGCGATGTGTTGGTTCGTCACACTTGCGCGACCGCGTGCAAAAGCATTGGTTGCCAGAGCAACGCGTTAGAGGCCACGCGGAAATACACGAACGATCGTCGTATCTTTAAAGCACACTGTAATTTTAAATACTTAAATTAAAATTAAATTATTTATATCCTACTGTTTAGTTTTTCTGTTCTTTTTTGCAAATAAGCATTCTCTGGTATGGAACGGGCACAAACAGCTGAGCACCATAGAAATTACATGAGAACACAAAGAAGTGAGCAGACTGCGGATGAAAAGGCAGCGAGAAATGAAGCGAGGCGACGCATATGTGCCGAAAGAACTCCAGAGGACGTTGAAGTAGAAAACTAAGCAAGACGATAACGACGTTCTCAAATAACACCGGAAGAAATATCTGCAAATAACGAAGCAAGACGACAGCGAAGTTTACGAAGAACCCCGGAAGAAATAGCAGCAAGAAACCAAGCAAGGCGACTGCGATGTTCTCAAAGAACAGCGGAAGAAATAGCTGCAGAATAGTAACGATTGCTACAGAAAGTTCGTAAAACTTGAATTTTCTATAGTAGCCAAGCGTGGCTGGGTGGATTTTCTAGTATAAAAAATAAAGAACGAGCTTGTGGTATTGATGGAAAATGTAGCAAGGTTATAAATTAGTTTTCTTGTTCTTGTGTGCCTTCTCTATTTTCAGAGGTCGGCTACCACTTGATTAATCTGATATCAGTCCCGTCAATTACCAATATTGGGCAGTCATTACGTTCGCATTCTTCCTTTAATAATAGTTTGCAAAAATTTATTTCTATCATGCCCAAAATAGGCAGTTTTTCTCCTTTTCTGTTTCTCTTTGTACCTATTTTCTCAGCACCTCATTATTATTTTTTATTTTAGCTATTAACGAATTGTGAGAGTTGCAGATGATTGTTGCATAACAGAGATTTATAATTAATAAGTGAACTTTATTCTATTTCTAGCTTTTATTTTTCTGTGTAGGTCTAGTTCTTTGTTTATTTAACAACTCAGATACTTCATACTATTAACTTTTTTCAAAGAATTTGCCATTAATTTTTAGCTGACCAGTACTTGTGAAATGATTACTAATAACCTTGCATTTAATATCTTTCGCATTGATTTTTAGTTCACTTCACTTTTTTTATGTGCCGGGTTAACTAAAAGCTGCAAATTTTCCAAGCTTTCAGTCAGTATAGCAGAATCATCTACAAGCCTTATATTATTTATAATTTCTTGGCTCATTTTAATTCTTTCGGCTCTCTCCCATAGTGCGTTTTGAAATATATTAAACAGAACCGTTTTTAATTAGTTTCTCATATTGAACACTATTAAAAGCTTTCTGGAGATACATGGAACATAAATAGCAGCCTTTAAAATTCCCTACATTTTTGTAGCACGACATTTTGGCTAAATAGTGCATTTCTTGTTCTTAATTCACTTTTAAATCAGTTTTACTTTATACTTATATATTTTTAAAATACCTACTAGACAATCTAAATGATTTGTCTAATTCATTTTTCTATCAAAGTGCACAAAATTTTAAATGGTGCAAGCAAACAAGAGAACCAAACAACCGTTTACTCAAATTGTCGCATAACTATTTAAACAAACATTCAGATAATTACCTTGGCGGATAAATGTTTATCAAAATAGGGCAATGTCAGCTCACATAACACCCTCCCGGTTCGCTTTGCCTAAAACAAGGTCCGCTCAGGCAGAAATGCAACTATAATGCGTTCAGCGAATACATATAGTAATAAAACTGTCAAAAATTCCCACTCATTTTAAATAACTGTCCATTATTGGCCGATTTAAAAAAGTGCGTGTATTTCAGGAGTCAGGTACACACGGACCCATTTTTGGGCACTCGTATGTTAGTACTGCGGGTAACTTGTGTTTAGAAGTGGTGATTTCATTCATATCTCACTATTAATCATAGTGTATATTGTAAAAGTGAGTTTTTAAATTTTTATTCATCTGTTTAACGCAAAGAGGTAAATATAAAATATTGTTATAAATGCTACATTGTGTATCATGATGATTTGTTACTATATGTATTCGCTGAACGTATGATAGTTCTTAACCGCTACTCACCTCCCACTTCAGACTTTGCGCAATTATTAGCAAGCACGCCATCTCAGTAATATGTATGGTATATTCAAATATTAGCTGGAACGTATCAACATCATTCAAGTACTGAACGTTCATCACGAAAAGAATCTGTTCTATAAAAGTAAGGCTGAAATTTGAGAAAATGATCAAGCCAAAGGCTGAGCTGGCGGCTCTCGCCAGCTGAAACAGATAGTAATGCAAATTTTCTGCTACGGAAAGCGTTTGGTTGATCAATTCAAAGTTTGTGCTGCTGTCACTTTCCACTCGCAAAACATAATCGTTAAAACATTTAAACCTCTGGTAAAGAACCGTCAGGAACATGGAGAACAGGTACTGTGAAATGTGTCTTATGGGGAACATAAGGGCCACACTGATCAATTGGAGGACGTAGTATCTAATTTTGCGGACCAGGAGTTCTTGAGTTTGCACAGTATAATTTAGTTCCCACAAAGGCGCGATTACAATAAACAGAAAAATGAGATACAATGTGAACATCAGGTACATTATTATATGGAAAATTTTGTAAGATACTTTGATTCCAATACTCCAGACAATTTTGTCTAGTTTATTAACAATCCATAGGCAGTTGATAAATTCTGTTTGTTTTAGCGAAGCTGTCAGTATTGTAACAAAGGTAAAAACAGAAACAAGAACATAAGTATGCCCTTCTAGAAAATCTGTATATGTGGTGGTGCGATTCACTAAGTCGGGGATAATTCTCAGCCCAGCAGCACATAGCGTCAGTCCAATTACACCTGCAATTAATAAAAGTTGCTGCGCAATTCATAATATGTCAAGATATGTTAAAGATTTAGAATGCCTAGAGACTTTTTTTAAATCTAAATAAAAATTTCACCTTGAAGGTGATGGTATGTATAAAACTTATATATTTTTAAAAAGAATAATGTTATCGCTTTAGATGGAAAATCAACTAAATTTTTAGAAGAAATCTCAATATAAATTGCAGAAAATAGTTTCAAAGCTTTAAAATTGTTTAAATCTGAAGATATGGCTCATGTATACTATATTATGTATATTTACCTGCATTTATTAATAGATTCTGCCTGCCAATGTGGGAAGTTGTGTAGAAACTCTTGCCGTTCTTGTCAATTTTTCTACTGTATGGAGCAATTCCAAAGATTTTTGAAGGCAAATACAACATGTCGATAATTTCGTAAATGCTTGTGGCGAATTTAATCATCGTGTGCCACATACATGTAAAATGCTCCAAGACGTAGTAAACAACAGAAATTTTGTGTGCACTCGAAAAATGTAATTAGAGTAATGGCTGAGCACATCAAATACTTATTTGGATGAATAAATCAAAGATTTTTAAATGCATGCTGGTTGTGCAATTAAACTGAAAGGGTATCTCATTGTCAGCATGAAGTGCAGTTATTGATGCTACTGGAAAAGGGAACCATTATGTACAACTTGCCATTAAAACATGATACATTAAAACTTTCGTTTTCTTTTTGTCTGTCCTTTTCTACTTTTAACATATTGCATTTCTCATTTATCATTTTTATAAATCATTTGCAAAATTGAAATTCTAAACTAAGATTTGGTTCTGTTTCGCTTTATTGATTGAAATTTTTGGGCTTTATTACATTATGCTATTTTAACGTTTGGTCCTACTTTTTCTTATTATTGGTTTGGTATTGCAGCCATAGGAGAATCATAACATTCTCCAGAATTTTCTCCAATTCTGTTCTCTGCAATGGGTTTATCTTCCAACGCTAAAATTTTAACATTTAAAAACAATTTTTTTCCAATTTTCAGTAAACGCTTTTTGAAATATATATCCATATATCTTGCCCACATAAATGCCTCATCCTTATATTTTTTATAAGGTCCAGCATCTAATAAAAATTTATTAACTTCCTATTGCATAAAAGCATAAAAATGTACAAATAAGTAAATAAGTACAAATAAGTCTTCGCGGTTTGACAACAAATTGCCCCACCAGTAAGTTATGGTTAAAATTGTAAAACATCACATCGTAAAATTGGATATCTGGCAACACCATAACCTTAAAATATTAGCGATTTTGTATAAGCATCACATAATTTTTTTCGTGCGAAAATGTTGTGTTTTGGGCGGAATAAGTGTCATTTGCAGGAACTTTTGATTTACCTCTTTAATTTGAAAAAATCATATGGTGAGGCTGCTTTAAGTGAGAGAAGTTGTCATAAGTTTAAGAACCCCGAGTTTAACGTCGAAAGCAAAGAACGTAGCGGAAGGCCAAAAGTGTACAAACGCAGGAAGAACTTGTACTTACGTTAGGAGTGACTCAAGAAGCAATTTCACATCGTTTAAAATTTAAAAGAAAGGAAATTAGGTTCCATATGAACTGAAGCCGAGAAACGTTGAACGCTGATTTTGCACATGTAAAATTCTGCTTACCAAGTATAAGCGAAAGGATTTTTGCATTGTATAGTCATTGGTGATGAAAAATGGATCTACTACGATAACCCAAAGGAGAGGAAATCACGGGTACCACGTGGCCATGCTTCAACATTGATAGCATTGATCAGCTTGGTGTCATGTATTATGAGTCGCTCAAACCGAACGAAACTATTACTGGGGCTTTCTACCGAACACAATTGATAAGACCCAAGGAAAAACTCACCCACTACTACTCTCAAACACGACAAAATTATTCTGCTGCATGATAGTGCTCGTCCACATGTTGCGGCACCGGTCAAAACCTACTTGAAACACCCAATTGAGAAGTTATACCCCACCCGTCGTATTCACCAGACATTGCTCCTTCCGATTATCACTTGTTCCGATCGATGACACATGGCCTGCCTGAGCAGCACTTCACATCAAATGAAGATACAAAAATTGGCTCGATTCGTGGATAGCCTCAAAAGATGAAGCGTTCTTCCGACGCGGTATCCGTATGCTGCCAAAAATATGGGAAAAAGTAGTGGGTAGCTATGGACAATATTTTCAATAAAACATAAGGTTCTGTTCTTTCACAATAAAAAACGGCGGAGGCTTATTTGTACTTCTAATATTAATCCAACAAAAGAAAACGTTTACTTTCCATAACCACAAAGATCCAGTACTTAGAAGCATTAAACTTTATCAAAACACATTGGTCAACTAGAAGCTATTTTTAAATTAGTGTTACCTAGGAAACCCGTTTCTAAACAAAACTTTCTCAATAGATAAATAGCCATGTTACATACCTAAGTGATACTAAAAAAACTTACAAAAAGCACTAGATGCTAAGTATGACTATCTGCTTGCCTACGAATTGGATACTTTACAAATTTATGGAAATCTTTAATTATTTTGGTCTTTCCTAGCTCAGGAAAAAATAAAAAAGACGCTGCCATCTATATATTAATTAACCTATTATCAACGACTTCGAAACTATTCGAAAAATATATTTCGAATGTAGAAGACTATAGACTGAACATTCTTCTAACTTTCTAATTCAGTTTCAGAGAAGGTCATTCCACCTGTTATCAATTACAACGCACGACTGAAATCAAAGAAAGAAGATTTGAAGCATACAATACATAACTACTTTGATCGCATATGGACAGATAATCCAAAATATAAAATTTTACTCCTCCAAATAAATATATCGTTATTCTCCACCAGAAACATACATGCAGGGGTCTCATAAGAGAACATAATGTGCCCAATTTTATTCAACATCTATATACGTAACTTCTCCAACACCATGTAATGTTAGCAGACACTGTGATTATATTAACTAAAAATGAACAACAGGAACACGTAATTACTAATCTACAAATCACTTCTAGTACGCTAAACAGATAGTCACCAAGATCTTTCCATTTAAAAGAATTAACAACCAAATCAGTAGACACACGCAAGGGCTATACCATCCAATTGAATGCTAACAACGAACTTGTAAAATACTTATATACAAGGTGGTTTAAACATGAGCGGGACTGATATTTGTGTAAACAAGCCGCATTGAGCAGCAGCTACGCGATTTTAAGGGAGTGGGGCTACAACCTCCATCCTCTCGGGTTAGAACCTGTTCAGTACTGTTTGGGAGTTGCTAGAGTGATAAGCGAGCAGAAGGTACCGCAGAGCGTAAAACAACGCTTTGTGTTCAAATTCCGTATGTTTGAGTAGTATAGGTTCACTATCAAGAAACTTGGTAGCAATGCTGTGAATTAGTGTTGATAATGTAAAAAACCACCTGCACTATTGCAAGGTGAATGCACTGTGGTTATCACGCACTATGACATATATGAACAAAATGGTGCACATGCAAGCTGCCAGTCGTTTCCTAGAGCAGTTTGAAGACAAAGGTGATGCATTTTTGAAGTCTGTAGTGACTATCGATAAAACGTGGGTGCACTACTTTATTTCCGAGTCTCAGCAGTCATCAAGTGAGTGGCGACATACCAACTCTCCCAAACCCAAGAGAGCGCGGAGGGGCTGTTCGGCAGGAAGTGATACCAACATTCTTCTGGAACTGGCAGGAGGTTATCCATGTAGACCTTCTGACAGTCAATGCAGCTTCTTACTCAGATCTCTAGGCAACTGACGTGAAGCAAAAGATCCGATCTAAGCGGAAAACAGGTGAAAAGTGGGTAGCGTTCATCACGCCCCCATACGATCAAAACAATAATAGAAACCCTCTAAAAATTGAAATTAAACCTTTTTCCACATTCTCCGCACAGTGCCGATTTAACTCTAAGTGATGTCTACCTGTTGGGAAGGCTCAAATCAGACCTGCAGGACATGCGGTTTGCGGATAATGACGCCGTTATCCGGACTGTTTGAGAGTGGACACGACGCCAACTAAAAGCCTTTTTTGAAAAGAGCATTAGGATGCTTCTAGAACGTTTGAAAAAATGTGTTGACTCAGAAGGGGAGTACGTTGAAGACTAACATGTGTAAGTGTTTGAAATTTTTTTTTTTTTGTAAAAAATCCTTTTCGGTCGTATTTGAACCACCTTGTATCTCAAACCACAAACATGAACTGAAAATCTTCCTCAAGCTCCATACGATCGACATAATGTTAATCTCGGAAACCCATTTCTCACAAACAAGCCAGTTTAAAATCCAAAATTATTGTATATACTCCACTGAACATCCGGACTCTGACAGACAAGCGAGGGGAGGTACGGCAATATTGATTAAACAAGGCATTAAACACTACGAACTTCCGAAATTCAAAAAACTTTCTACAAGCTACAAGTATAGTTATCGAGGACTGGCTCGGTCCTCTCGCACTTTCGGCAGTATACTGCCCCCCCAACTACCCTACTACCAAAGAAGGATTCATTGAGCTCTTCCGATCCTTAGGTAGCAGATTCATGGCAGGTGGGGACTACAATGCGAAAAACGTGCTCTGGGGCTCACGCATCACTGCTACAGGACGTGGTAGAATACTTAGTCAAGTTATGCAGGACTTACATCTTAATCACCTTTCTACTTATGAACCAACCTATTGGCCAAGCGATGTAAATAAAATTCCAGATCTCTTGGACTTTTTCGTAACTAAAGGCATCGCTCCAGGATATTTAAACATTTCTTCATGTTCCGATCTATCATCAGATCATACCCCAGTTTTAGCTACAGTCAGCGCCACTGTAATTGAAAAATAAAAAGCACTGCAGTTATTTAATAAGAGAACAGACTGGTGCTACTTTAGATCCCTGATTCATGATAAACTAAACATGAAAATTCCGCTTAAAAATAGCGAAGACATTGAGTCAGCAGTAGCCTACCTTACCCAAGTAATTCAAGAGGCGGCCTGGGAAGCCACACCTGACGTGCCATCCAAAAAAACACAAGAATGTTGTCCTGCTGTTGTGAAAAGAGAGATTGTAGAAAAAAGAAAATTAAGGAAAACATGGCAAAGGACCAGATATCCATCCGATAGAATGCGCTATAACAAGGTCGCAGACCAACTTAAAACGCTAATAAAGGACCTCAAAAACAAAAGCTTCAAGAATACTTAGAAAATCTAAGTCTAAAGCAAGATTCAAATTATTCCCTATGGAAAGCGACTAAACGGATAAAACGCCAGAATGATCCAATTCCCCCCTTGCGTAAAGCAGATAACAGGTGGGCACGCACTGACTCTTAGAAAGCTGAACTACTGGCACAACATTTAGAAAAAGTCTTCCAGCCACTACCATCAGCAGTTACGCCTGAAGAAGATCCTGAAATCCGGGAATATCTAGAGGCCCCCTTTCAAATGTCGCCACCTATCATAGAAGAGCTAAATCTTATACCTAATCATCAGTATGGCTCCATATATGAGCATTCCACCATTCGGCAGGTTCATCGAGTTGTTGACTACATCAACCAATCATTCGAAGAGAAGCAATACTGCACGGCAGTGTTCCTGGATGACAGCAAAGCTTTTGATAAAGTGTGGCATGATGGCCTCCTTTATAAATTGAAACATACACTGCCTCATCCATATTTTATTATATTGAAATCCTATCTAGAGGATAGACGCTTCCAGGTTAAATACGGACAACAACTAAGTGAACTGTATCCGGCACGTTCTGGAGTCCCACAAGGCAGTGTCTTAGGACCTACGTTGTACCTGCTCTATACAGCTGATGTACCCACCAACACACAATAACAACAGCAACATTTGCGGATGATAAAGCCATCCTGATGAAACACAAAGATCTTGAAATAGCCGTTAAAATGCTACAAGCACATCTAAACGAAGTAGTGACATAGACCAAGCGATGGAGGATTAGACTGAACGAAACCAAATCGCTACATATCACCTTCACAAAATGCAGAGGAAATACACCGCAAATCTATATTAATAATACATCAGTGCCGCAGGATGCGGAGGTAAAATATCTCGGTATGAATCTCGACAAGGGGCTAATATGGAAGGCACACATTTGACATGAAAGAAAACAATTGGGGATCAAGTTCAGCAAACATTACTGGATGCTCGGTAGAAGATCCAAGTTGTCACTTCAAAGTAAACTCTTAGTTTATAAGGTGGCATTCAAACGAATATGGGTCTATGGCATAGAGTTATGGGGGTCAGCAGCAAACACCAATATTCAAATCATCGAAATATTTCAGACAAAAATGCTACGTGCAATGTGTGACGCACCCTACTTCTTAAGAAACATTGATATTTTGCGCGACTTAAAAGTGGACTCAGTGAAAGAAACCATTACCAAACTCAGTGAGCGATACCTAAGTAAATTGGAGTCTCACAGCAATCCTCTTGCGCTGAATTTACTCGATAATAGTTTGGACACTCAAAGACTAAGCCGAGTTAAACCACTACAACTACCTTATAGATTTACTTAGCAATCAAGATCGCAGTTCTTACTTGCCCACTGTAATAATCTAACCACATCTCCTCGGCTTCTAAGTTACTTATAGGTTTAAGTCACTGGACGTTAAACCTTACGCCTTTTTCAAGTCATTTAATTACTTATGTATCAAATTTGCTTATTGTGTATACAGATCGCAAATAGTGAATAAATAAATAAATAAAAAAACCTTGTATCTACTTCGACTAGGTTTTATGCAAATATGCACTAAAAAACTAAACAGGGCATACATGGTTAATCCAAATTCACAATAAAAGCTGAATGTATCTATCTTTTATACATGTCACCGATACGTTTTTTGCCCTCTATGTGGGTTATCAAAAACTAACTTAACATACATCGAATCCGGCTTTTTCAAAATAAAATACTTAGAATTGCAGTCAACGTTTCCTGATTCATCATCAACCAGCAACTCCATTAAGAATTGCAGCCATGGCGAACCTAAGCTAACTAACAACTGTAAATTTTTGAAACATGTTAATTGGCGTACCTGCTTCTTAATATGATTCCGGTTTACGGAAGTATGGACACTTTATTAAAATTCAGTTCTACAGTCAATAACTATACTTTTTCTAATAAATTTTGTTTTTGTCTTTAGATAATATTGGTTTGAATGAAAATAATTAGTTACGATTAGATCTTTCTGTTGAAGCATTTGTTGGGTCACACAAAAAATTCATAAAGCTTTTACATCCTTAAACAGTTATTCAACGCTTTGAATCTGTCTTTGTCTCCCTATCCCTTGTTTTAGATGTTTGTTTACATTAAAAAAAAACGGCGCGCCGTTTGAAGCTTCGAATTCCGAACTCGCCAGTTTATCATCAAGCCTTGTGCCGTATACTTGGGTTTTTTGTCACGTTTCGTTTTGAATTTTTGCATTCAATGGCCCATGGTATTTCTCTGTCCATAGAAACTCGTTCAACCATTCTCACTTTACATCGACAAAAGCTATCAGTTAAGTTATAACGCTACAGATAGACAGGAAATCTTAGGGATCGCCATCGCTCTAGGCCGTCACAGTTCATCGGTAAGCGAAATATGAAATTAACTGCCTCAGATATTTCTGCGGAGTTTAACCGAAGACGTGATAAGATATCAGTCAATAAGCGCGTCTTCAGGTCGTATTGCGACCAAAAAACCGTTGTTATGGCCTGGTAATAAGGCTAAATGGCTTCAATGAGCGCAAAAGCATCGTTCCTGAACAAATAAACAGTGGCAAAACGTATTATGGACCGACGAATCTAAATTTGAAATGTGCGTCGGTCTAAGATGGAAAAAATGATCCAAGACTGTATTGTGCCGACTGTCAAGTATGGAGGTGGATCTGTTTTAGGGTGAGGTTGCTTTGCTTTGGTTGGTATGGATGACAGTAAAAGTGGATGGTATTTATGAAGAAAGAACATTATAAAAAAAATGTAACTGAAAATGCTAACTATCTGAGTTACGATCAATAAGGAAGGCATTCGTAATGATGCAAGACGACCATTTTACATATTTCAAAGTTTTGCAAGGACTATCTAGCAAACCGAGAAGAACAAAAAATGCTCAAAATTGATAGCATGACCACAACAGAGTCCAGACTTCAATTCCATAGAGTTGCTATGGGATAAGCTGAGCAGAACAGTAAGAAAGGAGGGTCGCACACCCACAAATCATCTTTGGAGTCTTCTTCAACGTGCCTGGAGATCTTTACCACCCGAGAAATTAAAAAAAATAATCCAAAGGATGCCTAGAACCGTAAAAGCAGGATTAAATGCAAAGGGCGGGTTTTTTGATGAAACAAATGTTTAGTATTTAAGTTAATTGTTCCAGTATGTGTAATTATTTTTGTTCGTTTTTACGTGTTGTAATAAATTGTTTCCATGTGTTACATAAAGATGTATGAATTTTTTATTTAGTGTCCATACTTCCACAAGCAGTAGTATATGTCAGTTGTTATCTGTTGGATTGTTGATGAAGTTTTCTTTTGTTTATATATTTTGAGTAACAAGAGTAGGACATTTCGTTTTTTATTGTTTTTAGAAATCTAAGCTATCCTACCCTATCGAAAAACGTGTGTTTATCATAAAAGCTTACTATCCGAATGGCGACAGTGAGAAAATTGAAAAGCAAATTCGATGAGAAGATGACTTTGAATGAGTTCTTCAGTTCTTCGATAAACGATAAATTTTTAATTTTAAAAGTGTTGTCAGAAAATTTGAAAGTATTGGGGCAGTGGCTTATAGTGATGAGTCGAAGACAGGTCGATTGGTTACTGTGACCATTCACAAGGCAGTTAAAGCAGTGCAAGAGCTCTATAAAAATGAGCCTATTATTTCCTTCGGAAGAGCAACAACTCGTCTCAGTATGAGCGATTGGCCATTCAGAAAGATTCTGAAAGTGGATTTGGAAAGGTTTTCTTATAAGATCCAACTGCAACAACCATTCATACAGATCACTTTAACCAAAGACCGACCTTTGCTAATGAGATGTTGGAGAGATTTCGAGAAGAAGCAATCTACTTGAAACGCATTCATTTCAGTGATGGGTGCATTTGCACTAAGACGCCAATAAGCAAAAATATTGCTATTAGGGGGGGGGGTTAATATCCTCATCTGGCTGAAATTAGAATACTTCACCCAAGAAAAGTCAGTACCTGGTGCTAAGTCACCTACAGAGGCATCATCAGGCCGTGATTCCTTTTGAAATATGCGGATCACACTATATATCAAGAAGAAATTTTTCCCTGAAATTTGAGAACGGCTACGGACTACTGGTTCTAACAAGAGGGAGCCACACTATCGCACTGCGAACAATTTCGAATCGATTTCCAGTGGTTTCTCGGGTTGGATGCCCCCAGAAAGGCACTGATTGGTAGAGTAATTCCGCAGATTTCTACCTCTGCGATTTTTTGATCTGGAATTATATGAGAAATCGAGTGCATCAAACCCTTATCAATAGCATCAAGGAACATAAAAATACGATCACATGTGAAATCCTAAGGCATTCCAGACCAACATAAGACTGTAACGGCTTCAAGCACAACGCGTGGTTACTAGCGAAAGTGCCCACTTCAAAAACCTTCTTCATTAAATGTCAGTTATCATAATATTTAAGAATAAAACTTTTGTGTCTAATAGGTTTTTGACAATTTAGAAAAAAATTCTTTATACAGTGTAAACTGTCAACATTTTTTACCTTTTTTTACCTATTTTACCTTTTTTTAACTTGTTCATGTATTTAATTTTAGTTAATTATCTTTTTATTTTACTTTTTCTGGTCGTTTTATTTTACCTAAAAACATAAGTAGCTACAGATAATAATTAATGATAATTTAAACAAAAAAAAATAATAAAACAAATTACTTTAAAAATCTTTAATTAAATATTAAGTAGAATCTTCACACATTTAAGAGATTCTTTAAGATTTCTTTAATACTTTTTATAAGTGGTATAATTTTGTCTTTAATTGTAATAGTATAAAGGTATAAACTATATATATATAATCACAATTAATATAATAATTTAACAAAGATTTTTAAAAATAATTATAATATATACAAAATTTGATACTAAATAATGAGATTTTTATAATTTTATAACGAAAACTATTTCCATGTCCTCGGTAGTATAGTGGTCAGTATCCCCGCCTGTCACGCGGGAGACCGGGGTTCGATTCCCCGCCGGGGAGGAATGTTTTTATAAAATCCACACTGCTGTTTTCTATTAAAAGCATTTTGTAATGACATCATCCACAGATCATGCAAGATATTTTTATCTGAATACTACAATTTTAACTGTGTTAGATTTGCTGTTTACCGCCTTCTTTCTAGATAGTCAATCTTGTAGTTTGATTTTTCTCAGCATTGCTCTATTTTTTTTTGTTTGCGGCCAGTCTATTTTTCGACTAGAGCAATATTTTATTATTTGAGATGTATATTGCAATCAAGGTCTGCTTTGCATGTTCTTCCCATCGGTCATACCTTCTATTATTATTTGTAGTAGACCCGAACGCCGTAACATACAAATGTCCTACCCATATGTCTCTGCTCCACGTTATCTCTTTCGTTAGACTTTTCTATCCTTCTATTTTTTCTAATATCTCGTTTTTTGATATACTCTCAAGAAGTTGCTTCTCTCGTTCTCGAGATTTTTCTGAAGCCAAACTAATCGTCTGTGAGCTGGTCTTCTATCACTGTTTTTTCTTTTATGTAGGATTTTTGTCAAGATTGTAACGTATTTTCAAACACCCTCTTAGTGGCCACCCAGACGTCACGCACTAGTGACGGACATAATGCTTACAGGTATGTAACCGCGCTGTTTGGGTGCTTGTGGGGCAAAAAATGAAAAATGGCAGATGTTTGCTACAAAACGCGTATGTTCTACAGCTGGTTTTGAGTTGCTTAAATATCATTAGCAAGGCAGCCCTGGAAGTTAACTGAAATACCAAAAGCTTTGTGAGTGCAACGTAAATAGTGCTACAGATACATTTATTTATTTAAACTGAGATTCTTTTACTGTTAGGTCTCGGATTACGACCAAATTATAATACAATGCAATATATTAATCTAATAAAACTTAATATTAACTTTTCTTGATTATTTTTTTATTCCATGCCTTTCTATCTCTTGTCAGGTTCCTTGATTCTCTCCATTGTATGTTCCTGTTTTCCGCTGCTACCTGTACCTGTTTTCCCACTTCCTTCTTGGTCTACTTACTTTGTTCTTTCCCTCTGTTCTTATTTCATATACTCTTTTTGTTATCCTATTGTCATCCATACGAAGAAGGTGTCTCGTCCATCCAAGTTGCCTCTCTTCTATCAGTGTCTTTATAGGTTTCACTTTCAGTTGTCTCGTTATACTTTCATTTCTCACTCTGTCCAATCTTGTGATTCCTTTAATTTTTCTAAGATATCTCATCTCCATTGTCGTGATTTTACTCTTATTTCGTCTGTTGATCGTCCAAGATTCGCTGCCATAGATTAAAGAAGGTCTTACCACTTTTTTGTATACTTCCGATTATATTTGTTCCAGGATTTCTTTTTTCCTGAGCAACGTGTTTTTAAATGTATTATATATTTTTCCCGCCTTTCCTATTCTTTCCATTATTTCACTGTCTATTTCTCCCTTGTTTTCTATTGTTGTACCCAAATATTTTTAATTTGTTACCTGTTCTAGTACTTACCCTTTTATGTTGATATTGTGGTGTGAATCTTTCATTGCAGTAATAATAGTTTTTTTCTGTTTATTTACATATTTATTTTTCTGAGATTACGATGATAAATATTAACGTTTTTGTTTTTTCACTGATTCTGCTACTAGCACCATATTATCCGCGAATAGTAGTTCCTGTATTGTTATTTTGTTCAATCTTTATTTTCCCACTTCCATATTATTACATTTCTGTTTACAAATTCTCACAATATCATCCATGAGTACTGAAAATAGAAAATATTGTTGTGTGTCCTTACTTTATTTCTACCATCTCTGTATAGTGCCATCTATCAATTTTTTTTTCTACTCCTCTTCTTTTCAAGCTTGCCCAGACATCCTTTGTTCTTACCCTGACAAAGGCCTTTTAAAAGTATATGAAGCAAATATGTATTTCTTTCTTTTCCCTTATTATTTTTTTTTCCAGTTCTAATTGTAAAAATTAGACCCTGTGTACTTCTGCCTCTACGGAATCCATGTTGCGACTCTTCTAACAAAGTTTCAATTTTCTTTCTCAGTGTGTTCTCTATTATTCTGGTTAATAATTTGTTGGGTATACTCATTAATGTAATTCCTCTGTAGTTTGTGCAATCTTTTGGATCCTCTTTTTGTATAGTGGTAATAATGTTCCTAAATTTCAGTCCGTGGGTATTACTTTATAAGATATTATTTCATTTAGCTAATCGCAAAATTTCTATGTAGTTTTATTTTCCATGTATCTTAACATTTCTCTTGTGATTTTGTTTTCCCCTGGTGCTTTTCCTAATTTAAGTTTCTTAATTGCTTCTGTGATTTCCTCTCTTGAAATATTTTGCACATTCTGGGCTTCTTCATAAACTGTCGTTATTTTCTCCATCACTTCTTCTTCATCATTTTCTGTTTTGTTAATTCTTCGAAGTATTCCTTCCATCTTTGCATTATTTCCTTATCATTCGGGCGGTTTCTTCTGGTTTAACTGCTTTAAGGTATTGTAGAATAGTTTTGGGTTTTTAAATAGTTTTCCTTCATCCTGTTTCTGAACTCTTTGTATGATTTTTCTTCGCTTCCTTTGAATCTTCTTTGTTTTTGATTTTGCTTTCTTATATGTGTTACAGCATTCTTCCGTTTTAGTTAACAAAAACTTTTTCCATTTTCCTTCTTTTCCTTGGCTTTTTGTTGAGTCTTTGTTGACCACCATCTACTTTCCTTCCTGGATGTATTCACAGTTTTCTTTACTCCACAGCTGGTATATCTTTACTTTTTATTTTACTTTGATCAATTTTCTTTTCTAAAATTTCTTGGAAACGCTTGCGTTTCATTTTCTTTTAGTCTGTAGCTTTTGATTTTTGGTTTGACTATTTTCTTCCTTTTTATCTGTTGTTTGTCCTTTGTATTTATCCAGACTTCCATCATTAGTAAATAATGGTCACACATAATGGTCTATTTCGGCGTTTCTTTTTACCTTTACATCCTTCACTCTCTTCAAATTTTCTGTATTTATGATAAAATAGTCGATAATTGACTTCTCATTTCCTGGAGCAGACCTTTCCTGGTATATCTGTGTATGTCCTTGTGCATGAATTTCATGTTGATAATCAGAAAATCGTTCCCTACATATAGGTCTATCATCCTCATACCATTATCGTTTTTAGTTTAATTATATTAGTTAAGGATTTGTTGGAATACCCATTTTGCAGTAGGGTGGTGATAAAATCATTACCACCACCCTACTGCAAAATGGAACTGTGGAAAACTATCCGAACATCCAGTTTGAGTTGTGCATTCTTGAGCAGCACAAATTTAGAGTACATAAAACTATAAAGGGATCAATCGTACAGTTTTGTTGTCACAATTTAATGCAAAAGTAATATGACCGCTTGCACATGTAATTTGAAATCTTAAAGAAGAAAAGATAAACAATTTGTAACAACAGAGAAGAAATGTAATATAAGGCCAACAAAGCGTTGAAGCCACTGGCATAACATTCACCCTCGGTTATATTCAGGGTGTTTTTGGAGGAATAGTAAATATTTTAGGGTGGTAGTATAGACGAATTGCAATAAAAATTACATATAACATGTGTCCAATTTTTAATGAGTCCAGAGATACGGCTGTTGGTATTTAACTTAGTGTAGTTTTTGTTTTGTGTGTTGGTACACAAAATCGCCAAGTAATCCGATTTGTAATCTTCACTGATAAAGCCATTTTCACTCGCCACGGCATCAATAACACTCGTAATGTAGAAGAAAACCCACATGCCATTGTGGAGACACATTTTTAAGAACGCTTCTCTGTAAATGTGTGGTGTGGTTTCATAGACAATCGGTTGATTGGGCCTGTTATCCCCCCGTTATCCACACTTCCTTGAAAATAAACTTCTAGCATTATTGGAAGACATATCTTTGGCCACAAGAATGCGTATGTTCTTCCAGCACGACGGGGCTCTTGCACATTCTAGTGGTCTGGTGACACAACATCTAAACCTAACATTCCCCGAAATATTTTTGCCTGGTTGAAAGTCGAAGTCTACAAACTAAAAGTCAACACAAGAAACGATTTGATCGTTCGGATTATGCATGGCGCAGCTCTCATCAAAGAACGCCAAGACGACCTCCGAAGAGCTACATGTGGTGTTATCAAGAGAAGTGAAAAATGGATTGAAGTTGGTGGTGGAATTTTTGAAAGTCTACTTTGAATGTCCTCATGTAACAGCTGCATCTCTGGACTCTTTAAAAATTGGACACACGTTATATGGAATTTTTTATTGCAATTCGTCTATACTACCACCCCCTAAAATGTTTACTATTCCTCGAGAAACACGCTGTATAGTAATAAGTAGCACAAAAAATCAAGCAAACTTCGTTAATTATAAAAGTGAAGCATAAGATAATCTCATATATGTAAAAAAAATGAAGTAAAAAATAAAATTCACCTAAGCCCATAGAAAAATGGAAATTGAAGTAGAAGTTGCTATTTTTGCTTTTGCATAAAATGTGACAACACGAACATAAGAAAGTATCCACAATGTTTTCTCTATAGTATTATTTACCCTAAGAACACAAGACATGCTATTTTATTACCCATCACAGCGTAAAGTGGTAAACATCGTGCGTTTGTGTTGAAGACATTTTAAAAATGGTAAAAATGGTAATTATGCAATTGTGACACATCAGTTATTTTGTAGACATTTTTTTAAGAAAGAAAAACAATATTTACATTCAAACATAAATCACCCGGTAGACCTAGTAGTGATGGAGGCTGTTGTCGCTTCGCCACAACGTTCCGCTGCTAAGCATACTCTCGTTTTGGGAATATTTGACCGAAGTATGCAGAGAATTCTACATTCTACATGTTTTATCAATACAAATTGATGGCGGTCTAGAAACTTAAAGAATGTGATTGATACGATCGGAAGACTGCTTACGAGGACATATTGGCAAACGTTCCGGTTGATGTTGTTGTGGACAATAGTGACGAAGCTTATTTTCATTTATCGGCCTACATCAATACATAGAATTTTAGGTGTTGGGCCCCACAAAATTCTCGACAACTTTATAAGCGATCTCTTCACAGTCAGCGTGGAACTATTTGGTATCTATCTTATCTACCTGCTATGTTGCGATGTTACGTAATTTTCTGGAGTCTAGACTTAATAAACATGGAGGTGCATCATTGCGGTTTAAACAATATGGCGCTATCGCATACACAACGAGAATATCTCGAGAAGTTCTGGGTCAGATGTAATATGGTGACATCCCGTAGCCGACTATTTCACCAGATCTGTTTCTCAACTATTGAGAAATTAAAGGATGTTATTTGTAACGCGATCGCAGCGGTACCACTGGAAGTAACTCGGCAAGCAATGCAGTAGTGCGGGCAAACATTTGTACAATATTATATTCAAAATTGGTTAATGACTAAACGGCAAGCATTGTTCTGTTTGTTGGTACAATAAGCCTAGATAACTAAAAACCCAAGTTTGATTTTTTAAATTTTTATTAAAACCGATATTTTAGGGTGCCGCACTTTTTGAAAACTTTATAACAATTCTGGTGCACATCTATAATTTTAATTATTCATTCATTCAGTTATAATAGCAACAATCAATTAACTACGTTATATTGCAACATATCTACTGTTGAACAAGGTAAAGCATGTCAAGCCTTCTATTCTAAAACGATATTCGAAAATTATCTTTCTGACCGGAGCAAATTTTTCACCCAATAAGATCATCTCGCAGTTTCAGAAAGAACATCAGCAGTGTGCATATGGTACCAACATGCTGAAAAACAAATACTTTAATCTATTTGCAGGAATAGCAAACGATGTAACATAAATTTTAAATTACTTACAGACGTTATAGCGGTCATGTCCAAATCATAAAATCCCCCTGCGCTTAATTCGATTTTTTCGTGCAACATCTGTAGAAGGATGGTCTTTCTCTAAAAAATAATTAGATAACCACATTGTAATGACATTATACTATAATGTTGCTTTCTGAATTAAAAAAAAATAAATACAATGCATGTCAATGTGTCACTAGCTAAAGAACTAAAAAATATGGTTTAGTTCAAGTAGAAAAAATTATGCAAGAAATTAGACTGTTTATTTTGAAACTTAACGGCGAAGTTAGAAAAAAAATTTAAGCTTTCTGGGTTATCATTTGAAAATTATTTTCACTCTCAAGTTCTCAAGAGAGCACGACAGCCGCGACGTAAAGGCTTCGGCCTGCCAGACTAACGCGCGGCGGGCCCTGGGTTCGACTCCCAGGTCAAAAATAACGGCAAACATCGAGTGCTCACCGGCCATCATACAAACACCTTTGGCGGTCGTAAAGTACATTCTCCTTCTTCTAACGGGTCAGACTAGCCACCTGCCCGGGGTACGCCCAACATGGCTCATAGTACTACACGAAATGTGTAGTTAGAAACAGGCTAATAGCCTATATAAGAGTAGAAGAAGAAGAAGAAGAAGTTCTTTTCCTACCTCAAGATTGTTAATGTTAGTAACACCTCTGTGTCGTCGAACATTTAAATAATAACAAATAACTGAAGATGCGTGCGATAAGGAGCGAAAACCTTATTATCTGCAATGATGCTATAGCACAGCAAACATTTTGATAAATAAAGTGAAGTTTGTCGCCAGCATTGTCAGTATTTTATATAAAAAACTGAAGATCGATGACACCAAATGTAAAGAGCATATTTTGAGTCAAATGAACACAAGTTAACTAAACCACGCGATTTTGTAAACTCAGACTTGTACGGACTAACACATGTATCATTACCACCAGGATCGACATATTTTATCACATTTAAAAACGACTATAATGGTCATCAAACAGTGTTGAAGAAGAGATAATCGCTCGTGTTAAAGATTATATAATTAAATTAAAATTAAAATTAAACTAAAACAATAATTTTAAATATGAAATAGAAATTTGAATAAGGTTTACAAAGATGTGAGCGTTCTACACCAAACAGGTGTTGCTTCCACTCCACAACAGAACGAATCCGCAAAGCGTAAAAACCGAACACTGATAAAGAGCTAAAATCTGAATACATGCGCGTAGCCTTTCAGAGAAACTTTGGGCCTTAAGCTATGCGATTCATACGTTTAACATATTTCTAAAGGAATCCAGAAGTTAACGTCAACGGAGATATGTAATGTTATCAAACCTTCGGTGTCTTCGTCTATTTGGGTCGCTGACATTAGTGATGTTGACAAAGAAAAAGAAACTCAATCAGCCAAACATCTGTTTGCCGGCTACTCAACAAACAAAAAGCATACTTTGAGATCCACCGCCGAAGAAAATAATCAGTTCAAGGGATGTTATCGCTCATGAAATGAAATCAATTTTCTAAAACGCGCGCGTTGACAAACCCTTGTATTATAAATAGCATAACAATGAAGACAGGAGCAAAGAATTCTAAAAAACTGCCGTGAGGAGATTTAAATACCAACGAAAAACCATGTAATTTTAAAAATATAGCACAAAAATGTGAGAATAATTTTGCTTGCGCCATGGTAGCTGATATAAACAAACATCAAAGACTGAAATAAGCGATGGGTTCTCTAAAAACAGAAGATTGGCGCAAAGCAATAAAGAAGAAATACAATCTCATAAAGTCAATAAAACGTGGAAGTCAGTTGATTCGCTGCTAACAAGAAGACTCTTGCACTGTCATACAAGTGGTTGTTTAAAGTGAAAAGAAAGAAAACTCGATTAGTTGCGCGGGTTTACTCAGAAAAGGCAGCGATTATAAGTAAACATTTTCTCCAATGGTTAACTACCCAGTCTAAACATTACTAGCATTTGCAACTCAGATGGTCATAGTGTTATATCTGGATCGTCATCTTCAGAGGTTTGCGATTATAAAGTGTAAGCTGTCTTTAAGTTTCCCGGCTCAACAATGGTGGACCATTACACGGCATCGATTGTTTACGTCTTCTGTTCTACGTCGATACCTCTTTTGAGACTACCGCTGAATTCTCTGCACCGACAACAAAGATTACAATGGACAACGAAAAGATGTATCCAGATTTTGTTTAAACTAAAAGGATGGTCGGATAGTAATAAGCCGTAGATACGGAAAAGAGAACGATAAAGCTGTTTTTATATAAAGGACATAACACCAACTATGGATATTATGATACAGAGAGCTCTCAGTTGTCATATTACAAATCAGGCCTACATCGACGCGGTCTTACAGCTCGTAGTATTTCCTTCTTTCAGCGGGTACCCCAAGTAATGTTTCAATAAGATAACGTTTGACCATATGTGGGGTATAATACATTACATTTTCTTAAACACAAAAGAGTGGAAACACTCCCACCTTTCAAACATCGAAAATATTTGGATTATCATTACGCGAAGAGTATACAGCGGTATCCATAATCTCCCAAGAACCTAGCTAAATTATGGAAGCTAGTCAATAATGACTGTAATGTAGTCCATCAAGATACCATTCGTTTGTTGTACTCGAACACAAGAAAAACAGAGGCACTCACAAGGATCCGATGTGGAACCATATATTATTAAATGTATCTAAATATTTATGGATAAATGTTTTATAAATATAATAATTTATTTATCTTGTACTACTAAATAAATTTGCAACGTTTCAATCGAAGAAGCAGTAACAGGACTAATCAAAGCAATACAAAAAGCAGCATAGCAAGCAACTACTAATAGAGGAGAAAAAAGCATTAAAAATTTATGCCCACAATAATAAATTAGAAAATATCGAAAAAAGAGAAACCCAAAAGGCTAGAAAATTACAAGAGCTTTACTTGACAAACGATCATACAACAAACTAGCTAAAGATATCAAAAAGCTTCTACATAAGATAAAAAACAAATCTGTCCAAGAATATCTTAGAAGACTAACACCAACTGAAACGACAGACTATTCTATATGAAGAAAACCCGTAAACTAAAACAAAACTACAACAAATACGTCCAATACGATCAAGCCAAACGTTTTGTGTACCAACGGAAGACAAAAAAACTGGAACTTTTTCTGAGCAACTCATCACAGCCTTTCAACCATTTTCACACTAGGTAATTGCTTCAGAAGAAGAAGTAATTAAAAACTATATCAAAGCTCCTTTCCAGATTAGTCTACCAACAGAACAAGTAGCAAGAACGAGCTTGAAATAGTAATATCCCAAAAAATAAATACAAAAAAAGCTCCGGGCTTCAACCGTAAATAGTAAACCGGAAATAGTAAACTCAAAAATAATAAGATAAGAAAAGATATAGAAAACAAGCTGGAGAACAAAATACGTCATCACCTTGAATGCTTTAAATCAGCTATCACAGAAATACATGAGCAAGAAATGGGATATGGAGAAAGCGAGAAAAAGAAGAAATGGGTGGCCTCAGAAATATTGAGACTTATGACTGAAAGAAGAAGGAACAAAACCATACCCGTAAAAAATAAAAAACTGAATAGAACCATTCGCAAAAAATGTAGGGAAGCAAAAGAAGCGTGGCTTTCCGTGAAATGTAAGGAAATAGAAAACCTTCAAAAAAATACGATCTATTCAACGTACACAAAAAATCAAAGAAATGACAATCAACCACGGAAACCTCCTGTAACAATCTTGAAAGACAATCATAATGAAATAATCATAGGGATAACAGAGAAACTCAATAGATGGAAGCAATATATAGAACAACTTTTCTATGACAACAGACCAGAGCCGCCAGATACAGATAGCGAACTAAATGAAAAGAAAAGTCACAAGATATCTAGAGCAATTATAGCTACATAAAGCACCCATCCGTACGGACAAAAGTACTTTGGTAAAAAAAACTTTTGCTGAGCAGTTGTTAGTCGCAACTATTTTTGGAGGGCAAGTTACTTCTTTATAAAACTAACCAAACTAATATGGATGTATAAAATACGGGTCTAGGATATCACCAAAACATCCAGTATTGAGATCCTGAAGAGACATCAATCAAAACTACCCCGAACCATAGTAAATCTTCCATGGTATGTATTCAATTAAATTATTAGACATGATCTTGCAGTTTGTATAGTTAATGAAGAAATACAATGGTTTGGTGTGCTTTATGGAGATCGTATTAATTGTCACCCAAATATCTTAATAAAGTGCCTGTCAGAAATTGATGAACCATGTTTAACATATTGAAACCTCTTGACTTCATTGGCCCCTACTTTTTACCAACAAGGCTTTTAGGAATACTTTGGTTGCATTTTTTGCAAAATAATCTGTATGAGCTTTTAGAAGACATTCCGATTTCCGCTAGGCAGGGGACGTGGTTTATGCATAACGGTGTCCCTGCTTCATTTACTTATATTGTCACTGATTATTTAAACGTAGCATATGACCACCAATTGCTTGGTCGAAACAGACGTGTTAAATGGCTACCATGATTTCTTGATCTAACGCTGTTAGATTGTTTTGTGTGGGGCTGGTTGAAGAATATTGTTTATTCTAGGTCTATTGACACGCAATAAAAGCTACAGAATCGCATCGTAAAATCTGCAGCAACTATTAAGGGTCGCCCTGATACTATGAGGCTTACCAGAGAAGCATAGATTCGTCGTGCTGAATGCTGCATTTAATAAAACAGAGATTACTTTAAATAGAATGTTTTATTGTTAAATAAATATCTTTTACTTTTAATATCTCGGTAATAAGTTAATTTAAAGCATATGTTTATATAGGGTGGCGCGGAGCCAACATATATACGGAAGGAGAGAAAAAAATAAGTAAAAGTGTCTATAAATACGACCAATTATTTATTCCCCACCGATTACAAGATTATTTTTCGAAAACTACAGCTGGCCTTCGTTTACATTAATGCATTGTTGCAAACGTTTCTTAAAGTTGTCGTACACTCGCCTCCGTAGATCCTCATCAACGGCTGCAACTTCGTTGGCTTGGTTGAGTTCTAGAATACTCCTGATATGCCTCTGAAACACGTTCTTTTAGGAACCCCCACTGGAAATAGTCTGGTATACTGAGATCGGGCGACCGAATTAGCCAAACGATTTTGCCTAAACGAGAGATAACAGTACCGAAAATTTTACGAACTACAGCCATACTGTTTCGCGCGGTGTGGGTTGTTGCTCCATTCTGCAGGAAATATAGATTTTTAGGGTCAATGCCAAGCTGTCGTAACTTTTGTTCCACAAAGCTTTCCAACATAGTCACATAACGTTCTGAATCAACGGTCACTGTTTGTTCATTGTCATTTTCAAAGAAATACGGGCCTACAATTCCGAAAGCACCGACTCCACACCAAACCGACACTTTAGGAGAGTGCAAGGGCTTTTCATGCAGTTACTTAGGGTTCACTGGTGACCAGTACCGCATGTTCTGTTTGTTTACCCAGCCAGAAACATGAAAATGTGTGTAACAAACCACTCACGGTGGTGCAGAAAGCAAGTCTTGCTTCCTTGTCTCTTTCGTTAATTTGTTGCACAACTTGCAGTTTGTAAGTGTGACATTTTATTTCTTTTAGGATTCGATTTAAACTTCTTCTACTGATGCCTAAAATGCGAGAATGTAGGCGCGCCGAACGGCGAGGACTGCGTTCAACAGCTTCCCTCACTGTCTGCAGGTTCTGTGGCGTCCGCACTGTTCGTAGAGCTTCACGACTAACACGCTATCAGTTTCTTCTGATTTTTTCACCCAAACCAATATGGTATTGCGACTCAGTACGTGACCATATCGACCAATATTAAACTGTCGTCGATAGACGCGCTGCACTTCCGTGACAGAATTTGTTTTGTAATAACTACGAGCACAGGTAACATGGTGTTACACGTTTTCATTGAGACGCAATATACCAAAAGAAGTTATGTTTAGATAAATCATGAAAACAATTTTCACAGAACTATAAAGTAATACAAAAAGACTAATAGGCGGTTTTCTATACCCGGGCATGTGACTTCTCGGGATTGTAAGATAAGGGTTAAACTTTACTAATTAGGACACGCTGAACACAATGGCACCAAGCATTTTGACAAGGCCACTTTTTGACCTGTTCCCGACCTCGTAGGTCAAAATGCTTGGTGTCATTGTGTTCACCGTGTCCTAATTAGTGAAGATCACCCCCTTATCTTACAACCCCGTGAAGTCAAATGTCCGGGTATAGGAAACCGCCTATTAGCCTTTAAACAAAAAAGAAACCTCTGCTAAAAACAATAAATAATGCGATAATTTGCAGATCATGGGAAATTAACTGATTCAGTTGAAAACCTTTTTGCATAAAAGTTTCAAAATATTTGTTTATGTTTTCAAAACATTCCTTTAAATCCTTTGATAGTCCCAAAAACAGAAATATCAAAAGCTGGCTTTTAGTAGACCTTTAAAATATTTGATAGTGTAATGATTCAAAGAAGATAAAAAGGAGATGGCAAAGTAAAAGTGTCCAAAAGTGTAACAAACATTCCAACAAGTCAAGTGAGAAATCTTAATGTTGTAAATAGTGAAACCTAGGTTTAATTCTTGAGTAAATTTATGTAATTGCGACGCACACAGACTTTACCTTATTGGCTAGCTCCTTGTTAAAATAAGGCAATGTCAGTTCACACAACGCCCTCTTTGTTCGCGCAGCCTAAAATATAGAGATGTAAATAGGCCCAAACATCAAATTTCTTTACCTCCTGCTTTATTCTCTCCGCGCTTAATATTACAAAAAAGCCTTCAAGCGCAAACACACTGAATCCAGTTAGCACCTGAAACGGTTTGGCGTTCGTCGAGTGCTTGAGAACAACGATCAAGAAAACCAACTCCAAGAAAGTGATGGTGAGATCGAAAAACATGGCCAAGGAAAAGGCAGCGCATATGTTGCGTACGAGTCGAAAGATACCAGAATGCGAGTCTTCTGCCACAGAAATAATGTGGTCGATGGCCTGAACATTTGATTGATCGTGCAATTCGATCTGCAAAATCTTGTCGTTAAGGCTGCGAATCCTGTGGTGAGCTATAGTCAAAAACGCTGTGAATAAATAAACGGGCGTGTGCCTTATGGGGTACACGGGGGTTAAGCTGATTAGCTGAGTAAGGTAGTTTCTGCTTTGTTTGGAAAGTAGATCTTGGGTTTGTAAGGTTGGGATTAAATCCCAAAGGGGCGCAACTAAGACAAAGAGATAAATTGGGTACATAATGAAAAATATGTAGAGTGTAAACTGGAAAAGTTTATATGAAACCGAAACTCCTAGTCTCTTTACAATTTTGTCTAATCTATTGATGTCGGCTAAACAATTTATGAACTCTCTTTGCTTACATATAAATATGAGAATCGTTGAAGGGGTAACAAGATGGACAAACGTAAACATGGCGCCGTCCACGCAATCAAAGAATGATATGTATGTTTGTAATGTCGCAGAAAAAATTCTTAACGACGCCCCGGTGAAAGCTATTCCTGCTATAGCTAAAAATATTTAAAAAATCAAGTATAATTAATAATGAAGCTAAGCTGTTATTTTATTTACCTCCATTTATCAGTATATGCTGCAGACCAAAACGACAGATCGTGTAGTACCTTTGCCCATTTTCATTAAATTTCCTTGTGTATGGGGCGATCCCCAAAATTTTTGTGGGGATGTACAGTATATCAATTATTTCGTAAATGTTTGTGGCAATCTTGAACATTCTTGAATGGCTTCTGATAATACTCTCGCAAAGGATGCGATAATAGTTCAACATTTATTTTAACCGATTTATCATTTATGTATGTAATTACCGTTGAAATAAAATATATTTATTTCAATGTACCAATTACGTTAATGGTTAAGCCATAATGCATTATGATTATTACGTCCAAAATATGGATTTTCTATATACTTAAGGAAATTATAAATTACTTTTTTATATATAAACACTATATTTATTTTTTAAAAAATTTCTAAAAAATAATTTTGGCATTTTTTGTACATTTTTTGAATTTTGCAAAAGCTTTTTAGGTTTCCTATTTTCTGTTGTAGTTTATTACCAGTATTAGGAACCTTTATTTTTAAGGCTTATTTCTTTATAGTTTATTTGGGTAAACAAATTAAAAAAACTAATTAACGATAGTGACAGCCGATTTTAACAAAACATTTATTCAAAATAAACCCCCTTTCTTCGATAAACAGACTTACTTGTACAATAAAATTAAGAATATTACCCAGGCACCCACCGACTAAACCTTGCTTCTCCACCAAATCTGATACCATTTGCGCATTTACTTAGATCATAAATTGTATGTTTTTTTTTGTTCATATATACATAATACGTAATCATGGACCTACCCGTAAGATGTAAAGCCTGATGTCAGTTGGTTGTCACTCTTCATTGATTGGAGTTTATCGGCGCCACTTTTTTCATTATTCTCTGTCTTGGACTTTTTGTCTCGTTGTATTCCATCCTAACCCCCTCTGTTGCGCTGCCTATCTTACCCCTTCTGTTCACATTTTCTTGATTTTGCCACTCTGTTATTTCCTCCTGGTCTTGCTTTGAATATCTATTTCACCACTCGTCTTCGCCCATTCTATGCACATGTTCTAATTATCTTAATCGCCTTTCTTGTACCACTTCTTTCACTGACTTCACACCTAATTTCTCTCCTGTTTTTTCTTCAGAACCTCATTTCTGTGCTCGTCAGTCTATTTTGTAGCTTATCTGAGATCACCCATGTGTAAGTTAGAGCAAGGTACACTACTTTTACTTTGGTTTTTTAGGTATTTTCGCTTTTTTCAGAAAGGTGGTTTTTATAGCGATGAAAGTTTGTTTCGTGTACATCTCTAAACCACCTTTTGGCCCTAATTCCATCTCTACCCGCAACCTTGATTTGTCTGCTTGCCCACCCCTATTTACAACTAAAAGAAATTTTTACTACCGATCCAGCATTCCAAGTTCAACTTTTCTGAGAGACAGAGCGTAGCTGGCCGCCAACCGAGGCTGACCAGGTTTTGTGCAAAATCAACAGCGAGCTTTGATTGAGCGTTGCCGGATGTCTTTTTTTTCTGTGTCTGCACCCATCCGTGGTGCTCCAATAAGTATACAACATCTGACCAAGTAAGAACCTACCCCCGGATTTGACTCCGCCAAGCCAAAGCACGCTGACAACCGCCGCCAAGCTACAGGAGAACGTTACGTGTGGTATGTCTCTTTTAGTTGTTCCGTCGTGAATTTAATCCCAACGCACCTGTTTTAAGCCTCTAGTTAATTCAAACTTTTCTGATTCCTCATTTCTGATTCTCACCAGATTTGTTGTCCTATGATATAATGTTTTGATCATCTCTATCACTGTTGCATTTACACCTCTATTTTCTAGTACCTTCTACATATCTTTTTTTCTAACTCGGTCGAAGACCTTATTAAGATCTATAAAGCATAGATGAACTTTTTTCAAGTTCTTATTTCGTAGACTTGTTGCAGTATGAATATATTATCTTGTACTCCTCTTCATTTCCTGAGCCGCTTTGTCTTCTGAGTTTTCCAGTTTTTTTCTTAATCTTGTTTTGTACATTCTTGCCCATATCTTGCCCAATTTTTTATATCACATTTTTTCACACAGTGGCACTGTTACACCCGTCTGCTAAACTTTTAGGACTTCATTTGCTTTTACCATATTGTTCACCAGGCTTAAAATCTTTTATATTCCTGTTACCTCTATGTATTTTACCATTTCTGGTAATATCTCATCTATTTCTGCTGTCTTTATTAGTTTTAACTTTTCTATTACTTTCACTAATTCCATTTCAGATATACACTTATTGTCTATGTCTTCGTTCGTCGTTCTGGTACTTTGCTCGTTTTCGCTGTTGTCTTCATTTTCTTCTTCTTCGCCGCTGTCTTCGAACACGTCCATGAAATGTTGGATCCATCTTTTTATTATGTCTTCTTTCTTTATAGTTCTCCTTGTTTATCTCTAATGTTTTTAGTATGTTGGCCCGTTTTTTGCTTAATTGTTTTAGTGTGCTGTAAAATAACTTTTGATTTTTATTGAAATTGTCTTTCATTCTATTTGCAAATTTCACACATTCTTCTCGATTTTATCTCCTTTCCTTTATTTTTGTACTTTTCGTAATCATCCCTGGTCTTAGTCTGTATACCGTCCAACTATTTTTCTTTTGTCTTACTTTTTCTGTTATTTCCTTTGCTTTCTTTATATCTCTATCAACTGTTTTTATTATCTCGAAGCACTCCTCTGCTGCTTTTAGTATATTTTGCTTTGAAGAACTCTTTTTCCTTTACTTTTCTTTCTTTTGGTTCTGTATTAAGCGTTATTTATTATTATTTTTGGATGACGTGGAGCCTTATTCAATGGCTTCAAATAAAAATTGCTTTCAAGACCAAAAGTAACTTCAAAAAAAGATGGCTCTTGGCAAATTGGCAATGAAAAGTTAAACGATTTTGAATTAATAACACGTTAAACATAACTACGTTCAAAATTAGAAGAGATATTAAAACATAGAACATATACAAAGTGGGAACGAGGATCAAAACAAAATATAAATCTTCATTATCAAATTGTCTTAGTGTCAGGATGGCCGAGTGATCTAAAAACGCAGTCCACTCTGTGGGCGAATTCCACTTCTGACAAGTCACTTTTTAATTTAAATAAAAAGCCGAAAGAAGCCAGCGTTAGACAGACGAACAAACCGTACGCAGTAAGCTTTTATTTTTGTAAGGCCTACAACTTCAATGTACTGATAGTTACGAAAATCAAATAGAACACCAAAGAAGCTACTAATTTTAAGGAACACCTATTATGTTGGAGTGGAGTACTTTAACAGAACAAGTCAACCTGGTGTGGTAATTCTACTATAAAGGAGATTAAGAAATACAGTAACTGAGTATATTTACGTTAGTGAGAGGCAAATAACAGTGTACATACAAACTAATAGAGAAAAACCCACTATAATCGGAACATATGCATATGAAGAATAAGAAAGTAGAAAATTCTATAAAATGTTGCAAAAATAATTATATTGTAATTGAAGGCGACTTAAATGCACGAGTAGGTAACGTTACAATCCTTACACACATTGGTAATTAAGATAAATATACCATAAACAAAAATAGTAAACATTTAAGAGATGTTGTCTCTGTCAATAGTCTCAAGTTTAAAAATGGTGGTGGTGGTCAAGCTCTAATACTCCGCGTGGGAACACGGCCCTGCAAACTGAGAGGTGAAGGCTCTTATATGTCCGACTACCCCGGTCGCAGCGCACCAAGTAAGAAAATGCCGGGAATAATTTTTCTAGCTAGCGATAATGGTTAAGCGACGTGTTTTTTATTTAAATAGATGGCGGGGAGTCTTAGGAAAAAATGCAACCCGCATCAGTTGCCTCCGAGCTTTGAGAGAGTGAGGATCACACTTCCCACAAACCGTGTTTTGGTGACGAGTCACGGACTCGACATACAACGTACCTTAGTATCTTAGTGTCAAACTAAAAAAATCCGGCATCGAGACTTTAAATCTGATAAGGAAAGCCTATGGGAGGAAGCCATGCTAAAAACGTGGAGGGCAGAAAAGCCATGGAAGACTAAGAACGCAAAGGACGTCCGTCAACGAACTGTAGTGATAAAAATTTGGTTAAAGAGCAGTAATTTTTAGACTCTGATCGGCGTTTAAGTGTTTGATTTATAGCACAGGATTTAAATTGCGTCTGAAAGTTTGCGCAAAGTTTGTTCCAAAAGAGTTTTTTCTGCCGAGAATCCTAACCGCCGTACAGCCCGGACTTGACCCCGTCCGACTTCTTTCTGTTCCCAAAACTCAAAACCAGTTTGAAAGAAACCTGTTTTGGATCGGTGGAGAGTGTCCAAACCGTGGTGACCAAAGCCATAAACATCGTTTCAGGCTCCGCATTCCAAGAATTCTTCAAAACGATTACTTGCAATTATTATATTACTTGGAATTATTTTTGATACTTTCCAAACAAACTTTGTATACGCAGATAACTAATGAAGAAAATGATGTCGAAAGTGAAGGGACTAATATAGCACACAAAACCTAAAGCTTTAAGAAGAAGATACTAAAATTACAAACGAAAGAGTTTAAAAAATATGAAATAGGAAAATAAAAAAAATTTAAAAGAAAAACAAAAACATATGAAGATATGTTAAACGACAGAAAAGTAATAAAATTAGAAATGCAAATAATAGTATTTATTATATATACGTACTTAGAAAACTGGAAGAAGCAATAGGTAAACTGAGATTTTTTCGGACACTAAAATAGATAACATTAATTTTGAGCTTCTAGAGTATGGGAAGATACAACAAATAACAGAAAAAAGAAGCAAATATCACTTAGAAAACCATATAGCGTTTATAGGTTACACCAATACTTTCGATGGAGTTAATTCTGAAAAATTATAGAATATTCTAAATCAGAAAAGCTTCTCAGAACAAAAACATACAGACACACTACTACCAACTAAAGAGTTAGAATAGACCGTTGTGTGTTAACTACGTTATTTAATATACATTGACATATTAATTAAACACTGGAAAGTAAAGCTTTTAAAGTTATGGAATTGTACAAAAATCAGTCAAAAAATAATTTGCTGTTCACAAATGATCAAGTCTTCAAAAAGGATTTATAAAAAGCAAAAAATTTGTTAAATTTCATATTTCATGATAATTAAGATATATAAGATCAAAGATATATTGGAACAACATAGTACTGAAGCAAATTATGCATTTCAAGAACCTTAAGAATGTTACATACGATTACAACGAAGATGTTAAAAATGAGCTAATCACTTTTTGATTTGTTCCCGACCTCGTAGGTCAAAATTGTGTTCACCGTGTCCTAATTAGTAAAGATCACCCCTTATCTTACAATCCCGAGAAGTCACACGTTTCGGATATAGGAAACCGCCTATTAGCGTTTAAACAAAAAATAATGCAATAATTTGCAGATCATAAGAAATTAACTAATTCAGTTGAAAACTTTTTTGTATAAAAGTTTCAAAATATTTGTTTATGTTTTCAAAAAATTCTTTAAAATCCTTTGATACTCTCAAAAACAGAAATATCAAAAGCTGGCTTTTAGTAGACCTTTAAAATATTTGATAGTGTAATGATTCAAAGAAGATAAAAAGGAGATGGCAAAGTAAAAGTGTCCAAAACCAAAGCTAAAACCACGTTGGTAACAAACATTCCACAAGTGAAGTGAAGAATTTTAATGTTGTAAATAATGAAATTTAGGTTTAATTCTTGAGTAAATTTATGTAATTGCGGCGCACACAGACTTTACCTTATTGGCTAGCTGCTTGTTAAAATAAGGCAACGTCAGTTCACACAACGCCCTCTTTGTTCGCACTACCTAAAATATAAAGATGTAAATAGGCCCAAACATCAAATTTCTTTACCTCCTGCTTTATTCTCTCCGCGCTTAATATTACAAAAAAGCCTTCAAGCGCAAACACACTGAATCCAGTTAGCACCTGAAACGGTTTGGCGTTCGTCGAGTGCTTGAGAACAACGATCAAGAAAACCAACTCCAAGAAAGTGATGGTGAGATCGAAAAACATGGCCAAGGAAAAGGCAGCGCATATGTTGCGTACGAGTCTAAAGATAAGAGAATGCGAGTGTTCTGCCACAGAAATAATGTGGTCGATGGCCTGAACATTCGATTGATCGTGCAATTCGATCTGCAAAATCTTGTCGTTAAGGGTGCGAATCCTGTGGTGAGCTATAGTCAAAAACGCTGTGAATAAATAAATGGGCGTGTGCCTTATGGGGTACACGGGGGTTAAGCTGATTAGCTGAGTAAGGTAGTTTCTGCTTTGTTTGGAAAGTAGATCTTGGGTTTGTAAGGTTGGGATTAAATCCCATAGGGGCGCAACCAAGACAAAGAGATAAATTGGGTACATAATGAAAAATATGTAGAGTGTAAACTGGAAAAGTTTATATGAAACCGAAACTCCTAGTCTCTTTACAATTTTGTCTAATCTATTGATGTCGGCTAAACAATTTATGAACTCTCTTTGCTTACATATAAATATGAGAATCGTTGAAGGGGTAACAAGATGGACAAGCGTAAACACGGCGCCGTCCACGCAATCAAAGAATGATATGTATGTTTGTAATGCCGCAGAAAAAATTCTTAACGACGCCCCGGTGAAAGCTATCCCTGCTACAGCTAAAAATATTTAAAAAATTCAAGTATAATTAATAATGAAGCTAAGCTGTTATATTATTTACCTCCATTTATCAGTATATGCTGCAGACCAAAAGGACACACCGTGTAGTACCTTTGCCCATTTTCATTAAATTTCCTTGTGTATGGGGCGATCCCCAAAATTTTTGTGGGGATGTACAGTATATCAATTATTTCGTAAATGTTTGTGGCAATCTTGAACATTCTTGAATGGCTTCTGATAATACTCTCGCAAAGGATGCGATAATAATTCAACATTTATATTAACCGATTTATCTTTTGAAATAAAATATGTTTATTTCAATGTTCCATTTACGTTAATGGTTAAGCCATAATGCATTATGGTTATTACCTCCAAAATATGGGTTTTCTATATACTTAAGAAAATTATAAATTACTTTTTTATATGCAAACAACATATTTATTTATTAAAAATTTTCATAAATATAATTATGGCATTTTTTGTGCATTTTTTGAGTTTTACAAAAGCTTTTTTGTTATAGTTTATTATCAGTATTAGGAACCTTTATTTTTAAAGCTTATTTCTTTATAGTTTATTTGGGTAAACAAATAAAAAAGACTAATTAACGATACTGAAAGCCAATTTTAACAAAACAGTTATCCAAAATAAACCCCCTTTCTTCAATAAACAGACATATTTAACAGACCTACTTGTACAACAAAATTAAGAATATTACCCAGGCACTCACCGACTAAACCTTGCTTCTCTACCAAATCTGGTACCATTTGCGCATTTACTTAGATCAAAAATTGTATGTTTTTTTTTGTTCATATATACATAATACATAATCATGGACCTTTCTACCGTAAGATGTAAAGCCTGATGTCAGTTGGTTGTCACTCTTCATTGGTTGGTTTTTTTCGGCACCACTTTCTCCATTATTCTCTGTCTTGGTCTTTTTGTCTCGTTGTGTTCCATCCTAACACTCTCTGTTGCGCTGCCCATCTTACCCCCTCTTTCTCCTTTCTCAGTCTTCCCACTCTGTTATTTCCTCCTGGTCTTGCTTTGAATATCTACTTCACCACTCGGTCTTCGCCCATCTTATGCACATGTTCTAATTATTTTAATCGTCTGTCTTGTATCACTTCTTTCACTGCCTTTACACCTAATAGCTTTCATGTTTTTTTTTCTATGTTTTTTCAGAACCTCATTTCTATGCTCGTCAGTCTATTTTGTAGCTTATTTTTTTAAATTTTTTTATATATTGGTTATAAGTAAATTAACAATTAACAAACGTAACACAATAAATCAATGTTCTATGATCTAATGTGATGACATTTGACGTGAGAGGGAGTCCATCCAGCGATGTTATCCCGTTTCTTTAGAGTTGGACTCCTTTAAGATCACTGGGCCATTTCTTTATTTTTAATCTTCTCGGTGGGGGATCCTGATGAAGGTTGGATGCAAGGGTGTTGGGATGGGCTTGTAACCGCGCAAAGTGGGTGTTACTTCGTTTGGCACGTTCTTCTTCTATCGTTGTGACTTGTAGGTCCGTATGCAGGGTCAAGTTGCTGACATACCACGGAGCATTTGCTAGCAGTCTGATGGTTTTGGATTGTAGGCATTGAATAATGTTAACATTGGACTTACAAGAGCAGCCCCATAGCTCAATTCCGTAAGTCAAATGGGCCTGATTACTGTTTTGTAGAACAGGATCTTGTTTTCGAGGGAAAGACACAACTTTTTACCAAGCGCCCAGTACATTTTCTTGATTCGCAGATCAATCTCTTTACGCTTTTTCAATATATGAGACTTCCAGGTATGTCGTCGGTCTAAATGAAGACCTAAGTAGCGGGCTTCTGTTGCTTGAGGAATGGGTACATTGTTCAGAAAAACTGGAGGGCAGTCGGAGTGATTTAGAGTGAAGGTAACGTGAGTGCTTTTCGTTTCATTGACCTTGATTCTCCATTTAGCAAGCCAGGTCTGAAGATGAGTTATACGGGTTTGTAGGTTAGAGGATGCTATATGAGGATTGGTATGATTGGAAAGGAGGACAGTGTCATCTGGCCAAGTAAGAACCTACCCTCAAGTTTAACGCAACCAAGCCAAAGCACGTTGATATCCGCCGCCAAGCTACAGGAGAACGTTACGTGTGGTATGTCTCTTTTAGTTGTTCCGTCGTGAATTTAATCCCAAAGCACCTTTTTTCCCGTATTCTGGAGAGTTCACAGCTGACCTGCCGCTCACCGTGTTTTAATCTAATAAGATCTATTAAGCATAGATGAACTTTTTTCCCTTTCTTATTACTATTTCCCTGACTTGTTGCAGTATGAATATGTTATATTGTACTCATCTTCATTTCCTAAAGCCGCATTGTCTTCTGAGTTTTCCAATTTTTTCCTTAATCTTGTTTTGTATATTCTCGACAATATGTTGCCCAATATGCTTAGTAAAGTGATTTCTCTGTAATTGTCACAATTTCTTATATCACATATTTTACACAGTGGCACTGTTACACCCGTCTGCTAAACTTTTAAGACTGCGTTTGCTTTTACCATATTGTTCACCAGGCTTAAAATCTTTTACATTCCTGTCCCCTCTATATATTTTACCATTTCTGGTAATATCTCATCTATTTCTGCTGTCTATTAGTTTTATCTTTTCTATTACTTTCACTAATTCCATTTCATATATACACTTATTGTCTATATCTTCGTTCGTCGTTCTGGTACTTTGTTCGTTTTCGCTGCTGTCTTTATTTTCTTCTTCTTCGCCGCTGTCTTCGAATACGTCCATGAAATGTTGCATCCATCTTTTTATTATGTCCTCTTTCTTTATAGTCCTCCTTGTTTATGTCTAATGTTTTTAGTGTGTTGGTCCGTTTTTTGCTTAGTTGTTTTAGTGTGCTGTAAAATAACTTTTGATTTTTATTGAAATTGTCTTTCATTCTATTTGCAAATTTCACACATTCTTCTCGTTTTGCCCTTTCATTTTTATCTCCTTTATTTATTTTTGTACTTTTCGTAATCATCCCTGGTCTTAGTTTGTATACCGTCCAACTATTTTTCTTTTGTCTTACTTTTTCTGTTATTTCCTTTGCTTTCTTTATATCTCTATCAACTGTTTTTATTATCTCGAAGCACTCTTCTGCTGCTTTTAGTATATTTTGCTTTGAAGAACTCTTTTTCCTTTACTTTTCTTTCTTTTGGTTCTGTATTAAGCGTTATTTATTATTATTTTCGGATGGCGTGGAGCCTTATTCAATGGCCTCAAATAAAAATTGCTTTCAAGACCAGAAGTAACTTCAAAAAAAGATGGCTCTTGGCGGAATTGGCAATGAAAAAGTTAAATGATTTTGAATTAATAACACGTTAAACATAACTACGTTCAAAATTAGGAGAGACATTAAAACAAAACAAACGTAGCTAATAGGAATTATATAGAACATATACAAAATGGGAACAAGGATCAAAACAAAATATAAATCTTCATTATCAAATTGTCTTAGTATCAGAATGGCCGAGTGATGTAAAATCGCAGTCCACTCTGTGGGCGAATTCTACTTCTGACAAGTCACTTTTTAAATAAATAAAAAGCCGAGAAAAGCTACGGTTAGACAGACGAACAAACCGTACGCAATAAGCTTTTATTTTTGTAAGGCCTACAACTTCAATGTACTGATAGTTACGAAAATCAAATAGAACACCAAAGAAACTACCAATTTTGAGGCACACCTATTATGTTGGAGTGAAGTACTTTGACAAAACAAGTCAACCTGGTGTGCTAATTCTACTGTATAAGAGATTAAGAAATACAGTAACTGAGTATATTTACGTTAGTGAGAGGCAAATAACAGTAAACATACAAACTAAAAGAGAAAAATCCACTATAATCGGAACATATGCCTACGAAGAAGAAAAAAAGAAGAAAGTAGAAAATTCTATAAAATGTTGCAAAAATAATTAAATTGTAATTGAGGGCGACTTAAATGCACGAGTAGGTAACGTTAAAATCTTTACACACATTGGTAATTAAGATAAATACACCATAAACAAAAATAGCAAACATTTAAGAGATGTTGTCTCTCTCAATAGTCTCAAGATTAAAAGTGGTGGTGGTGGTGGTGAAGCTCTAATACTCCGCGTGGGAGCACGGCCTGCAAACTGAGAGATTAAGGCTCTTATATGTCCGACTACCGCCCGGTCGCAGCGCACCAAGTAAGAAAATGCCGGGAATAATTTTTTTAGCTATCGATAATGGTTAAGCGACGTGTTTTTTATTTAAATAGATGGTGGGGAGTCTTAGGAAAAAATGCAACCCGCATCAGTTGCCTCCGAGCTTTAAGAGAGTGAGGATCACACTTCCCACAAACCGTGTTTTGGTGACGAGTTACGGACTCGACGTACAACGTACCTTAGTATCTTAGTGTCAAACTAAAAAAATCCGGCATCGAGACTTTAAATCTGATTAGGAAAGCCTATGGGAGGCAGCCATGCTAAAAACGTGGAGAGCAGAAAAGCCATGGAAGACTAAGAACGCAAAGGACGTCCGTAAACGAACTGTAGTGATAAAAATTTGGTTAAATAGCAGTAGTTTTTAGACTCTGGTCGGCGTTTAAGTGTTTGATTTATAGCACAGGATTTAAATTGTGTCTGGAAGTTTGCAAATGAAAAACATTTGCGCAAAGTTGGTTCCAAAAGAGTTTTTTCTGCCGAGTATCCAAACCGCCGTACAGCCCGGACTTGACCCCGCCCGACTTCTTTCTGTTCCCAAAACTCAAAACCAGTTTGAAAGAAACCTGTTTTGCATCGGTGGAGAGTGTTCAAACCGCGGTGACCAAAGCCATAAACAGCATTTCAGGCTCCGCATTCCAAGAATTCTTCAAAACGATTACTTGAAATTACACTAAAATAGATAACATTAATTTTGAGCTTCTAGAGTATATGAAGATACAACAAATAACAGAAAAAAAAGCGAATATCACTTAGAAAACCATATAGCGCTTATAGGTTACACCGATACTTTCGATGGAGTTAATCCTGAAAAATTATGGAATATTCTAAATCAGAAACGCTTCTCAGGACAAAAACATACAGACACACTACTATCAACTAAGGAGTTAGAATAGACTGTTGTATGTCACCTACGTTATTTAATATACATTGACATATTAATTAAAAACTGGAAAGTAAAGCTTTTAAAGTTATGGAATAGTACAAAAATCAGTCAAAAAATAATTTGCTGTTCACAAATGATCAGGTCTCCGAAAAGGATTTATAAAAAGCAAAAAATTTGTTAAATTTCATATTTCATGATAATTAAGATATATAAGATCAAATATATATTGGAACAACCTTAAGGATATCTGCTTTTCAAGAGTGTATGGAACAATTATAAAAACTAGGAGAACACAAATAAAGTTCTATAAGACAACTTTATTATATGGTGGTGAGATAAGGGCCCTTAAAGCCAAAGACAAAAGCTGAATACAAGTCATAAAAATACCATTTTTAAGAGAAGTATAATAATGTTTAAAAGTTGATCAGGTCATAGACTGAACCATCCGTGAATGATAAAATTAAAGAATATAGAACTAAATAGCACCATCACACATTCTAAGAATAGATCGCATTCCACAACAAACTCTACTTTATAAATAGGTGAAGTGTAGGATAGAACAGAATGAGCCAGAGAACCTTATCCATGAGAGTTGATGATGATGATAATGGTGAAGGTGATGAAAGGCACTTATACTGTTAAAACACTTTAATAAGGCGAAATGTGACAATATAACATTTCTTTACATATCCCTCCTCCTCTTCCTCTTAACCTATTTGTTTTGGCAAATAGACAATATTTTAATGCAACTTTCGTTAAAGGTTTGGAATTTTCTAGAACCATTTTCGCACGAATTCCTCCACTTGCCCTTTTGCTACCCTTTTAAGAACATGATAATTGCAGAAATTCGAGTCAGTACTACAAAGAGATAATTTATTGTTATCCAATGCAGTTACTCCAATTTGGAAGAATGAGCATTATATTGAAGAAGCACACGGATGCAACACAAATTCTTCATTTTCAATGGACAGCATTCATCTTCATCGACAGGTCAATATTAATTATGTCTTGGTTGGATAAAAAAACAATAAAAACTACGTTTTTGTCGTTTCAAAATGTAGTTATAAAGCACTTTCCCATAAACAGCTTCATTTTGATTTTGGTAGATTTTGTTTAGCACTCCATGGTCGTTTGGACTTGAAGGTTCAATGATAAACCCATATCGCATCGCACATGTTTAATACAAAAATGTATCGTCCTCTTTTTTGTATCGAGCGAAAGGCCTCTGGAAAATCTTCAGTCTCGTGTTTTTGATTAATTGAGCATTAACTGGAAAAAAGATGCGCCCTGAAAAGGGGGAACCCAAGCTAAATATTTGATTCAGAATTTTGTCAACAATTGAAGAAAAAATAAACCAATAATTATTTTATCAGCTATATCTAAGCATGATGACATTCGTTCGGCTATATTCGGTTTTACATAAATCAAAGTTGTGTCGCATGCGCCTACTAACGGCAAGAATTAGACACGTAGTACATAAGACACCGGCGGGTAGCTCAAACGGTCTAATTACTTTATGATAATTTATGTTTTTACCTACAACAGATCAACCGTGACTTAAATTGGAAATATAAAACCTTCATATGAGGTTTGAATGAGGCATTGATCTTTAAAATCGGTTCAGAACTGTAAGAAGAGTTGCAATGTTAGTTACATTTTCGCAATTGTATAGAGTAGATACCTACTTGGCTGCATATTTAGTCACTTATCGGCAATAAGTTCTATATAGAAAATTGGTTCTTTTCATATTTTTGCTATCAAAAGTGGTACGAGCTTACTATCCACAAAAAGATCTAAAAGGGCCACCATCCATGTCAAACTAATTTACATACACTAACATGTGTTAACAACCTTAAATTGCAGAGTCCAGGTGTTTCCACGGCAATAGCACAAAAAGTCCTATTTAAATTTGACTCATCTAAGTATCTTGACCATAAACTTTTTCAATTTGTGTTTGTTTGTTTAATCGGAGATTTCTAGTTTCGTATCAGTTGTACATATTTAAGGGTAAATTAATAATTAAAATATAAACTAAAATTTAAAACAAGATCGTACACAACATAAGCATATACGAGGGCTATTTTTTTTCATGGTCCGATTGGTCGCTAAAGGAAAGCTTCGAGGAAAATCCGCTAGGTCTGTGCGCAGACGTCTTGCGCTGTGTCTGTAGTTGGCCCGGGGAACGCGTCGATTCGCGATTGTCATTTCTGAGTACGTAGGGAGCACATAAACATGCTTCGAAAAATAGAGTCTCCCGCCAAATGTGAATTGCGTTCAGTCATTCGATTTCTGCATGCTGAAGGAAGCAACGCAGCTGAAATTCATAGACGAATGAGTAAAGTGTACGGAGTGCAGGAACTTTGATGCTGGACGCACAGATGTTCATGATGCAGGCGGCCAGGGAAGGAAGCCAGTGTCAACCGATGATCTTGTTCAGCGCGTGGATCAAGCGATTCGCGGAAATCGTCGGTTTACAATTTCCGGAAATTTCACGGTCAGCTCTCTATACCATTGTGAGTAAAAGACTCGAGTACCGCAAACTCTGCGCGAAATGGGTTCCCAAGATGCTGTCTGACCATCACAAAACTCAGCGTATGGGCGCCGCATTAACCTTCCTCCAGCGCTACCATTACGACGGAGATGAGTTTTTGGACAAAATTGTCACAGGAGATAAGACATGGGTCCATTACGAAACTGAAGAAACGAAAGAGCAATCCAAACAGTGGATGCATCCACACTCCCCGAGTCGTAAACCAGTGAAGTTTAAGCCCACGTTCTTCACCAAAAAGTGTATGGCTACTGTGTTTTGGGACCGTAAAGGTGTTCTCTTGGTGGAATTCATGCCACGTGGCACAGCCATCACTGCAGCTTCGTACAGCAAGACTCTTCAAGGGCAATTCAGAACAAGAGAAGAGGAATGTTGTCGTCAGGCGTTGTTTTTCTTCATGACAATGCGCGGCTGCAACAACAACCCTCCTGCAGCGTTTTGGATGGGAAGTTTTTGATCACCCACCATACAGTCCTGACTTGGTTCCCTCAGATTTTCATCTCTTTGCCCACATGAAACGCTGGCTAGGAGGACAAACTTTCGCCACAGACAACAAGCTGCAGACCAGCGTACAAAATTGGGTGAATACACAGGCGGTTGCTTTCTATGATGAAGGTATTGGAAAATTGGTACCACGCTACGACAAATGTATGAATCGGAACGGCGATTACGTCGAAAAGTAGCTTAATGTTGTATCACATTGTTCCATATAAAATTTTCTTGATTCTGACTGTGATTTTCATTTAGCGACCAATCGGACCTTGAAAAAAAATAACCCTCGTAGGCCAAAACATTATTCTATACCAGTAGCATATTCTTTAAAAACATCAATTTAGTACTGACAGAGCTACTTACAAAACACGATATTTACCTTGCTAGCCAATTCTTCATTGAAATACGGCAACGTCAACTCGCACAGCACTCTTCTAGTACGCTTGGCCTGAAATAAAACGGACGTAGTATTTGACGTGCACACCAAAGCTCACTACCTCACTCTTCACTTTTTCTGCAACGATCAGTACAGCAAAGGCTTCGCCAAGAAACAAGCTGACCCCGATAAGCGCTTGGAACGTTTCGATGTTCTTCGAATACTTGAGAATGACGACCAAGGTGATCAGCTCCAAAAAGGTAACGGAGAGGTTAAGAAACATGATCAGCGTAAACGCAGAGCCGATGTTTTGCGTCAGTTGGAAGAGAAGAGAGTGGAGACTTGCTGCCACCGAAAGAACGCGATTAATCGCTGCAAAGTCCGATTTGTCGCAAAATTCGGCCAACAGAATCTGGTCATTGAGAGTTTGCAGCCTTTGATAGGCTATCATTATAAATACTATGAAAAAATACAAGGGGTATGCCTTATAGGATATACTGGTATTACACTGACTAGTTGAAATATGCAATTTCTGCTTTTATATGCGAGCAGTTCCTGCGTTTGCAAAATGTGCACGAGTTGCCAAAGAGGCACGGCTATAATAAAAAGATAAATTGGATATAGGACAAAGAATAAGTACAATGCTAACTCAATGAATTTGTACGACACTGGAACCCCCAGGTTCTTTACAACTTCGTCTGTCTTACTGATATCCGTCAAGCAGTCTATAAACTCTTTTTGTTTGAATATGAATATGAGAACAGTTGACATATTAGCCAAATGCATTAAGATAAACATACCGCCATCTACACAATCGATGAACGTTACGTTGTTGTGCTCCATAAATTCGGAGAATATTCGCAATGCTGCGCTTATTACTGCTATTCCAACTATACCTAAGTGTAAGAAATTACTGTTTATACCAACATCAATGTTATAAACAAGCAAGTCAAATACCTCCGTTTAAAATTATATGTTGCATACCAACCGGGCATATCTGTAGCATCTTCCTTTATTCTTGTCGAATTTTCTAGTGTATGGAGCTATCCCTAAGAGTTTTGTAGGTACATAGAGCAGATCAACGATCTCATATATGTTTGTAGCTAACTTTAGCATTTTTATGTTGTCTTTAGTTACAGTTTCGTAATAATGATTTTAGATTATGTTAGCTAAAATTGCTCTATTGTTTATACATGAAATTCGTTGTGAAAGAAATCAATCATATTAATGTAGGGATGCCGTAACGATATAAATGCTGATAACATCTTAATGCGCTAACAACGAAAACAGTTTGATAATTAAGATAAGTCTTCACTTATATGTATTACAAAAAGTTTCATTTTATAATTTTGATTTTCTTAGAAAGTTTCATGGTTGTAAGTTTTCTTTTAAAATAAAATATGAGAAGAAATTGAAATATTAGCACAGCAGTGTCAGGGCTTAGTATAGCACTCATTTTTAGCCTCAATTAGCTTTTTCATCGTCTCAAATATTTCTATTGGATAATTTCAAAATCGAATACGTGTTGGATGTCTTAACTTCTTTGTTACAAGATCTACAAATGGATTTTTTCGTATACATACTCATTTATTGAGCCAGTCTTGCCTAACTTACTGCCTATTATTTTCTTAAATGGGCTTCTAAGCAGTTCTCTATTATACTTTATTCATACTATGCATCAGTGGTGGGATTTGAATATCCAATCGTTTAGCCAACTGAGATTTTAATTACTCCAAATATTGATTCAAGTGCAGTAACAGTAATTCCGATTCTTTTCTTACAAGCGCATTTGCTTTTCTTTTCTTCTTATGTCCTAGCATCCACCTAAAAGTAACTTTATTGTATTGTAAGGGTTATAAAAAAGAAATTCGCACCCAAAGAAATAACAAGACAAACAGAATTAAAAACACAAAACCCCACCTACAGACAAACAAGGTTGACAAAGCTAAAACGAAAAAAATAAGAAAGGAGTAGAAAACATATGAAAAGTCTCAAAGTGGAATGTGCAAGGACTGACAAATGAAGAAAGAGAGCTAGAAAAAGAGTTAAAAGAGATAGAATACGACATAGCGGTAAACACCGAAACCAAAAAGAAACTAATAGGTACCCAAGAATTACAAAATACATAAAAATATTTAGGGGAGTAAATAAAGAGACAAGAGCAGCAGGAGTTGCAATCGTAATACATAAAATAGCGTACAAAATTACAAATACATTAACGAATGTATAAAAAGCGTAAGACTAAAACCCAGCAGAGGATATATGAGAATTTACGAAGTATACAGCCCCGAAGAAGGAAGAAAAGAAGACACCGAAGAGTTTTATGGCATATTATAAAAAGAGGTAAACACTATAAATAAAAATGATTACTTAACAATAGCAGGTAATCTAAATGCGAGAGTGGGAAACCAGCCCGTGCTTGGAACAGTAGAAATAAATGAAGAAAGCACACTAAATAATAATGAAATATCACTAATCAATTTTACTTTACATAATAAACCATAAATTAATAACACATTCTACAAAAAAAAGACATTTACCAATACACCTGGAAAGCTAGAGACAGGCGAAGTATAATAGACTATGTAATAACAAACGAAAAATGTGCAGAATTAGTCCTAGATACCAGATGGAAAAAGGTCCAAAATCTACGAGCACAACAAACAAAACAATACGCATATAAAATAAATCTTCTCGAAGACGAGAGCATATGGATTCTATATCAGAACAGATTAAATCAACATCTATTAAAATACCCAACAACAGACAACATTAATGAAGAATGAAACAATATAACAAATTCGATACAACAGGCAGCAGATAAAGCCTTAAAAAGACCACCCAAAATGAATAAAAATAAAATAAGGGATGAAAAACTGGCAAAAACAATCAAAGACAAAAAGATGGCATACCAAAAATATCTACAAAGTAGAAATGAAGAAATTAAATATGGAGGCTTATTACTAATACAAAGATACTTACACCTTATCAATCAATGCTGGAAAACAAAAGAAATACCCCACAGTTAGCAGAAAAACCTGTCATGTGTGTGTCAAGTGATAGTAGCAGTGTTTTGAGTAAGTGAAAAAGTGGTACAAGTGGCTTAAATAAGTAGAGTGAAATACAGGACGACGAAAAATAAAAAATCATAGATTAGTTTAAATAAATAACATTAAAGGATAGTTAGCGACAAAACAAACAAATACCTAAAGAAAATAAAGTGGAAGATAAAACAAAGGCGATTTTCCTTTGCGCGGCAGTTATCGCGACTGCGCGACGGGAATAACGCCAACAAAAGTTCCTAAAGCAAGAATTGTCAAAACACGTTTTTCCGTAAATAAACAAAAGCACGCGAGTGAAAAGCGCGATGAACAGAGACACCAACGCATAAAAGTTAAAACCCGCGTATATTAAAACTTTATGCACACGAGGAAAAAGACATTAGAAGTAAACAATTTTTACTTAAAAGCAAATACAGCGATCTTATAACAATAAATAATACGTGGAAAATGGCGGAAAGCAAAGCACCAACGCTAATGGACATCATGAATAAACTGATAACTATGGAAAAGAAAATTGATGATGCAAGCACAACTTCAAAACATCAAATGGAAAAATTAAAAGCTAGAGGAAACTATAAGAATCCAGAACTCGAAAATAGAAATATTAGAAAGCGAGGCAAGAAAAACAATTTGATAATTTTGGAATCCCGAGAAGGAAAGGAAGATATGTGGATGCTAAAAGAAAAATATTGAACGAGGTAATAGGAAGAATAGGGTAAAATCACAGAACAAGAAATTGATTTCATAAAAGAATAGGGATGCGAACAGTAAAGGCAAACAGACCAATCAAAGTGGGACTTACAACAAGATTCAAGAAAATAGAAATATTGAAAAAATTATCAGGTTTAAAGGAAACTAAGATAGCAGTAAGAGAGGATCTAGATAAGAAGACTAGGGAGATCCAGAAAAAATTAATACCGCATAAGATAGAGGCCAGGAGAAGGGGTATGAAAACTTTGATAATAGAAGACAAGCTAATAATAAACGGAGAACAATGGAGCGCTGAAGAGATCGAAGATCAAATAGATGTAGAGGAAACGATAGAAAAGAATGAGGAAAAAAAGAAAAGAGGAAGATCGACAGATGAAGGAGATAAAACCCCAAAAGGAGCCATACCAAAAAAGATTAACTGGACACAGACGATGTTAGTACCCTATGGAAGTGAAACAACGAAGAAAGATGAGCGGTTGAACAAAAATACAAATAAAATTGGAAAGCAAGTGTCTGATGCAGAATTATTAAATGAAACCCTGCGAAACATAACGAAAACAACAAGAAAGAGACATGATTCAAAAAACTAGTAGAAACTGAATACCGGACGAAAACAAAAATGATGACAACTGAAAGCGATGACTATGGACAAAGAAGAGAAGAAGGGGAACTAGAGAAAGAGAAAAAAATCAAAAAAAATGATAGTAACAGGAAAAGATTTACAAAACTGTTGGAACAGACAAAAATCGAAAAACCACCAGAATCCGTAATAAAAAAAGTGAAGAATTTGCAAATATACAAAGAATTTCAAAGAGAAAAGCACAACATAATGCATCAAGAAGATAACCAAATAGAAATAAGTAAAGAAAATAAAACATTAAGCAATAAACGTGAAAAATTATACCATGAGATGAATACAAGAAAGAAAATATATATTGGATGCTGGAATGTGCGAACGATGATCGAAGAGAGTACAACATACCGAGTATCAACTGAGATGAATAAATATAAAATAAGCATACTAGGAATTAGTGAAACACGCTGGAACGGGGCAGGGAATATAAAACTACAAGATGGAAACACAATACTGTATTCAGCTAACCCAGATTTGGATGCAAATAAATAAAGAGGTGTAGCCCTAATGCTAAACAAAGAAGCAAATAAGTCACTAATAGAATGGGAAAGTACATCGGATAGAATAATATGGGGACGATTTAGAGCAAAATTTAGAAATATAGTAGTCATGAATATATATGCACCAACGAACACTCAAGATGAAAACATTAAAGATGAATTTTACGAACAAGTCCAAGCAATATTTCAAAACTTACAGAAAAAATATAAACGAGACATAAAGAAATCAAATTGACCATATAACAATCGAGAATAAATGGAAAAATTCATTGAAAGATGTGAGAGCAATGAGAGGGGCAGACGTTGCATCAGACCATGAGTTGGTTAGAGCAAAACTAAAAATAAGCATCAAGGCAAACTACACACATAATATCAATACAAGAAAGAAATACAACGTTACTAATCTAGAACATCCAAATATACTGTTAAGATATCAGAATACTTTAGAAAAGGAGATCGGGAACATAAGCGACTTAAAACATCTAAATATAGACAATCTATGGGAAAAATATAAGACTGCTATTAAAAATGCAGTCATGTCAGAAATAGGGTATAAAAACACAAGAGATCAGAAATGGTTGAGTACAGAGACAAAAGAAAAAATTGAAGAAAGAAAACATACCAAACTAAAATTTTGTCTACAGCTAATGAAGCACTAAAAGAAACACTACAGAAGGAATACAGAAAAAGCAAACTGAAGTCAAGAAGCGCAAGGAATGATAGACAATATATAGAAATGATTAAAGCTGAAGAAGCAGCAAGAAAAATAACATTAAAGAATTATACAACATTACAAAAGAATTAGGAGGAAGAAAATATGTGCAATCAACAAGATTAGCTGGAAAAACGGGAAATATATAAAACGCAAAAGAAATACAAGAAAGATGGATAGAACATTTTAGAAATTTACAAATTGAAAATGCAAGAAAAAGGAACATTAGAACCAATAGAAGCAGTAGAAAAACTTAACGTTGATGAAGAGAATTTTACGAAAGACGAAATAAGACAGGCAATTAAAACTTTGAAAATGGTAAAGCTGCGGGTATACATTACATAAATGCAGAACTTATAAAAGCATACGTGGACTTGTCAGTAGAAATACTACACATACTAATAAACAAAATATGGGAAGAAACACAAATTCCCAATGAATGGCTACAAGGAATAATTATTAAATTACCAAAGAAAGGAAACTTAACAAATTGCGAAAACTGGAGGCCAATTACATTATTATGTGTAGCAAGTAAAATCCTCACAAAAATAATGTTAGAAAGAATGAAGACTGCAATTGAAGAAAAACTGAGGGAAAATCAAGCTGGGTACAGAAAACAAAAATCATGCACGGACCATATATGCACACTTAGAATAATACTCGAACAAGCTACCGAGATGAATGAAGATATATACATAACATTCATCGATTTCTATAAAGCGTTTGATTCAGTGGACTCAGACAGAAAATGTGGCACATCTTGGAGCAATATGGAATCCCGAACAAATATTTAAGAGTAATAAAAACCTTATATAATAACTATACAGCAAGAATTGAGCATAACGGAGAGTTATTACAACCTATAAATATAGAGACAGGAGTGAGGCAGGGTTGCATACTATCACCACTGCTTTCCCTTATCATAATTGACTGGGTGATGAGGAATACTATAGATGATCAGACAGGAATAAATTGGGGAATTTCTACGAAACTAGAAGAATTTGCAGACGACATAAGTATTCTATCTACAAATAAACACCATATGCAAAGGAAAGCGAATAAATTAGACAGCATAGCAAAACAAGTAGGGCTACGTATAAATACAGAAAAAACAAAATTACTAACAAAAAACACAAACAAAGAAAATAGTGTACTCATAGAGGGAAAAAAGATATAGGAAACAGAAGAGTTTTGCTATCTTGGCAGCATTCTGAGTCCAAAAGGAGGAACAGAGAAAGATGTGGTTAGGAGAATTGGATTAGCACGCAATTCATTTAATACTTTAAATAAGACATGGGCATCGAAAAACATCACACTTCAAACAAAGTTAAAAATATTCAGATCAAATATAAAAAGCATTCTCCTATATATCTCAGAAACATGGAAAACGATAAACACACATATGAAAAAGATCCAGGTATTTATAAATAAATGTTTGCGAATTATATGCGGCATATTTTGGCCAGATAGAATTACCAATGAAGAACTATGGAGGAAAACAGGAGAAGAAGAAATAGAAAAACTATAAAAGACGCAAATGGAAATGGATCGGACATACGCTTCGGAAACCAAGCAATAGCATACCAAGGCAGGCTTTAGATTATTGTGGAA